>CM057349.1:397618222-398250722 GCA_030015575.1 Agapanthus africanus
TGGGGCTAAGATAAACTTAAACGGGATCGTTTAGATCCGGCAAAAGAGCAATTGGCTCTATTGTTCCAGTTTAGGGACGTAGTGGTCCATTATTAGTTTAGGGACGTCTCGGTCCGATACCAGTTTAAGGACGTAGTGGTCCATTATTAGTTTAGGGACGTTTCGGTCCGATGCCAGTTTAGGGACGTAGTGGTCCATTATTAGTTTAAGGACATTTCGGTCCAATGCCAGTTTAGGGACGTAGTGGTCCATTATTAGTTTAAGGACATTTCAGTCCAATGCCAGTTTAGGGACGTAGTGGTCCATCATTAGTTTAAGGACGTTTCGGTCCAATATTAGTTTAAGGACGTCTCGGTCCAATATTAGTTTAGGGACATCTCGGTCCAATATTAGTTTAAGGACGTCTCGGTCCGATATTAGTTTAAGGACGTCTCGGTCCGATATTAGTTTAAGGACGTTTCGGTCCGATATTAGTTTAAGGACATCTCGGTCCAATATTAGTTTAGGGACATCTCGGTCCAATATTAGTTTAGGGACATCTCGGTCCACGAGTTTAAGGACCCCACAGTCCATATCGATGTATGGTCGTCGGGACCCGTCACCTCTCTGACGTCGTTGAGGAATTACAACGACGGATGTCAAAGGAGTTCGGAGATGTACCCTCGAACCGGATGTAAATTGATTTAGGAGAGCAGCTGTACTCAGTCAATTTAATTTAAGGACTTATGGCCACGATTGGGCTAAGTCCATTTCAACATGGCATTTTTTTATTTAGGCTCTACCCACAGAAGACATAGGATATCAGTTTATTTTAGGCCCTGCCCATTTGCGAAGTATCTACTTCGTTTGGGCTTTGCCCCTTTTTTTTTAAAATGCATAGCATTCTGAATATTTTTGTTTGGGCTCTGCCCATTTATAAATGATGCAAAGCATCTGTTCTTGTTTGGGCTCTGCCCCTTAAAATAATGCATTTGCGCTTTGTTGAGCCTGTTAGGCCTTCTTTTAATTGGGCTTGGCCCTTTCTTAATGCATCTGCGTTTGCGCTAAGTAATGAGCGCAAGTCCATATGGTGATGACACGTGTCGTGCTTTGATGAGCGCAAGCGCACCAGCGTAGTGCAATGCGCTGTTGCGCTGCTGACACGTGGCGCGCTCTCAGCGAGTTGCGCCAATTCCAGAGAGCAAAGCTCTATCTCAAGGGCGCTTAGCACAAGTGGTTTTATGGCCGACACGTGGCGCTCTCTCAAGAGCGCAGCGGCGCAACTTGGAAGTGCAAAGCACTAAGAATCTTTTTAGATTCCAGAAAGGAAGTGCAAAGCACTGTTTAAGTTCTTGATCTAGATCAGATCAAAGAAAAATAAATTTCTTCTTTATTCGAAGAACCAGAGGTTCGCAAAAGTGCAAAGCACTATTCTTTTATTTTTTTACATTGTTTTTAAAGAACCAAAGGTTCACAAGAAGTGCAAAGCACTGTTTTCTTTTTTATATAAAGATCATTGATCTCATATATATATATTTTTTTTTAGACTAATGGTCTTTTAGAAGGAATTTCTTCTAATCCACGAAGGTTCTTTACCTCTTTCTTGAAATCTTCTCGGAGTTCTTTCTGTTTAAGGTTCTTGAATTCTCAAAAAAAAAAAAAAACTCTCTATCCCTTTGAATTGAGGCTTAGGGTCCTTTTTATAGTGCTCACAAATTCGTTAAATTTGTTAAAGAGATCATCCTCTGAGTGATTTGGGGAATTTTCCCCACCGTTGGATCTTTGATCCAAGGGCTTTTGCTTCGCAGAAGGAAATCTTCTTGTTCCAACAAGAACAGAAAAGATTTTTTTAAAAATCTTAATTTAGTTTGGCGCAGATTCCCCAGCGCGTGACACGTGTCATGCAGCGTAGAGCGCAGCGCAACTGCGCTAGCGCATCTGCGCTGACACGTGTCGCGCAGCGCAGAGCGCAGAGCACTAGCGCGAAGGATCTGAAGCGTTGCTTCCTTTAAACAGAGCTTTGCTCTGATTAGGTGCGCTGCGCTAATGTATCTGCGCTGGACACGTGGCGCAGAGCGCGCAGCGCAAAGGATCTGAAGCGTTGCTTCCTTTAAACAGAGCTTTGCTCTGATTAGGTGCGCTGCGCTAATGTATCTGCGCTGGACACGTGGCGCAGAGCGCGCAGCGCAAAGGATCTGAAGCGTTGCTTCCTTTAAACAGAGCTTTGCTCTGATTGGGTGCGCTGCGCTAATGTATCTGCGCTGGACACGTGGCGCAGAGCGCGCAGCGCAAAGGATCTGAAGCGTTGCTTCAAATATTTAAATTTTGAATTCAAACAGAGCTTTGCTCTGATTGGGCGAAACAAATGCCCCCCCGCCGTTGCGCTCACGTGGCGCACACGTGAGTGCAACGGTGGCAACCCCTCCTGACCGTTGGATTGAGGGGGAATTCCAAGAGGCGCAAGCGCCTTATAAATAGGGCCTTTTAACCCTTAGAAAATCTCACCATTTTTCTTGGATTTAGATTTTCAGAACTCTGCTCTTTGCTTAAGAATTTCAGAGCTTGGCTCTTGTTTTCAGAACTCTAGAGCTTTGCTCTTATTTCCCAAAGTTTAGAAAACTTTAGGTAATAATTAATTTTAAAATTAAGTTAAGTTAATTTAAATTAATTTTAACCAATAGAGCTCTGCTCTCATGGATCTTTTGATCTGAAGAAATTCCCTTTAGGGTTTCATTAACAGAGCTTTGCTCTTACAAATTCATAGATCTACAGAGATCTTATTCATGGGTTCTAACCCATGAACAGAGCTTTGCTCTTTGAATCAAATGTAGATCTTTTAGATCTGAAACAAATGAAGAATTTTTCTATCTTCTTTTTTTTTTTATTTCAGAAATTTTAATTTTAAATTTCTTTTCAAAGACTTTCTTTTTGATGGAATATTATAGAGCTAAGCTCTTTCTTAAGGAATTTTAATTCTTTTGAGACCAGATTTTGACAAGTGTCACTCTGTGACAGAGCTTTGCTCTGAAAGAGGAGATTCTCTCCTTGTCTCTAGGGATTCTTTCCCCCCTTTTTATTATGGGAACGTTCTCCCTAAGGGCTAACTGACAATCTCATCCAATGATGAGTTTGTCTCCTTAATTGACGCATTGTCATTTAGATTTTGTGGGTCCCTCTTTGGTCCCCTACTCACTGCACTGGGGTGCGGTGTAATTAATTAATTTTGATTTTAATTTAATTAATGCATTTTCTTTTTTCAATGTCAAACGTTGGGATTACAACTCTGACGGCTACATTGCTCTTTTTGCAGCGATTATGTCTGAAGACACTTCATTCCCGTTTGTCCGCTCGGAGGAAGGATTCCCAGAGGCGCCTTTGGACCGTGAGGTCCTGACCATGATCAAGGCATACGACCCTGAGCATAAGAGTCTCCACCTTTGGGGGTCGTGGTACAATCGGATCATTATGGGCCGACGGAGCTTCACATGCGCGGTGCCGTCGGAACCCATTACGGCGATTCATTATGCTACCCCACCCTCGGTGCAGTATGCCGTGGAGCTGGCAGACTGGACATCAAAAGGTTTTCTACATCCCGCTATAGATGCGATACCGGTTTAGCGTCCTATGGTTTTGGACATCCTAGGACGTCGTATCTGTCAAGGTGAAGCGCGGCCTTGGGGGCAATCGTATAACCTTGGTCTGATTCCCCGCCACCCGATTGGCTATCTGCCGTGGGCCCGGTATATCCTGTCGACGAAGAAATCACAGTTGATAAGACTAGGATTGTACACCGCAGTCTACGTCTCTCTCTTCCAATATCCTACGCTCCCCACCTGGTGGCTCAAGGCCTTCTTGGAGCAATGGAATATTCCCACCCACACTTTCCTTGCCATGGATCGGGAAGTGTCGATTTCTCTGGAGGAATTTGCAGAGGTATCCGGCTTACCGGTGATGGGGGAACATTATGAGGAGCTGCTCCCAACAGACGTGTACGTTTTCGGAGCTAGGCCAATGGTAAGGGGGGTCACTCCGGATACTGCTGTTCAACACCAGTTCCCAAGCTTAATTAACGTGTTGAACATATATGAGTCTCTCTTCGTTGAACATGGGAGTCGAGGAGTTAACTTTGAGGATTTCATTGCTCGGTTCCTTCATCCCAACGCCCTCTCTGCGGCCATTGCCAAGTCCGCCACCCTTGAGGATCCTTTCGGTTTAGGTTTGGATAACCTGCCGGCGAGCGAAATAGGTCAAAAGGATTTTTTTCTTCCTAACTTTCCAACCGTGTCTCTTGCAGAAGTAGCGGCCCCTGGGATGGATGAGGAGACCTTTTTCTTGGGATTTCTCGGGTTATGGTTGAGTTGGTTCGCTATCCCGATGCACTCTCATCGAATGCGACCCTCTGTCTTTTATCCAGCACATCGGATGGTCATCGGGGTGAAGGTAGCTGTTGGGATCGCCGGCCTGGCACACTTATACCACGGTCTCAGTCGAGCGGCGGATGCCAGTGAGCCCGGGGTTTTGCATGTAGTCTTCCCGATGCATTACTTTGCGTCGTGGCTCGAGTTACACACAGCGGGTGTCTTCGGGATGCATAAGAGGCCCTCGTTCTTTGACAAGAGCGGTTTTCCTCGCATTATACAACTGATCGGTGCATCAATTGTAAACCCCTCACAACGGAAATGTCATGCCCCGCTTCCCAGAGTACGCAAGATTGAGCACGTGACATAGCCAACCATGCTACCTGTGGGTAGGAAGTATCCATCCACAGTCACATTACGGCTGTAGAGATATCAAGAACAAGATAAATAAACTATCTAACACATGTCCAAATCCATAATAACCAGAGTCAATGATAAATAAGTGCGGAAGCAAATGATCCAATGCAATAATAGAAAGGTACGTCCCGTAATGCGGGACCGCACCCGGAAATAAAATGCAATAAACCACTAACCACTATAGAACTCAATTCAGCCCGCTGGCTGAAGTACTCCTGCTCGGTCGTCGACAGTGGTAAAGAATCTGGGCCATGCAAAACCCAGACGTCAGCGCGTCATGTCAACCAACAATATAATATGAACATGGTAATAAGCAATGCAGGTATGAACATGAATAAAGCAGTACAAAAAAATAACAGTGCAGGGTAATGTGCAGTGGTAACTAAACTGTCCTATCAGGTTTCTACTTTATAGTCTTTGAAACCAATTGATGAATCGTCGATGTAACTCAATAGTATCCCGTGCGTGCCCGGGACCACGGTCATAACCCTCGGGGCTGAATCCGAGACGTGCCGCTAAGCAGTAAAAGGTAGTAGGATGGACGAGTGATGTCAGCATCATCACTCCGGAGCTGGCCAAGCCCGTAAGACTGATCAGAACAATGTATCGAACTGTTGAGTTACAAGTCGGTTTCACCTTTGATTTCCCCATACCCCCAAGCTATGTATGTCAGGTCAGGTATTCAGTAGTCAAGGACTAATGCCAACACAAACTCAAGTAAAAGTAGGTCTGTCTGGATCGACAGCAGGAAATGGTCAGGTTTGTCGGCATTAGGCATGAGATCAGGTAACAGGTAAAGCCATGGTACATCAGGTCAACCAGGTAATGTATAAAGGTGTCATGTCATGTCAAGAGTGTACGGTACCATGTCATGTCAAGTAGGAAGTGTAACAGGTCATATCAGGAAGCACAAGATGTCATGTGGGTGCTCATAATCAAACTAACATAAACATGTGTATAAATAAACAAGCATGAGTACTATCAGAACAATAACTAGAACATGTAATATGATATGCCAATAGATATAATTTCAAGGATATGGATGCACAGTTATCGATCAGGGTTACATTTATAGTTCCAATATTAATTAGGATACAATTTATTAAACATGGAGTGTTAATATCACATTATTATGTAGTGATGTGATCTATGGATGCAATTATATGTATCTTAAGTGCGATGGATGCAAACGGGTATCCGAAAAGTTATAAAACTATAAAATGGTAATGTGGGATGTACAACTAAACAATATGTGATATAATAATATTAATATGGATAGTATATTCAAAGCGATTAGTAACTATAAAAGATGTATTGATTAACCATGCACAAGAAGGTTCCGTTCAGAAATTTAGCGTCACCCTAATTTGTAAAATAGCTTAAAAATAACAAATGTTCTCCAAAAGAGACGTATCTTATACCAAAACAAAGATAATTCAATAAGGCTTTCAGTTTTATAAGTATAAGCATCTCAGGTTATCCCTACAAAAAGTTATGAATATTCAAAGTTGAAAGTTTGCTGCTGGAATTTCCCTGGACAGCAGTTTAGAGACGTGTTCATTTGCATTTTACGTTAATTAAACAATTTATTTTGCAAGTAAATATTTTATAGAGTTATAGTATTCTGAATTAGCTTCGTAACGAACTAAAGAACGTATCCTAATGATTTTTCTATGATTTATAATGAATTTTATAAGATAAGGTGTACAGTAAATTTCAGATTTGTCATATCCGATTTTTCAACGACATTTCATATGTAAACTATAAGATTTTCAAATGTATAACATTATAAAATGAAGATTATAAAAGTATAGCATGTAGCAAGATTAACTTGCCTCGATGGGTCGCGAATCGGAAAAACGGAACGTTAACCGTCGGCGGGGAAAACTCGCGACGGCGCACGGTTCACGGAATGAACCCAAACGACGAACAAAGGAACCACACGGGTCGGGGTATCTCGCTGGAACGTCGAGAAACGTCACCGGCACGACGGAATTCCGGTAACAAAAGAACAGTTAAAAGAAATGAGAAACGAGACATGAAGCAAGAAGAGAAAAAAATGATAAAGAGAAGTACGAGAGAATATATAAGGGAGAGGGAGAGAGAGGAAAAAGTGGAGAGAGAGAGAGAGAAAGTGGGGCCCACGGGGTTAAAGGGGAGGTTGCGATTGGCTGAGAGAATAAATTGAGAAGGATATAAAAGATTGTAAAAAATATCATATGTTTAACTTAAAGATTTAAAAGATAGGTATTGAACAGTAAGATATCAGATTAGTTAGAAAAATATATGCGAAGGTTTTAATAATATTAAAATTTAGGATTTTGGCGCCAAATGAAACATTTCCAAATTGCGCCCGGATTGGGTCCAAAAATTCGAAATTCAAATAATAGGATTTTAGGCGGGTTCCAAATTTTAAAATGAAATGTTTTATGATTAAAAAGCATACTCCCAAAACGGACACACGCATGTGCACGTAGCCATCCAAACTCGCCCGTTTCACTGAACGGGACGAGAACACAATGCACGGACGCTACCACGAGGCTAAGGGTGTCAAGTAGGCCAAGATGAATATTTTCAATTTTATTTTAGATGCTAAAATTTGTTATATGCAGAATGACTTAGCCAGATAAAATTTTACAGTAAGACCCAAATAAGCAAGATAAATGAAATGAGTAATATCTAATGCTCAACCAATAACAGAAAATAGTAGTATTGGGCTCGGGTGTTACATTATACCCAACTACAAAAGAATTTCGTCCTCGAAATTCCAAGAATACAAGATAGAAAACTACAGGAAAAGGTGAGGAAACTTCTGTCGGATCTCGTCTTCTCGCTCCCAAGTGGATTCTCCATGCGATCGATTACCCCAAAAAACTAGCACAAGAGGGGTAACCTTGTTCTTAAGAACCTTTTCTCTTCGATCCTTGATTTCGACTGGTCGCTCCTCAAAAGTTAGGTCCTCCCGTACGGTCAACTCCGAATGATCCAATACGTGGGTTTCATCTCGAACATACCTCCGTAGTTGAGATGCACGAACCACATCGTGCACACCTGCCAAGGACTGTGGTAACGCCAAACGGTACGCTACCTCTCCAACACGCTCCAATATCTCGAAGGGTCCAACGAATCGAGAACCAAGCTTTCCCCGACTCCCAAAGCGAATCACCCCTCTAGTCGGTGATATCTTCAAGAATACCAAATCACCCACGGTGAACTCCAGAGGTCTTCTTGACGTATCTGCCCAACTCTTCTGTCGGTCCTGTGCTGCCTTCATATGATTTCTGATAGGGTTAACCTTCTCAACTGTCTGCACAACCAAATCTGGTCCCAATAATCTTCGTTCACCGACATCGTCCCAACAAACAGGTGAACGGCATTTACGACCATATAAAACTTCAAATGGAGCCATCTGAATAATTGCCTGAAAACTGTTGTTGTAAGACAACTCCACCAAAAGTAGATGATCCTCCCAAGACCCCTTGAAGTCCAACCTGCATGTTCTCAACGTATCCTCAAGAGTTTGGATCGTTCTCTCCGACTGACCATCAGTTTGAGAATGATAAGCTGTGCTAAACTTCAATCGAGTCCCCAAACTTTCTTGTAAACTCCTCCAAAAGTGCGACAAGAACCGAGTGTTCCGATCGGACACGATGCTTACCGGTACTCCATGCAATCTCACAATCTCCTGCATGTATCGCTCTGCCAAAGTCTCCGTCGATTGACCAACCCGAAAAGGAATAAAGTGAGCTGCCTTGGTCAAACGATCGACAATCACCCATACGGCATTGTTGCCCTTTGGACTCCGCGGTATAGCCGTCACGAAATCCATGGTTATATGTTCCCACTTCCACTGAGGAATCGGAAGTGGTTGCAACAAACCAGCAACCCTTTGGTGTTCAGCCTTGACTTGCTGACACACCAAGCACTTAGCCACGAAGCGAGCAAATTCCCGTTTCATACCTTCCCACCAGAAGTGCTGTCGAATATCTCGGTACATCTTTGTCCCTCCTGGATGTACAGAGTAAGCTGAACTGTGTGCCTCCTTCATAAGCTCTTCACGCACATCTCCTTTTGGCACACACACACGGCTACCATACCTCAACGAACCGTCTTCATGGATCAGTAAATCGGTTCGTAGTCCGGCTCCAACCTGCTCTCGAAACTTTTGCAGTCTAGGATCCTGCGATTGCGCCACTTTAATCTTCTCAACTAAGGACGACTGTACTTGCAACTGCATCAACTGTCCTGTAGCATGTGGTAGCACAACCTCCAAGTCAAATCTCCAAAAATCCGCAATGATCTCTCTCTGTGCAGTCAATATCTGAATTGCTGGTACCCGACTTAGCGCATCAAGCACGACGTTAACTTTTCCCGGATGGTACTTAAGATCAAGGTCGTAGTCGGCCATCAGCTCCAACCATCTGCGTTGCCTCATGTTCAACTCCTTCTGAGTGAACACATACTTTAAACTCTTGTGATCTGTAAAGACTTCAACTCTCTCGCCCAAAAGGTAGTGTCTCCAAATCTTCAGGGCGAAGATCACGGCTGCAAGCTCTAAGTCATGAGTCGGATAGTTCTTCTCATGAGTCTTCAGTTGTCTCGATGCGTAAGCGACGACTTTCCCACTCTGCATCAAAACACATCCCAATCCCTTTCCGGATGCGTCGCTATGAATCACCAGTCCTCCTGAATCATCCGGTACGGTTAGGATAGGGGCGGTTATCAACTTCTGCTTCAACGTCTCGAAAGCTAATCCACAAATCTTCTGTAGTAACCGGCGAGTCCAAGAAAACTTCTTATCTCCGCAACATTCTTTGGAACGGGCCAATCTCGAACTGCTGTAATCTTCTCGGGATCAACGGCGATTCCTTTGCCCGACACAACATGTCCCAGAAACTTCACTTCTTCCAGCCAGAATTCGCACTTACTCATCTTCGCGAATAATTTCTCTTGTCTTAGCGTCTGCAATGCGATCCTTAAATGCTCAGCATGCTCCTCCGGACTCTTCGAGTACACCAGAATATCGTCAATGAATACCACAATAAACTGGTCCAAGAACGGTGAAAAGATCCTGTTCATCAAATCCATAAATATTGCTGGCGCATTCGTCACTCCGAAGGGCATCAATAGATACTCGAAATGCCCATACCGAGTTCGAAACGCCGTCTTGCAAATGTCTCCTGTTTTCACTGGGACCTGATGATATCCGAATCACAAATCCAGTTTCGAGAATACCCTCGCGCCACTAAGCTGCTCAAAAGTTCTCCAATGCGAGAGATCGGGTACTTGTTCTTAATAGTCACCCGGTTCAATTCTCGATAGTTGATGTACATCCTTCTCGTGCCATCCTTCTTCTTTATTAGAAGAACTGGAGCTCCCCAAGGTGAGTTGCTGCTTCGAATCCAACCCTTCTCGAGTAATTCACCAACTTGTTTCTTAACTTCTTCCAATTCCACCGGTGCCATCGGATAATAAGACTTTGATACTGGCGCTGCACCAGGAATAAGGTCAATCTCAAACTCCACATCTCGCTTCGGCGGTAAGCCCGATATATCTTCAAATACGTCCATAAAATCGCGAACAACTGCCGGCTCTTCATTACTATCAACTTCCATAGCTGCAAGAACACTGTTTGTCGGCCTAGCCCTAAACTCGACTGGCCCGACAGAACTGCTTCCTTACCGCTTCCTTACCGCAACTGCTGTCTACATTGTTGGCCACGAAAGGTCCAGCAAGACTACTGAGTCTCGTCCATTCTGCTGCATGCACGTCCACGGTTGCTCCATTCTGCCCTAGTCCGATGAACTTCTCTTCCATTTCCTCCGCGCAGTCCGCGGAAGGACTTCTCCAGTAAACTCTTAGAGAAATCCGCCCACTGCTTGGCCTGGGGCAAGCGGTTCTCCTCCACAAGCCACCACTCTCGGGCGTAATCCACTAGTTGAATGCGCACTACATCAACTCCTTTGTCCTCTGGAATCTGTGCCGCAATCAGCAAATTCTCCGTGTCACTAGCCACTGCTCGGATGGCAACGGCTCCTCCAAACCAGTGAAAGTAGACGGACCCAAAAGTCTGAAATCTTCTACAGTCCCTACTCGTTCGACTGGTCTAGTTCCATCATTGTTTACAGACTGCTGAACGATCTGCAAACCTTCCTGAAACGAATCTGCTATTGCTGGATCAGCTCAGTCTGTCTCTTTGATTTCCAGCATTTCTCTTATCACTCCAAGCATGGCGGCTTCGTTCACACGCCTCTGGTACGTCTTCAACTTCTTCCCTGTCATAATCCTGAACTCAAAACACCCAACATTAGCATGATGATAGATTCTGAATGTGGATCAAGGCTAGAACTCCAAGATACTTAAATAGAGTACCGCATTGTAGCTATGCCGCGGTATCATAGCCGCAATTACTTAACTCCACCCAAGTCGCCTAAGTCCTAGAGATAACAAGAAATTAGGTTTTCGAGTTGACACTGCAAAGTAAGTTTGCATGTCGACATGATCCGGAAGAATGATTCAAGGATGGTAAAGCGGTCAAGGTGGCAGGACATGTTTCCTAATCACGGGTATTATGATTCGTGTATCGGGTGCAATACCCAACTACAAAGAATCAACCCAATTAACCTATGGCTCTGATACCAAAAGAACCATGTCACGCCCCGCTTCCCAGAGTACGCAAGATTGAGCACGTGACATAGCCAACCATGCTACCTGTGGGTAGGAAGTATCCATCCACAGTCACATTACGGCTGTAGAGATATCAAGAACAAGATAAATAAACTATCTAACACATGTCCAAATCCATAATAACCAGAGTCAATGATAAATAAGTGCGGAAGCAAATGATCCAATGCAATAATAGAAAGGTACGTCCCGTAATGCGGGACCGCACCCGGAAATAAAATGCAATAAACCACTAACCACTATAGAACTCAATTCAGCCCGCTGGCTGAAGTACTCCTGCTCGGTCGTCGACAGTGGTAAAGAATCTGGGCCATGCAAAACCCAGACGTCAGCGCGTCATGTCAACCAACAATATAATATGAACATGGTAATAAGCAATGCAGGTATGAACATGAATAAAGCAGTACAAAAAAATAACAGTGCAGGGTAATGTGCAGTGGTAACTAAACTGTCCTATCAGGTTTCTACTTTATAGTCTTTGAAACCAATTGATGAATCGTCGATGTAACTCAATAGTATCCCGTGCGTGCCCGGGACCACGGTCATAACCCTCGGGGCTGAATCCGAGACGTGCCGCTAAGCAGTAAAAGGTAGTAGGATGGACGAGTGATGTCAGCATCATCACTCCGGAGCTGGCCAAGCCCGTAAGACTGATCAGAACAATGTATCGAACTGTTGAGTTACAAGTCGGTTTCACCTTTGATTTCCCCATACCCCCAAGCTATGTATGTCAGGTCAGGTATTCAGTAGTCAAGGACTAATGCCAACACAAACTCAAGTAAAAGTAGGTCTGTCTGGATCGACAGCAGGAAATGGTCAGGTTTGTCGGCATTAGGCATGAGATCAGGTAACAGGTAAAGCCATGGTACATCAGGTCAACCAGGTAATGTATAAAGGTGTCATGTCATGTCAAGAGTGTACGGTACCATGTCATGTCAAGTAGGAAGTGTAACAGGTCATATCAGGAAGCACAAGATGTCATGTGGGTGCTCATAATCAAACTAACATAAACATGTGTATAAATAAACAAGCATGAGTACTATCAGAACAATAACTAGAACATGTAATATGATATGCCAATAGATATAATTTCAAGGATATGGATGCACAGTTATCGATCAGGGTTACATTTATAGTTCCAATATTAATTAGGATACAATTTATTAAACATGGAGTGTTAATATCACATTATTATGTAGTGATGTGATCTATGGATGCAATTATATGTATCTTAAGTGCGATGGATGCAAACGGGTATCCGAAAAGTTATAAAACTATAAAATGGTAATGTGGGATGTACAACTAAACAATATGTGATATAATAATATTAATATGGATAGTATATTCAAAGCGATTAGTAACTATAAAAGATGTATTGATTAACCATGCACAAGAAGGTTCCGTTCAGAAATTTAGCGTCACCCTAATTTGTAAAATAGCTTAAAAATAACAAATGTTCTCCAAAAGAGACGTATCTTATACCAAAACAAAGATAATTCAATAAGGCTTTCAGTTTTATAAGTATAAGCATCTCAGGTTATCCCTACAAAAAGTTATGAATATTCAAAGTTGAAAGTTTGCTGCTGGAATTTCCCTGGACAGCAGTTTAGAGACGTGTTCATTTGCATTTTACGTTAATTAAACAATTTATTTTGCAAGTAAATATTTTATAGAGTTATAGTATTCTGAATTAGCTTCGTAACGAACTAAAGAACGTATCCTAATGATTTTTCTATGATTTATAATGAATTTTATAAGATAAGGTGTACAGTAAATTTCAGATTTGTCATATCCGATTTTTCAACGACATTTCATATGTAAACTATAAGATTTTCAAATGTATAACATTATAAAATGAAGATTATAAAAGTATAGCATGTAGCAAGATTAACTTGCCTCGATGGGTCGCGAATCGGAAAAACGGAACGTTAACCGTCGGCGGGGAAAACTCGCGACGGCGCACGGTTCACGGAATGAACCCAAACGACGAACAAAGGAACCACACGGGTCGGGGTATCTCGCTGGAACGTCGAGAAACGTCACCGGCACGACGGAATTCCGGTAACAAAAGAACAGTTAAAAGAAATGAGAAACGAGACATGAAGCAAGAAGAGAAAAAAATGATAAAGAGAAGTACGAGAGAATATATAAGGGAGAGGGAGAGAGAGGAAAAAGTGGAGAGAGAGAGAGAGAAAGTGGGGCCCACGGGGTTAAAGGGGAGGTTGCGATTGGCTGAGAGAATAAATTGAGAAGGATATAAAAGATTGTAAAAAATATCATATGTTTAACTTAAAGATTTAAAAGATAGGTATTGAACAGTAAGATATCAGATTAGTTAGAAAAATATATGCGAAGGTTTTAATAATATTAAAATTTAGGATTTTGGCGCCAAATGAAACATTTCCAAATTGCGCCCGGATTGGGTCCAAAAATTCGAAATTCAAATAATAGGATTTTAGGCGGGTTCCAAATTTTAAAATGAAATGTTTTATGATTAAAAAGCATACTCCCAAAACGGACACACGCACGTGCACGTAGCCATCCAAACTCGCCCGTTTCACTGAACGGGACGAGAACACAATGCACGGACGCTACCACGAGGCTAAGGGTGTCAAGTAGGCCAAGATGAATATTTTCAATTTTATTTTAGATGCTAAAATTTGTTATATGCAGAATGACTTAGCCAGATAAAATTTTACAGTAAGACCCAAATAAGCAAGATAAATGAAATGAGTAATATCTAATGCTCAACCAATAACAGAAAATAGTAGTATTGGGCTCGGGTGTTACAGGAACGCTAGGGGCTTGCTCCTTCGCCCCCATACCGTCGAAGCCGGGATGTCCTTTGTCGATAAGGTGTTGACCGTTGGAAAGGTGTCTACCACCGTGACGCGGCCATTACAGGATATCTTTAAGGACGGAGCTTCTGTATTAACGGCCCGGGAGACCCACCACCTATATTCTATTAGACCGAGCTTTTTAGTTTTTAGGCAGAATGATGTGGCAATTTTTATGAGGTATAACCCACATCGTTTTGCTCAACAACTGGGCTACGATCAAGGGGTCCCCTTGGAAGCCTTTTTGGTGGAACCAGCTGCCACTGAAGAGGGGATGGAGAACGCCTTGCACCATTTCATGCGCGTGAATACGACCTCTCGTTTTTTTATTAATGCGCCGACTTACGCTCCGAGACTCCTTAATGTGTACAAAGACTGGTACAATCATGCGACAGGAGCAGTCATAAAGGAGGAAAGGCGACTGTTGGTCGATCGTAAGGGTGCACCTCCAGGTACCGATCGCACCGCTCCCTTGGTTCCTAGGACCCCAGTAATCGCTCCTTTAAAAGATGCCGAGGGCAGACTCTCACGTGCGCAAAGTCCTCCACGTGAACTATCACTTCCTGATATCGCGGATGTACCTCCTGCACCCTGTGCTCAGGTGGAAGCAGTGGTTGTACCCTCGCCGGAGTCTGGCGTGGGTGCGGACATCGGGACTCGTCGTCCCAGAGTAGCTGCTAAACGGAAGTCGATCCCTCGCGGGCCCAGGGTCGGAGGGCAAAAGAAAAAGAAGTCGATCTTTGCAGCGGACGTTGCATTCGGCCAGGAACCCCACGCTCCCTATTCCGAGGGTCTGTTCGAATATGGGACTAACGCTGGGTTGGTGAGGCCGCCGCCGGACGATACAGACTTGGAGGCTGCTCTCAGAGCTTCGGCATGGCTGGTGAAGCGTGACGCGTGGCTGGCTAAGCTTGCGCAATCAGGTAACTACCAGTCACTTTTTCTTTATTGCAACATATTTTCTTCATTATTTCATTATTTTTTTTGACTAACGCTTTTCTTTCTTTTCTTTCAACAGGCATCACCGATGAAGAAGCCATTGCCGCTTCTCTGAAGACCTTTCAGGAGGAGGAACGTGCCAGGGCATCTGTGGGCCTTAGTAAGTTTCGACTCATCGAATTTTTCATTTTCCTTGCGTTATGGTCGATCTAACCTTTCCATTTTAATTGCAGGGACCTCAATACCGCTCCCTCCTAGCGACGTAGATGTTCTACCAGCGGCCGATGTTCCTGTTTCCTCTGGGACACCGCAGGAGGCTCATCTCGGAGAGCCGATGAGAGATGCCTTAAAGGCTCTAGAGGCATCCCTGAATGAAGACGATGATGCCTTGAAGGAAGCATCACGGAGGTCCCTCATGACCGCTCGGGAGGAGAGGAAACGGTTGAGGCGTGAGGCGAAGGCGCGCAGGGCTGCCTTGGCTATGGGAGCGGGCCCTAGCACCGTTCCTCGAGCTGATACTCCCTCTGAAGAGGCCCCTGTCGCCCTGTCCACTGCCCGCAGAGAGGTGGCACGTGCAGCTCGGAGCGCGAATGGTAAATCCGCCTCAGGTAACGTTTCTCTTGGAGTTTTTGTTATAAGTATCTTAATGTCGTTTGTCCTTACATCTCTCATCTTGCAGGACCAAGTCCGATCGAGGAGGAGGCGGAAACCGTCAATCTCGAAGGGACAGAGGGAGCAGTACCTGCCGAACTCGAGCCGACGGTGGGCAACGTCGTTGTGGCTTTGGAGCTTGGGGTAGAGGTTGAGGGGCCTGCAGCCGATAAGGTCACGGATGCCGAACCCGAAGTGGTGGCAGATGACGTGATCATTATAACTGAGCCCAGAGTGGCGGTGAATGAGGCGCTCGAGACCGGTGATCCCCCGGCGATGGTGGACGATACAACCGCCACTATTGAGCCTGAGATGGTAGTGGTCGAGATGGCCACGATTCCCGAAGACGAGCCAACCGCTCCTTCTCTGGAATCTGGCAATACTCCAGTCATAGCTCTTCCCGTCTACGGTCCTCCGCCGTCTCCCGGGCTTGCGAGCACGACGACGGTCCCTATTGAATCGGGCGATGAGGCCACAGGCGGTGGTCTCATGTCGATAGAGGAGGGAGTCGTCTCTGTTTCCGCCGGGAGCTCCTCAGGTACACCTTAAGTTGTTGTTTTTTTATTTGTTTTACAATCTTTTCTGACGAGTTCATTTTTCGTAATGCAGGTGCAGCTAGTGTTGATGCCCCACTACTTGAGGGAGCTCCTTCCACGACTGCCTTGGCGATGGTTACCCCTCAGCCTTCTCTTACGCCGTCAAAGATGTTGGAAGGTATGGGCTTATAACTTATTAATCCTATTTTTGAGATATACAGTTTATGTACTAAAGTCACACTGTTGTATCTTTCAGGAGTGCTTTTTGATCATCTCTATCAAGTGTTGCTCCCACACTTCTCCTTCCCATCTGAATTCGCCTCCCCGTCTGGTGGCGCTGGTGAGTACTTGTTCCTGATTGGTAGCTTTGTCTTTTTAGCGGTAGAATTATTTCCAACTCTCTCTTGTTGTGACTGCAGCGTTGCAAATCGAAGGGGGAGCAGGAAGATCGGCTGTGCCACCAGCCCTTCCGGACTTGCCACCTGTCTCCACTGGTATAGTAAACCATCTTATCAATGACTTCCTTCATATCTATCGAATCATCATCTAATCGCGTTTCGTCTTTTTTTTTTTTTTTTAGCCGTCATTCCAGTCTCGGTACCTTTCGAGTCTCGCATTACAATACCGGGCGGCCCTTCCCAGCGACGTCCGTCCTCAAAAGGTGCCGCGAATAGTTTGCGCATGTTGAACGACTACATTGAGGAACTCGACATCGAGGCTCCTGTATCTGCTGAGGACTTTGCCACGACGGTTAACCCAATGTTGGCGATATTTGCCACCTTCCATGACGAGGGTATTGTTGCCTCCTGGGTTAACTATTGTCGGGAGGTCAAGGCTCGCCTTCATCAGCTGGAGTCAATGCGCCCGTCCCCCGAGACTTTGGCCTTGAGCACTCAACGGGGAGCATGGCTCGAGCAAAGCGCTTCTCGTTTTCGTCATCTGGAACAAGAAGTGGCTTTGAGGCTGAAGGAGTGCCAAGATTCTTCGAGCAGGACTGCTCGCTTGCGTGCCGAAGTTGAGGCGAACGCTGCTGAGGTAAAGACCGTGTTCGAGGGTCTTCTGGAGCGCATGTCGAATGGGCTGAGACTAAAGCGGGCACTTGATGTCGCCGAGCATGACACTCCAGGCCGTGAAGCTGCTTATCAAGCCGTCAGGGATCAGCTTGCCTCCGTCGCACAGCAACGGGCCCAGGTGGAGGCGGAGTTGGCAGTCGCATCCAATCGGGAAAAGGCATGGAAGGAGGTGTACGAACAACTGATAGAGCTATTTAAGACGCTTCCTTCCCAATAGCTGCCTTTGTATCAATGTATTTGTAAAAATTTTCTTTTCTGAGTAACGTGTACCCTTTCTTCGCTCTTTTGTATGATCCACCATGTATTTGATTGAGGTCAATGAATAAAGATACACACTTTCTTTTGCAATATCCTGTATGTTCTTTTGTTTTCTGCCTTTACACCATGATGTTATCGATGAACTTGATTGGCATACAACTTAATTTCTCCAAGAGGCAGCGATGGCTTAGGCCGCAGGTTCAGATCTGCCGCCTAAGACTTTTCAATTCTATGAGCCGTGAGGGTCTCATAGAGATTTTTCTCCCTACGGATCGAGAGGATCTCATAGGTGGATTTTCTCCTTAAGAATCGTGAGGATTCCTAAGTGTGGTTTTCTCTTATAAGTCGTAAGGATCCTATAAGAGCATTTCTCCCTCTTACGAGTCGAGAGGACTCGTGAGCGGTTGTTTCCCTCTTTGTCGAGAATCGACTTCAGAGAGTGAGACCCGTGAATAGTATGCAAGAGACCATTTAGGATTGACTTGCAGGATCCCATTGTTCAGGAAGCAAGTTTTTGAATCCTTACTGCCCGAGATGTGAGTCAGAGAAGCTCTCGTCACGGAGTGTTTGTATCCGTGAGTTGAGAAGTTTTGCGAGGGATCATTTGTTTCCCAAGCGCCAAGGATTATTTGTGTCCTTGGGGTTTGAAACGAGTCGATGGTTCCCACGGAGGCGCTGGTGGCTCTGCGAGTCGACGCGGATCAGAAGGCTCTCGTCAAGGAGTGTTTGTATCCGTGAGTCGAGGAATTTGCTGGGATTATTTGTTTCCCAAGCGCCAAGGATTATTTGTGTCCTTAGGGTTTGAAACGAGTCGATGATTCCCACGGAGGCGCTGGTGGCTCTACGAGTCGACGCGGATCAGAAGGCTCTCGTCAAGGAGTGTTTGTATCCGTGAGTCGAGGAATTTGCTGGGATTATTTGTTTCCCAAGCGCCAAGGATTATTTGTGTCCTTAGGGTTTGAAACGAGTCGATGATTCCCACGGAGGCTCTGGTGGCTCTACAGGTCGACGCGGATCAGAAGGCTCTCGTCAAGGAGTGTTTGTATCCGTGAGTCGAGGAATTTTGCTAGGGATTATTTGTGTCCCAAGCGCCAAGGATTATTTGTGTCCTTAGGGTTTGAAACGAGTCGATGATTCCCACGGAGGCTCTGGTGGCTCTACAGGTCGACGCGGATCAGGAGGCTCTCGTCAAGGAGTGTTTGTATCCGTGAGTCGAGGAATTTTGCTAGGGATTATTTGTGTCCCAAGCGCCAAGGATTATTTGTGTCCTTAGGGTTTGAAACGAGTCGATGATTCCCACGGAGGCTCTGGTGGCTCTACAGGTCGATGCGGATCAGAAGGCTCTCGTCAAGGAGTGTTTGTATCCGTGAGTCGAGGAATTTTGCTAGGGATTATTTGTGTCCCAAGCGCCAAGGATTATTTGTGTCCTTGGGGTTTGAAACGAGTCGATGGTTCCCACGGAGGCGCTGGTGGCTCTGCGAGTCGACGCGGATCAGAAGGCTCTCGTCAAGGAGTGTTTGTATCCGTGAGTCGAGGAATTTGCTGGGATTATTTGTGTCCCAAGCGCCAAGGATTATTTGTGTCCTTAGGGTTTGAAACGAGTCGATGATTCCCACGGAGGCTCTGGTGGCTCTACAGGTCGACGCGGATCAGAAGGCTCTCTTCAAGGAGTGTTTGTATCCGTGAGTCGAGGAATTTTGCTAAAGTCATTGGCTTCTTCGGTTGAAATGAGCCGTTGAGGTTTGGCTTCGTCGTTTGACAGAATCCGCTGGGGAAGTATGGTCCCCTCTTTGTTTATGCCCTTGAATTGTATACAGGGATCGATGTGATCTTAACTGTAGGGCCGAAGTTTCATCATTTCTTATTTTTGTTTTATTTTATTTCCGCAATGCTCTATCATTTCAGCTTTTATATTGCGAAGGTCGCGATTGCCCAATCATTTCGGCTATTTTTCGCGGTGCCCAATCATTTCGGCTATTTATTTTATTTTTACTCGCTGCTTTTTATTGCGAGTTGCCCAATCATTTCGGCTATTTTGCATGCATACATTTTTACTTGCTGCTTTTTATTGCAAGTTGCCCTATCATTTCGGCTATTTCGTATGCATGTGCAGCCTATTGGCTTTTGGCTGTAAACCGATTTCGGCATCAGCACCGCTACAACTGGGATATTACCAGGAGCGAATCATCATCTGCCTCTGTCGATGTCGAACAAAGGTGGCTTAGCGACTAGGGTTAGGGTCCTGTCGGCTAAGGCTTTTGACTTCATGAGCCGTAAGGGTTTCACGAAGTTATTTCTCCCTACAAGTCGTGAGGATCTTGTAGGTGTATTTTCTCCTTAGGACTCGTGAGGATTCCTAAGTGTTCGTTTTCTCTGTAAGTCGTAGGGATCCTACAGGAGGGTTTTCTCCTCATAAATCGAGGGGATTTTTAAGGGTTGTTTACCATGCGAACGTATTCCCAGTCACGGATGGGCCTTGGTTAGGGAAGTGTTTATTCGCGCCCGTGGATTGTATACAAGGGTCAGTATTGAACCACTTGTAGGGCAACATTGGAAGTTTGTGAGGGTTTGCTTAAGCACAGGTTTAGGTTTCTGTAACTTAAGACTTTCAAATCCTATGAGCCGTGAGGGTCCCATAAGAGAGTTCTCCTTACGAATCGTGAGGATCTCGCAAGTGTGTTTTCTCCTTAGGCATCGTAGGGATCCCTAAGTGTGTTGCTCCTTTGTGAGTCGTAAGGATCTCACGAAGGTGGTCTCTCCTTACAAGGTCGAGAGGACCCTATAAGCGTCTTTTAACGAGGTTGCGCCCTTTCGGGTTTTCACAAACACTCGCCGGCAGTCCTGCTGTTTTTACTCACGGAGCCCTTTCGGGTTTTCATCCGTGCCCTTTTTGCTTATGGACATACCGTTTTGTTTTTGTTTTTTTTGTTTTTTTTTTTTTAACGTCAGCCTGAAGATACTGCGGGTTGGGAGTAGTTTAACGACGTTTCGGTCATTTGCAAGTTTTAGGACATTGTGGTCCATTACTTGAGAGGACTGGCTACTGCTTATAAAGCTTGAGCTTAGGAAGATAGCGAGCGGACATAGTCGTCGTCATCTATCATTGACCTAAACTAAGACTAGTTAAGCGTAGTATTTCTTTAGGAAGCGACCGTTTATCGGTCTAAAAGGCCTTTCACCGTGCATGTCCATGAGTAGATAGGCCCCACCCTGGTAGACCTTATCAATAATGTACGGTCCTTCATAGTTTGGCTCAAACTTTCCCCGCTTGGCGCGATTGGGGATCATGGGCCTTTTGACGACTAGCACGAGTTCGCCTTGGTGGAATGTCCTCGGTCGAGTCAATCTTTCGTATGAGCGCGTCATCTTCGCTTTATAAGCTTCCAGATTTTGCTGTGCTAGAAGCCGGATTTCATCAAGTGCGTCAAGCTCTTCAAACCGAAGGTGGGCATTTTCTTCGTCCGTCAACTTGTAATGGACTGCCATTCGTAGAGAGGGTAATTCTATCTCGAGGGGGAGTACTGCTTCCGTCCCAAATACCAACGCGTACGGCATTGTGTTTGTGGCCGTTTTAAATGTAGTTCGATACGCCCAAAGAGCCTCTTGCAATCTTTCGTGCCAATCTCTCTTATTTCGTGACACCGTTTTCTTCATGATTTTCGTCAAGGTCTTGTTGAAGGCCTCAGCTAGACCGTTAGCTCGGGGGTTATAAACTGAGGAATATCTCCAGTCTATATTGTGCTGCTGTGCGAAGCGGCTAATCTTATGACTTCGGTAGGCTGGCCCATTGTCAGAGATGATCCTTCTTGGGGTTCCAAACCGGTATATGACATGCGTTTTAGTGCCAGAAGTCCCTTCATCATTCGTGACCGAATGAGAGATCATATGACAGCTCGCTACGCACTCCTCGGATTCATCCGATGAACTTTCCTCCTCATCTTCTTTTTGGAAGACGTGATCAAGGAAATCTTGGAGCGTAATGGGAGTCCGTGCCTTTTGGTTGTACTCATCTAGCGCATCGATTTGCTTTTGTAAGTCCGTGCGCTTGTCACCAGGCTTCATGGGCTTCTTAGATTTCTTCTTCTTCTTTTTAGAAGATTTTGACGGCTGACCATGAGTGCTTGAACTGCCACCATCGGTCTTCGGAATCGGTCGTGGCTTCAACATCCCCTCAATAACCTGCGGTTCCAAGGGGTTCTTCCACTTGACCACTGGGCAGGTTTGAAGATCATTTAGCATCCTCCTCGTTTTGGCCGATAATACAACCTCCCAGGGAGCCTCTTCAATAACGGAGCATGTTGCCCCCGGCGTATTCGTCCCCTTATAGGTGTGGGGCTGCGGAGGGTTCACCTTCCATTTGTCAGACAGCGCAAATTTGCCCTGACGGTATTAATTCTCAAGCCAATTTTTGAAAACGTAACAGTCTTCGATTGGATGTCCCAACACTCTATGATAAGGGCAGTAATTAGGATCGTTGACGTCACTCGGTTGTGACGGACGTTTTGGATCTGGCAGATTTATGAGCCTGTTGCGCAATGCCAGCTCGAATAGCCTCCTTGTTTTATCGCGAGGGAAGGAGTAAGCACGTCCCATCCTGTCCTCAAGGGGTACGTATGGGCGCGTATTGTTTGGACGAGCAACCGGCTTCGAGTCGTTCGGTTGTTGTTGGGCATTAGCGACGATGATCGCTTTTCCTTTTCCTTTATCGTTTCGGGGGTCCGGCTTCGGGAGAGGGGGTTTATGGCCCATCTGGTCCATCTGCGCCAATTTGTCGATCAAAGCCTGGAAGGAAGTCGGCTTGAAGAACATCATAAATTGTGAAATGGTTGCTTGTGGATCGAGTGTTCCAACAAACATTCCCACCGCAGGGGCTTCTTCTATGCGCTGTTCACACTTAGACCATAGATTACGCCACCGTATAGCGTACTGAACCCATGTCTCGCCGGGTTTTACCCTGGCATTGATCAGTGCCGTCATCGGGGTACGCTCACTGGCACTTGCAAAGCGTTGGGTGAAGAGTAGCTCCATCTCCGCAAAGGTTTTTATAGAGTCGTTGGGAAGCTCAGAATACCATTCAAACGCCGTATCAGATAAACTTCCAACAAACTGGCGAAGCAAAAGCTTGTCGTCGCCGCCGGTATTACCGCAAAGAGCCCTGAATTGAGCCACATGTTGATGGGGATTGCCGGTCCCCTTGTAGACATGAAACTTAGGAATTGTGTAACCTGGCGGGTACTTGATTTGGTCATACCAGCCCGGATATGGCCGTCCCGTTTTTACAATATGGCCGGCTGCTTCGGCCGCCTGATGCACCCGTATTTGTTGAGCAATATATTCATCCAAATCAGCTTTTGATATGGTATCCTCTTTAGCTGCGGATAGAGCCGGTGGAGGATTCGATGTCTCTCCCCTATCATCTTCAAGAATGATCGGGGGATCTCCAACAGGTGGATCCGGTTGAATCATCATACCCACCACATCCTGGAACAGGAGGGCCATTTTCTTTATGTTGGCTGCCTGTTCCGCAGCCTCTTTGTCTCTCTTTTCCAGTGTTCGGCGGAGGAACTCAGCGTCGGTCTCTTCCTCTTGGCGTTCATCTAAGGACGTCTCAGGATTCTCTTTTGGCCCCGTGAGTGCAGCCATTGTAGTCATCATCTCCTGGAGCTTTTGTTGCTGCTCCTGAGACTTGGTCACTGACCGGGTAAGCGGTCGGTGGCCCGTAGAAGTACGACTTTCTTCTTTTCCCGAAGCCATATAGACCGTATGTACTATCATGCCCCCTGACTTGGGGCGTTTAGGTTCGCCGCTTTTAGATTTTGTCATCGTCGCGGGAGCCTTCTCTGGTCTTTTCCTTTTATGGACCTTTGAGGTTGAAGGAGCCGTTGAAGTGGGCCTCCTAGCATTTGTTGCCCCCTGCCGTTTAATGGGGTGGTTCTTATCTTTTTCCACCTTCGCCCTTTTCTGGCGACGGAAGTGGTCTGAGTCAATCACGGAGTCTTGAACTCTCCGCCAGACTTTATAAATTTTGGACGACAGCCGTTGAGAGGGCTGTTCTTGTTTTGCCTCCGGAGCTTTCTCCACGGGCGGAGGAGATCTTTTCAATACGGCGGTTGGGGAGTTCTTTCTCACTTTCCTCAGTAATTCAAAGCTGTTCCCAGTTGGAACAGCAGCATTGACCTCCGCCACTGGAGCAGGCGGGGTTAGCCCTGAAGGGGAGTTGCCCCCTGCTTTCCTTATTCGTTGCCAGTGACGACGTCGCGCACGACGAGCCATTGGGACTGGCTCGGAAATCGGGATAGTTTCTTGTTGCCCCCTGTTTGGGTGTGGGGTAACTGCCGGTGTCAGCCTATCAAAGACTGATGCTTTTTGACCAGCTGAAGGAGGAGTAGGAACCGTCAATCTTGTGAAGACTGACTTTCTGATAGGAGAAGCCGCTTCAACGACTTCCGAAGCTGTGGCCGTTGCCCTCTTTGGGACAGCCACTTTATGATCCTGACCTAGCCTGGTGAAAACAGAGGCTGTCAGCTTAGTAGCGGGCGACCCGTTGACAGGGGTCGTGGTAGCAGTGAGCCGGTCGAATACCGACTTCTTGTTCGCTTCTGGTGCGGATATCGGCATGGAGAAGCTTGTAGGTGGGACCATGGTCCCGAAGAACAAGCCGGTGGTGGCTTGCGTCACCTGGTCTACCGGCAAAGTCAGGAAGGAAGCCGCTTGGGGCCCATATGCTACACCTCTCGGTGAGGTGGAACGTCCGCTGCAATGGCATTTCGAGCAGCTGGTGCAGTTGGTAGCCATTGGATCTTGAGTTCTGCGCCAGACAAAAGACCAAATCTTAGCAACTTGAAATCCGAGGACAACCATTTAACAAACCGCGATTGGTTCACGAAGACGACACACGAAGTGTGGAGTGGAAAGAGGAAAAGGTCCCACCGGGCGTGCCAGAATCTGTTCCCCTCCGAACGGCGGCGCACAAGACTGCGAAGTCCTGGCGCTGAGATTCGGGGCAGATGCTATTTGGTTTTATCCGTCCACCTCTCCGAAGATGCCAAGTTGATTTATGGCACCGTGTATCGGAGGTTTAGACGGATGCGGCCGATGTAGCAGACTTTGTCAGATTCCCCCTCGCTTGAGGGGTTTTTTGATTGTGGGGACGCTCTTCCCTGCAGGCGCAAGCCCCTGCAGTTAATTACGCTACCGCATCGCGGTAACAACTTTCTCCTTCTCCAGAATTTCACTTCGTGTCGTGGGTGTTCGTTTTGTTTGTGGTTGCCCGTGGATTGTATACGGAGACTGAGTAATACCGTCGCCCGTAGGACGTGGATTAGTCCAAATCCGTATTTACTTAGATTTGGGTTTGGTGTTTTTAGTTTAAGGATACATTAGTCGCGTTGCGACTAAGATCAACTTAAACATTCGTCAAGGATACATTAGTCCTGTTTTGGACTAAGATCAAACTGACGTGGTGATTCATTTAATTTATGGCCATCGGGACTCATCACCTCTCTAACATCGTTGAAAGATTACAACGATAGGTGTCAGAGGAGCTCAAAGATGTACCCTTGAACCAAAGCTGATTGAGGGTTTTATAGTCCATTTAAGTGTTTAAGGATACGTTAGCCGTGTTTGGGGCTAAGATCAACTTAAACGGGATCGTTTAGATCCGGCAAAAGAGCAATTGGCTCTATTGTTCCAGTTTAGGGACGTAGTGGTCCATTATTAGTTTAGGGACATCTCGGTCCGATACCAGTTTAAGGACGTAGTGGTCCATTATTAGTTTAGGGACGTTTCGGTCCGATGCCAGTTTAGGGACGTAGTGGTCCATTATTAGTTTAAGGACATTTCGGTCCAATGCCAGTTTAGGGACGTAGTGGTCCATTATTAGTTTAAGGACATTTCGGTCCAATGCCAGTTTAGGGACGTAGTGGTCCATCATTAGTTTAAGGACGTTTCGGTCCAATATTAGTTTAAGGACATCTCGGTCCGATATTAGTTTAAGGACGTCTCGGTCCAATATTAGTTTAGGGACATCTCGGTCCGATATTAGTTTAAGGACGTCTCGGTCCGATATTAGTTTAAGGACGTTTCGGTCCGATATTAGTTTAAGGACGTCTCGGTCCAATATTAGTTTAGGGACATCTCGGTCCAATATTAGTTTAGGGACATCTCGGTCCACGAGTTTAAGGACCCCGCAGTCCATATCGATGTATGGTCGTCGGGACCCGTCACCTCTCTGACGTCGTTGAGGAATTACAACGACGGATGTCAAAGGAGTTCGGAGATGTACTCTCGAACCGGATGTAAATTGATTTAGGAGAGCAGCTGTACTCAGTCAATTTAATTTAAGGACTTATGGCCACGATTGGGCTAAGTCCATTTCAACATGGCATTTTTTTATTTAGGCTCTACCCACAGAAGACATAGGATATCAGTTTATTTTAGGCCCTGCCCATTTGCGAAGTATCTACTTCGTTTGGGCTTTGCCCCTTTTTTTTTAAAATGCATAGCATTCTGAATATTTTTGTTTGGGCTCTGCCCATTTATAAATGATGCAAAGCATCTGTTCTTGTTTGGGCTCTGCCCCTTAAAATAATGCATTTGCGCTTTGTTGAGCCTGTTAGGCCTTCTTTTAATTGGGCTTGGCCCTTTTTTAATGCATCTGCGTTTGCGCTAAGTAATGAGCGTAAGTCCATATGGTGATGACACGTGTCGTGCTTTGATGAGCGCAAGCGCACCAGCGTAGTGCAATGCGCTGTTGCGCTGCTGACACGTGGCGCGCTCTCAGCGAGTTGCGCCAATTCCAGAGAGCAAAGCTCTATCTCAAGGGCGCTTAGCACAAGTGGTTTTATGGCCGACACGTGGCGCTCTCTCAAGAGCGCAGCGGCGCAACTTGGAAGTGCAAAGCACTAAGAATCTTTTTAGATTCCAGAAAGGAAGTGCAAAGCACTGTTTAAGTTCTTGATCTAGATCAGATCAAAGAAAAATAAATTTCTTCTTTATTCGAAGAACCAGAGGTTCGCAAAAGTGCAAAGCACTATTCTTTTATTTTTTACATTGTTTTTAAAGAACCAAAGGTTCACAAGAAGTGCAAAGCACTGTTTTCTTTTTTATATAAAGATCATTGATCTCATATATATATATTTTTTTTTTAGACTAATGGTCTTTTAGAAGGAATTTCTTCTAATCCACGAAGGTTCTTTACCTCTTTCTTGAAATCTTCTCGGAGTTCTTTCTGTTTAAGGTTCTTGAATTCTCAAAAAAAAAAAAAACTCTCTATCCCTTTGAATTGAGGCTTAGGGTCCTTTTTATAGTGCTCACAAATTCGTTAAATTTGTTAAAGAGATCATCCTCTGAGTGATTTGGGGAATTTTCCCCACCGTTGGATCTTTGATCCAAGGGCTTTTGCTTCGCAGAAGGAAATCTTCTTGTTCCAACAAGAACAGAAAAGATTTTTTTAAAAATCTTAATTTAGTTTGGCGCAGATTCCCCAGCGCGTGACACGTGTCACGCAGCGCAGAGCGCAGCGCAACTGCGCTAGCGCATCTGCGCTGACACGTGTCGCGCAGCGCAGAGCGCTAGCGCGAAGGATCTGAAGCGTTGCTTCCTTTAAACAGAGCTTTGCTCTGATTAGGTGCGCTGCGCTAATGTATCTGCGCTGGACACGTGGCGCAGAGCGCGCAGCGCAAAGGATCTGAAGCGTTGCTTCCTTTAAACAGAGCTTTGCTCTGATTGGGTGCGCTGCGCTAATGTATCTGCGCTGGACACGTGGCGCAGAGCGCGCAGCGCAAAGGATCTAAAGCGTTGCTTCAAATATTTAAATTTTGAATTCAAACAGAGCTTTGCTCTGATTGGGCGAAACAGGGGCGTTCTCGTAATTTGTCGAGAAGCTTATAGAAGAGTGGTGACTAAGGGGTTAAGGTGGCATTGCATTAAATGAGATTAGTGACTCATTTGTGTGATTCATCCAAGTCATTAAAGCATCATAAATGCTTAATGACTCATGGAGATGAATCACTCAAAGATATTTGTGAAGTATGGTTGTTAATTCTATTATTTTATATTTGGATAAATAATAATGCTTCATATATATCATGATAAGTTCATTATCTCATTTCATTATTATTCTCACCTTCTCTCTCCTCAAGCTCACTCTCTCTTCAAACCCTAATCCTAACCTCTCATGAGTCGAGATCAAGGGTTAGCTAGACTAATACATTCATAACCTCACTCTATATCCCCTAGGTAGCTTAGATTAGCACTTTAAGCAACCTAGTTATCTCAAGTTTGAGATTAAGCTTGGTGTAGGAGCTTTCGAGTGGATCGTCTTTGATTCGAGGAGGCCGTTGAGGTGCCGATTGTTTCCTGATTTAAAATCAGGAAAGCTTCTGGGAAAAGCTTCAGAAGAGGGTCACGTGCTTACACGTGACTAGCGGTCACGTGTTGGCACGTGACACCTAAAAAACATCATCAAGGCAAGTTCAGTTTCCTGACTACGTTGAAGAAAAGGGGGTTTCAGAAAGAGTCACGTGCTCCCACGTGACCCGGGTCACGTGGCGACACGTGACATTTAAATGCAAGCGTAAAAAGGCACACCAGTTCCCTGATCAAGTCAAGGAAAAGGCTTCAGAAGAGGTCACGTGCTTCCACGTGACCAGGGTCACGTGTTGCCACGTGACGTTCAAGACAGCAGACTCGTTCTCCAGTTGAACCAAGGAAAGAGAGAGTTCAAACAAGGGTCACGTGCTCACACGTGACCAGGGGTCACGTGGCAGCACGTGACGTTTAAGCAGCAATAAGAAGACAGAGCGCAAAAGAAAGGAAAAGGCTCATTCTAAAGGGGGTCACATGCCCACACGTGACCATGAGTCACGTGGTCACACGTGACCGGCTTTCAAAGCCCATTGTGTTAACAGAATTAAATTCTGAAAGAAATTCAAATCTTTCCAAAGGAAAGCAACTATCTGGAACCAATCGAATTAAAGATTCAGAGGTGATCTATCTATGGGAAAATCTCGGGTTTGGAAAGATTTCCCCTTTAAATCTAACCGAAATAATAAAGGGGAACCCCTGGATTTGAAATCCAATGGTGAATAAAATTCACCTAATAATCCAAAGGTCCAAAACAAATGATGGATGCAAATCAAATCTCTTAATGAAGATTCGTCAAAAACTGATTGATTCGCTTGCTTCTCCTATAAATAGGAGCCAAGAGACACAGGATATATATAGGGACGCAGAGAAGAAAAAAGAAAAGGAAGAGAGCTTCGATACTTGGAGAACTTGGATCTTCTGCAAAAACCCTAGATAAGAAAGGGAAAAGCTCCTTGAAAGAAAAAGAGAATTTAATTCTCAACAGAGTTTAACTCTGATAATGTAAAAACAAAAGAACATATTTCTTCTCTCTTTGATAGAGGATCTGCAAAGTGCACATCTCCCCTTAAGGTTGAGAATTTAATTCTCAATGGGTTGAGATCCTGCCATGCAGATCCAAAACATAGAGAAGGAATGCAAGCACGAGAATTTAATTCTCACAGAACTATAGGAATTTAATTCCTTTAAAATAAAATTAGGGCTTGCCCCTGTATCATGGGAATTTAATTCCTTCAGAATAAAAAGAAACAGGGTTTAACCCTAATTAAGAACCTAGTTCTGTTGCAGCAGCGGGAATTTAATTCCCTTAATCATAATTTAACAGAGGATGGAAGTTTAAACTCCTTAAAAAAGCTTTGTTAGGGTTTAACCCTATTTGGTTCTTCACATATATGAGGAATTTAATTCCTACAGAAAATTCAGATTTAAACTCTATCCCAGAATATAAGTCTTCGAAAGGAAGTAGGAATTTAATTCCTCTGAAATTTACAGCTTGAGGAATTTAATTCCTGAAAAAAGATTAACAAAGCCTCTAAACAAAATACATAGAGGCAGGGTCACGTGTCATCACGTGACCCCCCAAGAGATCTACAGAAAGTCCCTTTGAGGCAGCACCCCACGTGATCCACGTGACCCTTGACAGAAGCTCTAATACATAGGCATTTGAATGCCCATCACGTGATGGCACGTGATGCTATGAGAGATGCGATAATCTCAGCAGAATAAATGAAGGGAGGGCGCTCTCACGTGCTGCCACGTGACCCCTCTTGTCTTAGTGTTTAACACTAAATTGAAACTCTCGAACCCAGTGTTAAAACACTGTTGGGCCTTAGTGTTCAACACTAATTAAAAAGCTTTATCTGCAGTGTTCAACACTGATCTGTTTTAGTGTTTAACACTAATTTGAAAAGCCTTGTTGCTGGTGTTTAACACCAATTATCTCTTAGTGTTAAACACTAACTTGTCAACCTCATTCCCAGTGTTCAACACTGATTGCTCTGTAGTGTTTAACACTAGGCTTCGGCCCAATTGACTAAATGGATGGAGGCAAAGCCTCTCCTGATTGGACTTAGCCCAAGATGGCCATAAGTCCTCAATTTGTGATTAACTGGGCCAATGGACTCATAACATAATTAATTCGTCTTGATCCCAAATTGGGCCAAGGACTATTTAATCCACTCCGGTTCTAGGGTACATCTCTTCACTCCTTTGATACTTGGCATTGTAATCCCTCAATGTCTTCAAAGAGGTGACGGGTCCCGACGACCACACATTGATACGGACTGCGGGGTCCTTAAACCCGTGTTTAATGCAAATTCCTGGTTACGTGGAACGCGGATAATGTCACTCTTTGACCCCGTGGAAAACGTCCAGAGCGGAGCCTGGTCCTCGCAGAGCACGGCAGTGAACCCGTGTGAAGCATCCAGAGTACATAATGGACTGTGGGGTCCTTAAACCCATGGACTACGACGTCCTTAACCTTGACCGAGATGTCTTAAAACTAACAATGGACTGTGGGGTCCTTAAGCCCATGGACTACGACGTCCTTAACCTTGACCGAGATGTCCTAAAACTAACAATGGACCGCAATGTCCTTAAACTACCCATGGACCGCAATGTCCTTAAACTACCCATGGACCGCAATGTCTTTAAACTAGAACAATGGAGCCCCCAAATGCTCTTTTGTCGGATCTAAACGACCCCGTTTAAGTTGATCTTAGCCTCGAAGATGGCTAACGTATCCTTAAACCTTCAAACAGACTGGACTATGAATCCCCCCAATTGACTCTGGCTTGAGGGTACATCTCTGAACTCCTCTGACATCCGTCGTTGTAATCCTTCAACGTCGTCAGAGAGGTGATTGGTCCTGACGGCCATACATACGATGGACCACTATGTCCCTAAACTGGAACAATGGAGCCCTCAAATGCTCTTTTGTCGGATCTAAACGATCCCGTTAAGTTGATCTTAGTCTCAAAGTGAGACTAACGTATCCTTAACAAACGTTTGAGTTGATCTTAGCCTCGAGTACGGCTGACGTATCCTCAAACCAAACCCCCAAACCCAAATCTAAGATAATACGGATTTGGACTAGTCCACGCCCTACGGGCGACGACATAACTCAGTCTCCGTAAACAATCCACGGGCAACAAAACAAACACTCACGACACGAAGTGACCATCTGGAGAAGGAGAAAGTTGTTACCGCAATGCGGTAGCGTAATTAACTGCAGGGGCTTGCGCCTGCAGGGAAGAGCGTCCCCACAATCAAAAACCCCTCAAACGAGGGGGAATCTGACGAAGTCTGCTACATCGGACGCATCCGTCTAAACCTTCGATACATGGTGCCATAATTCAACTTGGCATCTTCGGAGAGGTGGACGGATAGCACCAATTAGCATCTGCCCCGAACCTTAGGCGAGACGCCGCGTCTCGGACGTCCTTCGGAGGGGAACAGATTCTGGCACGCCCGGTGGGACCTTTTCCTCTTTCCACTCCACACTTCGTGTGTCGTGTTCGCGAACCAAACATGGTTCGCCAATGGCTGCCCTTGGGTTTCAAGATACTAAGAATTGGCGTCTTGCTTATTGCAGAAAGCAAAGGATCGATGGCTTCTACTTCCATGAAATTCTCCAACTGCTCAGACTGCAATTGCAACCAACGCTCTGCCTCGCCAGGAGGTATAGCCTACGGACCCCAAGCTGCTTCGCTATTCACAATGCCCGTGGAACAGGTCACTCGCGCTATCACAGGATTGTTCTTTGGGACCATGCTCCCACCGACAAACTTCACCGCTCCAGCGCTGACAACGGAAGCTCTCAAGAAGTCGGTCTTTGATCGTCTTACCCCTGCCGCGGCTCCTCTCAACGAGTCGCCCAACGTCAACGCCTCGGTCTTCTCTAGATTGGGCCAGAAATCCTGCGAACCCATCATGGGGCCTACAATCTCAGAGAAGGCTGTTTCTAAGAAAGTGGCTGCTCCTGCTCCCGAAATCGTCAAGGCGGCTTCTCCGGCCAAAAGGTCGGTCTTTACAAGATTGACGGCTCCAGCTCCCGCTCCTGCTGCCCAAAGGACGTCGGTCTTTGACAGGCTAACACCAACAGCGACTCCCCACCCAGACAGGGGGCAAGACGAAACCATTCTTACCGCTGACCCTACACCGTCCGCTCGAGACGCTCGACGTCGCCATTGGCGCCGAGTAAGGAAGGCTGGGGGCAATTCCCCCTCCGGGTTGACTCCATCGGCCCCGGTGGCAGAAGTTAATGCTGCTGTTCCAACTGGGAACAGCTTCAAAATGCTAAACAAGGTGCGAAGGAATTCTCCTACTGCAGTGCTGAAGAGGTCTCCTCCCCCATTAAAAAAGGTTGTGGAAATAAAATCAGAACAGCCCCGATCTCCTCAACGGCTGTCTTCCAAAATCTATAAGGTTTGGTGGCAGGCCCGGGACTCGATCATCGATCCAAACTTCTCCCGCCAGCACAAGAAGCCGAAAATCCAACCGGAAGCGGGTCACCAGGCTAAACCCCAAAAGGCTGTCTGGACGCCCACCTCAACGGCCCCCTCAACCTCCATGGCTCATAAAAGGAGGAGGCCAGAGAAAACCCCCCAGCATGCAACGACGGCTAAAAGCACCGACCCCAGACGCCCTAAGTCTGGGGGCATGGTGGTGCACACTGTTTACATGGCCTCTGGAAAGGAGGAAAGCCGCACTTCTACGGGCCACCGACCGCTAACCCGATCCGTGACGAAGGCCCAGGAGCAGCAACAAAAGCTGCAAGAAATGATGAATGCTATGGCCGCGCTCACCGGGCCAAAAGAAAATCCGGAAACGTCCTCAGACGCACGCCGAGAGGAAGAAACCGACGCTGAATTCCTTCGCCGGACACTGGAGAAAAAGGACAAAGAGGCTGCTGAACAAGCGGCTTCCAAGATATGATAGGAATGATGATCCAGCAGGACTTACCCGCCGAGGATCCCCCAATCATTCTTGAAGACGACCGAGGAGAAACGTCAAATCCACCGCCGGCCCTCTCAACGGCCAAGGAGGAGGCAATCTCTAAGGCTGACTTGGCTGACTACATAGCCCAGCAAATCCGGGTTCATCACGCGACTGAGGCAGCTGGTCAAGTCGTGAAAACAGGGCGGCCGTATCCGAGCTGGTACGACCAAATCAAATACCCGCAAGGCTACACGATACCAAAATTCCACGTGTATAAGGGGACCGGCAATCCCCATCAACATGTCGCCCAGTTCCGGGCCCTCTGCGGTAACACCGACGGTGATGATAAACTGTTGCTCCGTCAGTTCGTGGGCAGCTTATCAGAAACAGCGTTCGAATGGTATTCGGAACTCCCGAACGATTCTATCAAAACGTTCGCTGAAATGGAGTTGTTGTTCACTCAGCGATTCGCAAGTGCCAGCGAACGCACTCCAATAACTGCACTTATTAACGCCAGGGTAAAACCAGGCGAAACCTGGGTCCAGTATGCTATACGCTGGCGGAACTTGTGGTCGAGATGTGAGCAACGCATCGAGGAAGCACCTGCGGTGGGCATGTTCGTAGGAACTCTAGACCCTCACGCAACTATCTCCCAGTTTATGATGTTCTTTAAGCCAACCACATTCCAGGCTTTGATCGACAAGTTGGCTCAGATGGACCAGATGGGTCATAGACCACCTCCCCCGAAGTCGGAACCTCGGAATGACAAGGGTAAAGGAAGGGCAACCTTTGTTGCAAATGCCCAACAGCAACCTAACGCCCCGAAACCGGCAGATCAACTGGAGGAAAGACGTCGGTATTATAATGAGAAGATGAAGCGTCCCTACTCGTTCCCACGGGACAAGACGAAACGGTTATTCGAGCTGGCAATACGCAACAGACTTATAAACTTACCAAATCCAAGGCGACCGCCGCAACCCACGGAAGTGAATAACCCTAATTATTGCCCTTACCATCAAACGGTAAGTCATCCGATCGAAGATTGCTTCGTCTTCAAAGGATGGATTGAAGATCAGTACCTCCAGGGGAAGTTTGTACTGTCCGAAAAGTGGAAGGTAAACCCACCACAGCCGCATGCTCCTAGGAAAGCGGATACACCGGGGGCAACATGTTCTTTTATTGAAGAAGCTCCATGGGAGGTCGTGCTATCAACTAAAACCAAAAGAATGCTGAGAGACCTTCATGCGTGCCCTGCGATCGAATGGAAGGACCCTTTTGAACCTCAAATTATCGAAGGGATGCTAAGGCGCCGCCCGACTACAAAGACTCACGATAAGAGCCCAGATACTCACGCCCAATCGTCAAAATCTTCGAAGAAAAAGAAGAAGAAATCCAAGAAGTCCGTGAAGCCTGGAAAAGAGCACACGAACTTGCAGAAGCAAATCGACGCACTGGAAGAGTACAATCAAAAGGCGTGAACTCCTGTCACACTGCAGGGGTTCCTCAACCATATCTTTCAAGAGGAAGATGATGGAGAAAGCTCGTCGGATGAATCCGAAGGATATGTGGCGAGTTGTAACGTAATCTCCCACTCGTTTACCGATGATGGGAAAACTCCTAGCATTAAGAAGCTGGAGGCAGAGCCTGTACCAGAACGTGCATGGCCAACAGATGAAATGATCGACGCTTTTCTAGACGAGATTCGTCTAAAATGTAAAGCGGACCAGGAGCGTGAGATGGCCACATCAGAAGGAGCCAAGTGCGGGCAACTGAACGAAAGAGTTGAACTACCCCTGCCAGAGCGAAAGGCATCTGAAGTAGACAAGAAGATACTCAAGACGAGGAAAAGGTTTGCCAAAGCTATGTCAATGGGAATGAAGCTACCACCCTCGGAAGGAAATACACACGATGGGGTAGAGACGCACCCTGACTATTGCGCATATCATCGGAAAATATCACATCCCATGGAGGAGTGCGACGCCTTTAAGATATGGTGGCAAGGATATGTTGCTCATCGGCAGCATTTTAAGCGCATGAAACGCAAGATCCGCCGAGAGCGAAGAAGTACCGTCGATGGGCAAAACAGAACTACTGGCAACTGCTACATTGTTAACGCCGGGGGGTTACAAGTTCTCACCTTTGGGAGCGACTCTGACGAAGAAATGGCTCTGGGCCCTCTCTTTAAAGAATCCGCTTTAGGGAAAGAGGAGAAATCGGAGATCTGCGAGAACATTCAGCTGCGCAATCGCACACTCCCAGAGAAGAATCTCGGGCCCGGGAATAGAAAGGATAAGGGAAAGGAAAAGGTCACTGAAGATATCACTTTAGATGACCAAGTCATCAGAGAGCTGGCTGCCAAAGACCCTCCTAGGAAGGGTAAGGTGGACTATAACATCCTCGCGCACCTAAGGAGGCTACCTTCTCAACTTAGCATTCTCGATGCCCTCCTATTATCAAAAGAAGCGCGAGACTCACTAATTAAGGCGTTACAAGAACCGGAGCAATTCCAAGCCTTCCTCGCCACTGAAAAGATGAAGGATGAACTGGAGGAAGTGCATACGGCCGACATCACTTTCGGTAATGAAGACCTCCTTCTTGGAACGTGCGATCACAACCGTCCCCTGTATGTCTCCGGATACTGCCATGATGTCAAGATAGGAAAGATTCTGGGGGATAATGGGTCCTCCGTCAATCTCCTCAATGTTCGGGTATTGAAGGAAATCTGCATGAGCGTGCAACACCTCGCTCGTGACAAAATTACTATCTCCGGTTTCGATTCACAATCGTCACGGACTCTCGGGTCTGTGATACTAACATTACGCTTTGGACTTCTCGTCACAGACATCAAATTCCATGTCATTGACGCCAAGACTTGCTACAACGCCTTGCTCGGTCGTCCTTGGTTACACGAATACAACATCATCCCTTCTACACAACATCAGTGTATGAAGTACTTTAAGGATGGTTTCGAGTATACCGTAACAGGTGAGTTAAACCCATTTTCCGTGAACGAAGTCCGCAAATACGAAGATGCGAAGTACTTTTTGCCAGATTTCGAGGATACAGAAAGGTGTCGCAATTCGGAGAACAAAGCCGCCGCCACCATCCCTATTTTCGGGAGCGATACCGAAGAAGAAGAATAGATAGTTTATGCAGGGCCATCTCAACGCAACAACCTGGGGGCGCCCGCCCCCGTGTTGATCTTCGGAAGTGATTCAGAAGATGAAGTTAATGCTGTGTTCTCCAATCGGCTGTCAATACAAGCACCCTCTAGCGATGACCATAGTTTGCAAATCACCATGGTACCGCGAGAACACTACAAGGATCTTGACACGCTTCAGCCTCACAACGTGCAGGACCTGCAAACATTCTATGTCCCTCCCAGGCGAAGGGGTGAGAAGGTGATCCTATTCTACCGATCCTCAGAGTCGAAAATAGAGAAAGAGATCTGGCATGGCGCGGATGCTACACTTGACAGGCTCCAACCCATCCGTCTGCCCAGATACTATACAAATGGATTAAAGAAGCTATTGAAGCGCCAAGGAGTACCCTTAGAACAGACCGTTCGGCAGGCGCGGTTCTACAACGGGATTTGGGATGTCCCCGGAACTCAACGCAAATTGCCCAACGGGAAGATGGAAACACTCGGGCTTGGATACGCAAGAGCCGGAAAACGGGAACGGGCTCACAGTAGCTACGCCATATATACCTTTGATGAAGAGGAGGACGCCCTGTCAGGAGATGCCAACCCCCCATCAAAACTAGACCCCGCGATTAAAGCGCCGAGTCCGTCGTTTGAAGAGCGAGTGGGCAAGCCTATCAGGAAAATGGGTCAGAAAGCTCGGGAAGACCACAACCGCGAAATGGCCATCTACGAGATGGCCAGGACGCAACATCTATCGCAACGTGCCGCAAAAGACAAAGACGCTTATCCTCGTCAATCCATTGTACGAAAGACCCGACGCAGAGACGGAAATAAATCAAGAAGCGGCTCGGGTTTGTCCCTCATGAAGAAGATGAGTCGAGCGTACTCCTTCCCCCGAGACAAGACGGAGAGGTTACTCAACCTCGCTATAAAACATCAAATGATCACGCTTCCAGAGTCTAGACATCCTGAGCAAGCTAGCAAGGCTTCTCATCCGAGTTATTGCTCTTATCACCAAGCCATAGGACATCCTACCGAAGACTGCTTCACCTTCAAGAACTGGGTCGAGGACCAATACCGACGGGGCAGATTCGCTTTATCCGACGGCTGGAATGTAACGCCGCCACAAAAGCATGAACCCAAGGCCGCAAGAGCGGAACCGGGTCCACCTCAGTCCGGGGAGCGGGTTCGCACCTGTTATACTATTACGATATTAAGAGAAGAGCCCGAGAACGTAGATGACCTTCCCCAATGCTTTGAGAACAGCGATGATGAGGTGATCTCACAATTTCCGCCCGCTCCGAAAGAACTGGAAGATGGCATACATACTACTGCAGATAACCTTAAGAAGATTGAGTTGGGATCGGCAGACGACCCGCGACCGACATTTGTCAGCGAGCTGTTATCCGAAGAGAGGGTGGCTGCGTTAAAGAACGTGCTTCTACGGCATAAAGACTGCTTCGCGTGGAACTACTCCGAGATGCCAGGATTAGATCCGGAGATTGCTGTGCATAGATTAGCAATATCCCCAGATATCAAGCCAGTTAAGTAGGCGCCAAGGAGGATGCGACTCGAGCTTGAGATGAGCATCAACGCCGAAGTCAAGAAGTTGATCGATTCTGGATTTATCCAAGAAGTCCAATATCCTGACTGGATCGCCAATATCGTCCCGGTAATGAAGAAGAATGGGACGGTACGCATATGCGTGGATTTCAGGGATCTCAATAAAGCCTGTCCAAAGGATGATTTCCCAGTACCAGTAACCGAGCTAATGATAGATAACACGTCCACTCACGAGGTTTTCTCCTTTATGGATGGTTCGTCAGGATACAATCAGATAAAGATGCATCCCGAAGACCAGAAGCACACCGCTTTCCGCACCCCTTTGGGTATATTTTGCTACAGGGTTATGCCCTTTGGTCTAAAGAACGCTGGCGCTACCTATCAAAGGGCCATGACAAAGATCTTTGATGACCTCATACACGACGTCGTCGAGTGCTATATCGATGACCTCGTAGTAAAGAGCATGTCATACGAAGATCATTTAAAGCATCTGGAGACTGTATTTCGACGCCTTCGGCAATATAATTTGAAAATGAATCCCCTCAAATGCGCGTTTGGAGTCTCCTCGGGCAAATTTCTGGGATTCATCGTTCGACACCGAGGTATTGAAATAGATCCGTCAAAGATTAAGGCAATCATGGAAATGCCTCCGCCAAGAACCCTCAAGCAGTTGCGGTCTCTCCAAGGGAAGCTCGCATACATCCGGCGGTTTATCGCTAATCTTTCGGGCAAATGCCGTCCTTACAGCCACCTGATGAAGAAGGGAACTCCATTCGTTTGGGACCACAAATGTCAAGGTGCACTAGACGAGATCAAGCAGTACCTGCAGAACCCTCCGGTATTGGCCGCGCCGGTCAAGGGAAAACCCCTCATTCTTTATACGACCGCCCTCGAAGGTTCCTTGGGCGCATTATGGGCACAAGAGAACGATCAGGGGAAAGAAAGAGCACTTTACTACTTAAGTCGAGTGCTGCTGGGGGCAGAAAGCAACTACTCTCCCGTTGAAAAACATTGTTTGGCGTTAATCTTCGCGATAACAAAGCTCAGGCATTATGCGTTGGCACACGAAGTCCGTCTCATCTCGAAGGTGGACCCCCTTAAATACTTGATGTCAAAAGCCATATTGACGGGACGACTCGCTAGATGGGCCCTGCTCTTGATGGAGTTCTCGATAACGTATCAACCTCTCAAGGCGGTAAAAGGCCAGGCCATTGCCGATTTCCTCGCTGAACACCCGATACCGGCCGATTCTCCTCTGAACTGCGATTTGCCGGACGAGCATGCATTTGATGCGATTGGCGGCAATAGTATCCGATGGGAACTCTATTTCGATGGAGCGTCCTCCATAAAGAAGCAGAAACAAGGTATCCCAATGATCAAATCAGGGATAGGCCTCATCTTTACAACTCCACAAGGAGGGATAATGCGCTTCGCCTTCTCCTTAACAGAGCCGAGGACAAACAATGAAGCTGAATACGAAGCTCTGATAGCAGGCCTCGAGATCGCCATCGACATGGGAATTGAAGACCTCCTTATATACGGGGATTCTCAGCTGGTCGTTAGTCAAGTAAATGGTGACTACCAAACGTGCAAGCCGGAGTTGGTGAAGTACGGCGAAAGGGTGCAACAACTATTGACCCAAATTCCCTCCTATACTTTGGAGAACATACCGCGCGTGGAAAACAGCAAAGCAGACGCGTTGGCTAAACTTGCTAAAGAACTGGCTGACGAGAACCCTGATGACGTCAGAATCGTGGTACAAAGCCGTCGAGTGCTCGCCCCGGCAGAAATATCTCCGGAATCATGCGAAGAGAAGGGAGCGACTGAGCAGACGACCCTACAAATAAAAGACCATGAGAAGGCCGAAGACTGGAAGGAAGTCTTCATAGACTACTTTAAGTCCCACCGAATGCCCAAAGATGCGTCCTCAAGACATCAGCTCATGAAACGAGCTTTATCTTTCGCTTTCGTCAACGATATTCTATACAAGAGATCGTTTGATTCTCTATGGCTGAGATGCTTAGGACCTGACGAGGCAGAAAGAGTCATTCAGGAAGTTCATGGCGGACTTTGCGGTTCTCACCAAGCAGGCCCAAAGATGAAGTTAAAAATTAAATGGATGGGTTACTACTGGCCCACGATGATCCAGGATTGCCTCGAGTATGCGAAGTAATGCCACTCGTGCCAGATTCATGGAGACTTCATCCACCAACATCCGAATCCACTGCACCCAACGGTAGCTAGCTGGCCATTCGAAATGTGGGGGACTGACATAGTCGGCCCCATTGAGCCAGCATCGTCCCGGGGACACCGTTTTATCCTGGCGACAACTGATTACTTCTCCAAATGGGCAGAAGCAGTACCACTGAGGGAAGTGAAGACGGAGAATATCCTCCATTTCTTCAAGACGCATGTCATCTACCGGTTTGGGACCCCATGGCGGATTATTTCCGATAATGGGCCGGCCTACCGAAGCCATAAGATTAGCCGCTTCGCACAGCAGCACAATATAGACTGGAGATATTCTTTGGTTTACAATCCACGAGCTAATGGTCTAGCCGAGGCCTTCAATAAGACCTTGACGAAGATCATAAAAAAGACCGTTTCCAGGAATAAGAGAGACTGGCACGAAAGGCTGCAAGAAGCCCTTTGGGCTTATCGAACTACATTCAAGACGCCCACGAACACAACGCCGTACGCGTTGGTGTTTGGGACGGAAGCAGTACTCCCCCTAGAGATAGAGTTACCCTCTCTGTGAGTGGCAGTCCACCACGAGCTGACGAACGAAGAAAATGCTCACCTTCGGCTTGAGGAGCTTGATGCTCTCGACGAAACCCGGCTCATAGCGCAACAACATCTAGAGGCCTACAAAGCAAAGATGACGCGCTCATACGAAAGATTGACCAGGCCGAGGACATTCCGCCAAGGCGAACTCGTACTAGTGGTCAAAAGACCTATGATCCCCAATCGTGCCAAGCGAGGAAAATTTGAGCCGAACTATGAAGGCCCGTACATCATAGACAAGGTCTACCAGGGTGGAGCCTACTTACTCATGGACATGCACGGTGAAAGACCTTTCAGGCCAATAAACGGCCGCTTCTTGAAGAAATACTACGCTTAATAAGCCGCAGCCGGGGTCAATGATAGATGACGACGACTATGTCCGCTCACTATCTTCCTAGGCTCAGACTTTACAAGCAGCAGCCGGCCTTCCCATATCGACGGACCGAAACGTCCTTAAACTAACGACGGACCGAAACGTCCTTAAACTAACGGCGGACCGAAACGTCCTTAAACTAACAACGGACCGAAACGTCCCTAAAACTACTACCGCAGCATCTTTAGGCTGACGAGATAAAAAAAGAGGAGAGAGAAAAGAAAAAAAAAGTGAAAAAGAATATAAAAAAAACGGTATGTCTATAAGCAAAATGGGCACGGATGAAAACCCGAAAGGGCTCCGTGAGTAAAAACAGCAGGACTACCGGCGAGTGTTTGTGAAAACCCGAAAGGGCGCAACCTCGTTAAAAGACACTTGTAGGGTCCTCTCGACCTTGTAAGGAGAAACCACCTGCGTGAGATCCTTACGACTCACAAAGGAGAAACACACTTAGGGATCCTCACGATTCCTAAGGAAAAAATACACTTACGAGATCCTCACGACTCGTAAGGAGAATTCTCTTATGGGACCCTCACGGCTCATGAGATTTGAAAGTCTTAAGTTACAGAAGCCTGAACATGTTCTTAAGCAAATCCTCCACAACCTTCGATATTGCCCTACAAGAGGCTCAATACTGACCCTTGTATACAATCCACGGGCGCGAATAAATATTTCCCCAGCAAAGTCCAACCCTTGTAGATCCCCTCGACCCATAAGGAGAAAACCCTCTTGTAGGATCCTTACGACTTACAGAGGAACATACACTTAGGAATCCTCACGATCCCTAAGGAGAAAATACACCTGCAAGATCCTCACGACTTGTAGGGAGAAATACCTTTGTGATACCCTTACGGCTCATGAAGTCAAAAGCCTTAGTCGACAGGACCTTAACCCTGTTTGCTAAGCCACCTTTGTTCAACATCGACAGAGGCAAATGATGATTCGCTCCTGGCAATATTCCAGTTGCAGCGATGCTGATGCCTAAACCGGTATCAAATCCCAAGTTCTTTCATGGCAAATGATGATTCGCTCCTAGCAACATCCCAGTTGCAGCGATGCTGATGCCGAAATCGGTGTCCAAAATCCGAGCTTGCGGCGAAAAAGCTAGCAGGCCACACATGCCTACGAAATAGCCGAAATGATGGGGCAACTAGCAATAAAAAGCAGCAAGTAAAAATGTATGCATGAAAAATAGCCGAAATGATGGGGCAACTCGCAATAAAAAGAAGCGAGTAAAAATAAAATAAATAGCCGAAATGATTGGGCACCGCGAAAAATAGCCGAAATGATTGGGCAATCGCGATTTTCGCGATATAAAAAGCTGAAATGATAGAGCATCGCGGAAAGAATAAAAAAAATGATGAAAGAATGAAATCTTTGCCCTACAGGTGATGCTACATCAATCCCTGTATACAATCCAGGGGTGCAAACAAAGAAGGAGTCGTACTCCTCCCCCAGGTTTCATCATGAGAGGAAGCCAAATCTCGACGGTTCACAAATAACCTGGAGATCATCTCGACGCAGCAGACACAACATCAAGCGAAATGGAACAGCGGCAACCCCCAGTTCCATGGATCGGTGATATACGTATCACCAAGAGTCAAACCTCCATTCCGTGAAATGCGGATACAATCGATAAAATTCCTGGTCACGTGGAACGCGGATAATGTCACTCTTTGACCCCGTGGAAAACATCCAGAGCGGATCCTGGTCCTCGCAGAGCATGGCAGTGAACCCGTGCGAAGCATCCAGAGCGGAGCCTAGTCCTCGCCGAGCACGGCAGTGAACCCGTGTGAAGCATCTAGTGCAAAATTCCTGGTCACGTGGAACGCGGATAATGTCACTCTTTGACCCCGTGGAAAACGTCCAGAGCGGATCCTGGTCCTCGCAGAGCATGGCAGTGAACCCGTGCGAAGCATCCAGAGCGGAGCCTAGTCCTCGCCGAGCACGGCAGTGAACCCGTGTGAAGCATCTAGTGCAAAATTCCTGGTCACGTGGAACGCGGATAATGTCACTCTTTGACCCCGTGGAAAACGTCCAGAGCGGATCCTGGTCCTCGCAGAGCATGGCAGTAAACCCATGCGAAGCATCCAGAGCGGAGCCTAGTCCTCGCCTAACGCGGCAGTGAACCCGTGTGAAGCATCTAGTGCAAAATTCCTGGTTACGTGGAACGCGGATAATGTCACTCTTTGACCCCGTGGAAAACGTCCAGAGCGGAGCCTGGTCCTCGCCAAGCGCGGCAGTGAACCCGTGTGAAGCATCCAGAGCAAATACCGGACTGTGGAGTCCTTAAAATCCACGGACTATGACGTCCTTAACCTCGACCGTGATGTCTTAAAACTAACGATCAACCACCCCGATTCCCTACAGACTTTGCCTTGGTTTAAGGGTACATCTCTTCACTCCTTTGATGCCCGGCGTTGTAATTCCTCAACGTCTTCAAAGAGGTGACGGGTCCCTGCAACCAAACACCGGACTGTGGAGTCCCTAAATCCACGGACTATGAGGTCCTTAACCTTGACCGTGATGTCTTAAAACTAACAGCGGACTGTGGAGTCCCTAAATCCACGGACTATGAGGTCCTTAACCTTGACCGTGATGTCTTAAAACTAACATCGGACTGTGGAGTCCCTAAATCCACGGACTATGAGGTCCTTAACCTTGACCGTGACGTCTTTAAACTACGATACCTTGAGAAACTCCCGACTCCGTAAAACACGGACAAGGGTGACCGCATCCAACACTTGCAGGCCCTCACGACCTGTAAGGAAGAAAAAACTCTCTGGTGAGATCCCTACGACTCTCAAGAGAAAACCCGCTTAAGAATCCTCACGATTTTTAAGAAGAACTTACACCTATGGGATCCTCTCGACCTATAGGGAGAAAAACTCTTTATGAGACCCTCGTGGCTCATAAAATGCAAAAGTCTTAGGAAGCAGATCTTAACCCTGAATCCTAAGCCATCGCTGTCCTGCAAGGAGATCGAGATAGAATATCCGCAGCATACATTCAATAGAAAGGGGACACACCATTGAAGAGAAGAATATGTCTTCATTTTTAAACCTCCCTTCGACAACAATAGTCGATCTAAAGCCAGCACAAACCACCCGATACGGGAGATAACGTGGCAAGTTTCTGATCTGTATCCTATCAGGCGCGCATTTGCAACTGTACGAATGTTTAAAAGGAAATGTTGCCCGAGGCACTGATGCGCATGCAACGTAACGATGGTTCTCGTAATTAAAGAAAAACAGACAGCTCATTTACGCAAGCAAGACACACGTACGACTACCTGACAAGCATGAAAATTCAACAGAAAGCATGCAAACCACCAATGATTAAAGGAGTACATTGATTCAAACAAACTACATCAGTGGGAAAAGATTACCAAACAAGGGATCAGAAATACAAGGGTTAACAAAGCAAAACACAAAATTCTCCAACTCCCTTTCCGCCTTCTCCAGCATGTCAAAACGGCGGTTTTCGCGAGGAGTCTCTCCCCACCGGTTGGAGCCGTGCTCATCAGCGAAAGCAGACATGACGGCCCGACGAGCTCTTATCTGACTCAGTAAATGAACTGAGTGATCCTTCAGAGCTTGAGTGATTAGACAAGCCTCATGAAAGCACTCAAGCTTGTCCTCCGCCGCGTCAAGGATCGCCGAAGTCATCTCCACCGGATGAGGGGGTATATCGGCAAGCACAGACAGGAGGATCATCCGGAGCCAAATGGAGCCCATGGGAAGAGGAGAACCCCGACGGGTCAGTAGCTCGTACATCACCGTGTCACATTGAGCGTCGGTGAGAAGGGGATCCGCCAGCCGCGCAGCGAAGCGAGGAATTATCTCCTCAAGGGGCACCTCCCATGGTTGCCGACGAGCATGGGGACGATCGCAAGCCATGGAGATCGATCGGGTTCTCAAAGATGACCACCTTAAGGTATGAATGGGTTTCTCTGTGAAGAAAAGAAGTAAGGCATAGGGTTCAGGTTATAAAGGGGAGCATTTAATGCTATGCACAAAAAATGTTGTGCATGGTGGGACTATTCTCAAAGCCCGAAAAGAAGGGGAGAGCGTTGGAAATGAAATCCAACGACGCATTGGAATTAGGTTAGGGAAATGAAACGCCCTCATCAAGCAGATCCCTGCATACGCAACACGTGAGCACTAGCCTTTGATGGGAAAATGAGGCGGCACTGCACAGACACAACAGAGAACTAAGCTCTGAGAACGAGAATCAAATTCTTAAAAGAAAGGTTTGAAAGGAAGGACATGAAAAAGTGAAGGCGCTTCTGAAAGGATGTTTTGTCTACCCTACTCCCCAAAGCAGGTCCAGCGGTCATAAAGGTGACAGCGTTGCACTCACGTGCTGACACGTGAGAACAACGCTGTGGGGGCATTTGTTTCCTGATTTAAAATCAGGAAAGCTTCTAGGAAAAGCTTCAGAAGAGGGTCACGTGCTTACACGTGACTAGCGGTCACGTGTTGGCACGTGACACCTAAAAAACATCATCAAGGCAAGTTCAGTTTCCTGACTACGTTGAAGAAAAGGGGGCTTCAGAAAGAGTCACGTGCTCCCACGTGACCCGGGTCACGTGGCGACACGTGACATTTAAATGCAAGCGTCAAAAGGCACACCAGTTCCCTGATCAAGTCAAGGAAAAGGCTTCAGAAGAGGTCACGTGCTTCCACGTGACCAGGGTCACGTGTTGCCACGTGACGTTCAAGACAGCAGACTCGTTCTCCAGTTGAACCAAGGAAAGAGAGAGTTCAAACAAGGGTCACGTGCTCACATGTGACCAGGGGTCACGTGGCAGCACGTGACGTTTAAGCAGCAATAAGAAGACAGAGCGCAAAAGAAAGGAAAAGGCTCATTCCAAAGGGGGTCACGTGCCCACACGTGACCATGAGTCACGTGGTCACACGTGACCGGCTTTCAAAGCCCATTGTGTTAACAGAATTAAATTCTGAAAGAAATTCAAATCTTTCCAAAGGAAAGCAACTATCTGGAACCAATCGAATTAAAGATTCAGAGGTGATCTATCTATGGGAAAATCTCGGGTTTGGAAAGATTTCCCCTTTAAATCTAACCGAAATAATAAAGGGGAACCCCTGGATTTGAAATCCAATGGTGAATAAAATTCACCTAATAATCCAAAGGTCCAAAACAAATGATGGATGCAAATCAAATCTCTTAATGAAGATTCGTCAAAAACTGATTGATTCGCTTGCTTCTCCTATAAATAGGAGCCAAGAGACACAGGATATATATAGGGACGCAGAGAAGAAAAAAGAAAAGGAAGAGAGCTTCGATACTTGGAGAACTTGGATCTTCTGCAAAAACCCTAGGTAAGAAAGGGAAAAGCTCCTTGAAAGAAAAAGAGAATTTAATTCTCAACAGAGTTTAACTCTGATAATGTAAAAACAGAAGAACATATTTCTTCTCTCTTTGATAGAGGATCTGCAAAGTGCACATCTCCCCTTAAGGTTGAGAATTTAATTCTCAATGGGTTGAGATCCTGCCATGCAGATCCAAAACATAGAGAAGGAATGCAAGCACGAGAATTTAATTCTCACAGAACTATAGGAATTTAATTCCTTTAAAATAAAATTAGGGCTTGCCCCTGTATCATGGGAATTTAATTCCTTCAGAATAAAAAGAAACAGGGTTTAACCCTAATTAAGAACCTAGTTCTGTTGCAGCAGCGGGAATTTAATTCCCTTAATCATAATTTAACAGAGGATGGAAGTTTAAACTCCTTAAAAAAGCTTTGTTAGGGTTTAACCCTATTTGGTTCTTCACATATATGAGGAATTTAATTCCTACAGAAAATTCAGAGTTAAACTCTATCCCAGAATATAAGTCTTCGAAAGGAAGTAGGAATTTAATTCCTCTGAAATTTACAGCTCGAGGAATTTAATTCCTGAAAAAAGATTAACAAAGCCTCTAAACAAAATACATAGAGGCAGGGTCACGTGTCATCACGTGACCCCCCAAGAGATCTACAGAAAGTCCCTTTGAGGCAGCACCCCACGTGATCCACGTGACCCTTGGCAGAAGCTCTAATACATAGGCATTTGAATGCCCATCACGTGATGGCACGTGATGCTATGAGAGATGCGATAATCTCAGCAGAATAAATGAAGGGAGGGCGCTCTCACGTGCTGCCACGTGACCCCTCTTGTCTTAGTGTTTAACACTAAATTGAAACTCTCGAACCCAGTGTTAAAACACTGTTGGGCCTTAGTGTTCAACACTAATTAAAAAGCTTTATCTGCAGTGTTCAACACTGATCTGTTTTAGTGTTTAACACTAATTTGAAAAGCCTTGTTGCTGGTGTTTAACACCAATTATCTCTTAGTGTTAAACACTAACTTGTCAACCTCATTCCCAGTGTTCAACACTGATTGCTCTGTAGTGTTTAACACTAGGCTTCGGCCCAATTGACTAAATGGATGGAGGCAAAGCCTCTCCTGATTGGACTTAGCCCAAGATGGCCATAAGTCCTCAATTTGTGATTAACTGGGCCAATGGACTCATAACATAATTAATTCGTCTTGATCCCAAATTGGGCCAAGGACTATTTAATCCACTCCGGTTCTAGGGTACATCTCTTCACTCCTTTGATACTTGGCATTGTAATCCCTCAATGTCTTTAAAGAGGTGACGGGTCCCGACGACCACACATTGATACAGACTGCGGGGTCCTTAAACCCGTGTTTAATGCAAATTCCTGGTTACGTGGAACGCGGATAATGTCACTCTTTGACCCCGTAGAAAACGTCCAGAGCGGAGCCTGGTCCTCGCAGAGCACGGCAGTGAACCCGTGTGAAGCATCCAGAGCACATAATGGACTGTGGGGTCCTTAAACCCATGGACTACGACGTCCTTAACCTTGACCGAGATGTCTTAAAACTAACAATGGACTGTGGGGTCCTTAAGCCCATGGACTACGACGTCCTTAACCTTGACCGAGATGTCTTAAAACTAACAATGGACCGCAATGTCCTTAAACTACCCATGGACCGCAATGTCCTTAAACTACCCATGGACCGCAATGTCTTTAAACTAGAACAATGGAGCCCCCAAATGCTCTTTTGTCGGATCTAAACGACCCCGTTTAAGTTGATCTTAGCCTCGAAGATGGCTAACGTATCCTTAAACCTTCAAACAGACTGGACTATGAATCCCCCCAATTGACTCTGGCTTGAGGGTACATCTCTGAACTCCTCTGACATCCGTCGTTGTAATCCTTCAACGTCGTCAGAGAGGTGATGGGTCCCGACGGCCATACATACGATGGACCACTATGTCCCTAAACTGGAACAATGGAGCCCCCAAATGCTCTTTTGTCGGATCTAAACGATCCCGTTAAGTTGATCTTAGTCTCAAAGTGAGACTAACGTATCCTTAACAAACGTTTGAGTTGATCTTAGCCTCGAGTACGGCTGACGTATCCTCAAACCAAACCCCCAAACCCAAATCTAAGATAATACGGATTTGGACTAGTCCACGCCCTACGGGCGACGACATAACTCAGTCTCCGTAAACAATCCACGGGCAACAAAACAAACACTCACGACACGAAGTGACCATCTGGAGAAGGAGAAAGTTGTTACCGCAATGCGGTAGCGTAATTCACTGCAGGGGCTTGCGCCTGCAGGGAAGAGCGTCCCCACAATCAAAAACCCCTCAAACGAGGGGGAATCTGACGAAGTCTGCTACATCGGACGCATCCGTCTAAACCTTCGATACATGGTGCCATAATTCAACTTGGCATCTTCGGAGAGGTGGACGGATAGCACCAATTAGCATCTGCCCCGAACCTTAGGCGAGACGCCGCGTCTCGGCCGTCCTTCGGAGGGGAACACCGATATTCTAAGGAGCCTACGAGGAGTGGAGGACCGCGATGAAGACCCGAAGGATAAGCAACGTGAGGTATAACTTCGTATCCGAGTAGTTAAACCTCTAGTAGTTTGTTAGCAATTGTTTAGAAATGATTCATGCGCTCAAGTCCGTGTTACGAAGCTTTGATAATTGTTTTTCATATATTCCGCCTCCCCGCAAGTTCGTGGGGGTGCGTGACATGGACTTACAGTGGTATCAGAGCCAACTAAACCATTACTAGCTTATTAGCAACTAGTTAGAAGTTCGATCGACGGAAAACACGAAAACGAAACACCCCGTACCCTAAGTTTCTGTTAATTTTAAAAGTGTCTGAAAAAAGTTTTGACATACCTTAAAATTCACAGCAGGGTATTTTAAGAATACTGGAAAAATACGAGCCAGTAACTCGGTAGAACGGCCGCGGATCCGCGGCAATAGAGTGCTTGTGCCGCGGATCCGCCGCCGAGTCAACTCCGAGTTGACTCGGATTTGCTCTGTAATTCTTGTTTTTTGGTGTTTTGGTTCTCTGTTTGTTCTGTTTATACCCAGGCTACTTCTATGCTGCTTTGCTTTTAGGGTAGACACGGAAAATGGTTATCGATCGATATTCTAAGATATTTGCTAATTGGGTTTTTATCTATAATGTTTAATGTGTTCGTAAACCTTCCCTAACTGCTAGTATGTCGGTTGGCAGGAGGTTGCACATTTCTGTAATGTTTACTGTTTGTGTATATGAACTGTATTGGATTGTTGTGATGATTAGCCGGGGTTTTGAGATGGGTTTTATATTCATTCATTCAATATAAATGTAATTTGATGTAATATTCTTTTGCGGGGCATATCCAGGTTGCGGTTGTAGCCACCGTTGTATTATTTCTTTTTACTGTTTTTTGCTCCTAGGATAGACCCAAATCGGGATACACAAACTACCGGGTACGTTGAAGTGTTTAGTGGCCTACTCACGTTGTTGAGGGAGACCGCTTCACTTCGGGTACTTGGCGGGTAGCTTGCCGTACCCGTAGGGGTCTAGGGTGGGGTAATGTCTGTTCATCACAACTGTGTAATCCGCCTTTTATTGCAGGCTCAAAGCAAATGTGGATTGCTAATAAATCCAATAAAGTTCATCTGTGATCTGGAATGCTTATTATTGCGTCTGACGAATGTACAATATCTATATATGATAGCTATTAGATGTCACTTATGTTTTACACCCGCACTAGCCCAGCCCCCGCTCTGTCGTTAGTTAAGTAACCTAACGGGTGATGATGGGACCCCGTGGCGAATGCGGATGGCATAAGAGGACGTGGTATTTTCGTTGTTTTCTGCAATGATAGGATAAATGATGATACGCATTATTATAATGCAAAGAAAATAAACCAAAGTTTAATCGTTGGAACAAATTTAAAAGAAACCACTCGGTTATTTTAAAAGATCAGAATTTTTAAAAATTACGGAGCTTTAACCACTCCTTTTAAAAAAGTATCAGGTTCCTTCGATTATATCAAGTTCACTACGTTCACGATTTTACCTAAACCATTCGTAGCCCTCCATCATTTCTTATGGATGGTCAGTAGTATTCAAGCTATGTTTGTTGGCTTTCGTTAAAGCATAGTGTTTGGTAGCTGCTGGGGTATTCATTTGTTGCATAGATAGATGTGTTAGTTTGGGACAGTCGTATTACCTTGTTAGCTTTCGTCAAGGGTATGTGCGGGTGGGTTCAAATTAACTAAGACAATATGGGCAGAACTTAACATGTGACTTATGATTTGTTGGCTTTCGTCAAGGTCATAAGAGCATGGGGCAAAAATCCACATTGGGAATTTCAAAAGAAACTGAAATTTGTAGAGAGAGCATACCATTTTGGAGTTTGATGAATGTTGGTAGGATACCTTCAACATTATTATACGATGATATTTTGGATCCCGATCCTACTGTGAGTACAAGCTACTTATCAGGAGATTCGTCACTTAAATATCAATGCTATAAACCAAGTAGGTGCCAAGAAAGGTGTCAGCGGGGTTACGCCCCCAGAGAAAAGAGGTTATTTAATTAAGTAACTTCGCGAAAGCATTGGAAAACCTCTCTCAAAGTATCGACACTGACCTGGCTGAACGGTTAAGCAAGAATTGTACGGTGAGAATAGTCCTGGTTAATTCTTCTTTTATGGTTTGAGGAGGGATTCGAGAAACAGTGGGAGCCATCCTGTTTAGATAAATTAAACCACTCTAAACTTGCAAGAGCATCATGCTAATAGTATTTTCTTCTCTCTCTTAAAATTGCAGCGACCTTGTGACCACACGTAGGTTACATCTAGATAACAAATTGACTGATTCTGACTTATATGAATGGCAAAGGTCTGTCCAGATGTCCATTACCTATGACAAGCTGGACCACCCTATTACTACTTAAGATCCCGCCGTCCCAGGTCCAGTTTCCACTGTCGCGGATATGGATATCCGTCAGACAAAGGAAAAATAAAGCGAAAGCTAAGTGCCTCATGTTAGCTTCAGTTGATGCTATATACCAGAAGCAGCATGAGAAGAAGGACTTATTTTCCATCTTTCTCCATAACAAAGATTTATATGGAGAGCAATCTCATATCGCAAGATATGAGACCTCGAACGAATTAATTCAAGCGAGGTTGGCTGACGGGTCTTCTGTAGGGGACAACGTCCTTACAATGACTAGCTGTATTAATGAGCTCCAGGACCTGGAGACCGCGTTGGGAAACGAGTCAGATACTGCCTTGATTCTACAGTCTCTGCCTCTTACCCTGAAGGAAACCAGAGAAGTAGAAGGAAAGAGAAGGGCAAAAGTTTCGGGCTGGATATAGTAAGAGAGGGACGTTCCTATTGTTACAGGAATGAACATTGGCAGAATGATTGCAGGGCTAGCAATGCCAGTAGCCAGGATTCGAAGCATGTTGTGGCTTCAGCCTCAAGTGTATTTGTTATTGAGAACTGTTTGTCAATTAACTCTACTTCCTAGGTGCTAGATACCGGAGCAGGATCTCATATCTATAATTCATTACATGCTTTGAGAAACCGTAGAGTTATAAAGGTAGGTGATTGGTCTCTCAGAGTTGCAAACGGAATGAGCATAGACGCTGAATCCGTGGGAGAATATCGCCTAGGTTTGACAAGTGGTCATATATTGATTCTACATAACTGTTTGTATGTACCTAGTATGATTTGTAATATCATATCAGTGTCCTCACTGTCAAGACAGGGATATGATTTTACATTCGTAAGCGATGTAGTTAACATCCACCTAAATCAAGTTTTGATTGGGTCCGGTACATTAGATAATGGTATATACGTATTAAGTCAAGCTCAGGTTTTCAATGTCCAAAACACACTTAAAAGAAAGTCTCCAGAAATAAATCAGGCTTTCTTATGGCATTGTAGACTAGGTCACATCAATGAGAGAAGGTTGACTAAGTTACATAGAGAAGGATATTTAAATCCGTTCGAATATCAATCTTATGCTACTTGTGAGTCTTGTCTCATAGGAAAGATGACAAAAACTCCGTTTACTGGACACGGAGTAAGAGCAAGTGAGCTCTTAGGACTCGTACACAGTGACGTGTGCGGTCCAATGTCTACACATGCGCAAGGTGGTTATTCCTATTTCATTACTTTTACGGATGATTTCTCTAGGTATGGATATGCCTTCTTAATGAAGCACAAATCCTAGGCTTTTGAGAAATTCCAAGAATACAAGAATGAAGTGGAAAAACAAACAGGCAAGAGTATAAAGACACTAAGATCTGATCGAGGTGGTGAATACTTAAGTGCCAAGTTCCTGGGTTACTTAAAAGAGAATGGAATTCTCTCTCAGCTTACTCCTCCATACACACCACAACACAACGGTGTATCGGAAAGGAGGAATCGAACCCTATTGGATATGGTTCGTTCCATGATGAGTAACGCTGAGTTACCGCGATCATTCTGGGGATATACACTAGAATCAGCTGCAAATCTTTTGAACAAGGTTCCAACCAAAACTATGCCTACCACACCATATCAGATGTGGAGTGGGAAGAAACCCTGTCTTCAATACCTGAAGGCATGGAGATGTCCAGCTTTTGTAAAAAGGCAGCATGCGGACAAGCTCGAGGCACGCTCAATACAGTGCAAGTTTGTGGGATATCCAAAGAACTCCATGGGATATTGTTTCTATTATGCAGAGGAACAAAAGGTTTTTGTTTTTCGTCATGCCTGCTTCTTGGAAACTGAATTTTTGGAAAATCAGAAGAGTGGGAGCGCAATAGAACTGGAAGAAATTCCAGAACCACAAACTACTACTGAAAATGTGGTAGAACTAGAAGTTCAAGAAGAACTGGACATTCCCACACCACTCCGCAGGAGTAGTAGGCAGTCTCATCCGCCCGAGAGATACTACGGTTTTCTCATAGACGGGGATAGAGAGGATTGCACTATTGACTATGATGAGCCTACTAGCTTCCAGCAAGCCATTCAGAGTGGAGACTCGGTAAAATGGCTGGATGCAATGCGGACCGAAATGGAGTCCATGTACACTAACAAAGTATGGACTTTGGACATTGCTCCAGATGGGATAAAACCCGTAGGATGAAAATGGATCTTCAAAAAGAAGATTGGTGTAGATAGACAGGTTGAAACCTATAAGGCTAGACTTATTGCAAAGGGTTTCCATCAAAGACCTGGTTTGGACTATGACGAAACCTTTTCTCCAGTGGCTATGCTTAAATCTATTCGGGTCCTTCTTGCTATTGCTGCCTTCCACGATTATGAAATCTGGCAGATGGACGTAAAGACGGCCTTTCTAAATGGAAATTTGGAAGAAAGCGTCTATATGGATCAGCCAGAGGGATTCATTTAGAGTGGGAGCAGCGGTAAAGTATGCAAGCTGCTTAAGTCCATTTATGGACTAAAGCAGGCATCGCGGAGTTAGAACATCTGTTTTGATGATGCTGTCAAAGAATTCGACTTCATCAAAAATCCAGATGAACCTTGCATATACAGTAAGATTGTAGGGAGAGCTGTAGTATTCCTCGTCTTGTACTTGGATGACATTCTCCTAATAGGAAATGATATTCCTATGTTACAGTCAGTCAAAAGATTCTTATCACATAAATTCTCCATGAAAGACCTGGGTGATGCCACCTACATTCTGGGGATCCGGATCTATTGTGATAGATCAAAGAGGATGTTGGGACTTTCGCAGTCCAGGTACATAGACACCATAATGAAGAGATTCAGTATGGATGATTCTAAGCGCGGTAATCTACCGGCTTGTCAAGGAATCACCCTCTCCAAAGAGATGTCTCCCAAGACTGATTTGGAAAGGGATCGCATGTCAATTATACCCTACGCTTCTGCGGTAGGCTCTATAATGTATGCAATGTTATGTACCAGACCAGATGTAGCATACGCATTGAGCGTAGTAAGCAGGTATCAAGCAAACCCAGGGGAGAAGCACTGGATAGCCGTAAAGAACATTCTCAAGTACCTGAGAAGGACTAAGGAGATGTTCCTAGTATATGGCGGAAAAGACCTCCAGATGGAGGCCTTTGCTGACTCCGGCTTCCAGAGTGACAAAGATGACTCCAAATCCATGTCGGGTTATGTCTTTACCCTCAATGGAGGGACGGTCTGTTGGAAGAGTTCCAAACAGGAGACCGTTGCTGACTCAACGATGGAAGCAGAGTACATAGCTGCTTGCGATGCCGCAAAAGAAGCAGTCTGGATGAAGAAGTTCCTCACAGAACTTCAGGTGGTTCCTACCAGTGTTGGTCCAATACCTCTGTATTGTGACAACAACGGCGCTATAGCTTTAGCGAAGGAACCCAGGTCCCATCAGAAGTCCAGACACATCTTAAGGCGGTATCACCTGATCAGGGAGATCGTAGATCGCCGGGAGATCGAGGTGAAGAGAGTAGAGACGAAGAATAACATTGCTGATCCATTCACAAACGCCCTTCCTCAGACACAGTTCGAGAGGCTATTCGAGATAATACGTCTACGATATGCCAGCTCATGGCCCTAGTGCAAGTGGGAGATTGTTAGTGTATATGCCCTAGGGGCCATTATTGTATCATACTAGGTTGTATATTACTTAATGGAAGCTTGGGATATTCACAGTTGTATATAACAGTCCTGCTAAAAATGGTAGTATGCTACTTGGTTTGTGTCTACTTTAATATGTGCATATGTTTCTTGTAACGTATCACTTATACATATTAGTAGAGCCCATAGGATCTTTGCTTGATTACCAGCGTTGTGATGGCAGTCACACTAGTGGGGGCTGGGTAGTCTGTAAGCAACATCCTATACAGGTCCCTGGTCATTGGATTATCGAGATAGGGCATCGATATTCCGGAGTAGACTAAGTGTGTACGCTTCTCATCCCAGTTGGGGAGATGGTCTGTCCCACATCCATCAGTACGTCGTACTGGAGATAGTATACATGTGCTCGTTAGATTACGGGTACACCGGACAGGACTCGCCAGGGAACTGATTGGTTGGTATTATACCCATCGTCAGTTAACAGTTCCCAAGTGACATGAGTACAGCATAGTCCGCAGACTTGACACTGCTACTTTGCCTCGAGTGTATCCCACTGTTCTTAGATTGCTACCCTACAACGGCTCAAAGAAGTCATGCAAACAGGTAGCAGTTGGGTGCAGTCCCGAGCACTTGGAGGCTGTGGCGGTTAGATAGGATTCGTCTCTCCCGGTATAGGGAGTTGATATCGCGCTGTGTCAGAGAGCCATTACGCAAAGTCCCTGGCCAGGGCAAGCGAGATATACTGGTAGGTTCCAGTAGCTTCTCAGGATGTAATGGGCTTCGCTCCGATACGACTTATACAGCTATTAGGGGACTGACGCTTGCCGCCCCCTAGGCTTGATATGCGATAGTCTTAGACGAATAGACCGGACTGTACGGAGATTGTCACATCAGGCTCAGTAGGGGTTCGGATGGTTTTCCTCATTGGCCTTCTTATCGACATCTACCTGGGGACCGTTATGTACAGCTAGTGCCGCTTTCGGTCTGTGGTTAAACCCACTGAAAGCGTAGTGTCGAGTCTTTAGAGTCCCATACAGAGAGTTTCCCTGCTCCAGGCGAAACGGTATAGAGGTCGTATGGTTTTACGACAAGGGTTCGGATGCGTACGTGTGTTTACGCACGTACGACTTTTCGAACAGCTTTTACTAGTCGGCTTTAGTTTAAGCCAGATTCTAGTATCGGGTTACTGGATTTATACAGTCTAAAGTTTTTCCGTGTTTTCACGGATTGGAAGGGCGTTCTCGTAATTTGTCAGGAAGCTTCTAGAAGAGTGGTGACTAAGGGGTTAAGGTGGCATTGCATTAAATGTGATTAGTGACTCATTTGTGTGATTCATCCAAGTCATTAAAGCATCATAAATGCTTAATGACTCATGGAGATGAATCACTCAAAGATATTTGTGAAGCATGGTTGTTAATTCTATTATTTGATTTTTGGATAAATAATATTGCTTCATATATATCATGATAAGTTCATTATCTCATTTCATTATTATTCTCACCTTCTCTCTCCTCAAGCTCACTCTCTCTTCAAACCCTAATCCTAACCTCTCATGAGTTGAGATCAAGGGTTAGCTAGACTAATACATCCATAACCCCACTCTATATCCCCTAGGTAGCTTAGATTAGCACTTTAAGCAACCTAGTTATCTCAAGTTTGAGATTAAGTTTGGTGTAGGAGCTTTCGGGTGGATCGTCTTTGATTCGAGGAGGCCGTTGAGGTGCCGATGTTCCAAGGAGCCTACGAGGAGTGGAGGACCGCGATGAAGACCCGAAAGACAAGTAACGTGAGGTATAACTTCGTATCCGAGTAGTTAAACCTCTAGTAGTTTGTTAGCAATGGTTTAGAAACGATTCATGCGCTCAAGTCCGTGTTACGAAGCTTTGATAATTGTTTTTCATATATTCCGCCTCCCCGCAAGTTCGTGGGGTGCGTGACATGGACTTACAGTCTTTCGGGCAGGCTTTATTGAGATCCCGAAAGTCCACGCATATGCGTACTGTCCCATTTTTCTTCATTACTAGGACGATGTTGGCGATCCAGTCGGGATATTGAACCTCTTGGATAAAACCGGAGTCGATTAATTTCTTGACCTCGGCGTTGATGCCCATCTCAAGCTCGAGCCGCATTCTTCTCGGTGCTTGTTTGATTGGCTTGACGTCCGGAGATATGGCCAGTTTGTGGACAGCAATCTCTGGATCTAGTCCCGGCATTTCGGAATAGTTTCATGCGAAGCAATCTTTATGCTGTATAAGCACGTCTTTTAGTGTAGCTACCCTTTCTTCGGACAGCAATTCGCTGACGAACGTCGGTCGCGGGTCACTTGCCGTCCCCAAATCAATTTTCTTGAGCTCATCTGCAGTGGTATGTATTCCATCTTCCAGCTCTTTCGGTGCCGGTGGAAACTCTGAGATTACCTCGTCATCATTGTTTTCGAAGCACCAAGGGAGATTATCCATACCGCCGGGGTCTTCTTCTGATAACGTTATCACGTGACAGGTACGACTCGCTTCCAAGACTGACGTTGATCTGGTTCTACCCTCGTGGATTTGGGTTCATGCCTTTGCGGCGGGGTTACCCTCCAGCTGCTGGATAGAGCGAACCTGCCCTGTCGATATTGATCTTCGACCCTGTTCTTGAAGGTGAAGCAGTCTTCAATAGGATGTCCTATTTCCCTATGATAGGAGCAATAGTCCGGATAAGAGACTTCGCCTGCTTGCTCGGGGTGCTTGGACTCCGGGAGTATAATTAGTTGATGTCTTATGGCGAGATCGAGTATCTTCCGTGCTTTGTTCTGAAGAAAAGAGTATGCTCGACTCATCTTCTTTATAAGAGACGAATCTGGATTACTCGATTCCCGATCGCGTGGTTTCTTGGTCCCGCTTTGTCGCTCTCGAACGCCTTTCCCGTTCTTTGGTTTATTTATGCCTCTGTGTCGGGCCTTTTGTACAACGGGTTGACAGGGAGGAGCATTTTCATCTTTCGCAGCCTGTTGAAGAAGGCGTTGCGTCCTGGCTTTCGCGTAGATGGCCATTTCGCGATTGTGGTCGTCTCGAACCTTTTGACTCGCTTCCCTTATAAGCTTGTCCATTTGTTCTTCAAACAACGGACTGGGCATTTTTACGTCGGGAGCTCTTTCTGATTCAGGGTTAGCATTTTCCCAAAAAGCATCTCCTTCTTCGTCAAAGTCATGTATGATGTAGCAGTCGCAGAGTAACTCCCGTTTCTTGGATTGAACATATCCAAGCCCGATCATTTCCATTTTCCTGTTGGGCAACTTTCGCTGAGTTCCCGGGACGTTCCAGATCCTGTTATAGAACCGTGCTTGCCGAGCAGTTTGTTTAAGGGGTACACCTTGGCTTCTCAAGAGTCTCCTTAGTCCGTCTGTGTAATATCTAGGCAAACGGATCGGCTGGAGCCTGTCGAGTGTGGAATCCGTGCTGTGCCAGATTTCTTTCTCCACTTTAGTTTCCCCCGATCGGTAGAATAGGATTGCCTTTTCACCTTCTCGCCTGGGAGGGACATAGAACATCTGCAGCTCTTCCACACTGTAGGTATCAAGCGCGTCTATTTCTTTATGATGCTTGGGTGGAACCATGGCAACTTGCAAACATTGCTCTTCATCAGCGAATGTTTTTATTGAAGGCCGAGCGGAGAATATAGCATGGACCTCATCGTCCGAGTCGCTGCCAAAGATCAACATAAGAGCGGACGGTCCAGGTTTGTCGCACTGGGGCGGACTTAGGTAAACTATCTCTTCTTCCTCCTCGGTATCACTCCCGAAGACCGGAATGGAAGGGATAGCTTTGTTCTTCGGTTTATGACATCTCTCCGTGTCCTCAAAATCGGGCAAGAAGTATTTTGCATCTTCGTATTTTCGGACTTCGTTTATGGAGAATGGGTTTAGCTCTCATGTTACAGTATACTTGAGACCATCCTTGAAATACTTCATACACTGATGTTATGTAGAAGGGATGATGTTGTACTCGTGTAACCAAGGCCGGTCGAGCAAAGCATTATAGCAGGTCTTGGCGTCAATGACGTGAAATTTAATATCTGTGACGAGTAGTCCAAAGCACAGCGTCAGTATCACAGACCCAAGGGTCATTGATGACTGGGAATCGAAGCCGGAGATGGTGATTTTATCACGAACGAGATGCTGAACGCTCATGTAAATTTCCTTCAACACTCGCACGTTGAGGAGATTGACGGAAGACCCATTGTCGACCAGGATTTTGCCTATCTTGATATCGTGACAATATCCGGAGACATATAGGGGACGGTTGTGCTCGCACATCCTGAGGAGATCTTCATCGCCGAAGGTAATATCGGCTGTGTGTACTTCTTCCAGCCCGTCCTTCATCTTTTCTTCGGCGAGAAAAGCTTAGAATTGCTCTGGCTCTTGTAGCGCCTTGATCAATGAGTCCCTTGCTTCTTTTGATAGTAAAAGAGCGTCGAGAATGCTGAGCTGCGAGGGTAACTTCCTCAAGTGTGCCAGAATGTTGTAGTCCACCTTACTTTTCCTTGGCGAGTCCTTGGCGGTCAGCTCTTTCATGACTTGGTCATCTAGGGCGATATCTTCAGAGACCTTCTCTTTTCCTTTATCTTTTCTGTTCGCGGGTCCGAGATTCTTTTCTGGAAGTGTATGATTGCGGAGCTGGATATTTTCGCAAGCCTTCGGTTCTTCCTCTTTTCCCAAAGTGGACTCTTTAAAGAGAGGGCCAAGAGCCATTTCCTTGTCAGAGTCGCTCCCGAATGTGAGAACTTGTGATCCCCAGGCGTTAATCACGCGACAATTGCCGGTGGTTCTTTTATGCTCCTCGGTTGTATTTCTTTGCTCCCGGCGAGTTTTGCGTTTCATCCGCTTGAAATGCTACCGGTGAGCAACATATCCCTGCCACCATCTTGTAAAAGCGTTGCACTCTTCGGTGGGGTGCGAAATCTTTCGATGATATAGACAGTAGCTAGGATATGCTTCTCCTTCACCAAAAGCGTTCGCTTCGGAGGATGGCAGCTTCATTCCCATTGATATGGTTTTAGCAAACCTTTTCCTCGTCTTGAACTTGTTTTTATTCGCGACGGATGTCCCTTGATTCGGTGGGCGTGTCTCGACTTTTTCGTCCAATCGCCGTCGTTTTGCCTTTTCAAATATGGCCATCTCACGCTCCCGATCAGCTTTACTTTTCAGTAGAGCTTCGTTTAGGAATGAGTCGATCATTTCGTCTGATAACCCTGGAAGTTCCGGTTCAGGACCTGCCCCCAGTCTCTCGGTGCAAGGAGCTTCTTCATCGTCTATCGACGAGTGAGAGATCACATGACAACTTGCTACGTAATCCTCAGATTCATCCGACGAGTCTTCTTCATCATCTCCGTCTTCAAGGACGTGGCCGAGGAATTCCTGGAGCGTGATTGGAGTTCGCGCCTTCTGGTTATACCCTTCTAACGCGTCGATCTGTTTCTGCAGGTCCATGCGCTTGTCGCCAGGCTTCACGGGCTTTTTGGATTTCTTCTTCTTTTTCGAATATTTCGACGGCTGGGTGTGAGCACTTTGGCTATCACCGCCAATCTTTGGAGTTGGGCGTGGCTTCGGCATTCCTTCGATGATTTCAGGTTCCAACGGATTCTTCCACCTGATCGCCGGACATGTCTGCAGATCATTCAGCATCCTTCTGGTTTTGGCCGAAAGAGCCACCTCCCATGGGGCTTCTTCAACAAAGGAGCACGTTTCCCCCGGTGTGTCCGTCTTCTTAAGAGTGTGCGGTTGTGGTGGATTTACTTTCCACTTCTCAGACAGCACAAACTTGCCTTGTAGGTATTGATCCTCGATCCATCCCTTAAAAACGAAGCAATCTTCGATTGGATGGCTTACCGTTTGGTGGTAAGGGCAATAATTGGGATTATTCACTTCGCCGGGTTGCGATGGTCGCCTTGGATTCGGAAAATTGATAAGCCTGCTGCGCATCGCTAGTTCAACAACCTCTTCGTTTTATCCCGCGGGAATGAGTAAGGACGCTTCATTTTCTCATTATAATAACGCCGTCTCTCTTCCAATTGATCCGTTAGTCTTGGAGCACTGGGCTGCTATTGGGTGTTCGCAATGAAGGTCGCCTTTCCTTTACCCTTTTCGTTCCGCGGTTCCGGCTTCGGAGGAGACGGTCTATGACCCATCTGGTCCATCTGGGCCAGCTTGTCGATTAAAGCCTGGAATGTGGTCGGTTTGAAGAACATCATAAACTGTGAAATAGTGGCATGAGGGTCTAGGGTGCTCATGAACATGCCCACCGCTAGTGCTTCTTCGATTCACTGTTCGCACTTCGACCACAGATTCTGCCATCGGATCGCGTACTGAACCCACGTCTCATCCGGCTTCACCCTGGCATTGATCAATGCCGTTATTGGGGTGTGTTCACTAGCACTTGCGAATCGCTGGGTGAACAACAACTCCATTTCCGCGAAAGTTTTGACGAAGTCATTTGGAAGTTCGGAGTACCACTCAAATGCTGTCTCTGATAAACTGCCATCGAATTGGTGGAGCAAGAGCTTATCATCGCCACTAGTATTGCCACAGAGAGCCCTGAACTGAGCGACGTGCTGGTGAGGATTTCCTGTCCCCTTGTACACATGGAATTTGGGGATTGTGTATCTCGGCAGGTATTTTATATGATCATACCAGCCTGGATATGGTCGCCCAGTTTTAACAACTTGGCCGGACGCTTCATTCGCCTGGTGAGCTCGTATTTGCTGAGCAATATAGTCATCCAGAGAGGCCTTGGAGATAGTTTCCTCCTTGGCTGCTGAAAGAGCCGGCGAAGGGTTTGATATTTCTCCTCTATCATCTTTAATTATTACTGGAGGATCTTCGGCTGGGGGATCTGGCTGGATCATCATGCCCACCATATCTTGGAATAAAAGGGCCATTTGCTTTATATTGGCCGCTTGTTCCGCGGCCTCTTTGTCCTTCTTTTCAAGCATTCTCCGAAGGAATTCGGCATCAGTTTCCTGCTCATGGCGTTGCTCAGAGGATGCCTCTGGGCTTGCTTTCGGTCCTATGAGTGTAGCCATTGCAGTCATCATCTCCTGAAGCTTCTGCTGTTGCTCTTGAGCTTTTGTCACGGATCGCGTAAGCGGTCGATGACCTGTGGAGATACGGCTATACTCTTTTCCGGATGCCATTGTTCCAGAGCAAGGCTCTGTTTGAATTTCAAAAATTCAAAAATTTTGAAGCAACGCTTCAGATCCCGTGCGCTACGCGCAATTTGCCACGTGTCAGAAGTTGACTCGGCAGCACAACGCCCAAGGCAGTGCGTCCAATCAGAGCAAGGCTCTTTAAAAAGCAAAAGCAACGCTCAGTTGCGCAAGCGCTGCGCTGCGTGACACGTGTCTGCGCAGTTGCGCAAACACAACTGCGCAAGCGCACTGCTGCGCGACACGTGTCTGCGCACTTGCGCAAACGCTGTTGCGCAAGTGCACCACAGCGCGCCACGTGTCTGCGCAGTTGCGCAAGCACAACTGCGCAAGCGCACCGCTGCGCGACACGTGTATGCGCAGTTGCACAAACGCTGTTGCGCAAGTGCACTACAGCGCGACACGTGTCTGCGCAGTTGCGCAAGCACAACTGCGCAAACGCACCTCTGCGCAACACGTGTCTGCACAGTTGCGCAAACACTGTTACGCAAGTGCACCGTTGAGCGACACGTGTCTGCGCAATTGCACAAGCGCTTCGTTGAGCGACACGTGTTTGCGCAGTTGCGCAAGCTCAATTGCGCAAGCGCCTTACTGCGCAACACGTGTCACGCGCTGGTGAGTTGCGCAACAACAGAATGAAGATTTGGGGAAATTTTTTCTGTTCTTGTTAAAACAAGAAGATTTCTTCTGTAAAACAGGGGCCTTTGGATCAAAGATCCAACGGTGGGGAAAATTCCCCAAATCACTCAGAAAAAGATCTTTTTAACAAATTTAACTAATTTTTGAGCACTATAAAAAGGACCCCAGACCTCATTTCAAAGGCATGATCTGGTTTTAAAAAAAAAAGAAGAGAGAACTCTTGAGAACTCCTTGAGAATACAAAAAAAGAAGGTAAAAACCTTTGAGATAAGGGAAAATTCTCTTAAAGAATAGATCATTGATCTAAAAAAAAAAAAACAAGATCAGTGATCTTCAATAAATAGATAAATAAACAAATAAATAAAAATAATAAAAATAGTGCCTTGCATTTGCCATGAACCTCTGGTTCTCTGAAATAGAAAGAAAGAAAAGATTTCTTTCTTTTCTTTGATCTAAATTTAGATCAAGAAATTAAAAAGTGCTCTGCACTTCTTTTCCTGAATCTAAAAGATTCTTGGTGCTTTGCACAAATGCAATGCATTACTTGAAGGGCTAGGCCCAAATCAAAAAGACTTAGCAGGCCAAAATAAATTGCAAAGCAATAAAAGGGCTGGGTCCAAATAAAATTGATGCTCTGCATCCTTTCTGGGCAAAGCCCAAATAAAGGTAAAAAGAAATGCAAAAGCAATGTTGGACATTTTCAACTGGACTTAGCCCAACCGTGGCCATAAGTCCTTAAATTAAATTGACTGAGCAAAATGGCTCTCCTAAATCAATCTACGTCCGGTTCGAGGGTACATCTCCGAACTCCTTTGACATCCATCGTTGTAATTCCTCAACGACGTCAAAGAGGTGACGGGTCCCAACGACCACACATGCATATGGACTGCGGGGTCCCTAAACTCGTGGACTGAAACGTCCCTAAACTAATATTGGACCGAAACGTCACTAATATGGGACCGAGACGTCCCTAAACTAATATCGGACCGAGACGTCCTTAAACTAATATCGGACCGAGACGTCCCTAAACTAATATCGGACCGAGACGTCCCTAAACTAATATCGGACCCCCACGTCCCTAAACTGGCACAATAGGGCCCAAACGCTCTTTTGCCGGATCTAAACGGTCCCGTTTAAGTTGATCTTAGCCCCAAACACGGCTAACGTATCCTTAAACATTCAAATGGATTATAAAACTCCCAATCAACTCTGGTTCGAGGGTACATCTCTGAGCTCCTCTGATACATGTCGTTGTAATCCTTCGACGACATCAGAGAGGTGACGAGTCCCGATGGCCGTACATTAAATTAATCACTACGTTAAGTTGATCTTAGTCTAAAACAGGACTAACGTATCCTTAACGAACGTTTAAGTCCATCTTAGACGCAACGCGACTAATGCATCCTTAAACTAAAAACACCAAACCCAAATCTAAGCAAATATGGATTTGGACTAATCCACGTCCTACGGGCGACGGTATTACTCAGTCTCTGTATACAATCCACGGGCAACCACAAATAAAACAAACACACACGACACGAAGTGAAATTCTGGAGAAGGAGAAAGTTGTTACCGCGATGCGGTAGCGTAATTAACTGCAGGGGCTTGCGCCTGCAAGGAAGAGCGTCCCCACAATCAAAAACCCCTCACCCCGAGGGGGAATCTGACGAAGTCTGCTACATCGGCCGCATCCGTCTAAGCCTCCGATATACGGTGTCGTAAATCAAATTGGCATCTTCGGAGAGATAGACGGATAAAACCTATTAGCATCTGCCCGGAATCTCAGGCCAGACGTCCTCCACGTCGTCTTGCGCCGCCTTTCGGAGGGGAACAGATTCTGGCACGCCCGGTGGGACCTTTTCCTCTTTCCACTCCACACTTCTTGTGTCGTCTTCGCGAACCAATCGCGGTTTGTTAGATGGCTGCCTTTGGATTTCAAGTTACTAAGATCTGGTCTTTTGTATGGCACAGAACTCAAGATTCAATGGCCTCCAACTGCACCAACTGCTCGAAGTGCCACTGCAATGGACGCTCCACCTCACCGGGAGGTGTAGCATATGGGCCCCAAGCGGCTTCCTTCCTCGCTCCGCCGGTAGACCAAGTGACCCAAGCCACCACCGGCTTGTTCTTCGGAACTATGATCCCACCTGCAATCTTTTCTGCATCAATACCTGCACCGGAAGTGGGTAAAAAGTCGGTCTTCAACCGGCTCACTGTTTCGACAGCTCCTGTCAACGGGTCGCCCGTCACTAAACCGACAGCCTCCGTTTTCAGCAGGCTAGGTCAGAACCATGAAGTGGCCGCCCTAAAGAGGGCAACGGTCGCTGCTCCGGAAGTCGTTAAAGTGGCTTCTCCCATCAGAGAGTCGGTCTTCACAAGATTGACGGTTCCCACTCCTCCCCTAGCTGGTCAAAAGGCATCAGTCTTCGATAGGCTGACATCGGCAGTTACCCCACGCTCAAACAGGGGGCAACAAGAAACCATCTCGATTTCCGAGCCAATACCAACGGCTCGTCGTGCGCGACATCGCCATTGGCGACGAGTGAGGAAAGCAGGGGGTAGTTCCCCCTCAGGGCTGACTCCACCTGCTCCGATGGTGGAGGTCAACGCTGCTGTTCCAACCGGGAACAGCTTTGAATTACTAAGGAAGGTGAGGAAGAACTCTCCGATAGCTACATTGAAAAGATCTCCTCCGCCCGTGGAAAGAGCCCCTGAAACAAAACAAGAACAGCCCCATCAACGGCTGTCTTCAAGGATTTATAAAGTTTGGCGGAAGATTCAAGATTCTGTGATTGATCCAGACCACTTGCGTCACCAGAAAAAGGCAAAGGTGGAAAATAACAAAAAGCGCCCCATTAAACAGCAGGGAGCAACAGTTGCAAGGATGCCCACTCCAACGGCTCCTTTGACCTCGATGGCCCACAAAAGAAGGAAGCCAGAGAAAGCTCCCGTGTCAGCGGCAAAGTTTGAAAGCAGTGAACCTAAACGCCCCAAGTCAGGGGGCATAATTGTTCATACAGTTTATATGGCTTCTGGAAAGGAAGAAAGCCGTACTTCTACGGGTCACCGACCGCTTACCCGATCAGTGACCAAGGCTCAGGAGCAGCAACAAAAGCTCTAGGAGATGATGACCGCAATGGCTGCACTCACTGGGCCAAAAGAGAACCCTGAGACGTTCTTAGATGAGCGCCAGGAGGAAGAGACCGACGCCGAGTTCCTTCGCTGAGTACTGGAAAAGAGGGACAGAGAGGCTGCTGAACAAGCGGCCAACATACAGCGGATGGGCCTCCTCTTCCAGGACATGGTAGGGATGATGATACAACAAGATCCTCCTGCTGAAGAACCCCTGACCGTCCTTGGAGATGATAAGGGAGATACATTAAATCCGCAGCCCGCTCTATTAACAGTTAAAGAGGATACGATCTCTAAGACTGATCTGGACGATACATAGCCCAACAAATAAAGGTTCATCACGCGGCCGAAGCAGCCGGCCACGTCGTAAAAACGGGGCGGCCGTATCCAGGCTGGTATGACCAAATCAAGTACCCGCCGGGTTACACAATTCCCAAGTTTCATGTCTACAAAGGGACCGGCAATCCCCATCAACATGTTGCCCAGTTCAGCGCGCTTTGCGGTAACACCGGCGACGACGACAAGCTTTTGCTTCGCCAGTTTGTTGGAAGCTTATCAGATACGGCGTTTGAAAGGTATTCTGAGCTCCCCAACGACTCTATTAAAACCTTTGCGGAGATGGAGCTGCTCTTCACCCAACGTTTTGCAAGTGCCAGTGAGCGTACCCCGATGACGGCACTAATTAATGCCAGGGTAAAACCCGGCGAGACATGGGTTCAGTACGCTATACGGTGGCGTAATCTATGGTCGAAGTGCGAACAGCGCATAGAAGAAGCTCCAGCGGTGGGAATGTTTGTTGGAACCCTTGATCCACAGGCAACCATCTCGCAGTTCATGATGTTCTTCAAGCCGACTACCTTCCAGGCTTTGATCGACAAACTAGCGCAGATGGACCAGATGGGCCATAAACCCCCTCTCCCGAAGCCGGACTCCCGAAACGACAAAGGAAAGGGAAAAGCGATCATTGTCGCTAATGCCCAACAACAACCGAGCGACTCGAAGCCGGTTGCTCGTCCAAACAATACACGCCCATACGTACCCCTTGAGGACAGGATGGGACGTGCTTACTCCTTCCCCCGCGATAAAACGAGGAGGCTATTCGAGCTGGCGTTGCGCAACAGACTCATAAATCTGCCAGATCCAAAACGTCCGTTGCAACCGAACGACGTCAACGAGCCCAATTACTGCCCTTACCATCGAGTACTAGGCCAACCCATCGAGGATTGCTACGTTTTCAAGAATTGGCTTGAGAACCAGTACCGCCAGGGAAAATTTGCGTTATCTGACAAATGGAAGGTGAATCCCCCGCAGCCCCACACCTCTAAGGGGACGAATACGCCGGGGGCAACATGCTCCGTCATTGAGGAAGCTCCTTGGGAGGTTGTATTATCAGCCAAGACAAAGAGGATGCTAAACGATCTTCAGACCTGTCCAGCGGTCAAGTGGAAGAACCCCTTGGAACCGCAGGTTATTGAAGGGATGTTGAAGCCACGTCCGACTCCGAAGACCGATGGTGGTAGTTCAAGCGTTCATAGCCAGCCGTCAAAATCTTCGAAAAAGAAGAAGAAGAAATCTAAGAAGCCCGTGAAGCCTGGCGACAAGCGCACTGACTTACAAAAGCAAATCGACGCGCTGGATGAATACAACCAAAAGGCGCGGACTCCCATTACGCTCCAAGATTTCCTTGATCACGTCTTTCAAAAAGAAGATGAGGGAGAAAATTCATCGGATGAATCCAAGGAATATGTGGCGAGCTGTCATATGATCTCCCATTCGATCACGAACGATGAAGAGACTTCTAGCACTAAAACGCTGGGGGCAAATGCCGAATCAAGAGCTCCAGGGTTATCAGTTGAAATGATTGGCGCGTTTCTTAATGAAGCTCGATTGAAAAGTAAAGCTGATCGAGAACGCGAGACGGTTATATTCGAAAGGGCCAAGCGCCAGCGACTTAAAGAAAGAGCTGAGATGATCCCGCTGGAGCAAAACGCCTCTACTATCGACAAAAGCCAATTCAAGATAAAGAAGAGGTTTGCTAAGGCCATATCAATGGGCATGAAGTTACCATCCTCTGAAGGAAAAATTACTGGTGTGGTAGAAATGCACCCCTCTTATTGCTTATATCATCAGAAGATCTCGCATCCCACCCAAGAGTGCAAAGCTTTCAATAGATGGTGGCAAGGATACGTCGCTAATCGACAACGCTTTAAACGGGAAAAACGTAAAATTCGCCGGGAGCAAAGAAATACGACCGAAGAACTTGAAAGAACTGCCGGCAATTGTCACATGGTTAACACTGCCGGGTCACAAGTGCCTACATTTGGGAGCGACTCTGATGAGGAGCTAGAACTTGGCCCCCTCTTCAAAGAATCCACTTCGGGAAAAGAAGAAGAACCGAAGGCTTGCGAAAATATACAGCTACGCAATCGAACATTACCCGAAAAGAATCTCGGACCCTTAAGCAAGAAAGACAAAGGGAAAGAGAAGGTCTCTGAAGATATCGCCTTGGATGACCGAGTCGCGGAAGAGTTAACCGCCAAGAATCCCCCAAAGAGGAATAAAGTAGATTACAATGTCTTAGCGCATCTGAGGAAGCTACCCTCACAACTCAGCATTCTCGATGCCCTATTACTATCAAAAGAGGCGAGGGATTCTTTAATTAAGGCCCTACAAGAGCCGGACCAGTTCCAAGCCTTCCTAGCCGAAGAAAAGATGAAGGACGAACTAGAAGAAGTGCACACAGCCGATGTTGCTTTTGGTGATGAAGACCTTCTCCTCGGGACGTGTGAACACAATCGTCCCCTTTATGTCTCAGGATACTGCCATGACATAAAGATAGGTAAAATCTTGGTCGATAACGGATCGTCTGTTAATTTACTCAATGTGCGAGTGTTAAAGGAGATTTGCATGAGTGTCCAACACCTCGCCTGAGACAAAATCACCATCTCCGGATTCGATTCCCAATCATCAAAAACTCTTGGATCTGTGATATTGACGCTACGCTTCGGGTTGCTCGTCACAGACATCAAATTCCATGTTATAGACGCCAAGACGTGCTACAACGCTCTGCTCGGCCGACCATGGCTACACGAGTACAATATCATCCCTTCTACACAGCATCAGTGCATAAAGTATTCTAGGGATGGCCTCGAGTACACTGTGGCGGGAGAGTTGAATCCATTTTCCGTGAACGAAGTTCGCAAGTATGAAGATGCCAAATACTTCTTACCGAGTTTCGAAGACACGGAAAGGTGTCACAAACCGGAGAACAAAACTAACGCCACCATCCCTGTCTTCGGCAGTGATACCGAGGAGGAGGAGGATATAATTTATTCAGGTCCATCCCAATCCACCAGGCCAGGACCATCCGTTCCTTCATTGATCTTCGGCAGTGATTCAGAGGATGAAGTTCATGCTGTATTCCCTGCTCAGCCTTCAATACGGGTTTCCGCTGATGAAGAGCGAAGTCTGCAGATAACCATGGTGCCGCTTGAACATTACAAAGAACTGGATGCACTCGACATCAACAGTGTAGAAGAATTGCAGACATTCTATATCCCTCCCGGACGTAAAGGCGAGAAGGCAATCCTATTCTACCGTTCTGAAGAAAACAAGGTGGAAAAAGAAATTTGGCATGGCGCGGATCCCACGCTCGACAGGCTTCAGCCTATCCGTCTTCCCAGATATTATACCGAAGGTTTGAAGAAACTGCTGAAACGCCAGGGAATATCCTTCACACAGACTGTTAGAAAGGCCAGATTTTATGACAAGGTTTGGAATGTCCCCGGGACTCAACGCAAACTGCCTAACGGGAGAATGGAAACAAAAGGGCTTGGGTACATCCGATCAAAGAAACGAGAGCTCGTAAACAGCTGTTATGTCATGTATGACTTCGATGAAGAGGCGGACGCTCAATGGGAGGATGCTAATCCTAAGCCAGTAAAAGTTCCTGATGAAAAATTGCCCGGTCCATCATTTGAAGAACAAATGGACAGGCTTATAAGGGAAGCTGGTCAAAAAGTCCGAGATGACCACAACCGCGAGACAGCCATCTATGAGAAAGCCAAGACGCAACGCCTTCTCCAACAAGCCGTGAAGGATGAAAATGCCGCTCCTTGTCAACCTGCTACAAAAAAGGTTCGACGCGAAAGCAAAAACAAGTCGAAAGGCAAGAAAGGCGCTCAACAACCACAAAGCAGAACTAAGAAACCACGCATCCGAGAGTCAAGCGTTATTGACCTAGCCCTCATGAAGAAAATGGGTCGAGCATACTCATTTCCTCGGAACAAAACAAGGAAGATACTTGATCTTGCTCTAAAACATCAAAAGCTTACACTGCCAGAGTCTAAACACCCTGAGCAAGCAGGCGAGGTCTCCAACCCAAATTATTGCTCTTACCATCGAGTAGTAGGGCATCCGCTTGAAGATTGCTTCACCTTTAAGAATTGGGTTGAGGACCAATATCAGCTTGGCAAATTCGCGTTGTCTGACAACTGGAGGGTAGCGCCGCCGCAAAAGCATGAACCCGAAAACACAAGAATAGAACCAACTGCGCATTGGGATTGGCAGAAAATTCGCACTTGCCACGTGATAACAATATTAAAAGAAGAGTCCGAGGACATGAACAGCCTTCCTTGGTGCTTTGAAAACAGCAGCGATGAGGTAATCTCAGAATTTCCCCCAACTCCAAAAGAACTGGAGGATGGAATACATACTACTGCAGATAACCTCAAGAAAATCGAGTTGGGGACGATAAATGATCCGCGACCGACATTCGTCAGCGAACTGCTGTCTGAAGAGAGGGTGGCTGCGTTAAAAGACGTCCTCGTGCAGCATAAAGATTGCTTCGCATGGAACTATTCCGAGATGCCAGGACTAGACCCAGAAGCTGTACATAGACTAGCAATATCCCCAAACGTCAAACCAGTCAAACAGGCATCGAGAAGAATGCGACTCGAGCTTGAGATGAGCATAAATACCGAAGTCAAAAAGTTAATCGACTCTGGCTTCATCCAGGAAGTTCAGTACCCTGAATGGATCGCCAACATCGTCCCAGTGATGAAGAAAAATGGGACAGTGCGCATATGCGTAGACTTCCGGGATCTTAATAAAGCTTGCCCGAAGGATGATTTCCCAGTGCCAGTCACTGAACTGATGATAGACAATACATCCACTCATGAGGTTTTCTCCTTCATGGACGGCTCATCGGGGTATAACCAGATAAAAATGCATCCAGAAGACCAGAAGCACACAGCCTTCAGGACTCCTCTTGGTATATTTTGTTATAAAGTAATGCCCTTCGGTTTGAAGAACTCCGGTGCTACTTATCAGAGGGCCATGACAAAGATCTTCGACGACCTTATACACAAAATCGTCGAATGCTATATCGACGATCTCGCGGTTAAAAGCAAGTCATACGAAGAGCATCTCGAGCATTTGAAGACCGTATTTCAACGCCTTCGGCGATACAATTTGAAGATGAATCCTTTAAAATGTGCGTTCGGGGTTTCCTCGGGCAAATTCCTAGGATTTATTGTTCGACACCGAGGTATTGAAATAGATCCGTCTAAGATTAAAGCGATCATGGAAATGCCTCCGCCAAGAACTCTTAAACAGTTGCGATCTCTCCAAGGAAAGCTTGCATACATTCGGCGGTTTATCGCTAATCTCTCAGGAAAGTGCCGTCCTTACAGTCACCTGATGAAGAATGGAACCCCATTCGTTTGGGATCACAAATGCCAAGGCGCACTGGATGAGATCAAGCAGTATCTGCAAAACCCTCCAGTGTTGGCTGCTCCAGTTAAGGGAAAGCCTCTCATTCTTTACACGACCGCCCTTGAAGGCTCTTTGGGCGCATTATGGGCACAAGAGAATGACCAGGGGAAAGAAAGGGCACTCTACTACTTAAGTCGGGTTCTGCTGGGGGCAGAAAGCAATTACTCCCCCATTGAAAAACACTGCCTGGCGTTGATCTTCGCAATAACGAAGCTTAGACATTACGCATTAGCGCATGAAGTCCATCTCATTTCAAAGGTGGACCCTCTCAAATATTTAATGTCAAAGGCCATCTTGACGGGACGACTCGCTAAATGGGCTCTGCTCTTAATGGAGTTCTCGATAACATATCGACCCCTCAAGGCAGTGAAGGGTCAGGCCATAGCCGACTTCCTAGCTGAGCACCCGATACCTGCCGATTCTCCTCTGAATTGCGATTTGCCAGACAAACATGCGTTTGACGCAATCGACGGTGGTGATACCCGTTGGGAACTTTATTTCGATGGGGCGTCTTCCATGAAAAAGCACAAACAAAATACATCAATGATCAAATCGGGAGTAGGCCTTATCTTCGTAACCCCACAAGGAGGAATAATGCGCTTCGCCTTCTCCTTGACAGAGCCGAGAACGAATAATGAAGCTGAATACGAAGCTTTGGTAGCAGGCTTGGAGATTGCCATTGACATGGGAATTGAAAACCTCCTCATATATGGGGACTCCCAGCTAGTCGTCAGTCAAGTGAACGGCGATTACCAAACTTGCAAACCGGAATTGATAAAATACGGTGAAAAGGTGCAACAACTGCTAACCCAGATTCCCTCCTATATTTTGGAAAGCATACCGCGCGCGGAAAACAGCAAAGCGGACGCACTGGCCAAACTTGCTAAAGAATTGGCTGACGAGAACCTCGATGACGTTAGAATCGTGGTACAAAGCCGTCAAGTGCTCACCCCAGCAGAAATACCTCCAGAATCATATAAAGAAAAGGGAGCGAGTGAGCAGACGACCCTACAAATAAAAGACCATGAGAAGGCCGAGGACTGGAGGGAAGTCTTCATAGACTACTTCAAGACCCACCAAGTGCCTGAAGAAGCGTCCGCAAGACATCAGCTCGCGAAACGAGCCCTATCTTTCGCCTTTGTCAACGATACCCTGTACAAGAGGTCATTTGATTCTTTGTGGCTGAGATGCTTAGGACCTGACGAAGCGAAGAAAGTCGTCCAGGAAGTTCACGACGGACTCTGCGGTTCTCATCAAGCAGGCCCTAAGATGAAGTTGAAAATAAAACGGATGGGCTACTACTGGCCCACGATGATTCAGGACTGCATCGAATATGCGAAGCAATGCCACTCATGCCAAATTCATGGGGACTTCATCCATCAACATCCAAATCCGCTACACCCAACAGTGGCTAGCTGGCCATTCGAAATGTGGGGGACTGATATAGTTGGCCCCATCGAACCAGCATCGTCTAAGGGACATCGTTTCATCCTAGCGACGACTGACTACTTCTCTAAGTGGGCAGAAGCGATACCGTTAAGAGAAGTGAAGACGGAAAATATCCTCCACTTCTTCAAAACGCACGTCATATATCGGTTTGGAACTCCGCGACGAATCATCTCCGATAACGGGCCGGCCTACAGAAGCCACAAGATTAGTCGCTTTGCGCAACAGCATAATATAGACTGGAGATATTCCTCAGTTTATAATCCGCGAGCTAATGGTCTAGCTGAGGCCTTCAACAAGACCTTGACGAAGATCATGAAGAAAACAGTGTCACGAAATAAGAGAGATTGGCACGAAAGATTGCAAGAGGCTCTTTGGGCGTATCGAACTACATTTAAAACGGCCACAAACACAACGCCGTACGCGTTGGTATTTGGGACGGAAGCAGTACTCCCTCTCGAGATAGAATTACCCTCTCTACGAGTGGCAGTCCACTACGAGCTGACAGACGAAGAAAATACTCACCTTCGGCTTGAGGAGCTTGACGCCCTTGATGAAATCCGGCTCCTAGCACAGCAAAATCTGGAAGCTTATAAAGCAAAGATGACGCGCTCATATGAAAGATTGACCCGACCGATGACATTCCGTCAAGGCGAACTTGTGCTAGTGGTCAAAAGGCCTATGATTCCCAATCGCGCCAAGCGAGGAAAATTCGAGCCAAACTATGAAGGCCCGTACATCATAGATAAAGTTTACCAGGGTGGGGCCTATCTACTCATGGACATGCACGGTGAAAGGCCTTACAGGCCAATAAACGGTCGCTTCCTAAAGAGATACTACGCTTAACAAGTCACAGCCTAGGTCAATGGTAGATGACGACGACTATGTCCGCTCGCTATCTTCCTAAGCTCAAGCTTTATAAGCAGTAGCTGGCCTTCTCCGTGACGGACCGAAATGTCCTAAAACTAATGGCAGACCGAAACGTCTTTAAACTAATACCGCAGCATCCTTGGGCTGACGAGATGAATAAAAATAAATTTAAAAAATAGATAATAAATAAAAATGGTATGTCCATAAGCAAAAAGGGCACGGATGAAAACCCGAAAGGGCTCCGTGAGTAAAAACAGCAGGGCTACCGGCGAGTGTTTGTGAAAACCCGAAAGGGCGCAACATCGTTAAAGAACACTTACAAGATCCTCTCGACCTTGTAAGGAGAAACCACCCGCGTGAAATCCTTACGACTCACAAAGGAGCAACACACTTAGGGATCCTCACGATTCCTAAGGAGAAAATACACTTGCGAGATCCTCACGACTCGTAAGGAGAACTCTCTTATGGGACCCTCACGGCCCATAAGATTTGAAAGTCTTAAGTTACAGAGACCTAAACCTGTGCTTAAGCAAACCCCCACAAACTTCCAATATTGCCCTACAAGTGGCTCAGTATTGACCCTTGTATACAATCCACGGGCGCGAATAAACATTTCCCTAACTAAGTCCCATCCGTGACTGGGAATACGTTCGCATGGTAAACAACCCTTATAAATCCCCTCGATTTATGAGGAGAAAACCCTCCTGTAGGATCCTTACGACTTACAGAGGAACAAAACACTTAGGAACCCTCACGATTCCTAAGGAGAAAATACACCTACAAGATCCTCACGACTTGTAGGGAGAAATACCTTTGTGAGACCCTTACGGCTCATGAAGTCAAAAGCCTTAGTCGACAGGACCTCAACCCTGGTCGCTAAGCCTCCTTTGTTCGACAACGACAGAGGCAAATGATGATTCGCTCCTGGTAATATCCCAGTTGTAGCGGTGCTGATGCCGAAATCGGTGTCCAATTTCAAGTTTACGGCGAAAAGCCAGTAGGCCGCTCATGCATACGAAATAGCCGAAATGATGGGGCAACTTGCAATAAAAAGCAGCAAGTAAAAATGTATGCATGCAAAATAGTCGAAATGATTGGGCAACTCGCAATAAAGAGCAGCGAGTGAAAACAAAATAAATAGCCGAAATGATTGGGCAACTCGCAATAAAAAGCAGCGAGTGAAAACAAAATAAATAGCCGAAATGATTGGGCAACTCGCAATAAAAAGCAGCGAGTGAAAACAAAATAAACAGCCGAAATGATTGGGCACCGCGAGAAATAGCCGAAATGATTGGGCAATCGTGACCTTCGCGATATAAAAGCTGAAATGATAGAGCATCGCGGAAATAAAACAAAAAAAAGGAAGATGATAAAACTTTGGCCCTACAGTTAAGATCACATCGATCTCTGTATACAATCCAAGGGCGTAAACAGAGAATGAACCATACTTTCCCGGCGGATTCCGTCAGACGACGAACCCCAAACTTCAACGGTTCATTTCAACCGAAGAAGCCAGTGACTTCAGCAAAATTCCTCGACTCACGGATACAAACACTCCTTGACGAGAGCCTTCTGATCCGCGTCGACCCGCAGAGCCACCAGTGCCTCCGTAGGAATCCTCGACTCGTTTCAAACCCCAAGGAAACAAATAATCCTTGGCGCTTGGGAAACAAATAATCCCTAGCAAATTCCTCGACTCACGGATACAAACACTCCTTGACGAGAGCTTTCTGATCCGCGTCGACCCGCAGAGCCCACCAGTGCCTCCGTAGGAATCCTCGACTCGTTTCAAACCCCAAGGAAACAAATAATCCTTGGCGCTTGGGAAACAAATAATCCCTAGCAAATTCCTCGACTCACGGATACAAACACTCCTTGACGAGAGCCTTCTGATCCGCGTCGACCCGCAGAGCCACCAGTGCCTCCGTAGGAATCCTCGACTCGTTTCAAACCCCAAGGAAACAAATAATCCTTGGCGCTTGGGAAACAAATAATCCCTAGCAAATTCCTCGACTCACGGATACAAACACTCCTTGACGAGAGCCTTCTGATCCGCGTCGACCCGCAGAGCCACCAGTGCCTCCGTAGGAATCCTCGACTCGTTTCAAACCCCAAGGAAACAAATAATCCTTGGCGCTTGGGAAACAAATAATCCCTAGCAAATTCCTCGACTCACGGATACAAACACTCCTTGATGAGAGCCTTCTGATCCGCGTCGACCCGCAGAGCCACCAGTGCCTCCGTAGGAATCCTCGACTCGTTTCAAACCCCAAGGAAACAAATAATCCTTGGCGCTTGGGAAACAAATAATCCCTAGCAAATTCCTCGACTCACGGATACAAATACTCCGTGACGAGAGCCTCCCAACCCGCGTCAACTCACAGAGCCACCACAGTCTCCGTGAGAGAATTCCCGTTTCGTTCCACCTTGCAAGATAAAGTCTCGGGCAGCAAGGATTAAAAAACTTGCTTCCTAAAGAATGGGGCCCTGCAAGTCAATCCAAAATGGTCTCTTGCATACTATCCACGGGTCCCACTTTCCAAAGTCGAGTTTCGATGAGGAGGGAAACAACCGCTTACAAATCCACTCGACTCGTAAGAGGGAAAAATTCTCTTATAGGATCCTTACGACTTATAAGAGAAAACCACACTTAGGAATCCTCACGATTCCTAAGGAGAAAATCCACCTATGGGATCCCCTCGACCCGTAGAGAGAAAAGCCTCTATGGGACCCTTACGGCTCATAGAGTTGAAAAGTCTTAGGCAGTAGACCGGAACCTGCGGCCTAAGCATCGCTATTTCTTAAGGAAGTCAGAATACCCGTTTTGGATATCCATCAACCATGGTTATTAAGACAGCCTGCTGACAATTAAAAAAAAAAGAAGATGACAGAAAGAATATCCGGTCTACATTTGATCTGGCGTGCGTGACGCACTCATTTATGCATGGGCAGAAGACTCAGGACGAGAAATAAGACAAGCCGAAATAGAAAAGGGAAGAATTTCCATTCATACTGCTAGAAAATTCCTTTTTACAATCATAAGAAAGATAAATAAAAAAAAGCATTATTCAAATTATTACAATGGAATAACCTCAGATCCGGGGCACAGATTGAGGAAATCGAAAGTAAGGCCATCCAGAGTTCGTCTGGCCTTTCTAATTATTCTTATGCGCAGTCTTTCGCGCTCCTCTGTGTCAATATCATCGGCAAGCCCCCCTGGCCTTCGATAAGCGGCAATTATCGTCGTCTGCTGGAAGACTTGGTGTAGGATGTCAACGAGGCTGTTCCGCCGTTTCTTTGAGATCAGCCCTGTCAGGTACACTGAATGCACCTTGTCTTCAGCATCATCCAGTGGGTTAAGCGGTAAGGCCTCATGAAGATCCGGAAGTGCTCTCCATATGGCTCCCAACACGACTTTCAAAAGGGCCGAACGACGAGGCAACAACCAACCCCCGCTTGCGTTCAGACGACCCATGACTTCCGCACATTCAGCGTCCGTAAACTCCTGGTTTTGTTGACGACCCTGAGCGCGGATATCGTCGTAGGTAATGAAATCGTGCAGACTGTATAGATGCACCGCCGCCATTATACCTGGAGAAAATATTACAGGAAGATCAGCAATAGAAAAGCAATAACATACATAGAGGATTAAAATTCCTGAGGAGCAAGACTATGTTCAAGGATGAAATCTCCCAAACGAAAACTCTGCTGGTTAATCGATTCTACCTAAAGAAGTTTTTTCTAAAAACTTTAAAAAAAAGGGGAAACAAAGCAACGGAGTTCTTAAAGGCAAGGAGAAAGCTTCGAAGTCTTCGAAAATGGAAATCTGGAAGATGATAGGTATCTGGAGGGGACCAAAGGTCCTATTTATAGGCATCAAATGCCTCTTCGACTTCCAAAAGTCTTCACGGCGGTTCACCCTAATCGGAGCAAACTTTTGTTCAAATCCCGAAGCGGAAGACGAAGCAACGCTTCGTCTTCCCCCAGTCAGAGCAAAGCTCTGTCTTAAAAATTAATTTAATGAAGCAACGCTTCAGATTGTTTGCGCTGCGCAACGGGCCACGTGGCGGACGCAGACGCATCAGCGCAACGCCCAAAGCAGCGCACCCAATCAGAGCGAGGCTCCTTTTCAAAATTAAAGGAAGCAACGCTTCAGCTGCGCTGCGCCGTGCGCTACACGACACAGCGCAGAGGCGCTAACACAGTTGCGCTGCACTGTGCGCTGTGCGACACGTGTCATACCCTGAAGCATTTGCGCTAAACAAAATTAAAAATTCTGGAGAAATCGTTCCTACTTTTTTTAAAATAAAAGATTTGCTTCTGTGAAACAGAAGCCCTTGGATCAAAGATTCGACGGTGAGGAGAAATTCCCCCAGATCATTTAGAAAAGGGATTTCTCTAATAAATCAAATTTGCTTCTCAATTTGCAAGATGAAGCCTCAGGCAGCAGAGGTGGGAAAACTTACTTCCTGAACGATGAGACCCTACAAGTCGATTTAAAATAGTCTCTTGTATACTATACACGGGTCTCACTCTCCAAAGTCGAGATTCGATAAAGAGAGAAACAACCACTTACGGGTCCTCTCGACTCGTAAGAGGGAAAAATTCTCTTATAGGATCCTTACGACCTATGAGAGAAAACCACACTTAGGAATCCTCACGATTCCTAAGGAGAAAATCCACCTACGAGATCCTCTCGATCCGTAGGGAGAAAAGTCTCTATAAGACCCTTACGGCTTATAGAGTTGAAAAGTCTTAGGCAGCAGATCTGAACCTGCGGCCTAAGCCATCGCTATTTCTTAAGAGGGTCAGGATACTCGTCCTAATCATCCGTCGATCATGGATACTAAGGTGGCATACTGATAATAAAAAAAAGAAAAGACGGAGAAATGACACAAGACATTACAAAAATGTGCATCTTTTATTCATAAATATTGATCGAGTACAGGATACATTGTGCTAAGAAAAAAAAATGTATATACATATATTTTATAAGTACAAATAATACAAGGAGAGTCACTGAGGAGGAAGCGTCTTGCATAGATTTAGCAATTGCTCGCATACTTCCTTCCACGCCTTCTCTTGATCGGCTGCTATCGCCAGTTCGGCCTCCGCTTGAGCCCGCTGTTGCTTGAAGGATGCAAGCTGTTCCCCAACTGCCTGCTGAGCTGCTTCACGACCTCGAGCATCACGCTCGGCGGCATCAAGCTTCCGCCTCAGTGCTAGCCCATTAGAGATACGCTCCAGGAGGCCTTCAAAGACGGCTTTCACTTCAGCAGCATTCGTCATAACTTCAGCGCGCAGGCGAGCGGTTGCACTCGAGGATTCCCGACGCTCCTTCAACCTTAAAGCTGCTTCCTGCTCCAAATGGCGGAGATAAGAAGCGCTTCGCTCGAGCCAGGCCGTCCGTTCAATGCTCATGGTCAAAACTTCGGGAGAAGGGCGCGTCGTCTCCAACCGATGCAAGCAGGCCTCAATCTCTCTGCAGTGGTTAACCCAAGATTCGACGGTGCCTTCATCGTGAAAGTTTACGAGCGCCGCCAACATCGGGTTAACCTCCATAGCGAAATCTACGGCGGAAGGAAGAGCGTCCATGTTAAGCTCTTCGATGTACCCGCTCAGCATGCCCAAGCTCATCGCAGCACCCTTTGAAGACGGACGTCTCAAGAAAGGGCCGGCCGGTGAAAGGACGCGAGCCTCAAAAGGGACCGGAGCCGGAACAATAGCTGCAAAACAAAACATGGTTAAACGATGGTTCAAGAGATGTTTAAGGGTTACCAAAAAAAAAAAGGGAACTTGCTATACCAGCTGCAACGGACGGCAAAGCCGGAATGGCCGGTAGCGCGGCAGGTCTTGCATCCCCTCCTTCGATTTGTGGCACTGCAATAAAGAAAAGGAGAAGTCAGAAATTATCCAATTACTAGAAGAAGGGGGTAAACAAAGATATTATAGTGAAAGTATACTCACCGGCGCCACTAGAGGGAGAAGCGAATTCGGATGGGAAAGAGAAGTGTAGGAGCAACACTTGATATAAATGATCAAAGAGCACTCCTGCGAAGGCACAATGGTATAACGTCAGTACAGAAGCTAAATTTTTGAAAGATTAATGCGTGAGTCGTGAATCTATACCTTCAAACATCCGCGATGGTACAAGGGAAGGCGGAGAGGTGACCACCGCCAAAGCAGTAGTTGACGGTGCTCCTTCGAGCAATGGAGCGTCAGCACTGGCCGCACCTGCAAAGACAAACTTGTTAGAAAAGATCGCGAGATATATAAAAAGAAGAACGCTGGTAATTCGAAGTTTACCCGACGAGCTGCCAGCCGAAACTGAAACAATCCCCTCTTCTGTTGACACGAGACCACCGCCCGTAGCCTCATCACCCGACTCGATGGGAACCGTTGTTGTGCTCGCGAGCCCGGGAGACGGCAAGGAACCATACGCGGGGAGGGCCATGATCGGAGTATTACCAGATTCCTGGGAAAGAGCGGTTCGCTCCTCCTCAGGAATCGTGGCCGCCTCACCCGATACTCCCTCGGTTTCTGCGGTCGCGGTTGTCTCGTCCATCGGCACCGTGATGTCTCCAGCCTCAAGCGCCTCGACTTCTACTGGCTTTGGCTTGACAATCATCTCATCTGCCGCCACTTCGGATGCGGCATCAATGACCTTCTCGGTGGCGGATCCTTCAACTTCTGTTTCAGGTGCCGTGGCCCCGACGACGGTGCTCACTATCGGCTCGGGTTCGGCAAGTACCGTTTCCTCCATTCCCCTGGGTTCGACGGTCTCCGCCTCCCTCTCATTCGGACTTGGCCCTGCAAGATGGAATGCGTATGAGCCAATGGCTTGATAATTTTTACAACAAGATTCTGAAAGAAATGTTACCTGAAGAGGACTTGTCGTTTGCACTCCGAGCAGCGCGCGCCGCTTGCCTATGAGCAGTAGACAGGGCGGCAGGGGCCTCTTCGGAAGGAGTGTCAGCATGAGGAATAGTGCTAGGGCCCGCTCCCGTGGCCAAAGCAGATCTGCTAGCCTTTGCTTCGGAAGGAGTGTTGGCACGAGGAATAGTGCTAGGGCCCGCTCCCGCGGCCAAAGCAGCTCTGCGCGCCCTTGCTTCGCGTCTCAACCGCTTCTGCTCCTCTCGAGCCGTTGAGACGGATGCCACTAGGGCTTCCTTGAGTGAGGCTTCCTCGTCCGTATATAGGGATGCCTCTAGATTCTTCAAGGCATCCCTCGTCGTCTTGTCAAGCCGGGGCTCTTGTGGCAACTTCGACGAAGCCGGGACTTCGATGACGGACTCGGGAAGGATCCCTGCGTCAATTGATACAACCCCTGCAAAGAAACAAAAGAAGGTCAGGTTGACTATCATAAAAAGACAACAAACTTTCCTTATAAAAGAGAAAGGGGTGAAACATACCAACGCTTGCTAGGGCACGCTTCTCCTCCTCCTCCTGGAAGGTTTTCAGGGAGGCAGCAATAGCCTCTTCAGTAGAGACGCATGTTGAAAATGGAGCAAATGTTAGTTAAATATAATAATACAAAGTGCCATGAAATGACAAATAAAGCGTCTGATGATTACCGTACTCAGCAAGTTTGCTTAACATCGCTTCAAGACTCGCCGATCGCTCTGAAGCTGCAATGGCGGCAGCCAGATTGGTGTCCTCAGGGTCTACCACGAAACCCTCATTGCTGCCATACTCACATATAGCCTCGGCGGGAGGAGCCGCAGGCTTTAGGCTAAGGATCGCATCGAGGGATAGGGTGGACTTCTTCTTCTTCTGTCCGCCAGCTTTAGATCCACCCGGAGCAGCTTTGCGCTTGGCAGTCACTTTAGGGCGGCGAGTCCCGATATCCGCTCCTGCGCCAGACTCTGGCGATACCACTTTAACCGTCTTTGTGGGAGCACAGGGCGCCGGTGGTGCATCCACCGTAGTAGGCAGTGGCAATCCACGCGGGGGGGCCAACACGCGTGGTCGGTCAGCTCCGGCATCTTTTATCGGGAGGGTGACCGGGATCCTTGGCTGCAAGGGAGCCTTGCGATCACCGCCGGGGGGCGCACCCCTACGGTCAACCAGCAGGCGTTTCTCCATTAAAATGATTGGGCCCATAGCATGCACATACCAGGCTACATACGGATGGATTATTTTAGGGGCACAGCTAGGCTCACTGATAAAAAAATAGGAGCCTGTATTGAGCCGGGTGAAATGATGCATAGCATTCCTTATTCCCCCTTGGTTGGCCGCGGGTGTTTCCAGAAAGGCTTCCATCGGGATCCCTTGGTTGTAGCTCGATTGTCGGGCAAATCGATGTGGGTTATACCTCATAAAGAGAGACGTCTCATTCTGCCTAAATACTAGGTAGCCCGGCCGAATGGAGTAAAGGTGAAGGATTTCCCGAGCCTTCAGTACAGAAACCCCGCCCTTAAAGTCATCACGCAGCGACACCACTGACTTAGTGGTCTCAGAGCCTATGGTGATGACCCTATCCACAAAAGAGGTCTTCGCTCCGACTAGATGTGAACGCAGGAGCAGTCCCCTAGACTCCCACGGAGGTGCAACCACAATTGAAGCCCCGACCAACCGCATGATTCTTGGGAGTCTGTATTTCTCAAAAAACGGAGGAGTCTTATGGGCACCAAACACCCCTCGCACATGCAGCTCCATCCAAGAAGTGAAGTAGTGCATCGGGAAGTTAGCAGGCTGTACCCCAGGCTCATTAGCGTCCGCCGCTACGCTAAGTCCATTGTAGAGGTAAGCCAGTCTGGCGATCCCTACTGAAAACTGTAAACCAGCCGCCATTCGATGCGCCGGGTAAAAGACAGAGGACCGTATGAGGCATGGGTGCATGGAAAGCGCGAAGCTGCATAGCCATAGACCCAAGAATCCTATGAAAAAAGTCTCCTCGTCCATGCCAGGAACGACGATCTCTGAGAAAGGGACGCTGGCAGTGCTGGGGAGATAAAAATCCCGCTGGTCATTTTCCGATGAAGGTCGGCGGTCCAAGCCGAAACCAAAAGGGTCAGCAAGCTGAGCGAACTTCTCGGCCTGCTCTGATAGGAACTCTGGGCGAATAAAACGAGCAATGAAATCCGCGAAACTGACGCCCCGGTCGCCCGATTCCAAATGGAGTTCCTCATAAATCTCCAATACCTTCACCAAGCCCGGGTGCTCATGCTGAATGGCATTCTCTGGAGTTAAATCAAATACAAGCTGCTTGGTGGCGAAGACATACTCGTCAGGAGGAAGCAGCTCCTCGTAGTGTTCTCCCCTCATTGGCAGACCTGAAATCTCAGCAAACTCCTCCAGAGAGATGGAGACTTCCCTATCCGCTGTCAGGAAGATATGGGTGGGGATATTCCATTGTTCGATGAAGGCCTTTATCCACCACGTCGGAGGAGAGGGATACTCGAAAAGTGAAACATAGACGGCCGAGTATAAACCGATCCTCGTCAAGTGAGCCCTTTTCGCCGCTAAGATGTAGCGGGCCCATTGTAAGTAGCCGGCGAGCGGTCGCGGGATCAATCCAATATTATAAGCTTGTCCCCAAGGGCGTGCTTCACCCTGACAGATTCGCCTCCCCAAGATATCTATAGCCGGCGGCGGCTGCACCGGAATGGCACCGATTGCAGGCTGAAGGAGGTCGTCGGAATTCCAATTTTTAACCTCCACGGCATACTCCACCGGGGGCTTGTCCGCATAAGGGATCGTAACTATGGGCTCAGAGGGCGAAGCGGAGCTGAAGCTGCGACGGCCTTGGATGATTTGGCTGTACCACCTTCCCCACAGGTGAAGTCTCTTGCACTCAGGATCGTGATCTTTAATCAAGGTGAACACCACCCGGTCCACTGGCGAGTGAGGGAACCCTCCTTCTGAGCGAACGAAAGGGAAAGACAGATCTTCAGACATGTTTCCTGTAAAAAAAAAAATATAATATAATCGTTAGTGTTCCAATGCTTCACATTTCAAAGTCCTACATCACGCTACAATGCAGTGGGTAGGGGACCAAAGGGGGACCCACAAAATCAAGATGACGGCGCATCATTTGATAAGACAGTCCCATCATTGGATGAAACTGTCAGTCAATGAAAAGGACCCCCAAGAGAATATCCTCATTGGGGGGGAATCCCTAGAAACAAGGAGAAAATCTCCTCTTTTAGAGCAAAGCTCTGTCACAGAGTGATATTTGTCAAACTCTGGTCTCAAAGGAATAAAACTTCTTTAAAAAGAGCCTAGCTCTGTAATAGTAATGAAAACTATAACCCCTAAGAATTAAAAGAAAAATTTTGGAATCCTAATGATCCAGGAAAACTTTTAAGAGTTCTCCATTTATATATATATATATATATATATATATATAAAGGGGGGAGATCTATATTTAATCTAGGAGCAAAGTTCTGTTCATGGGTTAAAACCCAGGAACAAGATCTCTGTAGAATTTTGAGAGCAAGGCCCTGTTGAAGAAACCCCAAAGGTGTTTTCTTTAGATCAAAGATCTATGAGAGCAAGGCTCTGTTGAAGAAACCCCAAAGGGGTTTTTCTTAGATCAAAGATCTATAAGAGCAAGGCTCTATTAATTAAATTTAATTTAAATTAATTTAATTTAATTAATTTTACCTAGAGTGATTCTAAAACTGGAACTTTGAAGTTCTCACAAGAGCAAGGCTCTGGAAGTTCTTAAGCAAGAGCAAGGCTCTGAGATTCAAATTCTTGAAAAATAGTAAAGAATTTTCTAAGGACCAAATGTCCTATTTATAGGCGCCTGCGCCCCTTCAACTGACCCCCATGATCCAACAGTCAGGATCTTGCCACCGCTGCACTCACGTGCGCGCCACGTGAGCGCAACGGTGGGGGGGCATTTGTTCCAGAGCAAGGCTCTGTTTGAATTTCAAAAATTCAAAAATTTTGAAGCAACGCTTCAGATCCCGTGCGCTACGCGCAATTTGCCACGTGTCAGAAGTTGACTCGGCAGCACAACGCCCAAGGCAGTGCGTCCAATCAGAGCAAGGCTCTTTAAAAAGCAAAAGCAATGCTCAGTTGCGCAAGCGCTGGGCTGCGTGACACGTGTCTGCGCAGTTGCGCAAACACAACTGCGCAAGCGCACTGCTGCGCGACACGTGTCTGCGCACTTGCGCAAACACTATTGCGCAAGTGAACCACAGCGCGCCACGTGTCTGCGCAGTTGCGCAAGCACAACTGCGCAAGCGCACCGCTGCGCGACACGTGTATGCGCAGTTGCGCAAACACTGTTGCGCAAGTGCACTACAGCGCGACACGTGTCTGCACAGTTGCGCAAGCACAACTGCGCAAACGCACCTCTGCGCGACACGTGTCTGCGCAGTTGCGCAGACACTGTTGCGCAAGCGCACAGTTGCGCAAGCGCCTTACTGCACGACACGTGTCACGCGCTGGTGAGTTGCGCAACAACAGAATGAAGATTTGGGGAAATTTTTTCTGTTCTTGTTAAAACAAGAAGATTTCTTCTGTAAAACAGGGGCCTTTGGATCAAAGATCCAACGGTGGGGAAAATTCCCCAAATCACTCAGAAAAAGATCTTTTTAACAAATTTAACTAATTTTTGAGCACTATAAAAAGGACCCCAGACCTCATTTCAAAGGCATGATCTGGTTTTAAAAAAAAAGAAGAGAGAACTCTTGAGAACTCCTTGAGAATACAAAAAAAGAAGGTAAAAACTTTTGAGATAAGGGAAAATTCTCTTAAAGAATAGATCATTGATCTAAAAAAAAAAAACAAGATCAGTGATCTTCAATAAATAGATAAATAAACAAATAAATAAAAATAATAAAAATAGTGCCTTGCACTTGCCATGAACCTCTGGTTCTCTGAAACAGAAAGAAAGAAAAGATTTCTTTCTTTTCTTTGATCTAAATTTAGATCAAGAAATTAAAAAGTGCTCTGCACTTCTTTTCCTGAATCTAAAAGATTCTTGGTGCTTTGCACAAATGCAATGCATTACTTGAAGGGCTAGGCCCAAATCAAAAAGACCTAGCAGGCCAAAATAAATTGCAAAGCAATAAAAGGGCTGGGTCCAAATAAAATTGATGCTCTGCATCCTTTCTGGGCAAAGCCCAAATAAAGGTAAAAAGAAATGCAAAAGCAATGTTGGACATTTTCAACTGGACTTAGCCCAACCGTGGCCATAAGTCCTTAAATTAAATTGACTGAGCAAAATGGCTCTCCTAAATCAATCTACGTCCGGTTCGAGGGTACATATCCGAACTCCTTTGACATCCATCGTTGTAATTCCTCAACGACGTCAAAGAGGTGACGGGTCCCAACGACCACACACGCATATGGACTACGGGGTCCCTAAACTCGTGGACCGAAACGTCCTTAAACTAATATTGGACCGAAACGTCCCTAAACTAATATTGGACCGAGACGTCCCTAAACTAATATCGGACCGAGACGTCCTTAAACTAATATCGGACCGAGACGTTCCTAAACTAATATCGGACCCCCACGTCCCTAAACTGGCACAATAGGGCCCAAACGCTCTTTTGCCGGATCTAAACGGTCCCGTTTAAGTTGATCTTAGCCCCAAACACGGCTAACGTATCCTTAAACATTCAAATGGATTATAAAACTCCCAATCAACTCTGGTTCGAGGGTACATCTCTGAGCTCCTCTGATACATGTCGTTGTAATCCTTCGACGACGTCAGAGAGGTGACGAGTCCCGATGGCCGTACATTAAATTAATCACTACGTTAAGTTGATCTTAGTCTAAAACAGGACTAACGTATCCTTAACGAACGTTTAAGTCGATCTTAGACGCAACGCGACTAATGCATCCTTAAACTAAAAACACCAAACCCAAATCTAAGCAAATACGGATTTGGACTAATCCACGTCCTACGGGCGACGGTATTACTCAGTCTCCGTATACAATCCACGGGCAACCACAAATAAAACAAACACACACGACACGAAGTGAAATTCTGGAGAAGGAGAAAGTTGTTACCGCGATGCGGTAGCGTAATTAACTGCAGGGGCTTGCGCCTGCAGGGAAGAGCGTCCCCACAATCAAAAACCCCTCACCCCGAGGGGGAATCTGACGAAGTCTGCTACATCGGCCGCATCCGTCTAAGCCTCCGATATACGGTGTCGTAAATCAAATTGGCATCTTCGGAGAGATAGACGAATAAAACCTATTAGCATCTGCCCCGAATCTCAGGCCATACGTCCTCCACGTCGTCTTGCGCCGCCTTTCGGAGGGGAACAGCCATGTAGACGGTATGCACCACCATGCCCCCAGACTTAGGGTGTTTAGGCTCAGTGCCTTTGACATTTGTCGAAGGCATGGGGATTTTCTCCGGCCTTCTCCTCTTATGAGCGGTCGAAGTTGAGGGGGCCACTGCAGTGGGCACCCAAGTAGCAGTCGTCTTTTATGGCTTAACATGACGGTTTTCTTCCTGTCGGATCTTCAACATCTTCTGCCGGCGGGGATAGTCTTGATCAACCCCCGACTCTCGAACTTGTCGCTAGATTTTGTAAACTTTAGAAGACAGTCGTTGAGGGGGTTATTCCGGCTTCATTTTTGTGATAGTCTCCACCGGCGGCGGAGATCTTTTTAATACGGCGGTAGGCGAATTCCTGCGCACCTTGTCCAGCAGCTCAAAACTGTTCCCGGTTGGAACAGCAGCATTAATTTCCACCGTTGGAGCCAGTGGAGTTAGCCCAGAGGGGGAGTTTCCCCCGGACTTTCTTACTCGGCGCCAGTGGCGACGTCGAGCGTGTCGAGCAGTTAGGGCTGGTTCGGCGATGGGGATGGCTTTGTCTTGCCCCCTGTCCAGATGAGGCGCCGCTGGTGCCAGCCTCTTGAAGACTGACGTCTTTTGAGCAGCGGTATCCAATCAGTCAAAGACAGACCTTCGAGTAGGAACGGGAGCCGGAATAGTCAGTCTTGTAAAGACCGACTCTTTGGCAGGAGAAGCCGCCTTAACGACTTCAGGAGCAGAGATGGCTATCTTCTTTGGGATGGCCACTTCAGGTGTCATGGGCTTCTTGGCAAGCCCATTGGAGTTCAGGCTCAGTCTGGCGAAGACCGAGGAGTTGGAGTTGGACGACCCGTTGAGAGGGGCCGTGGTAGTAGCAAGCCGATCGAAGACCGACTTCTTGGGAGCTTCCGGTGCTGGCATAGGAGCGCTGAAGCTCGTTGGCGGGAGCATGGTCCCGAAAAACAATCTTGTGGTAGCTTGGGTGACCTGTTCCACCGGCATCGTGAACAGGGAAGCCGCCTGGGGCCCGTAAGCTATGCCCCCAGTTGAGGCAGAACGTGGGTTGCAGTTGCATGTGGAACACTTCGAGCAGGTGACCGCCATTGATCTTTGCTTTCTGCACCAAGCAAAACGCCAAATCTCAGTATCTCGAACCCAAGGGCAACCATCAGCAAACCGTGATTGGTTCGCGAACACGACACACGAAATGTGGAGTGGAAAGAGGAAAAGGTCCCACCGGGCGTGCCAGAATCTTTTCCCCTCCGAATCACGGAGACGCGACCGCGCAGGTCCGTCTTGCCTGAAATTCGGGGCAGATGCTAATTGGTGCTATCCGTCCACCTCCCCGAAGATGCCAAGTTGATTTATGGCACCATGTATCGAAGGTTTAAACGAATGCGGCCGATGTAGCAAACTTCGTCAGATTCCCCCTCGTTTGAGGGATTTTTGATTGTGGGGACGCTCTTCCCTGCAGGCGCAAGCCCCTGCAGTTAATTATGCTACCGCATCGCGGTAACAATTTTCTCCTTCTCCAGATGGTCATTTCGTGTCGTGGGTGTTTGTTTTGTGTTTGGTTGCTCGTGGATTGTATACGGAGACTAAGTTATGTTGTCGCCCATAGGGCGTGGACTAGTCCAAATCCGTATCTTTCTTAGATTTGGGTTTGGGAGGTTTGGGTTTAAGGATACGTTAGCCTCTTTTGAGACTAAGATCAACTTAAACGTTTGTTAAGGATACGTTAGCCTCGTTTTAGACTAAGATCAACTTAACGGGATCATTTAGATCCGACAAGAGAGCAATTAGGCTCTATTGTTTAGTTTAGTGACATTGCGGTCGATTGCCGGTTTAAGGACATGGGGGTCTATTGTTAGTTTAAAGACATCGCGGTCGAGATTAAGGACATCATAGTCCGTGAGTTTAAGGACCTCACAGTCCGATGTTAGTTTAAAGACATCACGGTCGAGATTAAGGACATCATAGTTCGTGAGTTTAAGGACCTCACAGTCCGATGTTAGTTTAAAGACATCACGATCGAGGTTAAGGACATCATAGTCCGTGAGTTTAAGGACCTCACAGTCTGATGTTAGTTTAAAGACGTCACGGTCGAGGTTAAGGACATCATAGTCCGTGAGTTTAAGGACCTCACAGTCCGATGTTAGTTTAAAGACGTCACGGTCGAGGTTAAGGACATCATAGTCCGTGAGTTTAAGGACCTCACAGTCCGATGTTAGTTTAAAGACATCACGGTCGAGGTTAAGGACATCATAGTCCGTGAGTTTAGGGACCTCACAGTCCGATGTTAGTTTAAAGACATCACGGTCGAGGTTAAGGACATCATAGTCCGTGGATTTAAGGACTGCACAGTCCGGTGTTAGTTTAAATACATCACGGTCGAGGTTAAGGACATCATAGTCCGTGGATTTAAGGACCCCACAGTCCGTGAAATGTATGGTTGTCGGGACCCGTCACCTCTTTGAAGACGTTAAAGAATTACAACGACAAATATCAAAGGAGTGAAGAGATATACCCTTGAACCAAGGTGGATTAAATGATCTGTAGCCCAGTTTGGAACTAAGACCAATTAATTATATTATGAGCACAATAGCTCAGTTAAGTCTAAATTGAGGACTTATGGCCAATTTGGGCTAAGTCCAATCAAGTTAAAATGTTTAACATTCGTTTTGTGCTGTTAAGCATTTGTTTGGGCTTGACCCTTTTAACAATGCGGAGCATTGATTTAAATTCTGACAATGTTTGTCTTTTATTGAATGGTAAGCATTCATCAGAGCTCTGGGGCTTATCCAAAGAAAAATTTATGTTCTGCCCAAGCACACATAAAAGTATATAGCGCGCTTGGCACTAGCGCCAGTCGATGAGCGCAGTGCACTATGGTTAAAGCGCTAATGCGCTTGGCGCTTTGCGCCAGATGTTAAGCGCTGATGCGTTTAGCGCTTTGCGCTAAGTGAAGAGCGCAGATGCGCTTAGCGCTTTGCGCTAAATGAAGAGTGTTGATGCGGTATAATTGAAGCGTTGAGGCACTTGGTGCTGGTGCCATATAATGAGCGAGAAGCGCTTTTAGTAATGCAGTGCACACGTGAGGAGCACGTGGTGCGCTTAGCGCTGAGTGCTAGCCAATGAGCGCAGTGCGATATTGTTTGAAGTGCTATGGCACTGCAGCGCTTTGCGCTAGATGAAGAGCACTAAGGCATTTTTAAATTAGAAGCGCTAAGGCTTTTCTTAGGTTAACTTTGCTCTCTGAAGATTATCTTCTTTAATAAGATACTTTGTCTCAAGATTCCAAGAACAAAGTTCTTAACTTATAGGAGATACTTCAATCTCTTTTTGATGAAAGGCTTTGCCTTTATGGATCTGTGATCCTAAGAGAATTGAATAATTCTCCCCCCCCCCTTTTATAATGAGATGTTCATGATCTCAGAAAGACAATTTGTCTTATAGATCTATGATCTGTGAAGTAAGTACTTCTTTATTTTATGATAAGATCTTTTTGATCTCTTTATAAAAGACTTTGGTCTTTGTAAATCTATGATCTTTTAAGAAGAGAATTCTTCTCTTTAATTATGAGATGATTTCATCTCTTTGTTCATCACCATTCTTTTTTACCTTGAAGAAAAATCTTCTTTTTCCGAGAGCTATTTCTTCTTCTTGAGATTTTCTCAAAGTTTAGGGGGGGTTCCTCCTTTTTTAAGACTTGAAGTCTTGGATCCTTTATTTAAGGGAAGCTGATTTGTTGAATCAGTTAAAGAGATTTATTCTCCAATTGATTTGGGAATTTCCCCACCGTTGGATCCTTGATCCAATGGCTTCTGATTTACAGAAGATAATCTTCTTGTTTTAACAAGATTGAGAAATCTTTCCTCCTATACAGAATTTGTTCTGTATTTTAGTGATTTTAAATCACCATTGGATCATTGATCCAACGGTATTCCAAATTCAGGGCACAATCTTTTCTGTTTGGAAATATTCAACATAATTTTATTCTTGTTAACTGATGATTTAATCATATCCGTTGGATATTTTGATCCAACGGTGAGGAACATTTAGTTCCAGCGCTAGCGCTTATGCGCTCTGCCCATGGTGCACTAATTGGAGCACATCGCTCTTAGCGCTAGCGCACACATGCTTTGCACGGGGTGCGCTACTTGGAGCGCAGCGCACCTAGAGCTAGCGTCTATGTGCTTTGCACGGGGTGCGCTAGTTGTAGCGAAGCGCTTTTGTAAAAGCGTAGCTGTAATTCAAATTTTGAATTCTGAATAGAGCTTTGCTCTAATTGGAGAAACACCCCCAAATGGTCGCGGATCCGCGGCCAATTGGCCCATTATGCGGCGAATCCGCGGCCGAGTTGACTCAGTGTCAACTCGAATTTTTGGGGTAGTTTGGTAACTTCATTTGGGCAGAGAATCTTGCCCTAGGGTTTCAGCACTCAGCCTATAAGTAGCCCAGTTTTGTGCCAAGCCAAGGGTCTTCTTTTCATGCCTCTTTTTGTTAGGTTTTAGTGTAGTTTAGTTTAGCTTCTTCCTCTTCTTCATTCTTTCCTCCATGAAAATTGTAGTGAGAGCTTTTTGAGTGGAAGATCAATGAAGATGAGAGTTTTTAGTATCTTGTCTCTTTTATTTCTTACCTTGTAATTTTATTATCTTGTATTGTAATTTTATTTATTGTTGTTAACTAATTGTTGTTATTTCTTTTCTTGCCCTTTTTCTTTTCTTCTTTTTCCGTATTATTTTTAAGCGATGATACTCGACGGAGTTCCTTGCTAAGGTGAGGACCCAAGATGTAGCTTGCACCATTTGTAAAACCGTATTTTCGTTTTCTCTCTTTTCTTCCTTCTTGTTTTATTTTCTTTTCATTTTCATGTGTGAATAATTCTACACTTGTTAAGGCTAAGGAAGATGGTATGAGGGACAGAAAAATCCCTTGCGCTTCTCTTCGCCAAATATCATGAAACGAACCCCGACCAAACAAACGCAACCCCCTCACTTAGGCGCGCTATACGTGACATATAGCCACGACCTAAGTCGAGAAGTCCTTTAAGCGCACTACAACGTGACATGTAGTTGTGACTTAATTGGATACATGGTTGCGGGTGTTTGGCCGAGAGTTGGAAATAAGCGGATTTAGCGGACGGACAAGGGGCACTAGGAATGGATTTAGCGTTGGAAAGCTCGCTTAAACTTGCAAATCCCATTCTTATATCCTCCTAATCCCCGCTACTTTCGATTATCCCAATATCGTTTTAAGAATGGCAAAAGATAAAGACAAGACTAATCCTAACTCTACTGACCAACCTTAACCTTAACAAGCTTACTTGAACATAAATACGAACACTTAGGATAGTTTTGAACAAACACATACATATTCTTTATTGACTCGTCTAAGACTCGAACGAACATACTACCATATCCCTGCGGATCGATCCGTGCTCAACTGGCGACACCGTCCTTGATCGTGGTTATAACTTTAGAACTTTGAACTCCAACACACCAAAAGCGTGTGATCAAATGACATCGTTGTCGGGGAGACGGTAACGTATTTTCTTTCTTGTTATTCGGGTTAATATTCTTTTTTGTATATATATATATATAATTATAAATATAACAATAAAAAAATATAAATATTTTTGTTATTTTTGATATTTTTTGTGTGCAAGTGTGCAGGCGATCTGGAGCAAGTACAGTATTCAAATTAAGAGATAGAGGTTTTTATTCTGTCCTACGGAACAAGAGAAGTGCAGTGACCTAAATACCAAGTCCCAAGTCAACAATTCGACCGCGGAACCGCGGTCAAAGGGTTGATTTCGCGGCGGTTCCGCGGTCTTATTGAGGCTTCTCAGCCCCAACTTTTTCCTGCTTCTTCTCTTTCCTCTACACCTCTCTGTGAACTCCACTGAATTGCATTTTCTACAGGTTTCTTTGCACAGATTGAGCCGCCGCCAAATAAATTTTTTGTTGTTTTAGATTTTGTTTGTTTACCGCTTTGCATATAATAATACGGACATTAAGGGGCTATAACACCAATTCAGATTGGGTGGGGATTTCATCACCCTTCCTAAGACCCCACAAATCACTAATTGCATACGCATTACCTTGAGCTAATAAAAAATATCTAGGCCACACTTATAAGGACTGTCGCGCTCATTTAGGACAAGTGAAGGTTGCGGGGAATCAGCCGTTTATCTAAACTTGACTTTGTGGTGCCTAGGCTAGACAAGTGAGGAGGTAATTTTAAAAGGCCCGTCTTACGGTGGTTCGTGAGCGGAACCCTCCTTACCTCACTTGTGCTTACCTGGCCACAGAGCGGAACTTAAAGCTCTTTTTTACAGGACCGGGTGTTCAGTGAAGAGGCAATTTGAGAGTTATCCTGCAACTTGTCGCTTGGAAGTCTAGGAGCGGTCTAGTTGGACTTTGAAGACCCTAGCTCTAGGCATTGTTTGTGCATATTGTGATTGTGATTGTGCTTGTATAAAGTTAGTCCCATAATTCCGTATTCTTTCAAACAAATAATTTCAAAACTCCAAAAACAAACATTATTATTTTTAATAAAATAAAAATAAAAAATAAAAAACAAAAAAAATATATCTTCCCTCCCTCCCTACCTTTTCACTCTTCTAACGTGGGTACCCCACCTCGCAAAACTCTTGCCGAACTTTGGTACCCAAAACCAGACATAACTTCCTACGGTTCTTATTTTGGCCGAAATTTTGAACAACCCCTACATAACCAAAATTTCTTTGAAAGATCGGATAGATACGTCTAGGACGAACAATTGGACCCCGCAATCCACTTTGTATCAACCGTTTCAACCTTCGCCACCTTCTTACTTTGATACCCCTTTTGAGAGTCCTGTTGTAACTCCAAGACCCATGTCCCTTGCTGAACATATTAAACAATCCCGTAACCGATCTTTCACTCCTTTCACCACTGCGAATTCTTTGGATCAACAATTCCTTTCACCTTCTTATCCGTATGTTGATCCTACCCCTATCCAACCATTCAATTCCTATCCATCCTACCCAACTTTTGCACCTTCCCTAGACATAGCTTCTGAACAGCCATTTGGGAGTTTCCAGTACCCAAACAACTTTGGATCTTTTACTGAAACCCCTTCACCACCTATGTCTAGTCTAGAACAGTCATTGGAAGACTTTCGGGTAGCGTCATGTCAACAGATGATGGATTTGAATGCGTCCATGGCCGCCCTCATACAACCTAGTGACCCGGTAGCTAGTTTCCAACTAGCTCCAAATTTTTCAATGTATGATGAGGCGGTTGGACAGGTTGAGAATTTGAGTGGAGAGAGTGAGTTGTATACCCTTCCAAATCAAACCTACCCGTTTCAACTTGAATCCTACAACTCCGGTTTCGAAAGTCTATCGACTGTCCCACATGAATCACCAATTGCAGATAGAACGTTTGATGAGTTGTACGACTTTGTAGTATTTGATTTACCTAATTGTGAAGGGACTCTGTCAAGTGAAATGATACCTAAACCCTTTGACCTCTACACCTCCATCCTAGAACCTGAATTGATTGAATCCATGCTTTTGATAAGGTATCTGAGAATATTGATTTTCACTTGATTGAGGATATCGACGGTGGGAATATTTCGGATGATGAACCCGCAGCTTTGGATAAGTCTGTCTCTCAAATTCATCATTTACTTTCACTTCCATGTGGACATCATCATGAGTCATTAAATATTTTTCTCGAACCCCATATGCGTCTTGAATTTGATGATAAATGCATGGATGTGCTAATTTTTTAGGAGAATTTCGAGGAAATTTTTGAAGATGAACCAGTTTTAATTGATGAGTCGGATTTTCCTATTCATCATGTCCCTTCCACTAACCGTGTACACCCTCCTGAAGCTTTAATTGTTACCCTTCCTCAAACACTTCCTTCCCTCCTTTCCATCGTTCCGACCTTGCAAGAAACCGTATCACTTTCATTTCCGGTGTCCAGTTTACCAAGTTCGGCTTACCCATAGTTTCTCACGAATCTTGAGGGATTTGACCCAATTTCTCGCCATATTGATAGATTAGTACAATCCATTTTTTCACATCGATCATTACAGATTGTACTAATTTATTCAATCCATTTCCACCATCAAGTTCGTACTCCACTTCTTTCTCCCTTCCGCCATTCTTCTCATATACCGGGACCGTATACCACTTCTATCCGCATCTGGTCCCGTGTATTTTCCACTTCTTTCCTCTCCGCATTCTTTCACCAACCAGCACACTACAGAGATAAAAATTTTGAATGGTTGGTGCTCACTTTTGTCCTGTGTAAGACCTTGTATAGATTAATATTGTTCTTTCCCCCTAAACTCTGAACTTCACCGCTTAAACAATGGAAACACTGTTTCACTTAAGTTTGGGAGGGATCCTTTTGGTGTATATATTTTTGGTTTTCATTTTTGTATAAAATTTTTCTTTGGGAAGCGCCGACAATTTTGACCCTCTTGGTGTAGCCTGACAGTGAGGACACTGTCAAGTTTAAGTTTGGGGGTGTGCTCGGTAAGTCTTCTTCCTTCGTATTCATTTGTATATTGTGCATCTGCATACTTATTAAAACCCATAAAAAATCGAAAAATTTTCCAAAAAAAATATAAAAACTTTGTTGTCAAGTTAGCTAATAGGGTAACTTAGATTTTATTTTGAAAGTTTAGTGATGCGTTAGAAATAACTAAATCTTAGGCTTAGGAATTGAAAACCCTAAAAATAACTCTCCTTCTGTTTAACCTTGGTAAATATACGTCCTTACAGTTTTTTTTCTGAGAAATAGGTAATCTTGAGTTCAGTTCTTGAGTTAAGTCAAGATAAAGAGAAAGTATTGAAGTTTTACTGAATAATAAGTCTGAAAAATAGTTTCTATTCTTGAGTCCGAACTTAGAATATATATACCATATAAATTGCACATACACGCACCTTGAAACTTGGGATAGTAGAGGATACCTAGAAATACTCTTGCCTGAAGACCTAGTATGAAAGAAAAACGGTATTTAAAGATAAACACCAAAAGAGCATATTGAAAAATATATCTGGTCTTGAAAAAGAAAAAAGAAAAGAAAAAGAAAAAAATAAATAAAGTCAAGACCTGGAAACTGCTATTTACGCTTTAAGCTCACACATTCAGTAATCGGCTGTTAGTGCCTCAAGAAGTATCAATAGTCACATGAAAGGTGTGTGAGCAACACCGTCCATCATTAATGAAAAGTAGTATTATGTATTAGGGTAAGGGTACTATAGATTGAATTGATTTCTTAAGTGTAGGGGTGAAAAATTTACACACACGTAGGGGTATACAATCGATATTTGGAGGAAAGATAGGAATAAAGAATAAGACTTATGTTTTCTGTAAAACTGATAAAAATCCCTGATTGGAGACTACTCTTTAGAAGGAAAACTCAGGAGAGACCGAGATCTTTCTAAACTGTAAAATGTATAGGATCTGGGGTTGAACAAATAGGAGGCGTGAAACATAAGGGTTGAATATTTCTAACTTAGGATAATAGAATTTCTAACCTAGATACTAAACTGTAGGAGTAGAATCGATGTTAACTTATGAAACTAGCTTGACGGGATTTTGTGGGTAGTATCCGCTGAAAACCCTCAGGTGACAACACTCCTACTAGGAACACCTAGAGATTTAACGGCTTGTTGGACGAGCTCAGTGTAATCGCGTTTCCTGCGAAAGTAAGGTTAGGACTTTTTGTGAATAATTGGTTTTGCTCGGGACGAGCAAAAGTTAGTCATGTTCCTTAGCGTGGGAGGCCCGGATAGGCATGCTGAGGACGGGGCCAAGCAGGGTAGTTGCTCGGTGCCTCTTGGTGAGAGCTTTGATCCTTAGCACGGGAGGGGCCGTAAGTGGCCTACCAAGGACGGGCCGAGCATGGTAGCTGCTCGGTGCCTCATGGTGAGGGCTTTGATCCTTAGCGCGGGAGGGGCCATAAGTGGCCTACTAAGGACGGGCCGAGTGGGGCAGCTGCTCGGTGCCTCATGGTGAGAGCTTTGATCCCTGGTGTGTTGGGGTAGGGATCTACCATCCAGGGATAATCGAGCAAGGGCAAGCCCGGTTTCCTTTTTCGATGGCTTTTTATCTTTAGCGTGGGAGGGGCCGTAAAAGGCCTACCAAGGACGAACCGAGCAGGGTAGCTGCTCGGTGCCTCATGGTGAGGGCTTTGATCCCTGGTGTGTTGGGGTAGGGAGCTACCAGCTGTAACACCCGAGCCCAATACTACTAATTTCTGTTACCGTTTGAACGTAGTGTGGCACTCATTTCATTTATCTTGCTTGATTGTTACTTACTGTAAATTTTACCCGGCAAATTCATTTCTACATATAACAATTTTTGGCATCTAAAATAAAATTAAAAATATTCATCTTGGCCTGCTTGATACCCCTAACCCCGTTGTAGCGTTCGTGCGTCGTGTTCTCGTCCCGTTCAGTGAAACGGGCGAGTTTGGGACGGCTACGTGCACGTACGTGTGTCCGTTTTGGGGGTATGCTTTTTGATTGTAAAATACTTCATTTTCACTTTTGGATCCCGCTTAAAATTCTATTATTTCAATTTCAAATTTTTGGACCTGACCCGGGCGCAATTTGGAAATGTTTTACTTTGCGCCAAAATCTCAAAATTTTAATATATTTAAACCATCATATATTTTCTTAACTATATACATTCACTGTTCCCTAAAATCATTTAAATCCTTTTAATATTTTTCCCTTAACAAATCTCAGCCAATCACAACCCCCTTTATTTTCCGTCGGCCCCACTCTCATATCTCTCTCTCACCGTCTCTCTCTATCTCTCTCCTCTCTCTCCTCTCTCTTCTCTCACTCTCTCACTTTCTCTCCCTTCCATATCTCTCTCTCTCTCTATCTCTCTTCTCTCCCCCCCCATATCTCTCTCTCTCTCTCTTCTATATATTTAAATCTCTCTTCCCTCCTCCTTTCTTTTCCAAAAGACAACCCAACCTCGTCGAACCCGGCCGCCTCACCCCTCGCCGCTGCAGCACCAATGCCGACGCGAACGTCACCAGCATCCTCGCCTCCTCAACCTCGCCTCATCCACTTCCTCCTTCTTCAACCCCGTGCACCCTGCACGCGCCTGCACACCCCCGACCAGGCCAGTGCGCCCCCTGCATACCGTTGCACCGCCGTGAGTCGCCGCCGGTGACCCCGTCCCCATGTCCCTGGCCTCGCAAGCGCACCCCTCGGTGAGATAACTTCCCTCCTCTCTTTCTTTCTCTGCTAATATGTTTCTTGATCGGCAGATCTCTTCCGCCGTCGTCGTAGGCCACCGCCGGAGCTCCGTCGACGAGGTCGACCGTCACCACCCGTCCCACGGATCATCGTGAGCACCCCTTCTCAGATCCTACTTCCTTTCTTCTCTGTTTTTCTCTTCTCTTCTTGTTTACATGTCTTGATAATGTACTGTTCATTCCTTGGCCGGAATCCGACGATGCCGACGACGTTACCCGATGTTCCAGCGAGGTACCCCGACCCGTGTGGTTCCATTGTTCATCGTTTGGGTTCATTCCGTGAACCGTGCGCCCGTCGCGAGTTTTCCCCGCCGACATTCTACGTTCCGTTTTCCCGATTCGCGGCCCGTCGAGGCAAGTACCCCTTGCTACATGCTAAACAATATTTACAGATATATTAATGACACCTTAAACCGATAAATTTAACTTTGGTACGATCATTTCTCTTTTCCATGTTCAATATTGTTATATAATATTTTATCTTTCAAACTTGGAACCTATATATGTAGATATCATTGCATCTATGCAAACTTAACTTGATAACATAATTAAACGGCTATAATTGTCTTACTGCATTCTTATAATGTTGAAATCATCTCTGTGACACAATTGATAACTGTATTGCAAATCGAATGAATCTGCCTATTGCTTAATTCATTACTTATATCATGTTGTTGATAACCATGCTTGATTATATAACTGATTGTGAATACGCCTACGGTATCGCTTGCTTCTTGACCTGTCTTGCTACCTACATATTGATTGACCCGACATGGTACCATATACTGCTTGACTTGACATGATGTACCATGACCTGATCCGTTACCTGATCTTGTGTCTAATGCCAACAAACCTGACATGTAGTCCTCATGGACCGTTCCTGTTATCTATCCAGACAAATCTGTTTACCTGATCCTGTGTTAGCATTAGTTTCTTGATTTCGGGATACCTGACTTGACATACACATATAACTTGGGGGTATGGGGAAATCAAAGGTGAAACCTGACTTGTAACTCGGCAGTTCACTACCTGTCCTGAGTGTACACATTCATGTTTTGTGCCTAGTGGCATGTCTCGGTTTCAGCCGAGAATATTGTGGCCGTGGTCCCGGGTATGTACGGGATACTATTGAGTGTACACATTCCTGTTTGGTACCTAGCGGCATGTCTCGGTTTCAACCCGAGAATATTGAGGCCGTGGTCCCGGGTATGTACGGGATACTATTGAGTTACATCGATGATTCATCAATTTGGTTTCAAAGACTTTAGAACAGAGAACCTGATAGAACAGTTTAGTTTACCCACTGCACACTACCCTGCACTGTCCTGATTCATATTATTGTTACCCTTGCTTTATTCATGTTTATATTCGCATTGCCTGTTTATTATGTTATTACTTGATGATTTGACGCGCTGACGTCTGGGTTTTGCATGACCCAGATTCTGTATCGCTGTCGCAGTCCGAGTGGGAGTACTTCAGCCGACAGGCTGAGCTGTAAGTGTCAGCAGTAGTTAGTTTTCTTTCCTGCATTTATTTCCTGATGTGAGCCCGCATTATGGGACATACATTCCAGTTATTTTGTATTGGATCTTTCGCTTTCGCATTTATTTATTATTGACTCATGTTATCTTGGATTATGGACATGTTTTAGATAATTTTATTTTATTCTTGATATTTCTACAACCGTAATGTGACTGTGGATGAATACTTCCTACCCACAGGTAGCATGGTTGGCTATGTCACGTGCCCATTTTTTAGCGTACTCTGGGAAGCGGGGCGTGACACCAGCCAAGAATAATCGAGCAAGGGCGGGGCTCCGGTTGCCTTTTTCGAGGGCTTTTTATCCTTAGCGCGGGAGGGGCCGTAAGAGGCCTACTAAGGATGGCCGAGCAGGGTTGCTGCCCGGTGCCTCTTGGCGAGGGCTTTGATCCTTAAGGATGGTCCGGGCAGGATTGCTGCCCGGTGCCTCTTGGCGAGGGCTTTGATCCCTGGTGTGTTGGGGTAGGGAGCTACCAGCCAGGGATAACCGAGCAAAGGGCGGGGGCCGGTTGCCTCTTGCGAGGGCATTTTATCCTTAGCGCGGGAGGGGCCATAAGAGGCCTACTAAGGATGGCCGAGCAGGGTTTCTGCCCGGTGCCTCTTAGCGAGGGCTTTGATCCTTAAGGATGGCCGAGCAGGGTTGCTGCCCGGTGCCTCTTGGCGAGGGCTTTGATTCCCGGCGTTGTGTGGTAGGGTGCTACCAGCCAGGGATAGCCGAGCAGGATAGCCGCTTGGCTATCTCTTGGTGAGGGCTTAGATCCCTAGCGTTGTGGGGTAGGGAGCTACCAGCCAGGGATAGCCGAGCAGGGTAGCCGCTCGGCTGCCTCTTCGTGAGGGCTTAGATCCTTAACGCTGGAGGGGCCATGGGAGGCCTGCTAAAGATTGACCGAGCAGTGAAGCTGCTCAGTTGCCTCTTGGCGAGGGCTTTGATCTCTGGCGTTGTGGGGTAGGGAGCTACTAGCCAGGGATAGTCGAGCAGGGTAGCCGCTCGGCTGCCTCTTAGCGAGGGCTTTGATCCCTTGCGTTGTGGGGTAGGGAGCTACCGGCCAGGGATAGCCGAGCAGGGTAGCCGCTCGGCTGCCTCTTCGTGAGGGCTTAGATCCTTAGCGCTGGAGGGGCCATGGTAGGCCTGTGAAGGATTGACCGAGCAGTGAAGCTGCTCAGTTGCCTCTTGGCGAAGCCTTTGATCCTTGGCGTTGTGGGGTAGGGAGCTACCAGCCAGGGATAGCCGAGCAGGGTAGCCGCTCGGCTGCCTAGGGCTTAGATCTCTGGAGTTGTGGGGTAGGGAGCTACCAGCCAGGGATAGCCGAGCAGGGTAGCCGCTTGGCTGCCTCTTCGTGAGGGCTTAGATCCTTAGCGCTGGAGGGGCCATGGGAGGTCTGCTAAGGATTGACCGAGCAGTGAAGCTGTTCAGTTGCCTCTTTGGCAAGGGCTTTGATCCCTGGCGTTTTGTGGTAGGGTGCTACCAGCCAGGGATAGCCGACCAGGGTAGCCGCTCGGCTGCCTCTTGGTGAGGACTTATATCCCTGGCGTTATGGGGTAGGGAGCTACCAGCCAGGGATAACCGAGTAGGGTGGCCGCTCGGCTGCCTCTTCGTGAGGACTTAGATCCTAAGCGCTGGTGGGGCCATGGGAGGCCTGCTAAGGATCGACCGAGCAGTGAGCTACTCAGTTGCCTCTTGGCGAGGGCTTTGATCCCTGGCGTTGTGGGGTAGGGAGCTACCAGCCAGGGATAGCTGAGCAGGGTAGCCGCTCGGCTGCCTCTTGGCGAGGGCTTTGATCCCTAGCGTTGTGGGGTAGGGAGCTACCAGCCAGGGATAGCCGAGCAGGGTAGCCACTTGGCTGCCTCTTCGTAAGGGCTTAAATCCTTAGCGCTGGAGGGGCCATGGGAGGCCTGCTAAGGATTGACCGAGCAGTGAAGCTGCTCAGTTACCTTTTGGTGAGGGCTTTGATCCCTGGCGTTGTGTGGTAGGGTGTTACCAGCCAGGGATAACCGAGCAGGGTAGCCGCTCGGCTGCCTCTTGGTGAGGGCTTAGATCCCTGGCATTATGGGATAGGGAGCTACCAGCCAGGGATAGCCGAGCAGGGTAGCCGCTCGGCTGCCTCTTCGTGAGGGCTTAGATCCTTAGCGCTGGAGGGGCCATGGGAAGCCTGTAAGGATTGACCGAGCAGTGAAGCTGCTCGGTTACCTCTTGACAAGGGTTTTGATCATAAAGACAGGACTCTTCTTTTTGCAATGCTCTAACGTTCCCTTCTTGTTATTTGAATGGAAAGGACTTTTTAGAAAAATTTACATTGTCTTTGTGAAAGGAGAGGTACACACTCGTAGGTATTGATTTCACTAATACAGCTTGAGCTTCTCGGCATTGTAAGGCCGTGAAAACTTGCGCCCATCCGCATCCTGTAAGCGGTAGGCTCCGCCGGGAAGTACCTCGGAGACGAGGAAAGGACCGTCCCACTTCGGGGAAAGCTTATGCAGCCTGCCTTGATCAACGAACTCATTTCGCCGTAGGACCAGATCTTCGGTCTTGAAGAAGCGACGCTTGACCCACGCGTTGTAGTATCGGGCAGTTTGCTGCTGATAGGCGACAGCCCTGATTTGAGCCCAGTCTCATTTCTCTAGCAAGATGTCCAGGTTGGTCCACAGGGCCGTGGTGTTTGCTTCTTCGTCGAAATGTTCGACCCGGTGACTGGGTTGCCCGATCTCCGCTGGGACCATTGCCTCGGTCCCGTAGCAGAGGCTAAAATGGGTTTCCTCGGTGGGGGTCTTATTTAACGTGCGCAGGGCCCATAAACCCGGGGCAATTCCTTGACCCAACTGCCTTGGCGTCCTTCTAGGCGGGTTCGGAGGTCTCGAAGGACGTCCCGGTTGGCGACTTCGGCCTGTCCGTTGCATTATGGATGTGCGACCGCGGCAAACTTCATGAGGATATGGTACTCGTTGCAGAACTCCTTCACTTTCTCGGTAGGGGTCCTGGTCCCGAGGTGGAGGAGCGGCGACCTGGGGAACTTGCCCTGCCGTTTGGACACGGATGAGCGCCTCCACGACGGACGCGAGTCGGTCTATCCGGCCTGCGAGGGCGTTGATGGCATTCGGCGGAGGAGGTTCTTCCGCACCTCCATTGAGGGGGAAGCGGCGGCTGATGCTGGGATCGTCGTGATGATCGCTCGCCATTAGAGTAAGATCGGAAGATGAACTTTTGTTTTTGTGGAATCAAGGGTTCCCACAGACGGCGCCAGCTGACGCGGCCTAGATCACGCCAAGATGTTACCTTCCGTTGATCTGCTGATGGCGGCGATGGACGGATGAGATTTGATCTGGAGGTAGGCTCCTGAAATGTGTGGATCTCAATGGGTTTGAGGCTGTTGGCGCCGAGCTGCCTGCAAGGAAGTCTCGGGGTGGTTGTACCACTGAGGACCTTCCGACGGTCAAGTTAGAGAGGAAATCCGAGCAGAGTAATGGCTTAGTGGAGTAAAAATGGCTTACTTGAACCGTCTGGAAGAGGGGTGTCACGCCCCGCTTTCCAGAGTACGCTAAAATGGGCACGTGACATAGCCAACCATGCTACCTGTGGGTAGGAAGTATCCATCCACAGTCACATTACGGTTGTAGAGATATCAAGAACAAAATAAAACTATCTAAACATGTCCATAATCCAATATAACATGAGTCAAGAATAATAAAAATGCGGAAGCGAAAGATCCAATACAAAATAACTGGAATGTATGTCCCATAATGCGGGCTCACATCAGGAATAAAATGCAGGAAAGAAAAACTAACTAATACTGACACCTCACAGCTCAACCTGTCGGCTGAAGTACTCCTGCTCAGACTGTGACAGCGGTACAGAATCTGGGCCATGCAAAACCCAGACGTCAGCGCGTCAAATCATCAAGTAATAACATAATGAACAGGCAATGCGAATATAAACATGAATAAAGCAGGGGTAACAATAATATAAATCAGAGCAGTGCAGGGCAGTGTGCAGCGGATAAACTAAACTGTTCTATCAGGTTCTCTGTTCTAAAGTCTTTGAAACCAAATTGATGAATTATCGATGTAACTCAATAGTATCCCGTACATACCCGGGACCACGGCCTCAATATTCTCGGCTGAAACCGAGACATGCCGCTAGGCACCAAACAGGAATGTGTACACTCAATAGTATCCCGTACATACCCGGGACCACGGCCACAATATTCTCAGCTGAAACCGAGACATGCCGCTAGGCACAAAACAGGAATGTGTACACTCAGAACAAGTAGTGAACTGTTGAGTTACAAGTCAGGTTTCACCTTTGATTTCCCCATACCCCTAAGTTATATGTGTATGTCAGGTCAGGTATCCCGAAATCAAGAAACTAATGCCAACACAGGATCAGGTAAACAGGTTTGTCTGGATAGACAACAGGAACGGTCCATGAGGACTACATATCAGGTTTGTTGGCATTAGACACAAGATCAGGTAACGGGTCAGGTCATGGTAGATCATGTCAAGTCAAGCAGTATACGGTATCATGTCGGGTCAATCAATATGTAGGTAGCAAGACAGGTCAAGAAGCAAGCGATATCACAGGTATACTCACAATCAGTTATATAATCAAGCATGGGTATCAACAACATGAGATAAGCAATAGGCAGATTCATTCAATTAGCAATACCGTTATCAATTGTGTCACAGAGATGATTTCAACCATATAAGAATGCAGTAAGACAATTATAGTCATTTAATCATGTTAACAAGTTTAAGGCTTCATAGATGCAATGTTATATGTGTATATAGGTTCCACGAATGAAATCACAGTTTAAGCAGGTTAAATGTGTACGAGTGTCCGAATGAAGTAAAACGGTAGAAAAGGTGCCATAGGCAACATCATCAGTGAAAGTGTAATTAAAACATGTAAATGTGATTATTAGGTTCCAAATTAGTAATTACAACAGGTAGGTTCCAATTTTGAAAGATAAATGATATATAACAATCTTGAACAAGAAAAATGGGAAATTATAATACCAAAGTTAAATTGCAGGTTTTAGGGTGTCATTAATTATAAGTAAATATTGTTTAGCATGTAGCAATGGGTACTTACCTCGACGGGTCGCGAACCGGGAAAAACGGAACGTAAAACGTCGGCGGGGAAACTCGCGACGGGCGCACGGTTCACGAAATGAACCCAAACGACGAACAATGGAACCACACGGGTCGGGGTACCTCGCTGGAACGTCGGGTCACGTCGTCGGCATCGTCGGATTCCGGCCAAGGAATGAACAGTAAATGATCAAGATATGTAAACAAAAAGAGAAAAAAAAAACAGAGAAGAAAGGAAGGAGGATCTGAGAAGGGGTGCTCACGATGATCCGTGGGACGGGTGGTGACGGTCGACCTCGTCGACGGAGCTCCGGCGGTGGCCGAGGAGTGTGCGCGAGGGTCGGGGCTACGGGAACGAGGTCACCAGCGGCGACTCACGGCGGCGCAGACGCGCGCAGGGGGATGTGCAGGTGGCCGCGGTTGGTGCAGGGTGCACGGGAAGAAGGGAGAGAAGGAAGGAGGTGTAGTGGGTCGGTCGAGGGCGAGGAGGCGACGGGCCCGGTGGTGGTGGTGTCGGCGCTAGGGCTGCGGCGGCGAGAGGTGCGTGGCGGTAGGGTTCGCTGGGGTTGGGTTCAGCATTTTTGAAAAAGAAAAAGAGGAGGGAGAGAGATTTATATATAGAAGAGAGAGAAATATGGGGGGGAGAGAGGGGGGGATAAGAGAGAGGAGAGAGATAGAGAGAGACGAGAGAGATCGAGATGAGAGAGAGAGACACGGGGAGAGAGAATTTTGGATTTTAGTGGAGAGGAGAGAGAGATAGCAGGTAGGGCCCACGGGATTAAAAGGAATGTGATTGGCTGGGAATGGAAAATTTGTGAAAGATTTAGAAATAATAGAAATATTATACGATTAAACAATATTAGATGGTTAAAAGATTAAATATACGATGGTTAAAATAATATATTAGAAAATGGGATTTTGGCGCAAAATAAAACATTTCCAAATCGCGACCGGGTCGGGTCTAAAAATTTGAAATTGAAATAATAGAACTTTAGGCAGGATCCAAAATTTAAAATGAAGTGTTTTATGATTAAAAAGCATACCCCCAAAACGGACACACGTACGTGCGCGTAGCCGTCCAAACTCGCCCGTTTCACTGAACGGGACGAGAACTCAACGCACGGACGCTACAACGGGGTTAGGGGTGTCAAGCAGGCCAAGATGAATATTTTTAATTTTATTTTAGATGCCAAAAATTGTTATATGCAGAAATGAAGTGACGGGGTAAAATTACAATAAGTAACAATCAAGCAAGATAAATGAAATGAGTGCCACACTACATTCAAACGGTAACAGAAATTAGTAGCATTGGGCTCGGGTGTTACAAGGGGTTTATATAGCGGTGGCAGCAGGCAGGGCAGGCGCGAGAATCACACCGGCCGTTACGCTCCCGACGTCACGCCCGCGTGATGTGCGGGATCCCCATTAATGGCGAGACGGGCACGTCAATGGGGGATCGTGATGGCGTGGAACGTGGGATGTGGCCGGCGGATATCTCGCGTATGGTGAGATTCGCGGGATGGCGGTTGCGTCTGTGAGCGGTTCCGTCGGTCGGTCGATGAGACCGAGGAAGATGACTTCGGCTGGAGAGCTCGCGGACGAGCGGGAAAGCCGAGGTATCTTCGTTCCGTGATATCCCAGAGACGAGCTGTGAGGCCGAGGAGGCCGATTGTGCTGGGGGCTCAGAAGTGAGCCAGCGCTTGTTTGTGGGACGGGCACAGGAATGGTCTGGTCAGCCACTGTAAGTCCTTTCTTATGAGCTTTGGGACACGCCATCTGCCATATGTCATGATCTGGGAGATCACCGATATTGAGCATCATCAGGTCCGGTCTCGTTTTTTATTTTGAGGCCGACATTTCAAACGCCCAATCCTCCGTGTTTTTCATCTATCCTTACCGACCACCATGATCTATATGTGCTAGATAAGCTACATGTCATATTTTACAAGATTTGGAGATCTCTTACACATCAATCAAGCGATCTTGTTTTTCATGCACGTAAAGTAGTCAATTTATAGTCTATTTGATGGATTGATTAGAAGTCTCCAAATTTCGTAAAATTTGATACATAACTTATTTAATATGTGTGGATCATGATGATCAGCTCGGATCAGTGAAAAACACGACAGATTGTGTATTTAAATAGTGGACCTCAAAATAAGAAATGAGGCCGGACCTCATATGTAATACCCAGCCCTTTTATATCAAAATCGGTATTTTGTTACTCTAGAATTCTATTTATTCTTAATTATAATTGTAATTATTTTATTTATAATCTTATTTATTTTATAATTATTTATTCATTTTAGAGTCCCATTTCTTTTATTTAATTTAAAACCAAATCCTAAAACCTAATTAATTTTCCCCGAGCCCACTTATTTCCCACTCTATTTTCAAACCAGCCCACTCCTTTCTCATCCAATTTTTCTTTAATAAACCCAGCCCGAGCCCAACACTCATTTTTCCCCAAGAATTCTAAGAAATTAAATCTCTTTTTTCCCTGGCCCAGCCCCTTTTCTCAGCCCGGTCTAATTTTCCTTTCCATTATAACCTTTTAAATTCTACTGGCCCGGCCCACTTTCCTCATCGAATTTCTTTTCCTTTTATTATTTTTTGGCCCAAGCCCAACGGCCTGCGACGTTACACCCTACTCGCGCCCGCTCCTTCGCAACCCGACCCGCTCCTATTCTTCTCCTTCTTCGCAACGACTCTTTTTCTTTTCCCCGCGCGCGATCCGCTCCCTCCGCCGTCGCCCCCGCTCTCGCGACGTTACACCCACGACGCGCGCGTTTTCCCCCACGACCCTTTCTCCTCTACCCACTACTCTCTCTTCCTCGCTCGCTCCCTCCCTCGTTCTCATTTTCCTCCTCTTCTCGCTACACTCCCGACCCACGCACCCATCACCGACCTCCTCCCTTCACCGTCGACCACCTCCCTCGTCGCCGTCAAAGTCGTCCCTAAGCACCGAGACCCCAACCCAAACCATCATCGCCTCCCCTGATCAACCGCAGCCCTTATCTTCGCCTACATCCCTGCCTCCACAAACCTCGACCCCCATCACAGCCACCCCTTGCACCTCGACGCCGGCAAGCCCCCACTGCCCTACACCACCTCGTCGACACCCTACGTCCTCAGTATCATCGCCATCACCTCCAAACGAGCCCCACTAACCACTGGCCCTTTCTCTCTCTCTACCACTCTTCTCCTCTGCCTCTCTCTTCCCCTACTTCTCTCTCTCCGTCCTCACTCTCTCTCTCTCTCTTTCTTAATCTCTCTCTGGTTCTCTCTCTTCGTCTCTCCCTTCTTTGCTTGCATCTCTCTCCCTCTGTTCTCTCTTCCTCACTCTCTCTCTCACTGATCTCACAATCTCTATCTCTCTCTCTTTCATTCCTCTCTCTTTCTTTCTCAGCATTCTTTCCCCCTCTCTCTTTCTCTGTCTAACATTCCCTCTTCCGGCCACCACCACAACAAGCAGCCCCACCATCAAGAGCTGCGACCACCGTAGACACCCCGACGACGCCCCGAGCCCCCACTGGCCGAGAGCAGACCCGAGCTCACCCGGAGCCGTTACCGTCGCGGTGCTAGCTCATCGCGCGCCCGTACTGTACCTCATTGCCGTGCGCCTCCAGGAAAGTTTTCTACTTGCTTCATGCTATTCTATTTATGTTACAAATCCAAATCATATAAATTGCTATGTTACCATTCCTGAAAACGTACACTATTTACCTGTTCGACGTGTGTTCCCAATGAGAATCCTTTCCTAATTTGGCGGAACTAAATGGTATTGTTTGGCCCGTATGGCTGGGAACCTAGTGCATAAATTTCGTTGGATAATTTGATCGTTAACGACTAAAACAACTACCCCCAAGTTTAACCGTAAAACTGGAATTTTCTTGTACCTGAAAACTTTTAAATTCACCATAAATCATATACATACTGGAATGGTGCGTTCGAGGGCTCAAATCGAATCCGACTCGACGAACTTTAACCCTATACCAGTTTCCTGGTATTCCTGTACTTAAATTATGATAATATTTGGATCGGAGTGCGACTCTGGACTGCAGTCCAGAGCGACTCTAGTTGTTGCTTGCTGTTCCGTAATAGGTACCACAAGATCTCCTTAACTCGTAGATTGCGGAACTCCGCTGCTTATTATAGGTAAATCTGTTAGCTAGATAACACAATTGGTTTCATTCTGTTTCTTTACTTTTTGATATTTAATCTGTAATTTAATAGATTGGGACGCATAACAGTCCCAGCAGAGTCAGAACTGACATATTGGTATTGAATAGTGTATATCTCCCGACGTACAGACGCAATCGAAGATCCGTCTGTTGCGTTGAAAACCTTACTGAGAACCCTAGATTTCATTAAACTGTAGCGTCACTAAATTCTGATCCCAACTGGGATTAAAATGCGTTGCGAAACGGACTTCTGATTCTGAAACCGGATTTCCAGCCGCGAGCGCTTAAAATGAAATGGTTATAATTAATGACTTTGGAATCCGATTGGCATGAAACTAAATTCGATGGATAGATAACTGAACATACTAATTATTACATGTTCACTGTTTCACTAAATTGTAACCGTACGATTCATGATAAATCGTGCAACTGATAGAATATTATTTTTTGACACCTTAATCATGCTTTACATACTGTTCACGCATCATATCATATACATGTCACTGCATTTGATAACATAGTGATAACGTGCATTTTCCCAGTGTTGGGTTTTAGTGATGATTATGGCAAGTACGTCAGTGTTCGTGTATCCGTGAATAAGTGAAAGTGATACGTACTTGTACACAATCAGTGACCCTATTATTCTATTGCATTGTCGACGTCTGTGGGATGCGTGTACGTGTGACTATAAGTGGTATGAGACACTTATGGAAGCGCTTGCACGGGTGTCACATATAAGGCACCAGACACTGCCATTTATCTTAGGTATTAGTCGGGACGTGCTTGATGGAGGTCCTGCCTCCAGTTCTCGCGCAGACTTGTCACGGATCGATTAGTATTTAGGGTTATGGTTAGCGTTTGATGTAGACCACGGGGTGTGGGGTAGTTTAAGTGTGAGTTCAACAGAATCTCGGGAGTCCTATGCCGGCTTATATATTTAGGGAGTTATATGGAGATTTACAGGGTATGTGATATTCACCGTGATATACATGTTGGGCTCGTGGTCCCTTGCCCTTGAGTTCTACCCTTGGGTGGAGGACACTCGCGGGTGGTTGATTCTCACACTTGGACTGACGATAGGCTTAGTGACCTGTACAGTGAGACTTAGAGACTGATAGGGATACTGGCATTGATATATCTTATATACTGTGTTGACATACATGGCATGTCGTTCTACTGCTTTTACCGTTCCGCTGCATTGATTACTGCATGTTCATACCTATATCATTCTGATTTACTGCTACATATATCTGTTATCACTGTTAGAATTGTCATATGATTTTATGTATTATATTGCTATTGTGTCGCTCTGACGACCTGAGTATGCATGCTCAGTGTGAGAAGAAGATTTAGCCTGGACCAGAACTAGACGTGCATCACAGACTTCTTGACTTGCCATTCCGAGTTACATTCGTTTGTTCCCCATCAGGTCAGTTTATATTATTGTTTCTTTCAGTTACTGCATTTCTCATTACATACGCATCATTTACTGTTTACCATGAAAAACTAGAAGCGGAGTGTGACTACGGCAGGACATTTCCTTGACCGTAGGAGCATGGCTGGCCTTGTCTACCCCTCGTATTCTGTATTTTGGGAAGCGGGGCGTGACATCATAAGATCGGCTATATATATATATATATATATATATATATATATATATAATTGCTATTACCTTTCCTAACATCGATGATGATCAGTTTATGGTTAAAATAAACATATAACACACATGTTGCATCGCTAATAATTTTTCATAAAAGCAGAAATCCATTGCAACCAAGATCCGTTTTTAAACAACAGATAAAATTTGTATAAGACAATATACAAAAATACTAATAACTAAATTCAAGCATATTTAACGAGTCTTTGGCTGGCGAGCAAGCCGTCTAGAGTTTCAAATCCCGGTTGTATCATATGCACGGATGTTATTAAAAAGAAAGTAAAAAAAAAAAAAGATAAGGTGTAAGTAATATGAAAGATTTTAGGGGGCGGGTGTAAAAACCCTAAAAAACCTTTTTTGACAATAATGAATCCCTACCGCTCTTCAAATTGCCTTTCTCTCTCTCTCCTGAGACCAATCAAAACCGAAGGGCTCTCCTCTCTCTTCAAATTCCTTGAGTTATTTTTTCAGGTAAGGGAATCTCTAACATCACTTTCTGTGATTAATTTTTTAGTAACTTTCTACTCAAATCTTTCTCTCTTTTCCTCTAGTCAACCCCCTTTCATCTATTTGATCGCTTTCCAACTTCAATTTCTCCCAAGTTTTAGTTCAACTGCGATCTGGGGTTTTCCCAAAACTCGATTTTGCATCCGGGTTTCATTAGAAATCCCAATTGGGGACAGATTTTTTAGTGGAAACAGCGATCTGGGTTTTGTCATAGCTTAGTTTATTTTTTCATTAGATTGCCTATTCTTTGTTTAAATTGCATTGGTTGTTGAGAATTGATGGCGAAAAAGATGAAGAAAAAAGCCCCAAACCCTCGAAAGGCTATCCATCGAGCGCCCATGAGTTCCCCTCCATCCGTCGATCGAAAGACCGGGCCTTTAGTTGTTGCCCATGAGGGAGAGAGTAGTAGAAGTTGCAATCATTATGGTAAAAGTATCGATGAGTTGAATCGGATTCTATCGAGCATCCGATCCAACTCGGACAATTTACTAGCTTGTGAGCATTGTAGGGAAGAGCCCGATAACAAGAGAGGGAAGCAACAGAAGAAGAAAGGGGGTGCTAGGGGTTCCGAGTCGAAAAAAGAGTCAAACTTTATTTGGGTCTGTCTAGATTGCAACCGGCACTTTTGTGGCGGAGAGGTGAGTGTTTTAGAGCCCTATGGGCATGCCCGTAGGCATTCGAAGCAAGAGCACCATCCGTGGGCGGTTCGATCCGACGACCCACTTATTTCTTGGTGTTATTTGTGTAATTCCGCATTTCCTATTGAGATGCCACCGGAGAGTATAGATTATACGCCTAAACCGGTTGCGGATTTGGAAAACGGAGACGAGTCTCAAGCATTGGAGAATATTAAAGGTTATGTTGTTAGAGGCCTTTCGAACCTTGGCAACACTTGTTTCTTTAACTCGGTCATGCAGAATCTCTTGGCTACGAATATGTTGCGGGACTATCTGGTGAGTTTGGACCAGCCTTGTGGTCCTATGACTATGGAATTGAAGAAACTCTTTGGTGAAACCGGTTCGATAGTAGATTCTAAGAACGAATTGTCTCCTAAAGCACTTTTTGGGTCTATATGTGCAAAGGCGCCACAGTTTAGGGGGTACCAACAACAAGATAGTCATGAACTTCTTCGATATTTACTTGATGGGCTGCATATGGAAGAGATTAAGGCGAGAAAATTACAAAATTCTTCTGATGAAGCGGAGAAGGCTGATTCAAAACCAGTTGTTACTTTTGTTGATTCAATTTTTGGAGGTGAAACATCGAGCACTGTTTGCTGTAAAGAATGCGGGCATACTTCGAGAGTGCACGAGCCCTTCTTAGATTTGTCTCTACCAGTGCCTTCAAAAAAACCACCACCAAAGAAAATTCTGCCCCCTCCTCCCAAGCGAAGCAAGCCGCCTCTGAAGGATAAGAACAGAGGAAGGAGATTTCGAGAGAAGGTAGCTACTAAAGGATCTTCTATAACTCAAAACTCTAAGAAAGATAGATCAGAAGTCCCCTCAGAATGCAGTGAGTCGGTTGTTCCTATGGAAAGACCGGAAGAAGAAACTGTTGCTGTGAAAGTTGAAGATGATTTGACTTGGATGGACGTTTTAGAAGCTCCTGCATCTCAATGGTCATCTAATGATCAAGATACTGTAGACCCACAGCTTGAAAAGTGCTGCAAAGATTCGAATATGCCTTCAGATTCGCATGGAGAGGCTTCTTCTATTAATGAGGCCTCGTCTTCGTGCATTCAAGATTCGAATGTTCTGCTGTTACCTTTTAAAGAACCAGATCAAGCTGATGAGGATACAGCTAGGGCGGCTTCTGTTAATGAGATAGGATTTGATGGCTTTTTTGACTTGTTTAATGAGCCGGAGGAGGAGGTTACTTCTGCTCCCAAGGCAGAGAATGGGCCAGCCGAAGAATTAGATGTCACTTTATTTAATGGTAATAGCAGCGAGTCAAATCATGATGAAGTTGATGACAGCAACGCTCCTGTATCAATTAATAGTTGCCTTGCCTTGTTCACTAAGCCTGAGCTCTTGTCCGACGAACAAGCATGGCATTGTGAAAGGTGTTCTGAGAACGCAGGACAAAGTAAAGGTAAGCCGAAAACTGCTGAGCTCAATGCACAATCCAAAAAACCACTTATTCTTGTTGAAGATGCAGGCAATAAAGAGGATGCCCAGAATGAGACGAGCTCGAACTATTTAGGCCCCGATGCTATGCTGAAGGATGAAGAGATTGCTGCTTCAGACGACACTTCTCAGTATTTCTCATGCCAAGTATCTCAAGAGAACACGTTTAATCAAGCGACTGATTCTTGTAGCCCTAATGATATGGACAGTGTCAGGTGTGATCAACCAAGTCAAGTCAATTTGCAGTTGGAGAAAGGAAATCCATCAGACAGTAATGGGAGTGAGGAAGTTGAGAGTAAAACAAAGAAGAAGGTGAAGAGGGCTGCGACCAAAAGGATTCTTATCAATAGAACACCGCCCGTTCTAACTATTCATTTGAAGAGATTCAGCCAAGATGCTCGTGGTCGCTTGAATAAATTGAGAGGTCATGTCAGCTTCCAGGAAACACTTGATTTGAGACCATATATGGATCCCAGGTAATAACTTTAACTTTTCTTCTCCCTTTGTGGATAACGTTATATGCTTCCCTTTCATTTGAAATCATTGATATTAATTATTATTAGTTTATACCTCATTCCTGCAGAGTATTGTCATAGCATTACTAGGCATGTTCTCCTTTGCGTTGTTATGACTCGGAATTATCTTTGTACAAAGTGTGTTAGTGAAACCTACTTTTATGCCCCTGCTTTGGTTAGCTTAAACATTGTGAATAAGGTGCGGTTCCCTCCCTGCCATCTGGCCTAATAGTCGTTGACACTTTGTGGTGAGTCTTTGCTTTCCAAGCTGTAGCCTGGAACTCCGTGAAGTGTTGATGCTATGTTGACTGTCGCCTTTCCGTCATTAGTCTTTGGTCAGTCCTTGATTTGCCCCTTAATAACCTTAGAAGATCCCCCCCCCCCCCCCAAATTCCGATGAAAAGGCTTCGTATAGGTGACAGTTATGATCACAAGCTTAGCAATTCCTGTTTCATTTGATTTTGAACTGTTACTGCTGAAGAGGATAGTTGTTAGCTAATAATTTAACAATAGATTCTTATATGCCTCATATGGGAAGCTGTAGAAGGGAAGAAATCATTTAATTTAACATCATTATTTCCATATGATAATTCTTGAAGTTCTTGGATGATTAATAAAGCGGTAGTTTGTTACTTAGTCTACAGTTGCATTTTGTTCCATAAGGAAACTTGTCCATAATCACACCTTTTAGGTGACCTAGAGACAAACAACTAAAACCTTTGCATGTATATTCTCAATTTGTCAAACTATTATATGATAGATATGCTACTTGTCCAAAAGCTATGCTGCAACCGTCTTTATATTGATTTATGTACGACATGCAACGTTCTGCCCCCATTTCAATAGAAACATAATGGTATGAGATTCCAATTAGATTTGAGAAGGAAAACTTATCTTGTGATATCTAGGATGCTTTTCCATACTAAAGTTTGGTCAATCCATCTGTGTTCGACTCGTGTCTTCAGCGTCCATGTATGACACACTTGTTTGCAGAAAAATCAAAGAGTTCTCCTCATTTATGCATGAAGTAGATATACCATGCCTGTTTTATTGCAATATTACTGAATTATATACTTTGGTGATGCTTTATGCGGGGTCTCTCTCTCTCTCTCTCTCTCTCTCTCTCTCTCTCTCTATATATATATATATATATATATATATATATTCACATTGATCATGCATGTAGCGACCTTGTGTCTAGGCTTTGGATAGTTGTTGTGACACCAGTGGTTGTTTTGGAATGAGACATGTGCCCTCGTTAATAAATCAAATAGTTGAAAACAGAAACAAAGCATCTGACTAATGACAATACTATTTCGTTTATGTTTGGAAGAATAAGGATAGATGGAGGTTTGTTAAAAAATACTGGTTAGGATGGCACTCATAGTAGGCAATAGAAAGGGTTGGAGTAACATATGACCGAGTTATGATAAGATCACCTATCATCTATGGAAATTAGAGCCGAGGAAACTGTAAATGACTTGGTTATAACGATACAATGAAAGTTTAGGTGAGTCTTAGTCTAAAGTTAAACGTCTTGAATTTGTTTACGCGGTATTATATATTTATATATCTGGATATCATGTCTAATGACCCAATATTTCGTGATCTCTTACTAAAGTGAAAAGCTGTATATGGTATAGTCTAAATCAGTGACAGGTTTTTAATAACTTTCAAGAAATTGGCCGAGCCCATCAGGAGTATCAGCTGGTTGTGCTCATGACTGACGTAGTGACGTGTACTGATTCAGTTAAGAGTTGAAAGATTTCACAAAAACCTTTTGAATGGCGCAAACTGCAAGGGGAGGAGATCGAGAGAGGGACTCTGACATGATTAAAAGTCAGGGATAAGCCTATTCTCAAACTAAATTGAACTGCCCCCAAACTGAATTCCAACAAAGGAGGAATAGAAGATCTCTCTCCAAGTAGTCTAGTCTATTTGACTCGCAAGGCATAAGCATTTCCAATTTTCTTCATATGTAACTTGTGAAGAGCTACAATGAAGGGTAGAAGTTAATAGAACAATTCTACTTTGCATTCTTACTTATTGATAAACTGATGGAATATTCTGAACATATATGGAAAATGATAACTGAATATGTGAATTGATTGAGCACTTCCACGACTAGTTTTAGAGGTAGCACGATTTGCCATATTATCATATATCCTTAAAGAATAAAGCATGACCTGAAATAGAACATTCGAGATAATAGTCTTATGATTAGTATTCCCCAGTCATCAGCCTTAAAGAAGTTTCTATTAAAAGAGGAAACAAGTGGGAGACTCCACCTTATGTTGGTAAAAAGAACATTGGAGATTTCTGAGAGTTACATGAACTTGCATAACCAGTTAAAATTTCATGTGCACTCTTCTTTGGACAAGATAACACTTCCTGAGGAATCTTCACCTGCAGGTTGAGCAGTGGAATTTTGTATCATACCACAATCTCTGGGTATTAGAAACTTGATCGCCATAACATGTAGCTGCCAGAAATATTCCGTGGTATGTTCGGCATGTTCACAGAGGGTACAATTTTGTTCTATGGATGTATGCGCTTCATATACTCACAGCTTCTACCTCTATCAAAACCATGACACCATCATCAACTAAAATATTGCTGTTGTCATGCTCCCAATACAGTTAAAACTACCTCTGCTGATGCTCCCCTAAGGCGGCTCCCATCTTTTGGTCTGTCCTGAGCTTCAGCATTGATAGATAATTGTACTTGTGATAGTGTTTGTGGAAATAAAGAGTAGTTTCACAATATTTTGCTGATGAATAGGTTCATCTGTTCATATTCAGCCCGCTAGACATTTCAAATCTTCATGGCATGTGGCAATACTTTGATTTAATTAAGGATAAAGAAACAAAGATTGATATCTCTAAATCTTTCACACACTCAAATTGAAGCACAAACTTATATGCAAAATTTTCTGTCTTCAGTTCATATGTTTAGCAAAGGCGTCACGTCTGCATCATACTGTTAGAAGCAAAGTGATGGTCCTCCATCAGAATGAGTACATGAGCTAGGCATTTTTCCAAGTATATCATTGTAGCACCCGCTTTGCGCTGGGCGTCTTTGTGCTCCATTGGTTGCACTCTTAGCATCGCACCTGAGGAGATGAAAATTTCCTTTAGCCCTTTGAAAAACTTCACTTGCCTTTGCCGATAGCTGTGGCCACCATGAGGTTATATGAAGATGAAGAGAAGATGCCTTTCCATACCTAAGTTTAGCATCCATCATGGAACCCGACTACCCAAAGAAAAGAGTGTGCATTAGTGTTCCCCCTACTCCACCCCCCAACCCCAGCCCCCTTTTTGGCTCACACAAGTGCAGTAATAAATGGCATGAAAAAGGACATCTGGACCCCATGTGAAAAACATATAAGATAGGTGTGAGTCACAGTACATCTGTTAAAATGATCAGCGCAAGTAAATCAAGAGTGGATGAACCAAAAATTGAATTGGATACTTATCTGAACATTTGACTAGGCATAATGAGCACCATATCAATGATTTAGAGGACAACAAAGATCTGGAACCAATTCAGCAAAAATATGACATCATTGCTAGAGATGACAGCTGTTTGTGGCACACCTGATACCATATTGAATAAGATGACGATGGCTAAACTGCGACTGTTGAAGGAGACGAGATATGCTGATGGATCAATTTGGAAGGGGTTCCCAATCATGAGCTCTGAGATTCAAGAAGACTGAACCCGATAGATGTGATCTGAACCCCAGCTATAAGATAGGTGTGATTCAGCAAGGAATATGGCAGATGGCTAAACTGCGACTGTTGAAGGAGACGAGATATGCTGATGGATCAATTTGGAAGGGGTTCCCAATCATGAGCTCTGAGATTCAAGAAGACTGAACCCGAGAGATGTGATCTGAACCCCAGCTATAAGATTGGTGTGATTCAGCAAGGAATATGGCAGATGTGCTAGCGATATAGATGAATTTCATTCGATTAAAAGATTTGATGGAAAAATACATTGTGAATCTGTGGCTAACGGCTATTTGCTTACCTGCATGGTCGAAAGGAGCCTAGACAATAGCTGGTTATGATAATTTTTCATTTGATGAAATGCCTCAATAAGCTATATATATCTAAGACAATAACTACGCTTGCATATTCAAGATTCTGTAGCTACAAGCTTGGGTCAGTCGAAATTGGAAGTTCGTAGCTTAGATAAGATACCCTGCTACAAGTTTGAAAAAATATTCTGGTCGTTGTTTTAACAATCCATTCCTATTGTGCTCCCGGCCTATTGCAGCATGTGTTTAAGAAAGATAAATTTACAAGGGCTACATAAAGGTCTTTAGTGATTGTTACGAGATGTTGCAAGTTGTTGGGATTGGCAGAAAATCTGGACCGAACTGTTCTCTTTCAAGATTCTAATGTGGAAAATGAATTTGCAGGTAGTAGCATCATTTCCTTGCTAACCTGTAAAAGGTAGAGTCAGGGATTGACAATAGCAACACTTCATTAAATATAAATAAAATCCTTATTTGCCTGTGTCCCTATTTAAATCTACACTCCTCGATGAGAAATTGCTGTATCTTTTTTTTTTCGTGCATCTGAAACTCTGTGGTTAAGCTTTCAGTTTTGCTCTTTTACAGTCGAACTGTTTTAGGTTTAATTGCAAGCTTATTTGCTTGAAGTATTAGTTGGTAGTTTAACGAATTGTAGCAGCGTAATTTTGTTGTCTGCCTCCCTGCGAGTTAGAAAATAGAACATTTGCCAAGCCTACCAATTGTACAACAAATAGGCTTATATTATTATGTTTTTTGGCAATTAGGAATTAGCAACATGATGAGAGTAAAGGGGCAAGGTTTATCGACTCTAATTAGGGATCATTACTCTCCATTGGCCCTTATATGACCTTTCATGATGTGATTTTTGTTCCGAGTTTCGTTTTATGGACGATATGGATATTTTAACTTTATGCTCATTACTGTACCTTCTCTTTCTTTATCTAAACGGAGTAGTTTATTTTTTTCTTTTATTTCTTAATATAGTAAATGATCGATGTATTTTACTTGTAATATTCGTTTTTTTAAATAAGTGAACTATTTATTTAGATTTTTCTCCTTCACAACATCTATGCGCAGGTGCATTTTTACTGGATAAACCAAATGCACCATGGAAGTAGGAACAATTCACCGGCCGATCTTCCACATGGTTGGAGGAAAATAGATTACATTGTTTAATAGGGTATAAAACGCCCTGTGGAAGTTTGAAAGATGCAAATAGACCGCATTTAATTCACGCCTGGTGGGAGTCGAACTTGGTTTGCTCTGATAAATATCCTCTTCCACCGCACCAGAATCCCGAAGTTGTGATGAGGGTTGAGGGGATATATATTATACTCTGACAAAATAGATACAACAGCCTTGTTGATTTGTGCTTTTAAGAACTCGAGCTCCTATTCTTCATTGAAAATTGTGTAACAAACGAATTTTTTTATGAATGCAGGTCGGAGGAGAAAGACAGGTGCCAGTACCGACTCATTGGAGTAGTGGAGCATATGGGGGGCATGTCAGGGGGCCACTACATTGCTTATCTGAGAGGAGAGCGAGGCCGAGCCAAGACTAACAAAGGCACGGGATCATCCTGGTTCTATGTTAGCGATGCGCACGTGCGAGAGTCTTCTTTGTCCGATGTCCTAAACTCCGACCCCTACATTCTGTTCTACCAAAGAGTTTAAATTTTAAAATCCTATCAATGGTTGGATTATGCCCTCCTTGTAAGATTGGAGATATCAAAGGGTTATACTACTACAAGCAATTTATTTTATTTTATTTTATTTTTTGTGGGGAGAGTTGAATCCCCTGGCCATTAAATTGTAAGAATAGAGTTGGGTTGGGGTTGGAGTGAATTGAACTCCAAAATCCTCAGCAGTCAGGAAATTATTATATTCATAGTTGTAAGCGATACAGAGGGCCATTTTTGGGTGCTATTGGAAAAGCTGAGCTGAGAATATTCACAACTCTTATAGACTCGTGCACATTATATTTCATGCCTGCTATTTAGGAGAAAAATTGGAGTAAATTGCCTGGTAGATTATGTAGTCTTAGAAATATGGATTTGGGGATCCTGCTATTATTAGATCTTGAACTCATATCATAAATTTAAAAAGCCTTTTATTTTATCCGTTTACTTTCCGTTGGGTCTAATAGTATAAATAAAATAATAGCACGGACTCTGGATCCGAGAAAGACAGTTCGACTTGCAAGTCTTACGGCCAAACTCCATCCAAACTGTCACACAACCACACTTTATCACTTTATCAGGTTATCGGATAACCTCCTTAATCGCATATGCATAGAAATCGACCAAGTGAAATTATCAAATCTAGCTTATTACATACAAAAGGAAAGTTACATTAGCCGATTGCAATGAAAAATAACAGGAAGACAAGAGGAGGGATCCCTAGGGTTTATTGGGGATGGGGCCTACGGTTACATTGACCGCAATGCTGTGATCGGCCGGCCGCGGCTCCATTAAAATCTAAATAGAAACTGGGTTTCATTCCATTGTTCTTCTAATTCCTAACAAACAAGAATGATCAGAGCCACAATCAAACTCCATATACAAATTCATCATCAACTTACCGTTTTTCTTTATCCACAATACCTCAAACATTCAACAACCAAACTCCATCAAAACCATCACACAATCAACAACCCCTATCGGGTCATCGGAATCAGAAGATGTCGAGAATCTCGAGGATGAACCCGTTACAGAGCGGGCAGCTCCCCCGGTTGACCCACAGCTCCCTGGAGCACAGCCTGCAGAAGGTGTGGCCACAGGGGATGAATGCAGCTCCCTTGTGCCTCACCATGCACACACAGCATGCATGGTACAGCTCCTCCCCTTCTCCCTCCTCCTCCTCCTCATTCTCATCATCCTCGTCCTCCTCGTCCTCATCCTCATCGTCCCCGAACCCCCCGCCCTCCAGCAGCGCCATCAGAGACATCCCGCTGTTGCCTGAGTTCTCATCCGGACGCTTCGGTATCGGGAGCGGTAAATCGGAGGCGTCGTCTGGGTCCATGTTGTCGGATGTCCGGACGGTCATGGACCGGGTGAAGAACTGGTTGGGGTTTGGTTTTGGGTCCGGTTTCGGATCGGATTTTGGGTAAGGTTCCAAATCGGTGAACGCGGCGCCGGCGCGGCGGAGGCGGATGCGGTCGGTGAAAGACTTCCAGTTGATGGTCCCGTCTTCGGAGTTCCGGATGGACCCGGACGACCCATTGATTTTCATTTTCTGCTCCTCACGGATTATGTCCATTAGGGTCCGGCCGCTGCCTGGGGAAAAGGCGGCGGAATTGTGGCTGTCAGTGTTGGTGGTGGTTTCGTTGTTGCCATCGTCATGGCCGCCTTCGTCTTTGAAGTCCGATTTGTTCGGATCGGAGATTGTGAGAGTTCTTCGTAAGCCTCGGCCTGCCATTAGGGATGTTTAGCGATTTTATGTAAAGATGAAGGTATGTGCCTTGATTATCCTTTTAATCTTTTAAAGTTGGAAATTTTGTTTTATTTAGATTAATTTTTGGGATTTTTATGGTTGTAAATTGGTTTGTTTTTTGTTTCTGTTGGAGGAGAAAATTGGAGCGGGTCATTCGGTTGAGGCCTGCTAAATTTAGCGCGGGAATAGGAACACAATTCAAAAATTAGAATTTTTGTAGTGAATTATTTAAGGTAGTATTATAATTATTTGGTGGTTAAATTTATTTATTTGCACTTATTGATTTTATATTTACCTGATTAATTCCCTAGATCACTTCCTGATTTGATGAAACGTCACATGATACCAGAAGCCATGAAACCCTGAACTTTTTTCCATTTAGTGCAAATTTCCTTCAGAGCAAAGGGACTCTGCGCAACACATCTAGTACCGGCGCACCCGTGCTGGGTGCGTTACACCAGCGCAAAGCGGACCTCTTTTCCCTTTCCTTTATGTCCTTTCGAAGATGGCATGATTATTTGAGGAAAGGAGTCATGTGATTGATCGCAGGAAAATTTCACTAGCCTTTTCACTAATTATTCCTTGGCATATCATCATTTTCACAAGTCTTTATTTATGAAGCAAAACTTTGTAAACCCTCGATTGGGAAAATCCAAGGAAAATGACAGGAGGCATGTTTCTGTAAGGGATTATGTCCATGTTCGAGCGAGCAGGTATATTCCAAAACAAAAATATTTTTTCTACCCGCAATTTGCAATTTGTTCGAGCGAGCTGATATTTTCCGTCATTAGTCTTTGGTCAGTCCTTGATTTGCCCCTTAATAACCTTAGAAGATCCCCCCCCCCCGCCCCCCCCCCCCCCCCCAAATTCCGATGAAAAGGCTTCGTATAGGTGACAGTTATGATCACAAGCTTAGCAATTCCTGTTTCATTTGATTTTGAACTGTTACTGCTGAAGAGGATAGTTGTTAGCTAATAATTTAACAATAGATTCTTATATGCCTCATATGGGAAGCTGTAGAAGGGAAGAAATATTTAATTTAACATCATTATTTCCATATGATAATTCTTGAAGTTCTTGGATGATTAATAAAGCGGTAGTTTGTTAATTAGTCTACAGTTGCATTTTGTTCCATAAGGAAACTTATCCATAATCACACCTTTTAGGTGACCTAGAGACAAACAACTAAAACCTTTGCATGTATATTCTCAATTTGTCAAACTATTATGTGATAGATATGCTACTTGTCCAAAAGCTATGCTGCAACCGTCTTTATATCGATTTATGTACGACATGCAACGTTCTGCCCCCATTTCAATAGAAACATAATGGTACGAGATTCTAATTAGATTTGAGAAGGAAAACTTATCTTGTGATATGTAGGATGTTTTTCCATACTAAAGTTTGGTCAATCCATCTGTGTTCGACTCGTGTCTTCAGCGTCCATGTATGACACACTTGTTTGCAGAAAAATCAAAGAGTTCTCCTCATTTATGCATGAAGTAGATATACCATGCCTGTTTTATTGCAGTATTACTGAATTATATACTTTGGTGATGCTTTATGCGGGGTCTCTCTGTCTCTCTCTCTCTCTCTTGTTGGGAGCGAGGGCTGCAAGGTGGTGGTACTGCCGAGGGAGGTTGAGGAGCTCGGTTGTTGGGAGCCCGGGGTGCTTGGTGGAGTCGAGGTGGAGACGTGTTTGGTTGCAAGTGCACAACGTGAGAATCTCGGTGAAGACGTGTTTAGTGGAACGGCTCGAACGCCTAAACAAAGTAGATCATGGGATCTACTGAACCACTCTAACTCGACTCGTGTTTGCGTTTGCAATTTCTTTTATGTTTTATAGTTTATTTGCTTACAAATTGCAAGCTAGATTATTGCTTCCACTTTGTATGCTCTTTACTTGCTTGATTGCTAGATCTATCGCTTGCTATATGTTTATATGTTCACAATTGTGATTAGCTTAGTCACTCATCCCTATTGGTATATCCATTGTTTAAGCGATCAATTGTGGTATCTTTGTCAAATGTAGTTGATAGAATTTTTAATTTGAGTATAGTGTTTGTAGTCCTATTCAGCCCCCCTAACTAGGACTATTTATGTTAGCTTCCGCGATACTTTCAAGACGTGTCATGCTTTAAATTGAAATGGGATTTCAGAGGCTACCTGTGATTTTCAATTAAATAGTTACTAGAATTTAGCAATGCCAAACGCAAGTGTGTATATTTGAACATTATGAACAACTAGTATTTAAAAGCGGGTGATGCATGTTTGTATATTTTGACATCTTGGATAAAGATTTGAGAATAATTTTTTAAGGATTATTTACTTAAAGCTCCTCAAAACTGAGCTAATTACTCAAAAAAAAACCAAAATTTGATAATTACTTATTACCCCTAAACGTTAAAGTTGCATCATTTTACCTCCCACTAACCCTTTCATTTCCTTCCGTTAGTCAATTAACGAAAAAAGCCGGGCGAGGGTTATAACCCCCAACCCAACACACTCGTATTCATCCTTCTTCATCGAAAAATTCAATTTAGAGTCCTTATTCATAATTAGGGCTTCAAATCTCCAATCGGTAATGGAATATGGGTTCTCTTCCTCAACTAGGGGTTCTGATTTGGAATTTTAAATGAAGAAGAATGAATTTGAGTGGGTTGGGAGGGTTTGATAACTCTAGCCCGACTTACTTCGTTAATTGACTAACGGGGTGAAGTGAAAGGGATAGTGGGAGGTAAAATGATGCAACTTAAGCGTTTTTGGGGTAATTATCAAGTTTTGGGGGGCAGCGGTCAGTAATTAGCTTAGTGTTAGGAGGGCTTTAAGTAAGAAAGAATTAGTTAAAATAATATAGATTTTAATGTATTTTGCATGACTCTTTATTTAAAAAAATTAAATAAGTTAGCTAATTTAAATACTTTAAAAATCTTCATTATGTTAACTAAAAGTACTTGATTAAGATATTTCTTTAAAAAAATTTAAATTGATCTAAACTAAAAACCTAACAAATATTTTTATTTTTATATTTTATTAACTACATGTGCCATAATAAGTTGACATCATTGTTTAGATGGCCGCAGATTAGATGGTTGTTTTTTCACGTGTTTTCATACAACCCTCTTTTGGCAATTATTATGAACAATGATTTGAGAAGATTCCTTCCAAAATAAGTTGAAATGATATAGGTTTTTCAAGGATTTTCTATTTTGTAAAAATTTAAAATGTTAGCTATTTTGAATTTAGTTTTAGAACTCTTCATAACATCACTACTATATACTATTGTTGGGTTATTTAAAATTACATTTTGATTGTGAAGAAAATTCTATAGTAAAGATTTGGATCCTATTTGGGTTTGAATTTTAATTTTAATCTTGAAGTTTGGAGTGAGCAGAAGGAAGTTGACTTTTCTTTAGATGACATGGCAAGCATTAGTTCATTGTAAATTACAATTTTTATTTTTATTTTTGCATTTCCATAAAAGCCAGACATATTAGAAAGCTATAATATTCGAAACATTATTTTTTTGTTATTCATCGGTAATCATCGATACAAAGCAAAGACGTGTATATATTCAATTATCATAAATGATGGATGAAATAGATTGGTCAACTACTGCACAGAACGTCTCGGATCCAAAAAAGGTTTCAATCATAAAATGTAGCCCTTGTTCATCATATATCGTAGCACTACACGGTTTTTTCATTGCAGCGAACCTAAAACCCCCTGAAATAACATATTTCTCCATATTCCGGCCGTTAGTTTCGGCCTTGCCATCATATCTATTTCTTGCACTCATAGCAGTAACGAATGACAAAATATTTCAGTTGTTCTAAAAACAGGAAAAATTCAAACATATATGGCAAGCAGAAAATGATACTTGAGAATGGAAAGAAAAAAGGCTTGGGTGATGCATGTCAACTGAAAAATAAATTCCTGCACATCAATTGCATCAACTAAACAAAAACAAAACACTTTTAAAGCAGTTTTCAGAAGTTTTATTCAAATCTGTCACATATTTGACCAATTCACCAAATATTTTACTTTCATATAGGAACTTCGATGAAGTAGAATTTCATGTGTTCTGCTTGTATCTTTCTGGTTAATAATTAATCAAATGCAGGATAATAGCAGAAAAAAAGAGCAGGAGTAATTTGCTAGTATTCCAATAAAATATGATAAGTCATAAAAATATATTATTAAGTCTTGATCTCAATTAACCTAAACATAGTTGCTCCAATGATGGAAAACAATGACTAAAAAGACTTTCAAAAAAGTGGTTAAATCAAATCAGCAAAAACTAATCATGAAGTTGTTATTTTGTTCCTCAGACTTTGTAGAGACAACAAGTCGCCAAGAAGTAGGCAACACAAGGCATTCATAGACTGGTCAATTTCAAAATCTAAGGGGAAAAAAAACACCAATAAAGTTTCAAATTTATATAACTTTCAATAGCAGTTGATGAACCTAAATTGCGAGGTAAGAGTCATCAAACAATCAGAAAAATCAATTGTGTACACATAAATCACGGGAAAAGAGCGAGGAAACTATTCCCGAAATTACATTACAGTTGCAAGACATAGTAAATGGGTTGACCACAGAAACGATTCGGTGGCGAAATTTTCTAACAAATTAAAGCACAATTACACCGTGAAAGCTAAACAAGATGAGCAAATGAAGTACCTTACAGGTAAAGGGTTTGCTAGGCCATGTGTCTCCGGCGCTTCGAAGTCCAACCACAATAAGTGAAACACTGATACTCCAAGCACGTTTTAGGACGATAGAATAAAAAAAACGAATACAGATGTCAAAATACCTAAACGAGCAACGATTAAATTCAAATATTTGATTCCAAAACAGCATAATTCAATTCAATTTAGTGTATTCAAACATTTTAAAGTTTCAGCTATAAGTTATATAAATAAAGTATCTGCATATTTACAAACAGCTTAATATAGAAACAAGCACGCTTATAATCGGTAATTTTACAATCATAGAGGCATCACAAAACAAGAATTACAAATTCCTTAATAACCTCTTGCAAGCACGAAACCTTAGCCTCGGCATTAGGTTCCATGAGCAAGCCTTGGCAATGATTTCCAACACTTGACAAGGATTGCATACAACAGATTTCTATAAAACATAGGCCGAAGCTTACCATGCAAAACTAACACAAAACGAGATGCATGAGACAGAAGGCCATACCCAAAAGATATATAATAATATTAAAAATACTTATCGAAGTCAACCTTTGGTTCTCATGATAGTGATGCTCCCTTTCCCACCTTCGGTTCGGATTTTTGTTTTCAGAACTACCGGCTTCCCAGAAAAAGCCGAAGTTGGAAAAGACGGGGATGGATCTTCATCGATCTTTTGCTTTGATTTTGATGGCGGAGGAGCATGAATCTTCTGGTTTATGTCCCTAAGAGTCACATCCCCTTCAACTCCACATGGTTTGATGACAGCGAAAGGGTAAGCAATGGAAGCAATCAACTTCTTCGGAGTTTTAAGGCACTTGAGGCCTGTTATGATGGAAAGATTAATGAGCCATCATTATATTATGTTATAAGTAAGCATTTTCCCATCAAAATGGGACCTGCTATAAAGTGAGGGCCTGTGAAAATTTTGATTAAGTTTTTATGAATAGTTGTCACCCTGATGTCAACCCTCTCCAAATTAGTACACGGTTGTTAACTAAGGGAACAATGGACAAAAGAGGGGCTTCTCATGATCCTAAATGACTGGTTGGCATCCAAATTCTTCTAGACTCGAGGAAAGTTTTTGAAGATTTGCTAAAGGAAGGTATGTTCAACTCAAGGCACATTTAGAGCCAGTAATGAAAGGAAAAATTAACAAGACGTTGAAAAAGTAGAAGCTAAAAACAAAGAAGGAGAGCAAAAGACTTGGATATATATATATATATAGGAGAGCAAAAGACTTGGATATATATATATATATATATATATATATATATATATATATATAGGCGCAAATCCACTAATTCTCAAATTGATAATGACTTTATCGCATGCTGTGAAATATCGGCCAATCCTGATTTGCGATGGCCGATTCCCATCCCAAAAATGATCATCCAAGTGAAAGACTTGGATATATTTGGTGATATGTAGGTGCAAATCCACTAATTCATCTTGATCTGAGATGGTTGATTCCCATCCCAAAAATGACCATCCAAGTTCTTAAACCGATTTTGTCTGATACCATGTATTATTGTGTTTATCATTTAATAATGGGGTTTCGTATTAAGTGGGTTTATGGATTCGTTAATTGTTTAATGGGTTTACTAATGGGTGAAGGGTTTCGTTAATAGTTTAATGGATTTATTATAGAGTTATTGGGTTATTATGGTTACTTTAACATCATTAATGACTTTGGATATCATTTATTCCAAAGGAATTTGACAAATTTTTTTATACTTATATGTTTGTTTAAAACATATTCCTCATTCTTAAAAATTCTCTTCTCAAACGATATAATAACCGATATTCCGAATCGATACGGGCGATGCGGCCGAGATTGCCAATTCCAATCCACAAAGTGATCGTCCGATACTGATCCTGACATCGCAATTTTAAACCTTGCTTTGTAGGCTCTACATTCAAACAGTAAACCTTAATATACAACTTATGGATTGACGAACGGAAAAATGAAGGTTTGTTGCAGGTTGAAAGATTCACGTATAATTGGTTGCAACAAAACCTGCTGGATATTCTAATTCATATATGTTTCAATTCGTTTAAATAATGATTATCAAATAACAGTAGGTGTTTTAGAATTTTATGTTAACCGATGAGTAATACTTTTCCTACGAACCCTGTAGATTCCATATAGGCTACCGCCTGGTGATTGGGTACATAGATGGGGTTGCTTTGGGACTTGAAAATCCTACCCCATCTCTGTAGCCAAACACAAACCCGATAACCTGTGGAATTTACCAGGTTGGTAAGTTAAGCATTTCTCATTCACTAACTTGACTTCCTCGAGCTCAATGAAGCGTGTACAAGACCATTTTATACTTCAAAAAAAATGACACGACATTATGTGCATGAATGTACGAAAGTGTATAGAAGAAATTAGAAAAAAAATACATAGATCATAAATGGGAAATACCTCTAACAATCTTGATAGGTGAAGGATTGGGTGTATCTCGCCGTACACAAGTTTCCGTAACATGTGGAATGTTGCAAAAGGCTACAGAGACAAATTAGAGAATAAACAAATAGTAATGTAATATTAGCTATGAAGCATAAATATCTCATAGTTAAAGCAAATGATTGAAAAGGTTTAGCTTCACTGACCTGAAACATGAACTTGGTCATCCATTACATCAACTTTGACATCCATTACATCAACTTGGTCATCCATTGCCATGCCATTGTCCCTAAGGAAGCCATATCATATAATCGAATCTTGTAAAATTAGGGTAAATAGTGGCTGAATTGGAACCTACAGTTTGAAAAGGGAACATACATTTGATTAAGGCTGCAATACATCTCACTCTCATTAACACGATGCATCTCGCTCCCGTTTAGACAATTCACCACCCATCTCTCTGATGCTTGTTGATCCCACCCTTCAAAGTTGAAGGACCTTTCATCTACCATAAATATATTAATTCGATTAACCCAACAAGTAATTAGTACCTCTAAACGTCCCTGACATTGCATCGATACTCCAAAGTACTGCCCCAAATCGGCCAAGATTAGCAGCAATGTTGCAAATTTCAAAACCGGTGGTTTGTGAAGTTTGGAGGCCAAACCCCGCCAAAATATTAAATATTGTGAAACCATCATTTTGCAAACTCCAGTAGGATCATTCATATAGGATTTTCGGAAAGTTTCAAGAGCTTCAATTCCAAATTATGTTGCCAAATAACATTTTAACTTAAACAGAACTGTGGTTTCCAGAAACTAGGGCTTCATGCATGCAAACCAGCTTCAATTTAACTTGAAATAAATCACGGTTTTTCGAAACCATATTGTCAACCTAGGACTGCAGTAGTGGTAAGAATTGAGCGATATTGATATCTTAACGCTTCCCTATAGGTTGTAAACCCATCTTTGTGAGTTAAATCCTGTGCTTTTGCAAAATAATATCTTTTTTTAATAAATCGGCTCTAGAATATCCGGTGGATTCGAACTTACATAGCTCTGACGCTATCTAGCATCCCTCCAACCAAAACTTCGAAGACAAGGTGAGACTTGGTTATAGTTTATTATTCTGCCAGTACCACTTAGCAAGAGAACAATCTAGAGAACAAACCTTGAGATTGTGTATTCAATTGAAAGTCCCATTGCAAAGTCGGTGACATCCCAATGTCCGTCAATGAGCCCTCCCAAACCTAAACACAAGTAGAACATAAAGCATGGGAAATGAAGAAGCTTGAAATTTAGAGGAGACAATTTACAAGGTACTAGACAAGCAACCTTAGATTTCAGATGTTGAGAAGTAAACTCCTCATTTCTTATGTCGATTTCATTTGCATTTGCATCTGAAGGAAATTGAAGCATTCGCCTCCGTTTTATTTGTGAAGTTTCCATGCATTCCACCAGTCCCTTCTCAGCATTATCTGAATTAAATTCCGGCTACTAATTTACAACTCGTAGATATTGCAATAAATCATTGCATTCCAATGTGGGAGTTTAACTAAGTACGAGTTCAATTAAAACAGGCCGGTAGTATAGTTTTTTGAGTATAACGTTTATGATATTTGTTTGATGCTAACAAACCTTTATGAACTGTTTTAATGTGATTGATAAAGTGTGCACCCAACTCTTTTGGGTTTCATGTTTTAATGTGTTTGATGCTAACAAACCCTTATGCGGGTGAGCAGGCTAGAGGTTGCAAGGCTGGCCCATTGACTTTTAAGGCTAGGGGTTGACCGACTGGCCTATTAAACTTTAGGGCTCGGTATAAATACGGGATTCAAATCTCTCCCAAACCCCAAGGCTGCAGAAATTCTTAAGAACCCAAACTCAATTGCTCTCCAAGGATTCCAAGAGTAAAGGTTTATTTTTTTCCATTCGAATTCGCAGCCATTGATGAGAGAATTCATATGCAAGGATCAAGTTTCGTAGATTCATTCTCGTCTTCTCCCACAACGATCAAGCTTCATTGGGATTTTCTTAAACTCTACTTTTATTATCAATTGTTGTTGTTGAATCTTTTGTAGTTTTTATTTTTCATTTTGGATTACGGTTTATAATTCAAGGGTTTGCAAATCACTAGGGTTCTGATTTGTGGTTTGGGGATTATTGATTATTGTTAGATATAACAAGATCTAGTTCAACTTGTTCTTAGATTTAGAATAAGGTGACGGGAATAGACGCTTGTACTAGGCTTGTACGGGTTTTTGATATTAACAATATTAGTAGTTCTTGGGTGCAAGATTAGGCTGGGGCCAAACCTGGGTAAATCTCTATGTTCATTTACATTACCGCATTTACTTTCTGTTTATATACCTGCCTGTGACTGTTTAGTATGCTTGGGATTTTCACTTTAAGTTTTATTCCGCAAAAAAATCTCAGTGCCCTATTCACCCCACCCCACCCCGCAAGGTAGATTCCAATCCTACATAGTTGAAAAGAAATACCTACAACATTATAAAGTTGATTGCCAAAGTCTACGCAATCCTTCATTGGGGTTTGTTCTTCAAGCATGTACATCAAATTGTCCTCATTTGAGTTCATATTATCCCATAGGCTATGAGAGAAATCTACGAAGAACAAAATAGACCACATTTAGTTATAATGTGAAATTACTTGCAATTAGGAATATAGCCCATACGAGAAACACACCATTCCTTGTATCTTTTTGAAGACAATACTCTTCATCTTGCCATTCCCACATATCACTGCAAAGCAACAATACAAATTACTTATGAAAAGGGAAAATGTGGCAGCTACAGAAAGCTATCAAATTTGGACTATACAAGCCCCTCCCTTGACATAATTTTCTAAACCATGAATTTGGCACTTGTTTGGAGAGGTTGTAAAACTTTGACATGTCTTTACCGTAGCTTTGCTTCATAGCCGACCACATTTTAGATGGGAAAAGGCTTAATGTACTTTGAAAAAAATCAATCAATGGACACAACACAACCTAATGCCAAAAATTGTTTTTAGTAGTAAAATAGAGCTCAATAATGAGCATCCATATAAGGACTCTTGCATCTAACTCTAAATAAAACTAGATCCTATTCAAAACTCTCTTCTTTTTCCCCCCAAACAATGCATCCGACAAGAAAACAAGCATCATCATCTATTGCATGCAATCAGATCAAAAAATGTTAAAAACCCAATTTACAAACAAAAAAAGATCCCTTTTAAAAACCAAAAAAAGACCATGATGTTTGGTAAAATCAAACATTTTGCAGAGGGGCGCATCAAGAAACACTTAAATCTAAGACTTTACATGTCCCATTTCAATGCTCATCATATCTATTGCCATTTTCCTCATTTCAACATAAACAAACATTAAATAAAAAAATTCCAAATAACTTTTTCTTAAAAAAGGCTCACTTGTTGATATCTTTGTCATTAAAATCCATGCTCTGCACCTTCCAGCAGCCTCAAATGAATTCGAGAGAGAGAGAGAGAGAGATTTTGAGAGGGGGGAGAGAGAGACTCCTTTCTCTTTCATGACTCTCCTCACTTGCTCCCCTTATTTATTTCTAGCAAGACAGCGACCATACCAAGTAATGGGGAATACCAATTAATGGTGGAAAATATTATATTATTAGATTAAGGGTAATTGCAGCATACCCCAGCCTTACATGGGTTGAGCACTTATACATAATAAGCATTTAGACTCTTTGATCACAAAATAATTTTATAATTCCAATTTTATCCTTTCTTATTCATCTCTTCGATATTAGAGAATTGAAAACCCTAACTAAAAAAGGTTATACAGATGGTATAATCTCTAGCAAAACAACCTGAGAAAACAACATCGTGGTAAATAAAAAATACTCATCTTGAAATTGTGATGAATGATAATAGAAGATCATAGTATATAGATTATGGTTAATGATTAGTTGTTTTAGGTTTAAAAGTTTTAAGAAGAAAGGGGTAAGATAGGAATTAGAAAAGTATTTTGTAATCAAAAGGAGTTTAAGTACTTATTATGATAGTACCGGGTATAAGTATCTAACCTTCCATAGCACATGCGTATATATATAATTAACCCTTGGATTAATTATAATGATAATAATAATAATAATAATAATAATAATAATTAATTGCTAATTAACAATAAAAAGACCACATGAATGGAAAAAAACGTAAGCTTGCTGTCGGGAACAATAATAATAAATTGCTAAAAAGACCATATAATTTGTAAATTGCAACACAAACATGTGTGGTTGTACTGTGTAAGGATCATGTACTACTGGGCTTATACTAAGCGATTAACTCGCTTGTGTAAAGCTGAGAAATTTTAAAAGTCGATGGAGTTATATCAAAAATAGGCAGTAAGGTCACAGAATTATCACTGATTTTAGTCTTAATAAAGTTGATATGAAAATTGTGAGCGACAGTGATGGGATTTTGTGTAACTTACTACTAATTAGCCTTTGTTAATCCTTTGTTTAACGAATCTAATCATCCCCATAGATTCCAATTTCCAACCCACGCCGCATAATTATAGGTCCTGCCAAACTTGCCCCTCCTAGGGACCCACATCACATGTGGATTCAAATGGGTCGGGTCTGGACACGTACTAAAACCCTAAAGAACTTAAGAGTGTCCAAGCTTCGCGTGTGCTTTGCAAACGGGCCGGGTCTGGGTTTTGGGTAATTGCATGGGTAGGATGAGTTCGATTATTGCGGTAGACAAAAGGTCTAGGGTTTGGACTTTCTTGCAATCAGGTTACCGCCAATAATTACAGGAAACCCTTTTTTATTACAGGATGTGCTCTCTATCGGACTCACAAATTCATCCTTCGGGTATAATTCGGCAAGGTCGAAAATTCGGATTCGGAGAACTATTCGGAAAAAATCAGCAGGTATTCGGGAAAGATGCAGTAAGTGTTCGGGAAATGTTCGGGAAGGATTTCGAGCAAGAAATTAATATATGAGACGCTGGGTTTCGATTTTGTGAATTATTTGCTATTTTTTGAATTGTTCGCTGTTTTTCACATAATTCGGGAATAATTCGCGAATTATTCACGAATAATTTGGCCCGCCGATTAATTCGGCGATTAAGTCGGCCGATCAAAAATTTACGAATTATTCACGAATTATATGACTATGCTCTCTATCCCTCCAATTGAAAATAGGCATTGCACTTGAAGAGATCAGTTTTCTTCGCTATGATTTATCTCTGGCTGTTTTAATAATCCATGGTAATTAGGAAAATGGTTAGCATTGCTTAAAACAAGGATCAAAGTGTAGGCTTCTCAAACCTAGTTAACAATTGTTTTCAAAACACCGGTTTCGTTTAAATTATAACTAAGTTACGGATTACGTCTTATCGAAACTGGTCATTTAGAACAGAGTTTTCCAAACTTTAGAGTTGTATGATAACAAGGTCTTAGAACCAACGTTTTGTTATAAAATAGGGTTTAGAAAATGAGTGGCCTGAAACTTTGCGAAACTCAACCGTTTTGGAGTTTTAAGAAAAGGGATTCTAAGCCCTTGAATTTTTTTAAACCACGCTTTGTTTCCTTGTCAAATGTGCCTCAGTTATAATTTTGAAGTCCGGCATCGAAATTTCACGAAAACATAGTTTCAAAATCCGGAATCTTGTTGCCAATCGAGGCCTCAGGCCAAAGGTGGTTTCCTAGGGTTTCCGGCCGTATGACGGTCCATGAATACGTCTTGATTTTCAAACCAATTACAAGCGAGAAAAACTTTTTATACCCACCCTTACTCTTGTTTGCTTGTAGTAATCGGTTTTTTCCATGTATAACATTAATACCTAGATGAAATGAGACCCGTCCTTAGTCTGTCAGATACGGAGATGTCCATAATGATTTGTTTACCCGTTTTATCCTCCGGTCAACTTGTAAAACATACATTATGGGTCAAAATTTTATTATCCATTAAAATGTTACCCGTACCTGGTACGCCCGCCCGTGTATAAGCATCACTGGGTCAACCTGAAGTGCGGGTTTGTGGGTCTTATCCGGCCCTTCACCAAGGCAACCCGACCTGCGGATTAATGGGTTTTATCCGGCCAATGTTGAAGAAAGTCGGATACTTTTCATTAATTTTTAGAGCCATGAAAATAAATATTTTTATTTTTAAAAATATTTATCATGAATACCGCTAAGAATATGTTTAAAAATGCAAATATCGTATTTAATGAAAATTGTTGATATAAATTGGTCCATGGGGCCTTTTTATCTAGTTAACCCGTGTATGGATGGACCTATTTATCTATCCATGGAACGGTAGGATGGTGGCACGAAATTTAACATCCGTTTAAATTTGGATATTTTTATCCGTGTCCGTTTTATCCTATACTGTTATGATCCGTTTGTGGCTGAGCCGATCCACGGTAGGCAAAATATTGCCAATGGATCCAACTGGAACGGATCTGTCCATTTAATAAAAAAGGCCCACAAAAATCGAGGTGTCGCCACTTTGGTTGGGACTACAAAAGAGGGACAGTTCAGTTATTCACAAATTCTTTTTCTCGTGCTCTCTCGCTCGTACCAAAGTGGGCCCCCACTCACAGGAAGGGGCCGTAATTTTCTTGTCGCTGGAGTGGATCCGATGCAACGTTTCCCATCATATCAACCGTAGATCTGCTGACCAGGTCAATATGAACGGCAACGATTGAGAGTTACGGTGTTTGGTGTTTGAAGATTTTTGAATAGATCCTCGTACGGTTATAGATGGAGTGGGGCCCAGTGGAGGGAAAACGTGGCAGCTTTTAAAACGTGCTTCCGCTTTTAATGCGGAGAGGTGGCGCTGGGCGAAGAGTCACGTTTTCGGGTTTCGGGTATTTTTTTTGCACCCACTGAACCACCCCAAGCTATGGGGCCCAGTTGATGGAGGAGGGTGGGCTCGGCTTTGGGTTGAGTTAGGCCGTAATGTGCATGCTTTATGGTTTTTATTTTCAGTTTTTTTATTATATATTATTATTTTCTGGCCTCTTTGGATAAATACCATTCTTTGATTTTTTTTTTAATTTAAAAATAATGGTCATAGACCCAATTTGCTACAAGATGCAGTAAGGATTTGTTTACGGACAAGCCATATCGTTCATAGAGCGTGTGTCCAAATACATGGTATGTCGGGGTTTGGTAGCTACAGTCAAGGCATCCGAGTGCGTAGCTGTGTCATTGTTGGAGGAGCTTGCTGCAGTCCCATGAATTCCGAGATGGAGTAATATTTTTTCTACCGGTGCGGTGGAATCCATATAGGCTATATTCATTTCCATTGGACACAAGGTGAGATACATGGTACAAGTATCCAGGTAGTAGATAATATGGCTCATCTTCACTACTATGTTACTCTCTTGGGGTACCAAATTTTGGGTACGGGTACGTCCGAACCACCATATTGGGAGTACGGGGGTTCGGACATATCCGTACCCACAAAAAATAAAAAAATAAAAAAATCTATAGCCCCGCATATCATATCTTACCGGAGCCCGCCTTCCCGCTTTTCTTTTCTTTTTTGCGGTATTTCCATACCCACTTTTTTATACTAGCAAAAAAAAACAAACCATTTCACTCTAAAAACCCCAAATCTCCTAAAGATGCCACAACTCTTAAAAACCCCTAGATCCTCTGACAATGTTGCCTTCCTTCTCTCTCTCTCCGGCGGCGACTCCGACCTCCACAACTCCCTTGATGCCACCGCCTTCCTTTCCGTTGGCCACAGATAAAACCATTAGTGATCGAGTTGCCGTGAAACGAATCGACAAAAAGAAGGCATATGTTTGATCTTTATGGGATTTTGTTTGTGGGTTATTATTGAATTGTTGGAATTCATATGTAAAATTGAACCCTTGGCGATATGTATTTTACAAAGAGAATAATGGAGGAAAGATATGTATTTTACAAAGAGAATAATGGAGGAAAGAGCCCAGGGGATTTCCTCCGTGTCGAGAAAATACAACCTCCACCATTTTTTCCGACGATCGGCATCCATCATCATCATCATCGTTATCATCTACGATGTGTATATACCAAATTTCATGCGATTCCACCACCTTTTCACCGATGAATTAGTCATGTACAAAGTTCTATTGTCGGGAAACCATTATTTTTGCACCAACTAAATCAACGGTAAAAATATGGTATAATCACATGAAATTCGGTGTATCCATATCTTGGATGAAAAAGATGGAGGTGATGTATGCCGACCGTCGAAAAAAATTACGGAGGATGCATTTTTTCGATGCCAGAAAAGGAAATTCCCTTCTATATGCCACCTTTCCTCCATTAACCTCTTTTACAAATTGGTTATTATTGATAGGCCTATGACCTATGTAGTTTAATGAATGTCTTAGTCGTTTTCATGAAATGGTGTGTAAAATAAAAATAAAAATGAATTATCAAGTGCATTGTTGATTAAATACAGAGCAAGATATTTCCTTGTTAATCAGGATTCATTATTTTTTAATTTAGAATTGTCATCTTTCATGCTTAGTCGTGTATAACAACTCCGGTTTTGCGAGCGGATGGGATTAATATCGATTGTTTGAATTAACAAACAATCAGCACTACATTACAAACCGACAACATGCGTGGAGCTCCGAGTTATATAAATATAAATTTCTTAAAATTATGATCATCGCATATGTATTGAAAATTGTTGATATTTTTTGCCTCATATACCCAAAAAATGGAATATCCAAAATTCCACGTTATATATTTAATTGAAAAGGATAAAAGATAGAATAGCTATAATTCCACTTAATTCCACTTGCATATTGCTTTCTCTTACCTGATAATTAGATAAAAAAAAAATCTTTCTAAAATTTAAAAGAACAACACGGCAATAAATCTATTACTCTTTTTTCTTAATAATTTTATATAAAGCAATTATTATATTTGTGATGAGAAATTATCAAGAAAAAATCTTAAATTATGTTTTCTATTTATTTACTAAAAAGATGATTATGTTCAAAAAGTCACAATTACATGCATAAGTTTGTGAAGCATTTTTTATAATTTATATACATCAAAGCCAATTATTTATAATCAATTATGGTTATCTAAACAATTTTGTAAATTTAAGAGCATAGCTTAATAAGATTTATTATCATAGTTTTTATGTATATTACAGGGTGTTAATATTTATTTAAGGTTGAGATTTATGATCATATATTTTCTTGGAACAAATTTTTTTTTTTTGTGGGGTGGGGGGGGGGGGCGTGGAACTGATTTTATAATTGAAATTCATTATCCAAAATTAAAATTCAATTTACAAAGTAATTTGAGGGAGAATAGAGAGAAGTATTTGATTAATGAAACCAATTGAAGAATTTTCCCTTAGAATTTATAAATGGGTAATGTTTTCTAACAATCTTCTAAATAGAATAGACTTTTTAAAAATATAAATGAGTAATATTCAAAATCAGATAAAAACCCATTATTGAATAAAAGCCATTTTCTAACAATCTCATTATATCTTTTTGAAATTAAGGAGGAAATTGTTGACTTGATAGGAAATAAAAGATTTGTGGTTTAGGATAGACATAAGGCATCAAACTTATAAATCATTAAAGTACTGATTTCTAGAGCAATCTGTAGCTGAATAAAAGAGAAAAAGTTAAATCCAATATTATGTAAATATACAATATCAAGTAAAATTAAAATAACTTGCAGCAATAACATAAACTAATACCGTTTAGAAAGTATTTACTACAAAAACGAGAAGAAGATGGTGATAATGTGATCACTTACATTATTTTATGTATCGTTCATGTATTTATAATTGTTACGAATTGCAGAAACAGGCTGAACGCAATCTTGAGAACCGCAAGAAGGAGTCCATTTATTGGAACGCCATGCCCTCAATTGGAAAGAAAGGCCGGCTTCATTCTACCTGCATTTACGTGTTTTTTAAGAAACTCTAGCCGTTTTTTTAAAAATTTGCTTATGTATTAACTCATTACATATGTTTATAACTCATCGTAGAAACAGAAAAACCTTGAAGCCACTCCGACTGATATGTTCATTCAGACACATCAAACCAAACACCAAAAGACTAAAGAATTCTTGATAATGTCAATTTGTCATATGTGCAGCGGGTACTAATGGAGAAAGCGACTGACATTCCGATTGTTAGAAATCGGTTCTAAGATCGCAACACTTGCTTACCCGGCAGAATTTGAAAACAATAAATTATAGTAAACATAGAACCAATTCCATTCACAAAATCATTCATTTACATGCTAATTACAAAATAAAAAAAAACTAGATAGCTAGTTAGGGAGTTAGGTGCTACAACCTTTGTAGCGTATCCCCGAATTTACGGAAGACCCCTCAAGACTTCATGGATTCTAGCTAAGCTCCGTCGCCGATTGGATCGAGTTTGCACACCGATCTTCATGCCGAAGATGATCCAAGAAAACTCGGGCTCAAGCTTTATCTTCACATAAGCAAACATCCTAGTGAAGAAACATGATTACGTATGTTGATAGGATATATAATCAAGTGATGTAGTGGTCTCACAAATGTATTCTCTCATTTCTTTATTTCTAATATCAAGTGGAAGATGAAGAAGAAGAAAAGAAGAAACAAGAGAGTGTGGGCTCATTCTAGAAAAAATGCCCACTCTAATTAAAAAGAATTCAAGCATCCCCTTTTAAAACCATTTTTCATTTAAAATAAATACTTATCTAACCATACACCTTTACACCTCATTTCTATATTTATTTCTATTAAACATACACATATATTCATAAACAAGATAATGTGCATCATATACACAAAACCGTATTTGCATCGCATACAAATACCAATGAAAGAAAAATACAAAGTAATTACTATATATATATATATATATATATATTATTAAATCATCACATAATTTAATAATCTGGTTTAAGCCAAAACCGGCGAATATTAACTAACGTTCGATTATCGCATATAATCGAACGTATGCACGTATCCCTATACGCGCACTACATCGTTTTGCCTGAGCGGAAAAAAACTCTGCGTGGGACTCTAAAGACTTAATCAATACGCTAGCAGTAGGTTATGTAATAACCAGTCCCATTCTTGTATTCGTATATTTTTTTATAAATATTTTCCTTAATTTTCCTATTTTTCTTTTTCTCTTTTTCTAAACCTAAACCGCACTTTAACCTAATTCTATATATTAAATAAACCTAAGCCCTGGCCCAAGCCTAACACCCTAACCCAAACCTTTAACCCAATCCGACCCGACCCGGTCCCCATCTCCCTCTCCTTCTCTTCTTCTTCTTCTTCTTTTTTTCCCTCCCTTTTCTTTTCCTATAACGTTCCTCCTCCTTCCTTGCAACCGTCTCTTCACGAGCCGCGCTCGCCCTATGTCCTCGCCCGGTGCCTGCCTCTGAGATCCCCTCCTCTAAATCCCCGCCTCTCTCTTGTTAGTGTATATGCCCTAAAGGCCATTACTGTATCATACTAGTTTGTATATTACTTAATGGAAGCTTGGGATATTCACAGTTGTATAGACAGTCTTGCTCAAAATAGTAGTATGCTACTTGGTTTGTTTCTACTTTAATATGTGCATGCATTTCTTTTAACATATCGCTTATACATGTTAGTGGAGCCTTTAGGATCTTTGCTTGATTACCAGCGTTGTGATGGCAGTCACACCAGTGGGGGCTGGGTAATCTACAAGCATATCCTTATACAGGTCCTTAGTCGTAGGATTATCGAGACGGGGCATCGATACTCCGGAGTAGACTAGCATAGACGCTTCTCATCCCAGCAGGGGAGATGGTCTGTCCCACAGCCATTAGTACGTCGTACTGGAGATAGTATGCGGGTGCTCGTTAGGTTACGAGTACACTGGACAGGACTCGTCGGGAATTGTTGGTTGGTACTATACCTATCGTCAGATAACAGTTCCCAGATGACAGGAGTACAACTTAGTCCGTCGACTTGACACTGCTACTTCGCCTCGAGTGTATTCCCACTGTACTTTGACTACTACCCTACCACGGCTCAAAGGAGTCGTGCAAACAGGTAGTAGTTGGGTGCAGTCCCGAAGCACTTGGAGGCAGTAGCGGTTAGATAGAATTCGTCTCTCCCGGTATTGGGGGTTGATATCGCGTTGTGTCTAGGAGAGCCATTACACAAAGTCCCTGGCCAGGGCAAGCGAGAATTACTGGTAGTGTTTCCAGTAGTTTCTCAGGGTGTTATGGGCTACACTCCGTCACGACTTGTACCGCTATTAGGGGTCTGACGTTTACCGCCCCCTAGGCCCGACATGCGATACTCTTAGACGAACAGACCGGACTGTACGGAGATTGTCACATTCAGGCTCAGTAGGAGTTCGGATGGGGTTTACCTCGCCGGCCTTCTTATCGATATCTACCTGGGGACCGTTACGTACAGCTAGTGCCGCTTGTGGTCTGTGGTTAAATCCACTGCCAGCGTAGTGTCGAGTCTTTAGAGTCCCACACAGAGAGTTTTCCTGCATTGGGCAAAAGGTGTAGAGGCCGTATGGTTTTACGGCAGGGCTACGAGCACTTGCGTGCACTTGTGTGCGTATGATGTTCGGACAGACAATACTAGTGGGTTTTGGTTTAAACCGGATCCTAGTATTGTATAGATGGATTAGTTTTGTCTTCTGTGCATTCGTATTCTACGGAATGCAGATGCGGGTGTGTATGCACGGTTGTGAGGAGCGAAGAAGGAGATGCCTCATTAGGGTTTTGACCATTGACTTGGTCAACACCATTATGAGGTGGAGGAAAATATTTACTAATCCTTTTAATGATAATTGTGTTATGGCTAATTGCTTTGACCATTTGACTATGTTGACCTAGTTGACCATTGTTGACTTGGATATTTTTTCGAGCTCTAGACTCTTCTTATGGCTTGGATTTAACTTGACATGATAATGGTCAAATCAATTGTAACCATCACAATTTATCATGACAAAAGGATGGTAATTATTTTTCTTATGCATCATTATCTTCTTCTCATTCTCTCTCATCAAATGAGAGCTCCCATGGTTTGCTTCTTCTTCCTCCTCACTACAAATTCCCAATAGTCTCATGTGTTGAGCAAATTAGGTTCTAAATAGACAAACAAACCCATCTTCTTCCTCTACGTCACCTAGGGCATCAAGAGTAGCAAACTTGTTGCCCTAGTTACCTCGGCTTGAGGTGGAGCTCGGACTATAGACTCTCGGATGGATCGTCTTCGACTCTAGGAGGCCGCGGAGGTGACCAATGTCCGGATCGATCCTCGGAGCTTGCATGGACGAGGAGGACAGCGGAGGGAAGAACCGAAGGACCGTTTTCGTGAGGTATAATCTCCTAAGTATAGTAGATAGAACCTCTAGTTGTTTGTTAGAAATGGTTTGGCAAAGATCCTCGAGATAGTCTATGTTACCTTGTGATAAAAATTTGTTTTTTTACCCATTCCGCCTCCCCGTAAGTACCGGGATGGGTAACGTAGACTTACAGTGGTATCAGAGCCTAGCTAAGCCATTACTAACATGTTAGCAAAGTGTTAGAAATTCGATCGCTGGAGAAATCGCAAAAACATGTCAAAAATGCACGTTTTCTGTCGATTTTAAAATTGGTCCAAAAAATTATTTCAGGGACCTTAAAAATACGTGCAGGCTTTTTGAAGGACACACAAGAAAAATGAGCTCGTGAATCGGTCAGACCGCCGTGGAAGCGCGGTGAAACCAAGCGTTTAGCGGCGGATCCGCGGCCGAGTCGACGCCGAGTCAACTCGTTTTTCCTGCAGTCTGTCCAGATTTGTATTTTGTGATTTTTCTGATACTTTGTTTTTGCCCAGATTTTGTTGAGTACTGTGTTGTGCTTGGGGTAGTTTTAAATCAATTTATCGATCAAAATTCTATGTATTTTAGCTAATCGGATCTTCTGTGATGTGATATATGTACTGAACGCTTACTAATCGCTATACGTCGATAAGCGGGGGTTGTACATATCTTTGATCTGTGATGTTGGATTGTGTATATGGACTTGTTGGATTGTCGTGGATGAATAGCCGGGGATGTGAGATGAGTGTTTATTTATCTTTCATTTGATATAAATTGTAAATTGATGTAATATTATTTTATGGCCGCACATCCGGGTTGAGATTGTAGCCGCCATTGTATATTATTTCTTTTACTGTTTTTTGCTCCTAGGATAGACCCAAGATGGGGTGCACAAACTACCGGGTACTTTGAAGTGCCGAGTGGCCTACTCACGTTATTAAAGGAGGTTGCTTCACTTCGGGTATCTGGCGGGTAGTTTGCCGCACCCGTAGGGGTCTAGAGTGGGGTTTGGCATCGCGACCGTGTAATCCGTCTTTCGTTGCAGGCTCAAACGAAGCGCGGATTCCTAGTATATCCAATGTGTTCATCTGTGATCTGGAATGGCTATCATTGCATCTGACGAATGTATATATCTATATATGATATCTAGTAGGCGTTGCTTATGTTTTGCATCCGAGCTAGTCCAGCCCCCGCTATATCGTTAGTTAAGTAACCTAACGGGTGATGACAGGGCCCAGTGGCGAATGCGGATGGCATAAGAGTACGTCATATTTTCGTTGTTTTCTTCAATGGTAGGATTAATTGATGAGACGCATTAAATTAATGCAAAGAAAACGAACCAAAGCTGAATCGTTGGAACAATTTCAAAACCACTCGTTTTTTTTTTCAAAACAGCAAAACTTTTAAAAACGCGGAGCGTAAACCACTCCTTTTATAAGCTATCAGGTTCCTTCGATTATATCAAGTTCACTACGTTCACAGTTTCGCCAAAACCATTCATAGCCCTCCGTCATTTCAGTTAAATATTCAGTAGTATTCAAGCTATGTATTTTGACCTTCGCCAAGGCATAGTGATTGGTAGCTGCTGGATATTTATCTGTAACATAGATAGATGCGTTGGTTTGGGACAGTCGTACTACTATTTTGGCCTTCGTCAAGGGTATGTACGGGTGGGTTCAAATTAACCTGGATAATGACGGGTAGAACTTGACACGTGACTTATGATATGTTGGCCTTCGTCAAGGTCATAAGAGCATGGGGCAAAAATCCACATCGGGAGTTTCTAAGAAAATTGAAACTTTCTAGTGCTGCATACCATTTGGAGTTTGATAATGTTGGTAGGATTCCTGCAGCATTATCACACAATGATATTTGGATCCTGATCCTACTGTGAGTATCCGCTACTCCTCGGGAGATTTCTTCACTTAACGATCAATGCTATAAACCAAGTAGGTGTCTAGAACAGTGTTAGCGAGGCTACGCCTCCAGGGAAAAGAGGTTATTTAATTAAGGAACTTCGCGAAAGCGTCGTAAAACCTCCCTCGAAGTACCGACACTAGCCTGACTGAACGGTTAAGCAAGTATTGTACGGTGAGATTAATCCTGACTAATTCTTTTTTATGGTTTGAGAAAGGATTCGAGAAACAGTGGGAGCCATCCTGTTTAGATAAACTAAAAATCAATCTAAACTTGCAAGAGCATCATGCAAAGTGTTTTCTTCTTTCTCTCTTAATTGCAGCGACCCAGTGACCAGACATAGGTTACATCTAGATAATAAAATGACTGAATCTAACTGTAATGACCGGCAAAGGTCTGTCCAGATGCCCATTACCCATGACAAACTGGGAGACCTCTTCACTAATCAAACCCCTGCTGTCTCAGGACCAGTTTCCACTGTCACGGATATTGATATCCGCAAGACATTGGAAAAAGACTGTGCGAATGCCAAGTGCCTCGTGTTGGCCTCAGTTGATGGTACATACCATAGGCAGCACGAGAAGATGGACTTAGTTTTTGTATTCCTCCATAACAAAGATTTATATGGAGAGCAATCTCGTATCGCAAGATATGAGACCTCGAACGAATTGTTTCAAGCGAGGTTGGCTGTCGGGTCATCTGTAGGGGACAACGTCCTTACAGAGACCAGCTATTTTGATGAGCTCACGGACCTGAAGACCACGTTGAAGAACGGGTCAAGTACTGACTTGATTCTACAGTCTCTGCCCTCTACTTACACCCTGAAAGAAACCAGGAAAGTAGAAGGAAAGGGAAGGGCAAAAGTTTTGGGACTAGATATAGGGAAGGAGGGACGTCCCTATTGTTACGGGAAAGGACATTGGCAGAGGGATTGCAGGGCTAGCAAAGCCAGTAGCCAGGATTCGAAGCATGTTGTGGCTTCGGCTTCAGGTGTGTTTGTAATAGAAAACTGTATGTCAATTAACTCTACTTCCTAGGTACTAGATACCGGATCAGAATCTCATATCTGTAATTCATTACAGGTTTTAAGAAACCGTAGAATTATCAAGGTAGGTGATATGACTCTCAGAGTTGCGAACGGAATGAGCGTGAACGCTGAATCCGTAGGGGAATATCACCTAGGATTGACAAGTTGGCAGATATTGATTCTACGTAACTGTTTATATGTACCTAGTCTAGCTTGTAATATCATGTCTGTATCCTTACTTTTTAAGGAAGGGTATGATTTTACATTTGTAAGCGATGTGGTCCACATCCACCTAAATCAAGTTCTGATTGGGTCAGGTACATTAGATAACGATATATACGTACTGAATCAAGCTCAGGTTTTCAATGTCCAGAACACACTTAAAAGAAAGTCTCCGGAATTAAATCAGGCTCTCTTATGGCATTGTAGACTGGGTCACATCGATGAGACATGGTTAACAAAGTTACATAAAGAGGGATATTTGGATCCATTCGAATATCAATCTTATGCCACTTGTGAATCTTGTCTCATGGGAAAGATGACAAAGACTCCGTTCACTGGACACGGAGTAAGGGCGAGCGAGCTCTTGGGACTTGTACACAGCGATATATGCGGTCCAATGTCTACACATGCACGAAGTGGTTTTTCCTATTTCATTACTTTTACGGATGATTTCTCCAGGTATGGACATGTCTTCTTGATGAAGCATAAATCCGAGGCCTTTGAAAAATTCCAAGAATACAAGAATGAAGTAGAAAAACAAACAGGCAAAAGTATCAAGTCACTGAGATCTGATCGAGGTGGTGAATACTTAAGTGCCGAGTTTCTGGACTACTTAAAAGAGAATGGAATTCTCTCTCAGCTTACTCCTCCATACACACCACAAAACAACGGTGTATCTGAAAGGCGGAATCGAACCCTATTGGATATGGTTCGTTCCATGATGAGTAAGGCTGAGTTACCGCGATCTTTCTGGGGTTATGCACTAGAATCAGCTGCATATCTTTTGAACAAGGTTCCTACCAAGACTGTGCCTACCACACCATATCAGATGTGGTGTGGGAAGAAACCCTATCTTCAATATCTGAAGATATGGGGATGTCCAGCTTTTGTTAAAAGCAGCATGCAGACAAACTCGAGGCACGCTCAGTACTGTGTAAGTTTGTGGGATACCCAAAGAACTCCAGGGGGTATCTTTTCTATTACACAGAGGAACAAAAGGTTTTTGTTTCTCGTCATGCCCACTTTCTGGAACATCAGTTTTTAGAAAAAGAAACAAGTGGGAGCGCAATAGAACTGGAAGAAATTCCAGAACCACAAGCTATTACTGAAAGCTTGGTAGAACCAAAAGTTTCAGGAGAACCGGACATCCCAGCGACACTCCGCAGGAGTAGTAGGCAGTCTCATCCGCCCGAGAGATACTACGGTTTTCTCATAGACGGGGATAGAGAGGATTGCATCATTGAAAATGATGAGCCTACTAGCTTCCAGCAAGCCATTCAGAGCGGTGACTCGGTAAAATGGATGGATGCAATGCGGACCGAGATGGAGTCCATGTACACCAACAAAGTTTGGACTTTGGACATTGCTCCAGAAGGGGTAAAACCCGTAGGCTGCAAATGGATCTTCAGAAAGAAGATTGGTGTAGATGGGCGGGTTGAAACCTATAAAGCTAGACTTGTTGCGAAGGGTTTTCGTCAAAGACCTGGTTTGGACTATGACGAAACCTTTTCTCCGATGGCTATGCTCAAATCCATTCGGATACTTCTTGCCATTACTGCTTTCCACGATTATGAGATCTGGCAGATGGACGTAAAGACGACTTTTCTAAATGGTAATTTGGAAGTGCGCGTCTATATGGATCAGCCGGAGGGTTTCATTCAGAGTGGGAGCAGCGGTAAAGTGTGCAAGTTGCTTAAGTCCATTTATGGACTAAAGCAGGCATCGCGGAGTTGGAACATATGCTTTGATGATACTGTCAAAGAATTCGACTTTATCAAAAATGCAGATGAACCATGCATTTACAGTAAGATTGTAGGGAGAACTGTGGTATTCCTCGTCTTGTACGTGGATGACATTCTCTTAATAGGAAATGGCATTCCTATGCTACAGTCAGTCAAAGGTTTCTTGTCACAGAGGTTCTCCATGAAGGACCTACGTGATGCCAACTACATTCTGGGGATCCAGATCTATCGTGATAGATCTAAGAGGATGTTGGGACTTTCGCAGTCCAGGTACATCGACACCATACTGAAACGATTCAGTATGGAAGATTCAAAGCGCGGTAATCTACCGGCTTGTCAGGAAATCACCCTCTCCAAACAGATATCTCTCAAGAATGATTTGGAAAGGGCTCGCATGTCATCTATACCCTACGCATCTGCGGTAGGTTCTATAATGTATGCGATGTTGTGTACCAGACCAGATGTAGCATACACACTGAGCGTTGTAAGCAGGTATCAGTCTGACCCAGAGGAGAAATACTGGATAGCAGTAAAGAACATTCTCAAGTACTTGAGAAGGACTAAGGAGATGTTCTTGGTGTATGGAGGAAAAGACCTCCAGATCGAGGCTTTTGCTGACTCCAGCTTCCAGAGTGACAAGGATGACTCTAAGTCCATGTCGGGTTATGTCTTTACCCTTAATAGAGGGGCGGTTTGTTGGAAGAGCTCCAAGCAGGAAACCGTTGCTGACTCGATGATGGAAGCAGAGTACATAGGTGCTTGCGATGCCATAAAAGAAGCTGTCTGGATGAAGAAGTTCCTCACAGAACTTCAGGTGGTTCCAACCATTGTTGATCCAATACCGCTGTATTGCGACAACAACGGCGCTATAGCTTTAGCGAAGGAACCCAGGTCCCATCAGAAGTCCAAACACATTTTGAGGCGGTACCACCTGATCAGGGAGATCATAGATCGCCAGGAGATCGAGGTGAAGAGAGTAGATTCGGAGAATAACACTGCAGATCCATTCACGAAGGACGTACCCCAGACTCAGTTCGAGCGGCTGATCGAGATGATAGGTCTTCGATACGCCAGTACATGGCCCTAGTGCAAGTGGGAGATTTTTAGTGTATATGCTCTAGAGGCTATTACTGTATCATACTAGTTTGTATATTACTTAATGGAAGCTTGGGATATTCACAGTTGTATAGACAGTATTGCTATAAATAGTAGTATGCTACTTGGTTTGTTTCTACTTTAATATGTGCATGTGTTTCTTTTAGCATATCGCTTATACATATTAGTGGAGCCCTCAGGATCTTTGCTTGATTACCAGCGTTGTGATGGCAGTCACACTAGTGGGGGCTGGGTAATCTACAAGCACATCCTTATACAGGTCCCTAGTCGTAGGATTATCGAGACGGAGTATCGATACTCCGGAGTAGACTAGCGTATACGCTTCTCATCCCAGCAGGATAGATGGTCTGTCCCACAGCCATTAGTACGTCGTATTGGAGATAGTATGCGGGTGCTCGTTAGGTTACGAGTACACCGGACAGGACTCGTCGGGAACTGTTGGTTGGTACTATACCTATCGTCAGATAACAGTTCCCAGGTGACAGGAGTACAGCTTAGTCCGTCGACTTGACACTGCTACTTCGCCTCGAGTGTGTTCCCACTGTACTTTGATTACTACCCTACCACGACTCAAAGGAGTCGTGCAAACAAGTAGTAGTTGGGTGCAGTCCCGAAGCACTTGGAGGCAGTAGCGGTTAGATAGGATTCGTCTCTCCCGGTATTGGGGGTTGATATCGTGCTGTGTCTAGGAGACCCATTACACAAAGTCCCTGGCCAGGGCAAGCAAGAATTACCGGTAGTGTTTCCAGTAGTTTCTCAGGGTGTTCTGGGCTACACTCCGGCACGACTTGTACCGCTATTAGGGGTCTGACGTTTACCGCCCCCCTAGGCCCGACATGCGATACTCTTAGACGAACAGACCGGACTGTACGGAGATTGTCACATTCAGGTTCAGTAGGAGTTCGGATGGGGTTTACCTCGTCGGCTTTCTTATCGATATCTACCTGAGGACCGTTACGTACAGCTAGTGCCGCTTGCGGTCTGTGGTTAAACCCACTGCCAGCATAGTGTCGAGTCTTTAGAGTCCCACACAGAGAGTTTCCCCGCATTGGGCAAAAGGTGTAGAGGCCGTATGGTTTTACGGCAGGGCTACGAGCACTTGCGTGCACTTGTGTGCGTATGATGTTCGGACAGACAATACTAGTGGGTTTTGGTTTAAGCCGGATCCTAGTATTGTATAGATGGATTAGTTTTGTCTTCTGTGCATTCGTATTCTACGGAATGCAGATGCGGGTGTGTATGCACGGTTGTGAGGAGCGAAGAAGGAGATGCCTCATTAGGGTTTTGACCATTGACTTGGTCAACACCATTATGAGGTGGAGGAAAATATTTACTAATCCTTTTAATGATAATTGTGTTATGGCTAATTGCTTTGACCATTTGACTATGTTGACCTAGTTGACCATTGTTGACTTGGATATTTTTTTGAGCTCTAGACTCTTCTTATGGCTTGGATTTAACTTGACATGATAATGGTCAAATCAATTGTAACCATCACAATTTATCATGACAAAAGGATGGTAATTATTTTTCTTATGCATCATTATCTTCTTCTCATTCTCTCTCATCAAATGAGAGCTCCCATGGTTTGCTTCTTCTTCCTCCTCACTACAAATTCCTAATAGTCTCGTGTGTTGAGCAAATTAGGTTCTAAATAGACAAACAAACCCATCTTCTTCCTCTACATCACTTAGGGAATCAAGAGTAGCAAATTTGTTGCCCTAGTTACCTCGGCTTGAGGTGGAGCTCAGACTATAGACTCTCGGGTGGATCGTCTTCGACTCTAGGAGGCCGCGGAGGTGACCAAGGTCCGAATCGATCCTCGGAGCTTGCATGGACGAGGAGGACAGCGGAGGGAAAAACCGAAGGACCGTTTTCGTGAGGTATAATCTCCTAAGTATAGTAGATAGAACCTCTAGTTGTTTGTTAGAAATGGTTTGGCAAAGATTCTCGAGATAGTCTATGTTACCTTGTGATAAAAATTTGTTTTTTACCTATTCCGCCTCCCCGTAAGTACCGGGGTGGGTAACGTAGACTTACATCTCTCTCTCTCTCTCTAACTTTCCCCCTCTCCTCTCCAAACCCTCCGCCGATGAACTCGCGTCACCGGTGACACCCCAGAACCTTCGATGACCTTTCCTCCATCGACCACCACCCTCCTCACTCCACACCAACACCTTGACCACCCGATCATAACCCAAATCCTAAGCTCCCGAGCACCCCCACTACCCCACCAACAGTTTCCCCAACAATCATCGACGCCGCCGGCCACCTCCTCCTACGAGCCACCACCGCGATACCTCTTCTTCTCACCCAACGCCAGAACCCACCACCACTTCGTGCACACCTCCAACACCAATCCATCATCTTCAAGCTCTTGCCATCCGCTGCCATCGCCACCTCCTCTTCACCGTCGATCTCTACACTCTGTCGCGGCGCTAATACCCAATCCCCATGCAGCTACCATCTCTAGCGAGTCCTCTTGCCTAACTCCGGATAGAGCCGAGCCAGCCACCATCGCCATCATTCTGTCGCCGGTTTTGGATCGCCGTCGCTGCCCGTGATCGTACCGTACTCATACCATTCGTCGCCACGATCATCGCAGGCAATTGAAACCCTCACTTGCTTTAACATGCTATGAACATAGATCTATGATTTCTTGATAAAATTATATTAGATAGATTATTATGAACAAGTGTTAAGTAGTATACTATCATGTATATATTGTAAGACATCATCGTATTTTCATGGAAACCCATAGTAATTCTAAGATATTAGTTTTGAGCGTAATTGGATCTAAACCATCATATTAATACCGTGTGGAATTATAAGTATTAGATACCATTTTCACGAGTTGGGCAAAACCGACTTTAATTCGATGGCTCTTGATATTGTACGCTAAGAGTTCAATGCGGTGAACTAAACCAAACCCCCGTCGAACATGCACAAAGATTTTACCAATAATTTCTTTTGCTACTTACGAATATTGTGTAGAAAACTGAACTCAAAATAACAAAGTATCACGCAAGGAAATGAAGTCCTAAAGACGCGACGTCAAATCTGGTCTTTACTGTACATGTCGTGGTGTTAATTTGATATTAAATTTGATACATATCGGAATGTAATTTTCTTGTTCTCATATCGAAGCCGACTCGATAAGATAGAACCCCCTATAATTTTTATTTCAATTCTGATATACCACAATGGCAAAAACTGGCTTGGAATGCGGCTCTGGACTGCAGTCCAGAGCAACATTTCATTTTGACACCTGGTTCTAATTAACTGTATAGCTCTGTATGGAAATGAAAATATGTGGAACCCTATACTGTTGCGAAGATAATCCTGTTAGCTAACAATAGGTGGTGGTTTCGTTTGATTTTACTTTCGTTTGATATTTTAATGGCATTTTCAACTGTCGAGGTGTACTGCAGTTTAGTACAGAGACAGATTGTATACCCTAACATTAAACAGCGCATATCTCCCACCACGTAGTGGATATTGTTGACCCATATGGTGTGTTGGAAACATAATTAATAAAACTAAATTTTACCTAACTATAGCATCGCCTGATTGTGATCCCAACAGGGAGTAAAATGTGTTACGAAAAGGACTTTCAGTTCAGGAACTGGATTTCCAGTAGTGAACACTTAAAATGAAATGACCGTAACCCACGAACCTGAAACCCGATTGACCTGGAACCAATTTTTTCGGATTGCTGTTTAAGTTTTACTTTCTACCTCTTTTGTGTCATTTTGCTTAATTATGATCGTACGATTTAATATGTTTTTCTGAACTCGTAATATATGTTGTGATTCATATCATACATGACTTGATATGTGGCATCATTCTCGTATTTACCTGACCGTGATACCTTTAGTGATGGTGAACATTCATAGTGATTATTAATGAACTTTGCATTGTCGAACGTGAGTGGTATTGGATTAATTGTGTCAAGTACGCCAGTGATAAGTGATTGATTTGTGAAAGTGAACAGTGCAGTGAAAAGTGAATAAAACCGTGATTTTGGCACGTGCCTATTGTAATGTTTTAAAAATAAATAAATAAATAAATCGTTTAGGTGAAATTTCCGATAACCGGTAATATAAATCATATTTTCCGTAAAACCAAGATATAATAATTTTTCAATATAGACTTAAATACACCCATTTTAACTATGTAATTGCTAGTATTTGGTATTTAATTAGTCACTTATAAATTATTAGTTTACTTAAATATTTTCCTTAATTAATTAATTAAAATATTATTATAAGCTTTTATTTATACATTAAATTAGTGTAAATTACCAAATGAGTATGGATTAATCATTCATTTGTGAACCATGACAACTATATAACAAGTTTGTGATATATTTTTTTTCTTTACAATTGTCTCTAAGATTCTAGAGAATTCTCGGCTTAGTTAGAAAACAAAATAAAGAAATTAATTAAGTTATTAGTTAATAAAAGATATAATGGGCTTTGTCTTGACATGGAAAATTCCACATACACCCACACACATTCCTCTCCCCATTTGGCCAAGCCTAATGTGGTAGCCCCCCTCTCTCTTCATAAGTTCTCATCTCATTCTCACTTCAAAAAAAAAAAAAGATTAAAAGAAAAGAAAATTAAATAGGGGATTCATATATGAAATGATGGGGATGTTTCTACACATGTCTACACAAATCCACACACTCCACTTTTTCTCTCTCCTTCCCAATTCTTGCTGGCCAAGCCCCTTTGAGCAGTCCCCCCAATTTTCTCACTTCATTTCCAACACAAAATTCTTCAAAAAAATCATCTAAATTCAATACCAAGTCTCATTAATCCTTAGTTTAACTTTTACCCATTATTCTTTGTTCAAAATTTGCATGGATCTTGGAGCTAGAAGCGATTTTGGAGGTCAAGTTTGCAAGTTTGATCTCTTGATTTGCGAGATATAAATCTTAACCTATGGTTTAATTGTTGGATAATTACTTCAATCTAAGCTAATTAAGTATTTAATTATGGTTTTAATTTCAAATTAAATTTTCAAGAGAAGGGTTTGAATGCAAGTTAAGGTTTTTATCACACCATTAAGGTTGCAATGAGTAGTTTAATATTTTAAGACATGCAAAATCTAAACTAGATGTTAAATTGCTAATTGTTACTTTTGAATTATCTTAATTCTATAATTTTGCAAACTAAGTTTTTAATTGGTGTGTAAATAGCTGAGATAAAATTCTAGTAAAGCTTTGTGTGGCTCAATTAAGTTATTAAATGAATATTGTGGCCACTAGTTTTGTTAAAATATCAAGATTTGAACTAAAATGGTAAATTGATGCTCACTAGGTTTTTGGAATTAAATCGATTTTAATTAAGTTGTGATTTTGATGATAAACAACCGATTTCATATAATATTTAGTATGTTATGAACACACGATTGGTACGATTGGGTTTTAGGTTTAGTGGTTTTCACGTATAGCAACCCTAGTTGCGGTTTGTGGCGTTGTCGCGAGCACGTTTTGTGCACCAAGTGTGTGCGTATATTGTTATGCGCGTGGATTGACTTGTGTCGTTTGTGTCCGCGACTAATTGTATATTCATCCTCTTAATTGCTTGTGTGCGATTCTAGGACCGGGTGCAGATACGTCGGATGTGGCGCGGAAAAAGACAGGGCGGAGATCGGATCAGATTAGCCGAGGCGTCTCGGTGAGTAGATGTACACATTTATGGGGGGATCGTCTGGATGTCCCGAGGCACCCGATGGTATAGTATTACTTATAGTGCTTGCATTATATGCGTAGTGTCACGCCCCGCTTCCCGGTATACGGCGAAGGGGACGGGACGAGGCCCGCTACGTATTTACTATGAAGTAAATACGCTAAGCGTATCTAAGCAATATAAAAGTAAGCACAAGAGACAAGAGATATAAACTGAACAACAACTTTATTTATTGACATTCTTTTGTACAATGCATGAAAAGTAAATACAACTGAAATAAAAGCGATGCCTAAACAATGGCATAACAGGAATGTAAAGTACTGAAAAGACAATGAAACTAAAGCTCTGGGTCTTCAGCAAACTGATCCAAGTCTTCAGCAGTAGGCTCGATCGCTGACGTGTCCAAATCACCTGACGATATTCAAAGAAGAAAGAAAGAGAACGTCGTCAGCAAACAGATCGCTCGGTAAGTCCCAAAAATAAGAGGAAAGTAGAATAGACAGAATAAGAAGGTATCTTTTAAAGTTGTATTATATTGTTATAATATTGTGTTAATGTTGTTGTTTGTAGCTTGGTACAGAAGATGCCAGTGTATACGAGAGGAGTCCCAATTACACCAGGGACTTTGGTAACCCGTAGTATAAGGCTCCGTCGATAATACCACGAAACAACGGCATGGATGTAATTACGTCTTAAGTGACCATCTCGTGCACCTTTAACACATTCCGTACCAGTCTACCCCTTAAACCCCGTCGTGTTATCTTGATTGTATTGTTGTATTGTATTGTTTTGTATTGTAAACTGTATAGATTGTATAATTGGATGACTGACCGAAACCATGATATCAGTAAACGGATGTAACCGTAGAATCATGTAAATGGATGTAAACTGGAGATCATGTAAATGGAAAGTATATCCATGGTTCGGTTCAGTCAAGTTATATAGGTTGGTAGATTGAATATATGGAATAATGGATTCATGGATTCATGTTGAATTGTAATATTGTGGATTGTAGATTGTAGGTTGTACTTGAATCATATTCAAGTCAGATTATAATGAGACTCAAGAGATTGGTCCCGCTTAAACCTATATTTACTAGGGTCCTTAGGGTAAATTATAGAACTTGCGGGGTTTTTATGTAAAAATACTTTTATATACTTTTCAAAATACACCCAAAGTATTTATTAATCGTCTTTAGAGTTGTAATGAATGTAGATTTTATATGGTGATATTTCTAATGGAAATATCCTAATTTCATGATAAATGGTATTTATTTGTAATATTGGTTTTGTATGGAAGTCATGGTATTTTAGTATAAGATTGATTCTTGTGATTTTGAAAAGAGTTGGAATATTTATATTATATCAAAATAGATATTTTAATGATAAATATACATATATTTATACAAAAATAATTTTAATATACATTTTATATTCTAAAAATCTCATTTTCTTAAGATGTCGTATTTTAAATCTTTCGAGACCGAATGCTCCTTGCGGAGGTCTGAATCTCGCACTACTAAACCCGAGGATGTGCGATAATCCGCACCATCCCGAACGGGTTCCCCAAAATGGGTTGTAGCGGCGCTTTGCAAAGATTGTATAAATACTAAATCCTTTAAAAAACGGTTTTATTAAGTAAATGGTATTTATTTGCAATGATGTCGTATTTTCCGTATTCTATGTTCTAGGGTCTCCTAAGTCAACTAGACTGCTTCTAACTGGTCCAAAGCGACAAGTTGTGAGATACCTCAAATCGCCTCTTCACCGCCAATTGTGGCCAGGTAAGTACAAGTGAAGAAAGGAGGGATCCGCTCACGAATCATCGTGAGACGGGCCTTTTAAAGTTACCTTTCTCACTTGTCTAGCCTAGACACCACAAAGTCAGGTTTAGATAAACGACTGAATGCCCACAACCTTATCCTGTTTTCATAATAAGTGGTATTTATTTGTAAAGATGTATCAATACTAAATCTTTTAGAAATGGTTTTATTAAGTAAATGGTATTTAAATGAAAATGTTTGTTTTCCCGTATTCTAAGTTCTCGAGGGTATCGTGTTATGTTGCATATGAGTGTGTGATGACGTAGGTCGTTACCTCGTGATCTACTTAAAGGTATAGCAAGTTTAATGGAGTTAAACGTAGAATTGAAACAATGTGGTATTTAAGTGAAAAATACGATAAATTGAAATAGCCATCATTTTATGAAATGAAACTTGATCAATTTGGTTGATTAGTGTTTAATAGTCAACATGAAGGAGTTTAAGCATAATTGTATTAACGAGAAGTGAAGTTATATGAAGAAACCGAATCGGAAATTGGATTTGTTCCGATTCCGTCGGGTTTGTAAATCCGTATTTTTAGAAAAGAAAAGAGAGGTAGAATGAGGACTTACGGGTTTGGACAACTAGAAGAAAGAGATAGAACGGGAGGAGTCGCCGGTGCGTCGCTTCGTCGCCGGGAGCTCCTAGAACGATCGCCGGAAGTTCGCCGGGAATTTCGCCGTAGCTTCGCTTCGTGCTCGTTTTCAAAGTACACAAGTTTCTTGGAAATTTTTAGAGAGTTGGCTCAGAGTTTTGGGGTGAGAGGGTAGAGGGTAGGGGTGGTATTTATAGGATTAGGGTAGGGTTAGGGTAGATGAAGGGTTTAATTGAAAAAAAATGTAAATATATATAAAAATGTATTAAAAATTGGAGTAAATGGGGCTTTCTAAATTCTCTGGAACCGATCTGGGAATTTAAAATATACAGGGGGTATAGAATACCACGAGCCCCAACTTTTATGTTGGGAACTCGGCCGTCCGGCGGCGCCGTCCCGAGTCGGCCGGTCCGCCGTCCGAGTCGGCCGAGTCGGAGGTCAGGGAGGTAGGGGGTCGTCTGGTGTAGCCTCTGGTATATTTAGTTTTTCATGTGCAGTGGAAAATTTTGGAGTTATCACGTGTTGACTGTTGGGCTTCTATAAAATTTAAAACAAATAAATATTAAAAATAATGTGGGGTATGCGATTTGAACTCTGGTGGCTTGGTTCAGCAGTGCAAGGTATTACCAATGAGCTACAAGCTCCTTCTTATAATTATGGAGCTATTTAATTACTTAAAATAGTCACAGAAAATGTAAATACTCCAAGTATACATTAATTTTTAAGCAAATTTTGTACACTAAAAATGGAGTTGTTACATTCTTTTAACTTGTAATTAAAAAGCAAAATAATTACTTATATCTTGTGCTCAGGCTAAAATACCCCTTTATGGATTTTTGAAAAATATTTGAAAAATTTTGTATAGGAAAATTAGGGTTGTTACACGTAGTTTCCTAGTTATGCATCTCATTGCATTGCATCATCTTGTGTGTGTGTGTGACATCATCATTGGACACTTGCACCATTACCATTGGTTCATGCAGCATGTGCACTATTCATGCGAACACATACGCCTTTGATAATTGCTATGTCACGAACACTATAGAACTTGTTTAAAATTGGTAACGGTGCATTTGCATCATATATGATTCGTAGATTTATACTTGTATATTTTTTTCATTAAATGGATACGTAGGATTGTTAGTCATTTATACATACCTCATTGCATCATGATTCATGCATAGCTTCTGGCCGTACTGCGCATGATATATACTACCGTATCATAGATTTCCATCATCATCGACATGTTTTCATATTGTGATCCTTCTTGAGGATTTCAGTACTTATGAGATTTCTAGATTTTGGGGAAAACCGCAAGAATTTTATAAACCTATTATCATTTTTAAAAATAGAAATTTACGGTTTTCTCGTGATATGATGTGTGTGGTGTCCACCATGAGTTTTCTCGGTTCTTGAGCTGTATCATATACCCGATTCGAGGAGGGGATGACCGTTTGCAGGTACATGGTGGACCCGGTATGATACCCCGGGGCAAGAGGATCGCAGATGATGGCGTTGAGCCCGGCAAGGGAGCACTACCTACCGGTTATTTATGACGCGGCGGATATTCGGAGGATACCGACCGTAGTTGTGTGATTTGATAATATGGGCCGATCCGGACTGACGGAGCTCGAGATATTGAGATATTGAGATTTGAGATACAGAGATATTGAGATATTATGACATTGAGATGTCGAGACATTGAGATATTAAGGCATTGAGATATACATATTTAGTGTCGATGCTTGACACGGATTTCAGTTGATTTCATTGATGATACTTCAGTTATTTCACAAAAGTTTTACTAAGATAAGAATACAGATTTTCTCGTACCAAACATATTCAGGTTTCATGTGATTATGCATTCATGTTGCACACATACTAGTGCATTGCATCATATCGGTATATGTAGGCTGTGACGCATTGCGTGCATGCTTACGATAGCCTTATTAGATGTCATGCCCCGCTTCCCGGTATACGGCGAAGGGGACGCGACCGGTCCGCTACGTATAAACTCAGAAGTACATACGCTAAGCATATCTAAGCAATATAGAAATAAATACACAAGAGACAATATAATAAAAACAACAACTTTTATTTATTAACATTCTTTTGTACAATGCATGAAAAGGAAATACAACTGAAATAAAACGATGCCTAAACAATGGCATAACAGGAAATGAAAAGTACTGAATAGAAAATGTACAATGTCTAGAGCTCGGGGTCTTCACAGAACTGGTCCAAGTCTTCAGCAGTGGGCTTGTTCTCCGACGGGTCCAAACCACCTGACGACATTCAAAGAAGAAAGAATAGAATGTCATCAGCGAACAGGTCGCTCGGTAAGTCCCAAAGATAAGGGAGAAATAGACAGAGAGTAGGAGAGAGAGTAGCTTTTAATGTTGTAATATATTGTTGTAATGTTGTATTAACGCTGTTGTTTGTAGCTTGGTACAGAAGAATGCCAGTGTATGCGAGAGGGGTCTCTATATGCTAGAGACCAGGGCAAACGGAATATAGAGTACAAGGCTCTGTTAGAAGGCCCGGAACAATGGCAATTGGATTCATGTTAGATGTCTTAAGTCTTACCGTCTTGTACCACTTCTAACACCTTCCGTACCAGTCTACCCCTTAAACCCCGTAGTGTTTTGATTATATTGTTTGCCTTATAAATTGTATTGATTGTATAATTGGTTGACTGACCGAAACCATGATACCAGTAAACGGATGTAACTGAATAATCATGTAAATGGAATAACTGTAGAATCATGTAAATGGAATGTATATCCATGGTTCGGTTCAGTTAAGTTGTATAGATTGATAATTGGATTCATGGATTCATGTTGAATTGTAATATTGAATATTGTAGATTATAGATTGTAGATTTGTACTTCAATTATTTTCAAGTCAGATATAATCAGACTCAAACCCGAGTCAGACAATTAGAAATGTAAGTCGAAGTCTTGATTATTTCTTAAACCTATAATTGCTAGGATCCTTAGGGTAATTTATAGAACTTGAGGGGGTTTTATGTAAAAATACTTTTTATATACTTTTCAAAATACACCTCAAGTATTCGTTATTCGTCTTTAGAGTTGTAATGAAGGTGGATTTTGTATTGTGATATTTCTAGTGAAAATATTTTAGTTTCAGAAATAAAGGTATTTATTTGTAATATTGATTTATGTGGAATTTATGGTATTTTCGTGTAAAATTTGTTCTTGTGATTTTTAGAAAAAAGTGGAATATTTATATCATAACAAAATAGATATTTTAATGATAAATATACATATATTTATACAAAAATAATTTTAATAAATATTTTATATTCTAGAAAATCTCATTTTCTTAAGATGTCGTATTTTAAATCTTTCGAGACCGAATGCTCCTTGCGGAGGTCTGAATCTCGCACTACTAAGCCCGAGGATGTGCGATAAACTGCACCATCCTGAACGGGTTCCCCAAAATGGGTTGTAGCGGCGCTTTGCAAAGATTGTAAAATACTAAATCTTTTAGAAAACGGTTTTATGAAGTAAATGGTATTTATTTGTAAGGGTGTATATTTTCCGTATTGTATGTTCTAGATTCTCCTAAATCAACTAGTCTATTCCTAACTGGTCCAGACGACAAGTTGTGAGATGCCTCAAATCGCCTCTTCACCGCCAATTGTGGCCAGGTAAGTACAAGTGAGGAAAGGAGGGATCCGCTCATGAATCACAGTAAGACGGGCCTTTTAAAGTTACCTTTCTCACTTGCCTAGCCTAGACACCATAAAGTCAGGTTTAGATAAACGACCGATATCCACAACTTATCGTATTTTCATAATAAGTGGTACTTCTTTAAAAATGTATTAAAACTAAATCTTTTTAGAAATGGTTTTATTAAGTATATGGTATTTAAATGCAAATGTTTGTTTTCTCGTATTCTAGGTTCTCGGGGGTGTTGCATATGAGTGTGTGAGGAGGTAGGTCTTTACCTCGCTATCTACTTTAAATGTATAACAAATTTGATGGAGTTAAATGAAGGATTGAAACAATATGGTATTTAAGTGAAAAATACGATAAATTGAAATAGCTATCATTTCATGTGATGAAATTTGATCAAATTGTTTGATTAGCGATTAATAATCAACATGAGAAAGTTTAAGTATGATTGTATTAGTGAGAAGTGGAATTTTATAGAAAACCGAATCGGAAATCGGATTTGTTCCGATTCCGTCGGGTTTTTGTAATTTCGTATTTTGAGAATGGAAAAGAGAGATAGAAAAGAGACTTACGGGTTTTAGATTACACTAGAGAGTGAGAGAGAACTAGAGGAATCGCCGATGTGTTGTGTCGTCGCCGGTAGTTCCTAAAACGATTGCCGGAAGTTCCGCCGGAAATTCGTCGGAGCTTCGCCTCAAGCTTGTTTTCAAAGTACACGATTCTTGGAAATTTTTTGAGAGAGTGGGCTCAGGATTTTGGGGTGAGAGGGTAGAGGGTAGGGGGTGTATTTATAGGGTTAGGCTAGGGTTAGGGTAGGTGAAGAGTTTAAATTAAAAAAAATGTAAAAATATATTAAAATTCATTAAAATATGGAGTAAATGAGGATTTCAAAGGTTTCTGGAACCGATCTAAATAAATAGAGTATACAGGGAGGTAAGGGAGGCCAAGAGTCAACTTTTTTGTGTTGACGACTCGGCCGTCCGGCCGAGTCCGGCCGGCGGCGCCGTGCCGAGTCGGCCGGTCCGCCGTCCGAGTCGGAGGTCCGGGAGGTGGGGGGTCGTTTGGTGTAGCCTTTGGTATATTTAGTTTTTCAGGTTTAGTTCAAAATTTGGGAGTTATTGTGTGTGGACTGTTGGGCTTCCAAAGAATTTAAAACAAAAAATAAAAAAAATAATGTGGGGCATGAGATTTGAACTCTGGTGGCTTGGTTCAGTAGTGCAAGGTATTACCAATGAGCTATAAGCTCCTTCTTGTAATTAAATTGCTAATTAATTACTTAAGTCATGTGCTCAGGCAATAAATACCCCTTTAAGGATTTTGAAAAATAAACAATTTAAAAATTTGTATGGAAAAAGTGTATAAGAAAATTAAGATTGTTACATTCTACCCTCCTTATAAAAATTTCGTCCTCGAAATTTGTAAAAGGAAAGTGTAACAGTTCAAGAAAGTTTGGCGACTGGAGTATAGATAGTGTATAACAAAGTGATACAAGGGTGAAAAAGGCTTACCGGTGTTACCTTGACCTACAGTCTCGGCTTCTATGGCTTCTAATGTGAATGTCTGTCACCGTGGTACATTCCTTCTAGCTGGAGGCACATTCTGCCTTTGGGGCCTGTTTCTCTGCCCTCTAGGCATGTCCCTCACTGCCTGTTGGAATTGGCGAGTAGGCTGTGCAGGAGTTCTATGTGGAGGTGGTGCTGGGAGTGCAGGACGAGTTGCAGGAGCCTGGATAGCTGGCCGTTGCGGGTAGTTGGTAGGTGTGTGAGCTGAGTTGCTATTATAAGGATAGTTCCTAATTCCGTGGTTGGATGCGCCACAAATTAGACACAGGCCTTTTGCGCGCCTACAGTCCTTCCACAAGTGTCCCTTTCTTCTGCAGTAGTAGCAGAAATCTGGACTTGACTGGTTATTGGTTTCTTCTGATCTCCTGAGTTCAAACGATGGCCTGGAAGAGGCTCCTCTTGCTATTTGAGTGGCAGGGCGTTTCAAACCTGCGGATTGGGGTCTGCCCCTCGCCTTTATCACTGCTTCATAACTGCGGGCAGCTTCCAAAGCATCTTCATGTGTCAGAAATTTCCCTGTGGCTAGTGCAGCCTGAATTTCTGTGTCCAAACCTTGTTGAAATCGACAGGCTCTGATCTCATCCGTCGGTATCAAGTGTGTCGCGAATCTGTTTAAGTATCGTGTTAGCTGTGTAGTATGTGATATTTAAAAATTGAACTATTGTGATATATCTTACCGTCTTAGCATGGTGAATTCAGCGTCATACTCATCTACTGACTTATCCCACATCGAACCTTGTTGTAGATGAATGAACTGCTGCTCCATGGCAAACCTGACAGTCACAGGGATGTACTTCGCGTCGAACTTCTTGCGAAAACTCTTCCATTCAATAGGCTGTACAAGACGGCTTTCTTCCGCCTTCCACCAGTTGCGAGCATTGTCCATGAGCTGCAGTTTCGCCACACGGACCCAAGCTATGTCTGGCACTTGTGCTGCCGCCAGATCATCCTCTATACTTTGTGCCCATTCCTCAGCTTCAAGTGGGCTTCCCTTTCCGGAGAACTGCTTGGGATGTAAAGTCCTGAATTGCTTTACCCCAGGTGCGTCAGTCTCGGGACGGTTCAGGAGTTGTTGCTGTCCCTCAAGAAGGCTGCGGATCGCCTCAAGTAGAACCGTTTGCTCGGTGGGTGACGCAGGAACAACAGGTGTGAGAGGTAGTGGTGGAGGTGTGTTGTTGACATTGGTGCTGGTGTTGTTCGGGAAATCCATAACCTTGAAGAAAAATTTAGGTTAGGACAGATTCAAAGTATATGATTCAAAAAATAAGAAATGATAGGATTCGAGGGACATGATTGTAAAGAATGTTTTAGTTGCTGGTTCTTGGGTTATATTGCTTAGGTTGTTCATGCAGAACAGAACTGCATGGTAGTGTTCCATACAACTCGGGCCTGCATGGGCCGCCAACAAAAACTGTCACGCCCCGCTTCCCGATATACGGCGAAGGGGACGCGACCGGTCCGCTTCGTATATACTCAGAAGTACATACGCTAAGCGTATCTAAGCAATATAGAAATAAATACACAAGAGACAAGATATAATAAAAACATCAACTTTTATTTATTAATATTCTTTTGTACAATGCATGAAAAGGAAATACAACTGAAATAAAACGATGCTTAAACAATGGCATAACAGGAAATGAAAGGTACTGAATGGAAAATGTACAATGTTTAGAGCTCGGGGTCTTCACAGAACTGGTCCAAGTCTTTAGCAGTGGGCTTGTTCTCCGACGGGTCCAAATCACCTGACGACATTTAAAGAAGAAAGAATAGAATGTCGTCAGCGAACAGGTCGCTCGGTAAGTCCAAAAAATAAGGGAGAAATAGACAGAGAGTAGGAGAGAGAGAGAGAGTAGCTTTTAATGTTGTATTATATTGTTGTAATGTTGTATTAACGCTGTTGTTTGTAGCTTGGTACAGAAGAATGCCAGTGTATACGAGAGGGGCTTCTATATGCTAGAGACCAGGGCAAACGGAATATAGAGTACAAGGCTCCGTTAGAAGGCCCGGAACAACGGCAATTGGATTCATGTTAGGTGTCTTAAGTCTTACCGTCTCGTGCTACTTCTAACACCTTCCGTACCAGTCTACCCCTTAAACCCCGTAGTGTTTTGATTATATTGTTTGCCTTGTAAATTGTATTGATTGTATAATTGGTTGACTGACCGAAACCATAATATCAGTAAACGGATGTAACTAAATAATCATGTAAATGGAATAACTGTAGAATCATGTAAATGGAATGTATATCCATGGTTCGGTTCAGTCAAGTTGTATAGATTGATAATTGAATTCATGGATTCATATTGAATTGTAATATTGAAAATTGTAGATTTGTACTTCAATCATATTCAAGTCAGATATAATCAGACTCAAACCCGAGTCAGACAATTAGAAATGTAAGTCGAAGTCTTGATTATTTCTTAAACCTATAATTGCTAGGATCCTTAGGGTAATTTATAGAACTTGAGGGGGTTTTATGTAAAAATATTTTTTATATACTTTTCAAAATACACCTCAAGTATTCGTTATTCGTCTTTAGAGTTGTAATGAAGGTGGATTTTGTATTGTGATATTTCTAGTGAAAATATCCTAGTTTCAGAAATAAAGGTATTTATTTGTAATATTGATTTATGTGGAATTTATGGTATTTTCGTGTAAAATTTGTTCTTGTGATTTTTAGAAAAAGGTGGAATATTTATATCATAACAAAATAGATATTTTAATGATAAATATACATATATTTATACAAAAATAATTTTAATAAATATTTTATATTCTAGAAAATCTCATTTTCTTAAGATGTCGTATTTTAAATCTTTCGAGACCGAATGCTCCTTGCGGAGGTCTGAATCTCGCACTACTAAGCCAGAGGATGTGCGATAAACCGCACCATCCTGAACGGGTTCCCCAAAATGGGTTGTAGCGGCGCTTTGCAAAGATTGTAAAATACTAAATCCTTTAGAAAACGGTTTTATGAAATAAATGGTATTTATTTGTAAGAGTGTATATTTTCCGTATTGTATGTTCTAGATTCTCCTAAGTCAACTAGTCTATTCCTAACTGGTCCAGACGACAAGTTGTGAGATGCCTCAAATCTCCTCTTCACCGCCAATTGTGGCCAGGTAAGTACAAGTGAGGAAAGGAGGGATCCGCTCACGAATCACCGAGAGATGGGCCTTTTAAAGTTACCTTTCTCACTTGCCTAGCCTAAACACTACAAAGTCAGGTTTAGATAAACGAACGATGTCCACAACTTATCGTATTTTCATAATAAGTGGCACTTCTTTAAAAATGTATCAAAACTAAATCTTTTTAGAAATGGTTTTATTAAGTATATGGTATTTAAATGCAAATGTTTGTTTTCTCGTATTCTAAGTTCTCGGGGGTGTTGCATATGAGTGTGTGAGGAGGTAGGTCGTTACCTCGCGATCTACTTTAAATGTATAACAAATTTGATGGATTTAAATGAAGGATTGAAACAATGTGGTATTTAAGTGAAAAATACGATAAATTGAAATAGCTATCATTTCATGTGATAAAACTTGATCAAATTGTTTGATTAGCGTTTAATAATCAACATGAGGAAATTTAAGTATGATTGTATTAGTGAGAAGTGGAATTTTATAGAAAACCGAATCGGAAATCGGATTTGTTCCGATTCCGTTGGGTTTTTGTAATTTCGTATTTTGAGAATGGAAAATAGAGATAGAAAAGAGACTTATGGGCTTTAGATTACACTAGAGAGTGAGAGGGAACTAGAGGAATCGCCGATGTGTTGTGTCGTCGCTGGTAGTTCCTAAAACGATCGCCGGATGTTCCGCCGGAAATTCGTCGGAGCTTCGCCTCGAGCTTGTTTTCAAAGTACACGATTCTTGGAAATTTTTTGAAAGAGTGGGCTCAGGATTTTATGGTGAGAGGGTAGAGGGTAGGGGGTGTATTTATAGGGTTAGGCTAGGGTTAGGGTAGGTGAAGAGTTTAAATAAAAAAAATGTAAAAATATATTAAAATTCAATAAAATATGGAGTAAATGGGGATTTCAAGGGTTTCTGGAACCGATCTAAATAAATAGAGTATACAGGGAGGTAGGGGAGGCCAAGAGTCAACTTTTTTGTATTGACGACTCGGCCGTCCGGCCGAGTCCGGCCGGCGGCGCCGTGCCGAGTTGGCCGGTCCGCCGTCCGAGTCGGGCCGAGTCGGAGGTCAGGGAGGTTGGGGGGTCGTCTGGTGTATCCTCTGGTATATTTAGTTTTTCAGATTTAGTTCAAAGTTTGGGAGTTATTGTGTGTGGACTGTTGGGCTTCCAAAGAATTTAAAACAAAATAAAAAAAAATAACGTGGGGCATGAGATTTGAACTCTGGTGGCTTGGTTCAGCAGTGCAAGGTATTACCAATGAGCTACAAGCTCCTTCTTGTAATTAAATTGCTAATTAATTACTTAAGTCATGTGCTCAGGCAATAAATACCCCTTTAAGGATTTTGAAAAATAAACAATTTAAAAATTTGTATGGAAAAAATGTATAAGAAAATTAGGGTTGTTACATTAGATGTTACTTACTACTCACGAGTTGGCAACTCACCCCCGTTGTGCTACAATATCTTGCAAGTCCGATCCGTTAGCATAGTAGCGGCGGGCGTACTTCTTCCTTTGCTTCGTTTGCTTAGACTTGCGGCTTGCTCATAGGTGGGTTGTGAGGATACCTTATTTTCACTTTGTATATTACTTTGTATTTAGTACACTCCATCTACCCTTGTATATTGGACTAGACGGTGAGACTTGAGACTTGTATTTGTGATTTGGTGTCGATACCCACTTGAGCCGACGTGATACTTTTATGCTTTTATACTTATTTCACATTATTATGATATATTCATTGCGTGTGGTTGTGTTTCCGCCTTTAACGAAGAGATAGCTTCCGCTTAGGGATGCCTTTATTCATTTATATGTATTTTCTTATTTTGTACCCGTTTCGGGGCCAGTATTTACAAAGGAGACTCTGTCGAAATTTTCAGGAAAATTTGATGTTATTAATATGTTTAATGCGACTTAATTTGTTAAAAATCGCTTTCTTTAAACAAATTTTCCTTCACTCTATTTCTTTAAATGGTTTAGATTTCTGGGCTTTGGCTTACTTAGATTACGTACGTCTTTAGACGTTTCGTTATTTAAGTGCCAGTCACCTTCCGTACCTTCGGGTCGTGACATGTATACAATTAATCCTATACATAGAGTTATTGTAACATGGGGAAATGGAAAAATCAAGGTGAAATCAAACTCGTATTTAGCGAAATATAGTGACTTAGAGGATTATCATTCGATACTAGCGATATTTATATATACATTAGGTCGTGGGCCTAGCGGCACGGCTGCAGGGTTATGTCCTGGGCAACAGTGGACCGTAGTCTCAGGCATACACGAGACCCTTGTTAAACATGAGCATTCTTTTCCACCAATTGATTTCAATTGACTTAGTGATTGATAGATAATGACATACACATTGCATGGATTGCTGACATGATACATATGCCATACTGCTCATATTCACTTGATATTCCATATTCTCATGTTACTGTATTATGCCGTTCATTTCATGCTTAATATCATAGTACACACACACACACTATATATATATATATATATATTGCTATATGTGTCGTCCTGATGACCTGAGTGTGCATGCTCAGAGGACGTAGTGGGCCCAGTTTAGGTGCATGACCTGCCATTCGAGATCGTGGAGATTTAGACCGCGACACCAGCGCTATTGCCTTCTACTTGCAATAAGGATATTGTTATTTCTTTTGGTTAGTTGTTTTTTTCATACGAATAATTGTATCTTGAACTCTGTTGATTCAATATAATAAAGTTGTGAGCTGTGATTTCCTTTACTTTCGCGCTGTGTTTACTGATTACCATGTAATGCTAGAAGTCGAATTGTAACTACGGCGGGATTATTCCTTGACTGTATGAGCATGGCTGGCCTAGTCACCCCTTGTATTCTGTATTTTGGGAAGCAGGGCGTGACAAAGCTTTGTTGGTATCAGAGCGCCGGGTTTAGAATGAAATTACAGTTCCGTCAAGGGATCCTTAGACTAAATTACACCCTTGATTTATAATTTATTATATTACCTTTTCACTTCTTATAATCCTCATTGAATCATCCTAAAATCCTTGCTTGAATCTGAGTTCCTTCCTTGATTATCTTTCAGAGATATGGACTCCTTAGGCAACTTCTCAGATGCCGGTCCCCACGATCGCATAAAGAGGATTCTTATTACACTGACGACCCTAGCACAGGCTCAGGAAAGGAAGACCGATCTCTTGGCTGAGGGATTGAAGGCGGTGCAAGAGATTGCAATTACCACTCTAGAGAGATCTACAACTGTCCCTGCTACCCTGAGGGCGCTCTTGTGCCAGCTACACATGGTAGGACTGATACCATTTCTGATTACAGGAGACTTCATCCGGCTGTATTCATGGGAGCAGCAGATCTACTTGAGGTCGAGCAATAGCTAATCAATGTGGAGAATATTTTGACGGCCGCTCGGGTCACAGACTGACAGAGTGAGCATGGTAAAGATCCAGCTAGAGGACAAGACCCGCATGTGGTGATCCGTCGAGGAATGTAGGCTAGAGAAACCTATCAGTTGGGACACATTCTCCACGTGTTTCCTAGATCACTATTTTTCGGCTACTGCCAAGACCGAGATGGAGGAGAAATTTATCACACTGAAGAAAAATGACCGTCCAGTAGATATCTACGCCGCAGAGTTTAACAAGCCGAGCCACTTTACACCATACATGGTAGTCACCGAAGCCGCCAGGGCCAGACGGTTTCAGCAGGGGCTCAATATCGAGCTATAGCAGCTTATCATGTCTTTTGACTTACAGACCTTCGCACAGGTGTTGAACGCTGCTCAGATACAGGAAAGGTTGGCAGAGAAGGCCAAAGGCCAGTGATCGATGGATAGGAGACCCAATGTAGTTCCGTTACGAGCTGTCACTTCTCCTCGTGGAGCAATCCCATTTCACAGACCAGGAGAAACGTAGATGAAGCGTACTTTCTTACCTCAGCAGCCGCAGCGGAGGGCTCTGACTTGCAACTATTGCCAGAGGCCAGGGCAAATGCAGAGAGATTGTCGCAGAGCCAAAGGACAGTGTCCGATTTGAGGATCCGGCGATCACAGGGTCAGCGAGTGTCCCCAGATATCCGAGCTGCAGGGAGGGTCCGAGCAACAACACCCGTCGTTCCGCACTTCAGCTCAGAAGGGTCCACCTCTGGTATTCCAGCGGCGATTATTTGATCAGAAGCAGACTGGTACGAGTCGAAATCAGGGGCGGGCTTTTACCCTGACCGCCGAGCAGGAGGAAGCTTTTGGAGAACTGGTTAAATGTACTCTATTTGTTCATTCTGTAACAGCTAGAGTTCTATTTGAATCAGGTGCTTCGTATTGCTTCACGGTTTGTTAACACACACTCTATATCTCGCATGCCGTTGACCAAGGGCTAGGAGATACATACCGGTAATGGAATTATCGTGTCTAGCCAGGAGTGTAGGTTGTGTCCTGTAGTAGTTTGTGGCAGAGAGTTTTATGCAAACTTTCTTTTGATTGGGACTAGTAGCTATGATGCTATTCTGGGGATGGATTGGCTGAGCACTTTCCATGCTGTTATCAACTGCCGAGCTAGAAGTGTGACATTTCGCATTCGTAATCACCCGGAGTTCTTGTTCATGGGCGGTAGCGAGTCATTGGAGCCATCTAAGTTCTGGGCCAAGCCGAAGACCTTGACCGCTATGGAATAGATGAGAAGCCAACACCGGAGGTAGTTTGAGAGTTTCTTGATGTATTCCCTAAAAATCTACCCGGTTTACCCCCGCCTCGCATATTGGGCTTTTCGATTGACTTGATTCCAGGTACAACGCCCGTTTCCAAGGCTCCATACAGAATGGCGCTAATTGAGTGACAGAATTGAAGAAACAGATAGAAGATCTTTTGGACAAGGGTTTTATCCATCCAAATGCTTCCCCGTGGGGTGCTTCTATGTTATGGTGAAGAAGAAAGACAGTTCTTTGCGCATGTGCATCGACTACCGTGAGTTGAACAGGGTGACAGTGAAGAACAAGTACCCTATTTCCAGCATCGACGAGTTGTTTGATCATCTAGGTGGTGCCCATGTATTTTATAAGCTAGACCTTCGGTCAGAGTATCACTATATCAGGATCAAGGCATAGAATATATGCAGGACGACCTTTTGAACTCGATATGGCTACTATGAGTTTCTTATGATGCCGTTCAGTGTTACCAATGCACCTGCCATATTTATGGATCTGATGAACGTAGTTTTCTCTAAATACTTGGACCAGTTTGTCATTGTATTCATCAAAGACATTCTAGTATATTCCAGGAGTTGAGAGGAGCACGCCGGGCATATACGAATTGTGTTGCAGATTCTGCTGGAGGGGAAGCTCTATGCTAAGCTGAGAAAGTGCGAGTTTTGGTTCAACAAGGTGCAATTTCTAGGACATGTCATTTAGAGTGACGGCATTTCAGTGGATCCGGCGAAAATTGAATCTATCAAAAATCGACCGACACCGAAATCAGTAGCTGAGATAAGAAGCTTTTTGGGATTGACCGAGTATTATCGACAGTTTGTTCAAGATTTCACTAGAGTAGCAGAACCCTTGACGAAGCTTACGCGGAAGGAGGTACCTTATATTTGGTCGGAGGAGTGCACCCAGGCGTTTGAGCTGTTAAAGCTGAAGTTAACCATGACCCCAATTCTGATTATGTCGGATAGTTCTGGTAGCTTGGTCGTTCATAGTGACGCGTCGGGAAAGGGTTTAGGCCGTATCTTGATGTAGCACGGTCGAGTAATGACTTACGCCTCACGTCAGTTGAAGACCTACAAAAAGAAGTACCCTACGCATGACTTGGAGTTAGCGGCCGTTGTTTTTGCCTTGAAAATTTGGAGGCATTACTTATTGGGTGAAAGAGTGGAGGTGTACACGGATCATAAAAGTTTAAAATACGTGTCCACTCAGAAGGAGCTGAATATGAGACATCGCAGATGGCAAGAGTTAATGGCGGACTACGATACCGATCTGCAGTATCACCTGGGGAAGGTGAACGTCGTTCCTGATGCCCTCAGTCGCATGCCATCAACTATGTTGTCGACTTGTCAGAAGGGGGTTATCGAAGATCTTCAGAGACTCAAGTTAAAAGTAATTACACCGGGTGTGCCCGGACAGCTCTAGCAATTGCAAGTTCAATCATCACTTGTAGATCGCATTAAAGCTGCACAAACTGGAGATTCTCAGTTGCAGAAGTTCAGAGGATTAGTTGAGGCTGGTTTGAGGACGGACTTACTGATTCATGAAGATGGTTCCTTGAGATTTGGTAGTCGGTTGTGTATTCCAAAGGAGGTTATTCGAGATGAGGTTCTAGCTGAGGCACATAGTTCCGCTTACTCGGTGCATCCGGGAGGCACTAAAATGTATAGGGATTTGAGGCAACACTTCTGGTGGAACGGAATTAAGAGAGAGATTGCTCGCTTTGTCTCTGAGTGTTTGGTATGCCAACAGATGAAAGCCAAGTATCAGAGAGTAGCTGGGTTGTTGCAGCCTCTTCCAATACCGGAGTGGAAATGGGAGCACATCACTATGGACTTTTTGTAACGGCATTACCTCAAAGTCCAAGGGGCAACAATGCTCTCTGGGTTATTGTTGATCGTCGCACGAAGGCAACACATTTCATACCTTTCCGTGTGGGAAATCGACGGAGTCACTTGTGGAGAAGTATATGCAGGAGATTGTGAGGCTGCACGGAATGCCTATTAGTATCATATCTGATCGAGACACCAGGTTCATTTCCCACTTCTGGAGAAGCCTAAAGGAGAGTTGGGGTACTCGTCTTAAGTTCAGCACGACCTATCATCCGCAGAAGGACGGACAATCCGAGCGTACTATATAAACACTCGAGAATATGTTGAGGGTGTGCATGTTGGATTTTCAGGGCTATTGGGATGATCACCTTCATCTGGTAGAGTTTTCGTATAACAACATCTATCAGGATAGCATCCAGATAGCACCTTTCAAAACTCTTTACGGACGAAAGTGTCGGTCCCCTCTTTGTTGGGATGATGTAGGTGAGCGAAGGTTGCTGGCCCCTGAGCTTATAGTTCTGACAGCGAGCAAGGTTCAGAAGATCTGGCAGTGTATCAAGGCTGCTTAGGACCGACAGAAGAGTTAGGCAGATGCCAGTAGAAGGTCATTAGAGTTTGGTGTTGGTGATCACGTATTTCTGAAAATATCACTTACTCGGGGAGTGATCAGGTTTGGTAGTCGTGGGAAGCTCAGTTCCCGATTCATCGGACTTTTTGAGGTGCTAGAGCGAGCAGGAGAGGTGGCTTATCGAATTGCCTTGCCTCCATCATTAGCTGGTGTGCATAATACTTTCCATGTATCTCAGTTGAGGCACTAATTTCGGGATGACAGCCATATCTTGGACCATTCAGAGTTGATGTTGGGCACCGATCTGTCTTACGAGAAGCAGTCTATCACCATTCTCGATCGTCGGGGGAAGTGCTGAAGAATAAAGTCATTCCCTTGGTTCGAGTTTCTTAGGGTGGCCATTCTCCAAGGGAGTCTACCTGGGAACATGAAGAGGATATCTGTTCATGTTTTTCGTATCTGTTTGAGTAGTTGTTTGTTTGTTTGTTTCGTTGTTTTCATTCTTTAATTTCGAGGATAAAATTTTTATTAGGGCGTATGATATTTGTTTGTTTGTTCTCCAAGGTAGTTGTTTGTTTGTTTGTTCCGTTGTTTTCGTTCTTTAATTTTGAAGACGAAATTTTCATACAGTCTGGTCTCTTCATCTAAGAGTATCGCATATCAGATCAGGAGAGTGAAATCTGTTAGACCCCTTAATAACCCGATAAGTCATGCTGATAGAGAACTCATAACATCCAGAGATACAACTGATAACCCTCATCAGTTTATCTCCACTGCCATAGCCATGGACTTCTGGTTATAGTCATGTCCTGCACAGCGCGATATCGACCCCCTATACCGGGAGAGACGAATCCCCTCAACCGCTCACTGCCTCCATGTGCTTCGGGATTATACCTAACTAAAACATATTTGCACGACTCAGTAAAGCTATGATAGGGTAGTAATCAAAGTATAGTGGGAACACTTACAAGATAAATGACGATCTCAGGTATAGGGACTACCCTGTACTCATGTCACCAGAGAATTACTATCTGACAATTGGTATAATATCATCTAGGAGTTCTCGATGAGTCCGTCCAGTGAAACTCATTCTTTAATGAGCACCTATATACAATCTTTAGTGTCAAACACCAATAGCTATGGGATTAACCATCGTCCCGGTCGGAGTCAAGAAACGTATACACTAGTCTAAACTGGAGTACCGATATCTAGTCTTGACACTCATATGACTAGAGACATTTAAGGATGTGCTTATGGACTGCTAGGCCCCATTAGTATGATTCCTATCATAATCCTGATAGTCAAGCAAAAATCCTATAGGCTTTATCTCATGTATTAACAATACGTGATAACGAGTAAAATATATACGCATGAAAGATAAAGACAAAGCAGATAGCATACTAGCATCTCGAGTAAGACTGTTCTATCCATATTGGGCCTTCTTCAATTACAATAATTGCCTTGAAAGCACATATATCCAACAATCTTCCACTTGCACTTAAGGCTAATTATTGCGGTATCACATACCCAATTTCGCTACTAACAGTTTCGCAAACCGTGTTGGATAAATAACTTAAGTGAGTGGATCCGCTATAATGTTTCTATCTATATCTCTTTGTATCTTAACTTCGCGGAGATCAAGTATTTCCTGAACTGAGCGATACTTGCCTTAGAATTTGTCTGGATTGATGATGGGACAATATTCATAAATGAACATATTTATCCAAATAGTTTCTTATGATGTATCCTTTGCTGAGTCATAATCAGTATCCAGCGCCATGACTATCTCAGTATCTCGCTTGGAACCCTTTCCAACATATTGTTCCTCAAAAGAGGGTAAACCCATAACTCACGACAGACACTGTCATCCATGTCACCTTGGAAGCTTGAACTAAATCGGTAACCACCTCCAGAGGGAGGCTACCATTACCATACACTAAGAACATCCTCACATGTTCTTCACTACTTCCCTTTGTTTTTTCAGCTTACTACAGCAAGTGCGGAAGCAATATCTAGTCTGGTACATGACATCGTAAGATTAACCCAATTGCTGAAGCAAGTGGAATGTCACTCAAGCGACTCCCTCTCTTCATTAGTCCTGAAGACATCTCTTTAGAAAGGATTGAAAGTGTCACGACCCGAAAATGGCACGTGACCGGCACTTGGATCATGTGAAGTCTATAAGATCCCACCATAATCCAAGTAAGCCGAAAACCCAGAAATCTAAACCTTTTTAAGTAAAATGGTGGAGGTGGAGTTTTGAAAAGGGGTATAAATGAAATCAAGTTCTCTTTTAAAAAAATATAAGTAAGGCTTATAATGATACAGATGGATTATATACTAAGGTTTGAAAACGTTTTCATCATTTGAAATTTGGGCAGCACCTCCTTTGTAAATTTTGATAAAAACCAATACATAAACGATAATATCATACACATCCCCAAGAGGGAGCTAACTCTTCGCCAATTGGCGGAAACACAACCACGCAACATGAATATATAACGCCCAAGGCGAAGATCAATCATAGAAAAAGAATAAAAAAAAATCAAAACATCATCAAGTCCAATGCGAAGATTATATATACAAGTCTCGTCACTATGTCCAAAGAATATACGAAGGGTATCTAAGTCTACCAAATATATATAGTCTGGTCGATGGAGTTTTTAATTAGATTACAGCTAAATAAATATATCCAAATGGTGGTCACGATCCGAAGTGTAACCCATCTACCAAGCAAACCACCCAAAAGAAACAATGTGCCAGCAAGCCGCTACTGATCCGAGCGGTCGATCCTGCAAGAAAACTATGACACAACGGGGGTGAGTTGCCAACTCGTGAGTAGAAGACATCAGTAGGTAAGAATCAAATGTATGACGATCTCCTAAGTCATACAACAATATAACAATATCGTATCGTGTGGTATCAAAGTGATCGCGTATACATATGTATATAAATATATAAACTCGTGCCTGTGTCAATATATGATATCATGTCATCCATATCATGTATATATGTATCATCTAACGTATGTTCATTAACGACACATCAAAATCATCATAAAATCATGAGTGTCTAGTATCGACACTCGAAATCATCATAAAATTTGTGTCCAGCATCGACAGGTAAATCCTCGTATCTCAGGCGCCGTCTCATCGGGTCGGCCCTCATATCTCAGGCACCGTCTCATCAGATCGGTTCTCATATCCATCTGTCTCATATCACTGCGGTTGGTTGTTCCCCTCCGAAAGACGGCGCACAGGAAGGAATTTCGCTACCTTAGGACCGTTATAGTTACGGCCGCCGTTCACCGGGGCTTCGGTCGCCGGCTCCCCTGTCATACGCTGAGATTCGGGACAGATACTATTTGGTTTTATCCGTCCACCTCTCCGAAGATGCCAAGTTGATTTATGGCACCGTATATCGGAGGTTTAGACGGATGCGGCCGATGTAGCAGACTTCGTCAGATTCCCCCTCGCTTAAGAGGTTTTTGATTGTGGGGACGCTCTTCCCTGCAGGCGCAAGCCCCTGCAGTTAATTACGCTACCGCATCGCGGTAACAACTTTCTCCTTCTCCAGAATTTTACTTCGTGTCGTGTGTGTTTGTTTTGTTTGTGGTTGCCCGTGGATTGTATACGGAGACTGAGTAATGCCGTCGCCCGTAGGACGTGCATTAGTCCAAATCCGTATTTACTTAGATTTGGGTTTGGTGTTTTTAGTTTAAGGATGCATTAGTCGCGTTGCGGCTAAGATCAACTTAAACGTTCGTTAAGGATACGTTAGTCCCGTTTAGGACTAAGATCGACTTAACGTGGTGATCCATTTAATATATGGCCGTCGGGACTCGTCACCTCTCTGACGTCGTTGAAGGATTACAACAATAGGTGTCAGAGGAGTTCGGAGATGTACCCTTGAGCCTAAGTTGATTTCGGGTTTTATAGTCCATTTGAATGTTTAAGGATACGTTAGCCGTGTTTGGGGCTAAGATCAACTTAAACGGGACCGTTTAGATCCGGCAAAAGATCATTTGGAGGCTCTATTGTTCCAGTTTAGGGACGTGGTGGTCCATGTTCCAGTTTAGGGACATGGTGGTCCATCGCCAGTTTAGGGACGTAGTGGTCCGCATTCCAGTTTAGGGACGTGGTGGTCTGTATTCCAGTTTAGGGACATGGTGGTCCGTATTCCAGTTTAAGGACATAGTGGTCCGTATTCCAGTTTAGGGACGTGGTGGTCCGCTATTAGTTTAAGGACGTTTCGGTCCATGAGTTTAAGGACCCCGCAGTCCATATCCATATGTGGTCGTTGGGACCCGTCGCCTCTTTGACGTCGTTGAAGGATTACAACGAGAAGTGTCAGAGGAGTTCGGAGATGTACCCTCGAACCGGAGGTAAATTGATTTGAGAGAGCATTTGTGCTCAATTCAATTTAATTTAAGGACTTACGGCCAGAATTGGGCTAAGTCCAGTTGAAAATGTTCAACATTTTATTTGCATTTGGCCTGTTAGGCCTTTACTGGGGCTCTGCTCCTGTTTAATAATGCATGGCATTTTTGTTTGGTCTATTAGACCTTTATTTGGGCTCTGCCCTTTTATAAATGATGCACAGCATCAGTTTTTATTTGGGCTCTGCCTTTTTTAAAGTAATGCATTGCATTTAATTTTGCATGTTGGGCCCTTTTTAATTGGGCTTGGCCCTTCTGTAAATAATGCAGTGCATTAATCATCTGATAGTGGCTTGTCAGGCGCTTTGCGCCAATTATTGAGTGCAAGCGCTTATGATGAGGACACGTGTCCTGCTCTGGTGAGTGCAAGCGCAACAGCGCAGTGCGCTGCGCTAGTGCGCTGCACTGTTGCGCTGCTGACACGTGGCGCGCTCTGGTGAGTTGCGCCCATTCCAGAGAGCAAAGCTCTATTTCAAGAGCGCGTAGTGCAAGTTGTTCTGTAGCTGATACGTGGCGCTCTCCCAAGAGCGCAACAGCGTAGTTTGGAAGTGCAAAGCACTAAGAATCTTTTAGATTCAAGAACAAAAGTGCAAAGCACTATTTGATTTCTCGATCTAATTTAGATCAAAGAAAAGATAAGTTTTATCTTGTTTTTCTTATCTCAAAGAACCAAAGGTTCATAAAAGTGCAAAACACTCTTTTATTATATATTTTTTATTTTTATTAAAGATCATTGATCTTGTTTTTAGATCTATAATCTGTTCATAAGAGAACTTTCTCTTCCTTCTAAAGGTTTTTACCTTTTTGTTCTTGAAGAGTTCTTCAGAGTTCTCTTTCTCTCTTTTTTTAAGAAAATGTTCCTCCTTTTGAATTGAGGTCTGGGGTCCTTTTTATAGTGCCCATAAATTAGTTAAATTTGTTAAAGAGATCTTTCTCTGAGTGATTTGGGGAATTTTCCCCACCGTTGGATCTTTGATCCAAGGGCTTCTGTTTTACAGAAGAAAATCTTCTTGTTTTAACAAGAACAGAAAGATTTCTTTAAAATCTTAATTCTGTTTGGCGCAAATGCTCCAGCGCGTGACACGTGTCGCGCAGCGCACAGCGCAGCGCAACTGCGCTAGCGCATCTGCGCTGACACGTGTCGCGCAGCGCAGTGCTTGCGCAACTGAAGCGTTGCTTCCTTTAATTTTACTTAAAATAGAGCTTTGCTCTGATTGGGCGCACTGCCTTAGGCGCTGCGCTGCCGTATCAGCTTCTAACACGTGGCGCTTTGCGCGCAGCGCAGAGGATCTGAAGCATTGCTTCACCTGAGATATCTTTTTATCTCCTTTTTTCAAGTCTGTTCCCCTCCGAACGGCGGCAAGGACTGACGTCTCTCCTGAGGTTCGGGGCAGATGCTAATTGGTGCTATCCGTCCACCTCTCCGAAGATGCCAAGTTGATTTATGGCACCGTATATCGAAGATTTAAACGGATGCGTCCGATGTAGCAGACTTCGTCAGATTCTCCCTCGCTTGAGGGGTTTTTTGATTGTGGGGACGCTCTTCCCTGCAGGCGCAAGCCCCTGCAGTTAATTACGCTACCGCATCGCGGTAACCACTTTCTCCTTCTCCAGATGGTCACTTCGCGTCGTGTGTATTTATTTTATGTTTGGTTGCCCGTGGATTGTATACGGAGACTGAGTTATGTCGTCGCCCGTAGGGCGTGGACTAGTCCAAATCCGCATTATCTTAGATTTGGGTTCGGGGGTTTGGGTTTAAGGATACGTTAGCCTCCTTTGAGACTAAGATCGACTTAAACGTTTGTTAAGGATACGTTAGTCTAGTTTTTAGACTAAGATCAACTTAACGGGATCGTTTAGATCCAACAAGAGAGCAATAAAAAAACGGGGCTCTGTTGTTTAGTTTAGTGACATTGCGGTCAATAGGTAGTTTAAGGACATTGCGGTCCATGGGTAGTTTAAGGACATTGCGGTCCAATGTTAGTTTTAAGACATTGCGGTCAAGGTTAAGGACGTCATAGTCCTTGGGTTTAAGGACCCCACAGTCCGTTGTTAGTTTTAAGACATCTCGGTCAAGGTTAAGGACCTCATAGTCCATGAGTTTAAGGACCCCACAGTCCGTTGTTAGTTTTAAGACATCTCGGTCAAGGTTAAGGACCACATAGTCCATGAGTTTAAGGACCCCACAGTCCGTATCAATGTGTGGTCATCGGGACCTGTCACCTCTTTGAAGACGTTGAGGAATTACAACGCCAAGTATCAAAGGAGTGAAGAGATGTACCCTTGAACCGGGGTGGATTAAATAGTTTTTGGCCCAATTTGGGATCAAGACCAGTTAATTATGTTATGAGCCCATTAGCCCAGTTAAGTCTGAATTGAGGACTTATGGCCATCTTGGGCTAAGTCCAATCATGTCTGGAATATTGGCTTCCTGTTGGTCCATTGAAGGAGAGGCTTTGCCTCTGGCCATTTAGCCAATTGGGCTAACGTTAATTCAGCAGTGTTGAACACTGGGATCAAGTTAAGTGTTTTAACACTAAAAGACAGTTGGTGTTAAACACTAGCAATAGGGGGTTCAAATTAGTGTTAAACACTAGAGCAAATCAGTGTCAAACACTAGCGGCAGAGGCTTCAAATTAGTGTTAAACACTAAGAAATTCAGTGTTAAACACTGCAAATAAAGTTCTTTGATTAGTGTTGAACACCAAGGCCAAACAGTGTTTTAACACTGGATTCAGGGGTTCCACTTTAGTGTTAAACACTAAGGCAAGAGGGGTCACGTGGTAGCACGTGAGGGCGCCCTCCCTTCCTTTGTTCTGCTGAGAATATCGAATCTTTTGGAGCATCACGTGCCATCACGTGACGGGCATTTAAATGCTTGTATGTTAAAGCTTCTGCCAAAGGTCACGTGGGTCACGTGAGGCACTGTCTCAAAGGCCCTTCTCTATGGATCTTTTCGGGGGTCACGTGGTGGCACGTGACCCTGCCTCTTTGTATGTTTTTTAGAAGATCTGTTAATCCCTTTTTTAAGAATTAAATTCTTCGTAGGGTTAAACCCTAACGATAAATTTAAGAGGAATTAAATTCCTATTTCCTTCTGAAGATTTATATTCTGGGATAGAGTTGAACTCTGAATTTTTTGTAGGAATTAAATTCCTCATATATGTGAAGAGCTGAATTCTATCATAGGGTTAAACCCTAATAAAAGCTTTAAAGGAATTAAATTCCCACTCTCTTTTAGAGAGGCATGAGATTTTGTCATAGGGTGAAACCCTAATTTCTTCCTTTTTCTTTTAAAGGAATTAAATTCCTGTTATTTTTCTAGGGTTGAACCCTGATTCTGTTTATTCTGAAGGAATTAAATTCCCATAACATAGGGTTAAACCCTAATTTTATTTTAAAGGAATTAAATTCCTATAGTTCTATGAGAATTAAATTCTCAAGCTTCCATTCCCTCTCTATACTTTGGATCTGCATGGCAGGATCTCAACCCAATGAGAATTAAATTCTCAATTCAAGGGGGATGTGCACTTTACAGATCCTCTACTAAAGAGAGAACTATGTTCTTCTGCTTAATATCAGAGTTAAACTCTGTTGAGAATTGAATTCTTCTTTTCTTTCAAAAAGCCTTCCCTTTCTTACCTAGGGTTTTCTTTTGCAGAAGATCCAAATTCCTCCAAAGTATCAAGACTCTCTCCTTTTTTCTATATATCGATCCCCCTGCATATGTTTCCCTTGGTTCCTATTTATAGGAGAAGGAGCCGAATCAATTAGTCTCGATGAATCATTCATTAAGGGATCTGATTTGTATTCACCATTCGTTTGGACCTTTGGATTGTTAGGTGAATTTTATTCACCATTGGATTTTAAATCCAGAGATTTTCCTTTGTTATTTCGGTTAGATTTTAAGGGAAATCTTTCCAAATTCAAGATTTCTCCATAGATAGGTGATGTTTAATCACCTTTAAATTTTAATTCAATCGGTTCCTTTGGAAAGATTTGAGAGGTCTTTTCTCAGAGTTTAATTCTATTAACAGATAGGCTTTTGAAAGCCGGTCACGTGTGGCCACGTGACCCTTGGTCACGTGTGGGCACGTGACCCCCTTGGAACGAGCCCTCTTCTTCTTTTTGCGCTCTGCCTTCTGGCCGCTGCTTAGCCGTCACGTGCCACCACGTGACCCCTGGTCACGTGTGAGCACGTGACCCTCGTCTGGAGCCTTTTTCTTGATCAGGGAACTGATGTGCCTTCGAAACCGTTTTTAAATGTCACGTGTCAACACGTGACCCTGGTCACGTGGGAGCACGTGACCCTTTCTGAAGCCTTTTTCTTTGATGTAGTCGGGAAACTGAATCTGCCTTGCCGATGCTTTTAGATGTCACGTGCCAACACGTGACTGCTGGTCACGTGTGAGCATGTGACCCTTTTCTGAAGCCTCTTCCGTAGGCTTTCCTGATTTTAAATCAGGAAACAAAGTCAAACTTGTATTTCCAAAATTCTGATTTCCCGGGCCTTGGAAATGATTTCATTGTGCACAGGATTTTCTGTGCTTGGGTCTATATATATATAAGTCAAGGCTGAGCCTTTTCTTTTCTCATCTTCAGAGAACTTCTTCGATCATGGCTTGCAACCGTCCTCATGCCCGCCGACAGCCATGGGAGGTGCCGATTCGAGACATTGTTCCCCGTTTTGCTGCGCGCCTGGTGGACCCTTCTCTCTCGGACGAGCAGTGCGATGCTGCACTGCACGAGCTTTTGACTCGTGTGGGGTCTCCTCTCCCTCCGAATTCCATTTGGCTTCGGATGATCCTTGCCTCGGTGCTCGCCGACATTCTCCCTCCTCCAGCAGAGATGTCCTCGGCAATGATGGATACCGCCGAGGACAAGATTGAGTGCTTTCTCGAAGCGCACTTGATCACCAAAGCCTTGAGGGACTGCTCTCTCCACTTGCTGAGCCAGATACGGGCTCGTCGGGTTGTCATCGCCACTTTTTCCCAGGAGTGCGGCGTCGACCGTTGGATGGCTACCCCTCGGGAGGATCGCCGTTTCGATATGATGGAGAAGACGGAGCTGAATAATCTTCTCTTTCTTTTTGTGAACCCCTGTCTTTCTGATCCCGTATTCGGTGATCTTTTTTAAATGTAATAATGACAATAATGAATAAGTATTTTTCTTTTTAATCAAGTATTTCATTATCTGTTAGGGGTTCTTTTATTTTAGTTCTCTGTTGCCTTTGTGCATCGTATAATTTTAACTTGTTATCATCAAGTGCATGTAATCTTGCAAGGGTAAATTGCCTTTATCACTTAGCATTTCCTCTTCTATGAAACGGTGCATCTGCGCTAGCGCATCTGCGCTGACACGTGTCGCGCGGCGCAAAGCGCAGCGCAACTGCGCTGACACGCGTCGCGTAGCGCAACGCTCGTGTAGCTGAAGCGTTGTTTCCTTTAACAGAGCTTTGCTCTGATTGAGCGCGCCTTTTTGGACGCCGCTCTAATGCATCTGCGCCAGACACGTGGCGCGTTGCGCGCAGCGCAAAGGATCTGAAGCGCTGCTTCATTTATTGAAGTTTAAATTTTCAAAGTAAGGCTTCGCTTCTGATAGGGGGGTAGATGAAGCGTTGCTTCATCTCCCGCCTCGGAATTTGAACAGAGCTTTGCTCTGATTGGGGTAAACATCGGTATCCTCCGGTTATCCGCCGAGTCCAGTACTATCACTGGTAGGTAGTATTCCACTGGCAGGCTCAACTCCTTTCTATATGATTTTCTTACCCCGGGATATCGTACCGGGTCTACCATGTACCTGCAGATGGTGAATCCTCACTCCTCGAATCGGGTAATCATCATAGCTCAGCACCGAGAAATCTCATGGCGAACGTCGAAATATCATATCAAGAGAAACCGCGTTTTTAAAACAATCATAAGTTTTTAAATAATATCCGCGGTTTCTCAAATCCAGAAATCTCATGAGAACAGAATCTCATAAAAATGTGGCAATGATGAAACAATATGTACAGGCACAGAACAATACTGTAATGAATAGCAAGTGTATTTATATGAGTGTGTCGTATAACAATGTAAAGAAAGTGCAATATTTGTAATAACATGTGGTACTGGGTACAAATCAGTAACTAAAATACTAACAGGTTATAAAGTGACACGGTGACATAGCTGTAGGGTGTTTTTCGTCACCCCATTGAGATGGAAATACGCGCGCGCTGGTCAGGCGTAGTACAGATTCCCCCTGCCTAGGATAGGCAGGGTTTATTGGTTGTGGGGATCCGAATCTCCGGCAGCCGCGGACTAAGCTGCCGTTAATTACCCCTCGTATTTGGAGCGAGAGAACCTCCGATTGACGGGTTAAACTGGTCTTGCGAACTCAATATGCAGTGTTGTGTTTTGAAGGGGTTTTGGATATATCGAGGGCTCCGCAGAGTTTTTACGGAAGTCCCGCTACCCGGATAGCGGGCTGGGGGTCAAGGGGGCTAGCAGTCTCTTTGTGGGGTGCGGGGTGCGGGGCAGCGTCCCGTTAGAAATTTTTTCTAACGGGGGACAGTGTTGTAGAGTGTGTGTGTGTGTATGTATGTATGTATGTATATATATATGTGTGTGTGTGTGTGTATATATATATATATATATATATATATATAAAAGGAAAGGGCGCCTCACGTGTGCGGCACGCGGGCGCTTGGGCGCTGGAGCTATCGCCTTGGGCGCTAGCGCTTTGGGTGCTAGCGCCTCACGTGCCAGGCACATGGGCGCTCAGGTGCCTGGGCGCTAGCCCCTCACGTGCCAGGAACGTAGACGCTCGGGCGCCAGGGCGCTAGCGCCTCACGTGCCGGCACGTGGGCGCTCGGGCGCCGGCACGTGGGCGCTCGGGCACCAGCACTTTGGGCGCTCGGGCGCTAGCGCCTCACGTGCCAAGAACGTGGGCACTCGGGCGCTAGCGCCTCACATGCCAGGCACGTAAGCGCTCGGGTGCTAGCGCCTCACGTGCCAGGCATGTGGGCGCCCGGGCGCTCGTGCTTTGGGCGCTTGGGCGGCAAAAGGGACTTGGTCCCTGCAATGGGAGTTGTACTCCCAGAAAGAAACACTTATTATTTTGTGTGTGTGCGCGCGCTAGCGCCTCACGTGCCAGGCACGTGGACGCTCGGGTGCCAGCACTTTGGGCGCTCGGGAGCTAGCGCTTTGGGCGCTAGCGCCTCACGTGCCAGGCACGTGGGCGCTCGGGCGCTAGCGCTTTGGGTGCTAGCGTCTCACTTGCCAGGCACGTAGGCGCTCGGGCGCTAGCGCTTTGGGTGCCCGGGCGCTTGAGCGGTAAAAGGGACTTGGTCCCTGCAATGGGAGTTGTACTCCCAGAAAGAAACACTTATTATTTTGTGTGTGTGTGTGTGTGTATGAGGAGTTAAACTCCTAGGATATTTTGAAGCAGGGACTTCTCCCCTTGAGCCCTGATCTTTCCCAAAGTGGGGTCTTTGGAGATGGGTCTCCTTCTTCCTCCTTTGTTGGCCGGCTCTTGGATAACAAGAGGGGTGAGATTTTAAAAATCTCTCATTTTTAAAATCTGATAGAAGATCCAAGCTCCCCTTTGTGGGTTTTGTGGTGAAAAAACTATTTAGTTTTGGAAAAGGAAGAGTAAAACTCTTGATTTATTTCAAAAAAAAGAAGAAGGTTTTAGAATCTTGAGGAAGGAAAAGATCACAGATCTTGATTCTTTTTGGGAGAGAGAAAAAAATTGTTGAGATATTTTCATTCTCTTTGCCTTTATAGGCTATACACTTTACATATAGCCCCTTGAGCTTTACAAAAATGGCATTTTTCCCATCCCATGCCTCATGTGCTATTTCTTTTTGCACATAAGCCATAGGCTTTACAAAAATTTGGCTTTATGATCATTTTTCTTACATTTATTCAAAAAATAAAAAAAAGAAATACACAAAAATTATTTATTACAAAATTTTTATTTTGGCATGGCGGAAGGCCGGACGCTTCGTGTTCGGGCTCGACCCGGGCATTGGCCCACTTGACCTGGGCTTGGGCCCACTTGGCTTGTGGTTGACTTTGATTTTGACTTGGTCAACCGGGGTGTAAATTTCGACCCCAACAAAGTGCCCCCATCAATAAATGCACACAGCATATGTGGGTCGTGTGCATGAAATTGATGGATCTTCTTTCACGTGGAGGCGACTTGATTTGGTTCCCGCTTTTTGGGAAGCTGGCACTGCCCTTTTTACGACATGGACGGTCGATGCTTGACGTGTCTCCGAGATGGAGTGTCTGGTTGACTTGATTCCAAGGCGGAGCATAATTCCGACGAGGAGGTCGTTGCTGCCCTTTTAGCGACGTGGACGGTCGGTGATGCCCTTTTAGCAACATGGACGGTCGATGCTGCCGTTTTTGCGACGTGGACAGTCGATGCTGCCCTTTTTGTGACGTGGACAGTCGATACTGCCCTTTTAGCGACTTGGACGGTCGATGCTGCCCTTTTTACGATGTGGATGGTCGGTACTGCCATTTTAGCGACGTGGACGGTTGGTGCTGCCCTTTTTGCGACGTGGACGATCGGTGCTGCCATTTTAGCGACGTGGACGGTCGATGTTGCCCTTTTTGCGACGTGGACGGTCAGTGCTACCATTTTAGCGACGTGGACGGTCGGTTCTGCCCTTTTTGCGACTTGGACGGTCGACGCTGCCCTTTTAGCGACGTGGACGGTCGATGCTGCCCTTTTTGTGACTTGGACGGTCGGTGCTGCCCTTTTAGCTACTTGGACGGTCGATGCTGCCCTTTTTGCGACGTGGACGGTCGGTGCTGCCATTTTAGCAACGTGGACGATCGAATGTTTTGATTTGACTTGCTCCGCTTTCTGTGTTGTCGGGATTTGACTTGTTTCCGAGGTGGAGCATGATTCTGCCACAGAGCTTGTTGGTTATCTTGCTGACTTGATATGGTTTGGGTTGACATCAGCATCGCTTCACTGGAATATGGTACCAGGAGTGAATCATCAGGAGATTTCCCGCGTTCCCAGTTTAACGACTTTAGGGGTCATCTGTTCCCAGTTTAACGACTTAGAGGTCATCTATTCCCAGTTTAAAGACTTAGGGGTCTATTGGATTGGAGTTTGGAATTTTGGTCTTAGGGTAGCCATCAGCGTTGCTAACACTGAAGCACATGTGCCAGGAGCAATTCATCATTTGCCTTTTCCTGTTGGGGAGCGATGGCTTAGGAGACAGGTTTAGGTCCCTATCACCTAAGACTTTTCAATTTTATGAGCCGTAAGGGTCCCATAAACGCATTTTCTCCCTACGAGTTGAAAGGATCTCGTAGGTGTAATTTCTCCTTATGAGTCGTGAGGACTCCTAAGTGTGTGTGTTTGTTTTTGAGTCGTAAGGATCTCATGAAGGTGTTTTCTTACGAGTCGAGAGGATCTCGTAAGTTTGTTCTCCTCATGTATCGTGAGGACACATGAGTGGGTCTTCCTAAATGGAGCATAAATCCAAGGGCGTAGACTGACCGCTGGACTGGTGATTGCGGTAGGGTATGGGTATGATGAGAATTATTTGCCCGTGGATTGTATACGGTAGTCAATTTGGGGACTAGCCGTAGGGCCGGGAGAATTTTGAGAAATTAGATTTTGGTTGGTGTCTGCATCGCTGCACTAGCATATAGTACCAGGAGCGACTCATCATTCGCCGTTTGGGGACTTGGATTTTGGATCTGGTTTGGCATCAGCATTGCTGCACTGGAATAATGCTAGGAGCAACTCATCATTTGTCCTAGAAGGACTTGGGATTTGGTTTTTGGGTCGGCATCAGCATTGCTAACACTGAAGCGAAATGCCAGAAGCGACTCATCATTTGCCGTTGCCCGTTGGGGAGCGATGGCTCAGAAGACAGGTTTAGATCCCTATCACCTATGGCTTTTCAATTTTATGAGCCATAAGGGTCCCATAAAAGCATTTTCTCCCTACGAGTCGAAGGGATCTCGTAGGTGTACTTTCTCCTTAGGAGTCGTAGGGTCTCTCAAGTGCGTTTTTCCTTTGTAAGTCGTAAGGATCCCACGAAGGTGTTTTCTTATGAGTCGTGAGGATCCCGTAAGTTTGTTCTCTTCATGTATCGTGAGGACACATGAGTGGGTCTTCCTAAATGGAGCATAATTCCAAGGGCAGAGACCAGCCGCGTAATTAGTGGCTGCGGTGGGGCATGGGTATGATGGGAATTATTTGAGCCCGTGGATTGTATACGGTAGCCGGTTTGGGGACCAACCGTAGGACTGGGAGAATTTTGAGAAATTGGATTTCGGTTGGCGTCTGCATCGCTACACTGGAATATGGTATCAGGAACGACTCATCATTCGCCGTTTGGGGACTTGGAATTTGGATTTTGTTTGGCATCAGTATTGCTGCACTGGAATAATACCAGGAGCAACTCATCATTTGCCTCGGGAGGACTTGGGATTTGGTTTTTGGGTCGGCATCAGCACCGCTAACACTGAAGCAATGCCAGGAGCGACTCATCATTTGCCGTTGGGAAAACTTTGGATTTGGGCTTTTGGTCGGCATCAGCACCGCTAACACTGAAGCGAAATGCCAGGAGCGACTCATCATTTGCCGTTGCCCGTTGGGGAGCGATGGCTCAGGAGACAGATTTAGATCCCTATGACCTAAGGCTTTTCAATTTTATGAGCCATAAGGGTCTCATAAAAGCATTTTCTCCCTACGAGTCGAGAGGATCTCGTAGGTGTATGTTCTCCTTAGGAATCGTAGGGATCCCTAAGTGTGTTTCTCCTTTGTGAGTCATAAGGATCTCACGCAGGGATTTTCTCCTCACAGGGTCGAGAGGACTTTGCGAGTGTATTTTATCTCTTTTCACGAGTTTGCGCCTTTTCGGGTTTTCACAAACTTGCTGGCCGTCCTGCTGTTTTTACTCACGAAGCCCTTTCGGGTTTTCATCCGTGCCCGTTTTACTTGTGGACATACTTTCTTTTTTTTGCCGCTGGTGGAACTTTAAAAGTAGTCCCACCGGCAGGACTTGGGAGAGATAGGGGTTGTTTACGCCCGTGGATTGTATACGGCTTTACAGGATGTATGATCTAGACCGTAGGGCTGGTGTGCTCAATTCGCCTACGACTTGGAGCATTCACGCGCAGTATTTCTTGAGATATCGGCCATTGATGGGTGGCATGGGCCTTTCTCCCTCGGCACTTATTAGTTGGTAGGATCCTCCGTCGAACACTTTCTCGATGACGTATGGTCCTTCCCAGTTTGGCTCGAATTTTCCCTTAGCATGTCGATTGGGAATGATCGGTCTTTTGAGGACCAACACCAATTCGCCTTTCTTGAAAGCACGGAGACAAGTCATCTTGTTATAGGCCCGTGACATTTGGGCTCGGTACAGCTCCGGATTTTGCTGTATTGCAATCCTCTTTTCTTCGAGGGCGTCGAGCTCTTCAAGCCGAAGGAGCACGTTTTCCTCCTCTGTCAACTCGTGCTGAACGACCATTCTTAAACTTGGAACTTCGACTTCGAGGGGGAAGACTGCCTCCACTCCGAAGAGCAATAAGTATGGAGTCGACTGAGTTGGAGTGTGGTGCGTGGTACCCACAACGCCTCGTGAAGTTTGAGATTCCAGTCTCTCTTGTTGGCTGAAGCATTTTTCCTCAGGAGCTTGCATATAGTTTTATTGAAGGCTTCGGCCAATCCATTGGCTCTTGGATTATAGATGGAGGAATATCTTCAGTCTATCTTGTGCTGAGTAGCGAACCTTGAAACTTTAAAGCTCTTGAAAGAAGGCCCGTTGTCAGAAATGATTCTTCTTGGTGTACCAAAGCGGTATAGAATATTATGCTGGAAGAACATCAGAATATTTTCTGTCTTGACTTCTTTTAGCGGGACAGCTTCAGCCCATCTGGGAAAATAGTCAGTTGCGACCAATATGAACCGGTAGCCTTTGGATGACGGAGGATCAATTGGACCAACTATGTCGGTTCCCCAAACTTCGAAGGGCTATGACGCCACCGTAGGATGCAGCGGATTGGGATGCTTGTGAATGAAATCGCCGTGAATTTGGCAGATATGACAATTCTTTGCATGCTCTTCACAATCCCTTATCATGGTAGGGCAGTAATATCCAAGCCGTTTGATTTGAAGCCGCATTTTGGGGCCGGATTGGTGAGCTTCGCATACGCCTGAGTGAACTTCTTTCATGACCTTTTAGGCTTCGGCCAATGACAAACACCTGAGCCATAGTTGGTCATATGACCTGTGGTATAGCGTGTCATTTACAAACACGTATCGGAGAGCTCTCTTCTTCAACTGAATCCTCGCAGATTTTCCTTCGGGCAGCTTGTCGTATCGTAGGTACTCTATGAAGGGTTCTTTCCAATCGGGCTCGTCTTGGATGATCGAAGCTTCTTCGGCAGGAGTGTTCTCTAGCTCTACGTTTTCTTCTTCAAGCAAAGTGGCTGGAGGCAGAATTTGCCGACTTCTGACTGTGATTAGAATTTCGTCCATGTCAGGATCAGCCGGCTCTTTAGCTAGGCGAGCGAGTATGTCGGTTTTTCCGTTCAACGCTCCAGGGACTCTCATTAGTTCAATGTGAGTGAACCGTTTCATGAGTTCCACCACTCGGCTTCTGTACCGAGCTAACTCGGGTTTGTATATATTATAGTCGCCTCTTACTTGGTTGACGACAAGCTGGGAATCACCGTAGACTCGTAGCCGAAGGATTTCCATCTCTATGGCGAGCTCCAAACCAGCTATCAGAGCTTCATACTCGGCCTCATTGTTTGTGGGAGGCTGGGTCAGAGCAAAAGAACGCCATAGGGCTCCTATTGATGGTGTGATGAACACCAATCCTATCCCTGCTTTTATCTCCGGGACGCTTGATTTATTGGAGGTCCTTATTGATGAGGCTCCATCGAAGTGGAGCTCCCAACATGGCTCGTCATTCTCGAGGTGCAGCACTTGGTCATCGGGTAAATCGCAATTGAGCGGTGACCCCTCTGATACGGGATGAGCAGCAAGGAAGTCTGCGAGAGCTTGCCCTTTTATTGCTTTCTGAGAAGTATACACTATGTCAAACTCAAGTAGCATGACAGCCCATCTTGACATTCTACCGGCTAGGTTTGCTTTGGTCATTAAGTGCTTGAGCGGGTCGACCCTAGAGATCAGCATAACCCGATAAGCGAGCAAATAGTGCCTTAGCTTCTTCACAGCGAACATCAGAGCCAGGAATTGCTTTTCGATCGGGGAATAGTTGTGTTCCGCCCTGACTAAAGTTTGACTGAGGTAGTAGAGGGCATTCTCTTTTCCCTCCTCGTTATTCTGGGCAAGGAGCGCACCGAGTGACTCATCTAGCGCGGCAGTGTAGAGAATAAGTGGTTTATTTGGAATGGGAGAGGCCAGCACTGGAGGGTGCAACAAGTAGTGTATGATGCTTTCGAACGCTTCTTGACATTCGGCATCCCAGACAAAAGGAGCTCTTTTCTTCATGAGATTTGAGAAGGGCCTACATCTCCCCGATAAATTTGAGATAAACCTTTGTATATAAGCAATCTTGCCTTGAAAAGATCTTAGCTGCGTCAGATTCTTTGGAGGGGGCATCTCTATGATGGCCTTTATCTTGGATGGGTCAACTTCGATCCCTGGTTGTCGGACTATGAAGCCCAGGAATTTTCCCGATGACACGCTAAAAGCGCGTTCAGAGGATTCATTTTCAGATCGTACTCCCTCAGTTTGGTGAGAACGGTCCTAAGATCTTGGATGTGATTGGCTTTGGCTTTAGCCTTGACGACCGGATCATCAACATAGCATTCGACGACTTTATGGATTAGGTCATCAAAGATATTGGTCATTGCTCTTTGATATGTAGCACCTGCATTCTTCAGTCCGAACGGCATCACTTTGTAGCAGTATATTCCGAAAGGGGTTCGAAATGCTGTGTGTTTCTCATCCTCAGGTGACATCTTGATCTGATTATATCCAGACGAGCCATCCATAAAGGTGAACAGCTCGTAATTTAAGGTGTCATCGACCATCATTTCCATGACCGGTAGCGGGAAGTCGTCTTTAGGACATGCCTTGTTGAGGTCCCTGAAATCGACACAACTCGGATCTGCCCATTTTTCTTCTTCACTGGGACTATGCATGCGATCCAATCCGCATATTTCTCTTCCCTGATGAAGCCGGTATCGATGAGCTTCTTAGTTCCCTCGATGACCTTTTCTTCTAGTTTCCTTTTCATTCTTTGAGGAGCTTGTTTGACTGGCTTAGCATCAGGAGATATAGCCAGTTTATGCACGGCCACTTCAGGGGAAAGGCCAGGCATTTCTTTGTATGTCCATGCGAAACAGTTGACGAACTCATGCAGCAGGACAATTATCTACTCTTTCATTTCCTCTGACAAGAGTGAGCTGATGTAGGTCGGCCTTGGATTATCGGGCGTTCCTAAGTCAATCTCGGTTAGCTCGTCAACGGTTGCTTGTCCGCCATCTTCGAGCTCTTGAGGAGCTTCTTCTGGCTAGGCTATCTCGTCATCATCGTTTAATCTTTCACTGGCTTCACCAACATGGATAATGTAGCATGCTTTGGAATCAGGTTGAATGAAGTCTATGCCCCGTCTATCTGGAATTCGTCCATCGATGAGTGCTCGGACCTGGGGCGGATGCCATAGCCCTTCATAAAACTTTGCTTCGGACTCCGTTTGATATAACTGGCATCCACACCTTTTAAAATATTCCCGCATCTCGGGTGCATAGTATCTAGGATTGAGGATGGCTCTTATGCCTCTCTCATAGGGAAGGCAAGCGACAGACAAATCGTCCGAGTGCACAACGGGGTTTGACCCATAAAATAGGATGCCCTTTTGTCCACTTGTCCTCCTGGGAACGTAGAAAGTTTTCAGCTGGTCTACGGTGGAGACTGACAATACATCGAGCTCTTTGCACATCTGCTCCGGCACCCTTGTTATTGCCAGGGATCCTTCTGTAACTTCGAAGGTCTCTCGTAGTTTCGCTTGCTGCATGGGGGTCTAATCTGCACAGCTGTTGCACGGCAGGTCCTCTTCCTTCGACTCTTCAATGTCGCTGCCATGATGAGGGCGGACTTTGCTGCTAGATGGGCTTACAGTATCGGACTCGTCTGTATCGCTACCAAAACGAGGGTGAGTTTTACGGAAGGACGGACTTCCAGCATCGGACTCATCAGTGTCGCTACCGAAACGCGGGCGCACTTGGGCATTTTTGCTTTTGAAAGTGACAGCCGGCTCAGATTTGCTTTTGAGTCTTGGGGCCTCTCTATCCTTAGTCAGTTGTAGCTTAGCAATTTGGTGGTTCATGAAGTACCGAGAATCTTCATATCGGACTTCATGCACACCGAACGACTGGATGTCTCCGTCAATGCGTGTTTCTTTGCCATTTTTAGTATACTTCATGCATTGATGGAGAGTTGACGGAATGATGCCGTAATCGTGGAGCCACGGCCGTCCTAAGAGAATTTTATAAGACGTGTCAGCATCGATTACATAGATCTTAGCTTCAGTTTGTAGATCCCCAAAGTTGATTGGCAAAGCTATAGACCCCAGAACTTGCTGGCAATTTTGATTGAAGCCTTGAATGACAATCCTTTCTCTTGACAGGTGTCGGACGTCTATTGACAAACTTTTCAGAGTCCGCAAGTTCATGATGTTCACTGAGGATCCCGGATCAATCAATATGCGATTAATCTGATCTCCATCGCTGAACCCGGTCACGTAAAGCGGTCGATTATGCTCAGCCGTTCCCAGTAGTAAGTCTTCATCCTTAAACGTGATTGCGGCGGCATGTAGAGCGTACTGGGCATCTTTCATATTAATTTCTGCAAAGCGAGCATGATATTGCTCGGGGTTTTGTAGAGCGTGAATGAAAACATCTCTAAGCTCTTTAGATAGGACCAAGGCATCGTAGATGCTCAGGAGAGACATGAGCTTTCGGAGATGAGCCAAGACATTGTAGTCCACTGAGGAAGGACTTGAGTTTTCATTAGCCGGCTCTCTGCCATCTTCCTCATTAGCCACCTGTTTTTCCTTTCCTTTTGGGGCGTTGCCCTGATTTGGCGGCAGAGCCCTGCCGCTTCTGAGCTAGATTTGGTTGGCCCTTGTAGCGAGCTCCTCGTCCTCTTCGGGAAAACAGAGCTCCTCCTCAGAGTCGCTGCCAAGATGGATGGCGTAGCAGATCACTATAGGGATCTCTTCATTGGAGTCTTCCTCTAACTCCTCCAGAATTTCAGCCGCTTCTACAGGGAGGAACTCCTTCAATTGAATCAGAGTTCTTTCCTGCTGTTCATAGTCTTCGAGGGAATCGATATATTTTTGAATGGTCAATCTTCCTGCAGACTCATTTTCGCGTCGAGCTGCACTTTTCTTCTTTTTGAGCTTTTTGGATTTTGAGCCTGATTGGGCCGAATTAGCAGCTGTAATGGTAGGCTTCTCCTGCCCTTCCCATTCCGTCCTGGGCTCTTTCAGAAGTAGCTTTAGCATCTTCTTCGTCTTATTAGATATGTGCTTACTCCAAGGAGGCTGCGGTGAGTCGGTTTCATTTCTTAGGGCAGCGGGTTCAGCTGTCCGCTCCCAGAAGGCTTCAGCTTCTGTCTGTATAAAGTTGGTGGTTGCAACCTGATAGTTCACCAATACACTTTTGGACAGCTCAATCTCTCCAGCCTTATACTGCTTCTCGACCCAGTCCTTGAAGATATAGCAATTCTCGATCGCATGGCTTACTACTCGGTGGTACGGTCAATACAGGGGATTGTCGGTCATTTTTGCTTCTTGAGGTCTTTTCGACTCCGGCAATTGTAGACCGTTGTTCAAGGCACTGTTCACACCATAATATTGCATTATTATATTCCTCATTCTTATTCTTTTTATAAATAAACAGGTGCTTTTGACGCATGTCTGCTACATATTACAGGTTACAGGTTCTTGGATCTAAAACAGTGAAAACGATGTAAACACGATGAAAAAGTGGACTTTGACCAACAAACAGAAGAATCTTGATCAAGCCTACATCAAAGATAAAATTCACAAAGTACAAGGCAATGCAAGGTCCAAGATTACAAAGCGAACGGTTAAAAGTCCACCGCAATTATTCACTGGAGTTCTGGAAGAAACATAGAAGCTATTTTAATAAAGAATCAAATAATAAGGAAGCCCAAAGATCCAAGGCCCAATACTTTCTTTAAAGAGACAGAGACATAAAATTTTACCAAAGCTTGAAGTCTACTTTGACTAGGTCTTCCTAAGGATATTTTGGTAAATGTAGACATGCAAATCAATTGTAACCTAGGGTTTCCTATTCTCTATAAATAGGAACTCTAATCATTGTAATTTCTTTATGCCTCCCTTCATTTATAAATTTCAGCATTCTTTTGGAGAGCATCATTTTTTGTAGGTAAATTATTTTCTTGCCTTAGTTTAATCTAGTTTAAGAATTTTATTAACTTGCAATAGATGTTTCTTCTCTTTAATAAAATCATGTCTTTCTTCATCCCTTCAATGAGCGAGTAGTTTCCTCGCTTGTTAGGGTTAGGAATAGGGAAGGATTTGAGAGATGAAAATCTCTCATCTCTTTTCGTTGCCAATCTTTTATGAAAATTAGAACTCCATGCATACCTTCTTATTCCACTCCCTACGGCACTCTACCCTCGAGGTAACGGTGATTCCGTAGTCTAAAGGCCAGGATTCTAAGGTTTTCCATGGAGGTTAAGGTAAAGATTAAGAAAGGAAGGACAAGGATCTAGAGGAAGAATCAATCTTCCCAATCATCCTAATCCCCTTTGTTAAGATTTACCATAACACTAATATGATATCTTTAATTAAAGGCAATGGAAAGAGATGCAAATCTTTGTTTACCAAATTTTCCCTAAACCTAATCCTAGCAAGTTTCTAATCCTAGTATCATACAACTTCAATTTTTAGATTTAATAATCAATCCGAACACCCTTCGGAATTAACTCGTTAGCGCGATTAGGAGATTCACAACATCCCTGTGGACCGACCCGTACTCACCGGCTAGCTTCATGCGACGCCGTTCTTGATTGCGGTTTACAAATATTTTTGATCGACAAAACTTTTCTTTAATCAAATGGCGCCGTTGCCGGGGATGGCGTAAAATTTTCTTTTTGTAATTTCGGGTTAATATAAAATCTAAAAAAATCATAAAATTCTGAAAAATCAAAAAAAAAAAAAAACCAAAAAAAAAATAATATAGTTTTATCAACTTTTATTGTTTGAAGGGCTTTCTTTGTGGATCTTTGCAGGATTGACGGATCTGAAACAATACAGAAGGAGAATCAGGAAAGGGTACATCAGAACAGAGGTAGATTGCTACAGAGGAGCCGTACAAATTTTTTCAGAGCACGATCCCTCCTGTCCACCGCGGAACCGCGGCTTAGGGCTATCATCTGCGGCGGAAACGCGGTCTTGTGGAGCCTTCTCTGCACGAAAATTGCTTGGTTTGTTTCCTCATTCTCCCCTCTACAAATCCCCATATATCTTCTGTCAAATCTTCTGCAGGATTCTTTGCGCTAAAAATCTTCTTCCCCCTTCCAATAATTGATTTTCTGCAGGATTCTTTGCGCCGCGTTAAAAAGCAAATTGATTGCAAGTGATTTACTGCTTTGCATACTTTAATCTGACTTTAAGGGGCTATTGACCAATTCAGATTGGGTGGGGATTTCATCACCCTTCCCAGGACCCCAGAAATCACTTCAAGCATTTGCATTGACCACTTTTAATTTAAAAAATATTAGACTCAGCCCTAAGGACCTCGAGCTCAATAGGACAGAGGACTAGTATAGGCATCGGCCGTTTATCCTAACCGACATTGCGGTGTCTAGGCTAGTGGTTTTTAATTAGGCCCACTGTAGTGGTGGTTCCTTCCCACTTACCTGGCCGTACTTGTCCGTGAAGAGGCGGTTTGAGGTCCTATCTCTAGCCCTTTGGAACAGTTAGGAGCTGTCTAGCTGACCTAGGTGACCCTAGACTTAGGCCTGATTGTGTATGTGTGGTTAATTGCATTTGTGTCACGAGTCTCTTTTCAAAATCTTTTTGCAAAAGCTCACAAAAAAAAAAAAGGAAAATCTTTTCAAAACTTGCAACTTGTCGCTAAAGAATCTTTGCACCCACTTACACCACTTCTTCTCATTGACGTTTTCTTACCTTCACATTCTGTCTTTCATCTTTCGACTACACTAACCCTTTTTAGTGTATGTCCGGTTGGACTAGGGACCCTAGCGCCCGATTAGTCCGTGTTTCGTTGGTATCGACCGACGAACCTTTCGACTCCGAAGTCGAAATCTTGTCCACTTCTTCACTTTCACCATCACATTCTTCCGAAGGTATGTCGGGATACGATCCTAACAATACCTTACCGACGGGAAGGATTCCACCTCCGTTAGGTGCGAATAACCCGAATCTTCCGCCTGTCGAAGCGCCCGCACGAGTCGCGCTCCAGGATCTTTTCTACCCCGTCCGCACCGCCCTTCCTACTTGTCTTTCCCTCCCACCGGCTAATGGGGACAATTTTGAGATCAAACCCCTCTTCATCAACATGCTGCCTAAGTTTCATGGTTTGGAATCCGAAGATGCATATATCTTTATCAACAAATTCCAAAACGTTTGCGCCATGATGAAAACTACCCAATTAAGTGATGACGCTATAAGGCTAAGGATCATTCCTTTCACCTTATGTGACCTAGCCGAGAAGTGGCTATACAGCACCGCATCACACTCAATTAGAAATTGGGACGAGTTTGTGAAAGCTTTTCTTAAAAAGTTCTATCCTCATCATAAAACTGCTAAAATCCGTAATGAGATTATACAATTTTCACAGCTTCCTGCCGAACTATTTTGGAAATGTTTTGAAAGATTCAAAGACCTTCTCGTTCAATGCCCTCACCATGGAATCGAAAGATGGAAACTTTGCCAAACATTATACGAGGGATTGAACCCGGCAACGAAGCAGTTGCTAGAAACCATTAGTCAAGGTCACTTTCTGTCCAAGTCTAGTGAGGAAGCGTGGCAGTTTCTTGAGGATCTTAGTGAGCAAACAATTCAATGGGAGAGCACCAAGACCACATCATCTTCTTCTATTGGTCAACCTAAGGCAGGCATACATCAAGTAGAGATGTCAATTGCTATGAAGGCCGAGATGGCCGCTCTTACGAAAAAGCTAGAAGCGCTTGAGACCAAAATCTCAGCACCTTCTCCTGCCCCTGTTGTGCCCCCACGAACTGTTTGTGCTTGTTGTTCGGATCCATCACATCTCACCGAAGAGTGTCCTTACACTGCTCCTACTCAAGGACAAGATCAAGTCAATGCTGCCTTTCAGCAACGACAAAGAAATGATCCATACTCTTCGACATACAATCCGGGTTGGAAGAGCCACCCTAATTTCGCTTGGAACCACAATCAACAACCCCAAGGAAACAACATTTTTCAAAGGGCTCCTCCTCCACAACAACAAGCACCTCCACAAACTCAATTTCAGCAGCCTCTCCAACAGCAACCTTACCCTAATCAGATGAACAATTTTGTGCCCAACAATTTTGTTCCCCCTCAAAATGCTGTTAGCTCGCTCGAAAGAAGTCTAGAAGCATTCCTAAAGCAATCTGCACAGTCCACTGCTAGGATAGAGACTTCTGTTCAATCTTTGGTGCAAAACAGTGCCTCACACGATCAAAGCATCAAAACTATTGAGGCACAAATTGCACAACTCAACGCAGCATTGAAAGAGCGAGAGAAAGGAAAGCTTCCGCCTCAACCACTCTCAAATCCCGGTCACGCACATGTTGCACATGAACAGTAGAATCATAACGTGAATGCTGTGACTACGTTGAGATCCGGAAAAGTGCTGCAAAACAATGTGGGTATTAACCATGACACCTTGGTCGGTGGTTCTTCATCTTCTTCATCTTCCTCTTCTTCTTCGTTAGAGCCTATTCTCCATCCTTCACATGGCTCTACTTCTTCTAGCTCGAACGGACCCTCTTCTCACAACACGAACACATCTACACGGGGTTCCGTTCCAACTCAACAATCTGATCCGCAAAAATTGGACTCAACAACTTTTCAAAATGTTCCCTTTCCAAATCGGTTGAGATCCAATAAACCAACTCCACAGATGGAGAAGATTGTAGAGTTGTTCAAACAGGTTAGCATAAATATCCCTCTTTTGGATGCAATCCAACAAGTTCCTTCATATGCGAAAATCTTAAAGGACTTATGCACCAAAAAGAGGAAGTCACAAGTACCAAAGAAAGTTTTCGTGGCTAGTGCTGTTAGTGATGCTCTTGTCAATTCTTTACCCCCAAAACACAAGGACCCCGGTTGTCCTACTATTTCGATCACAATTGGGAACAAGACCATCAATAGAGCACTATTAGATCATGGTGCTAGTGTCAATTTGCTACCTTACTCGGTGTACGAACAATTATGCGTTGGAGAGCTTAAGCCCACTCATTGTACTCTCCAAATGGCCGACCGATCAATCACCCATCCTAGGGGAGAGTTGGAGGATGTGTTAATTAAAGTTGGGGATTTCATTTTTCCCGTTGACTTTATTATTATGGATACACAGCCTGTCGCTAACCCCCGTAATCAAATTCCGGTGATACTTGGTCGACCATTCCTCGCGACTTCTAACGCGGTAATCAACTGTCGTAATGGTTCAATGAATCTATCTTTTGGCAAGATGACAGTTGAACTCAATATTTTCAAGTTAGGAAGTCAGCCTTGCGAGCCTAATTCTAGCGTACTTGATGTGTGCTCGATCGATGAGATCGCGGAGGAGGACTGTGAGTTCGAGAATTTCATGTTTGATCACAGTAATATTGACGCCACTAGTGCGTTCCTCCTAGAATCCGACACAGCTTTCACGTCGAACAAAGATTATGAGTGTTTCACCTTTGTTGATGATCTTGAGGACTCTCCACCCGAGTTTGAGTCTTTTGCTTTTTCGGATGAGTTAGTTGAACCATCCGACTCGGTAGCGTACACTCAATTTGAACCTTTGATGGAATCCTTCGAGTTTGAAATAGTTACTCATTTGTTACCATCTATTGTTTCACCACCTAAACTCGAACTAAAGCTTTTGCCGTCACACCTAAAATATGCTTATCTAGGTGAAAATGAGACCTTACCCGTTATCATCTCGGCCTCTCTAGCTCTTGAGCAAGAGAAGGCCCTTTTAACGGTCTTATACAATAATCGGCAAGCTTTCGGCTGGTCTATGGCGGACATCAAGGGGATTAGTCCCCTCATAGTCGAACATCATATACACTTGATGGATGATGCCAAGCCGGCAAGGGATCCACAAAGACGTCTCAACCCCATTATGAAAGAGGCGGTCAAGAAGGAGATTGTTAAGTGTCTTGATAGCGGTATCATTTACCCTATCTCGGATAGCCAATGGGTTAGCCCCATTCATGTCGTGCCAAAAAAATCGGGCATCACGGTCATCACCAATGAGGCAAATGAGTTAATTCCCACTCGCACCCAAACTGGGTGGCGAGTTTGCATCGACTACCGAAAACTCAATGCCGCGACAAGGAAGGACCACTTTCCTTTACCATTCATTGACCAAATGCTAGAACGATTGGCAGGGCACGAATTCTATTACTTTCTAGATGGCTATTCCGGTTATAATCAAGTCCCCATAGCCAAAGAGGATCAAGATAAGACTATATTTACTTGTCCCTTTGGCACTTTTGCTTATCGTCGCATGCCCTTTGGGTTATGCAATGCACCCGCTACATTTCAGCGGTGTATGATGGGGATCTTTTCGGACATGGTGGAGAAGTTTTTGGAAATCTTTATGGATGATTTCTCCATTTTTGGTGACTCCTTCGACGAGTGTTTGCGACATCTTGACGCAGTTCTCACCCGCTGTAGGGAAAAGAACCTGACTTTGAATTGGGAGAAGTGCCACTTTATGGTACGAGAAGGCATTGTCTTAGGACATGTCATCTCGCAAAACGGCATAGAGGTTGATAGAGCTAAAATCGAAGTCATTTCTAATCTTCCTCCTCCTAAACGCGTCAAAGATATCCGAGCTTTCCTTGGCCATGCCGGTTTTTATAGACGGTTCATCAAGGACTTTAGCAAGATTGCTAGACCCTTGACTCTCTTGTTGGCCAAGGACACTACTTTTGTTTTCGACTCAACTTGCATGAAAGCGTTCGAGTCTTTGAAACACTCACTCATTTCTGCGCCCATCCTTTCATCTCCAGACTGGACGCATCCCTTCGAAATTATGTGCGACGCATCAGATTTTGCAATTGGTGCTGTTCTTGGACAGCACATTAACAAGATGCCGCATGTAATTTACTACGCTAGCCGAACATTAAATGAGGCCCAATTAAACTACACAACAACAGAAAAAGAGTTTTTAGCGGTTGTGTTTGCACTTGAGAAATTTTGGCCTTATTTAATCGGCTCTCCAGTTATAGTGTACACGGATCACTCAGCTCTTCGCCACCTTTTTGCGAAGAAGGATGCTAAGTCTAGGCTCATACGTTGGATCCTCTTGCTACAAGAATTTGACCTTATTATAAGGGACAAAAAGGGATGTGAAAACGTAGTGGCCGATCACCTTTCACGACTTCATTCGTCGCCTACTCTTGAACTGCCTATCACTGATGCTTTCCCCGATGAGCAACTCTTGACTGTTTCTTGCGAACCATGGTTCGCCGATATTGTAAACTACTTAGCCACCGGCTTGATACCTAAAGATTGGTCGAAACAAGATAAACTTCGATTTTTGTCCCAAGTAAAGCATTTTTACTGGGATGAACCTTATCTTTTTAAATATTGTCCCGACCAAATCATTCGTCGGTGTGTGCCAGAAAATGAGGTCAAGAGTGTGCTGTCTTTTTGCCACGATCAAGCATGTGGCGGGCACTTTGGCCCAAAGAAGACAGCCGAGAAAGTTTTGCAGTGTGGTTTCTATTGGCCACGACTCTTCAAAGATGCTTTCGAATACTGCAAAACTTGCTCCCGGTGCCAACACTTGGGCCGGATATCGCGGAGAAACGAAATGCCGCTCCAACCTATTTTGGTTGTAGACATTTTTGATGTTTGGGGTATAGACTTCATGGGACCATTTCCCAACTCTTTTGGAAATGTGTATATTCTTTTGGCTGTTGACTATGTTTCAAAGTGGGTCGAGGCTGTGCCTAGTCGAACGAATGACAACAAGGTTGTCGTTCGATTTCTTAAAGATCACATCTTTTCTCGATTTGGGCACCCTCGTGCGATAATCAGTGATAATGGTTCTCACTTTTGTAATAGGACTTTTGAGTCTTTAATGCGCAAATACTCTATCACCCATAAGCTGTCAACACCATACCATCCCCAAACATGTGGACAAGCCGAGATCTCGAATCGACAAATTAAGCAAATCTTGGAGAAAACGGTTTCTAAAAACCGTAAAGATTGGTCACTAAAATTGATCGACGCACTATGGGCTTTCCGTACTGCATACAAGACCGATCTTGGCATGTCTCCATACCGGCTTGTTTACGGGAAGGCTTGCCACCTTCCAGTAGAAATTGAGCATAAGGCATTTTGGGCTATTAAAGAGCTGAATCTATCTTTAGGAGATGCGGACAGCAATCGAAAGCTGCAATTGAATGAACTAGAAGAGCTGCGGGATGAGGCATATGATAATGCCGCGATTGCTAAGAACCGAGTTAAGGTATTTCATGATAAAAACCTTTTGCGAAAGACATTTAAACCAGGTCAACAGGTTTTATTATATGATACTCGGTTACATTTTCATCCCGGCAAGCTCCGTTCTAGATGGAGAGGACCCTTTGTAGTCCGCACCGTTTATCCGCACGGTGCGGTTGATCTTGAGAATCCAGAAGACGGTACTTTATTCAAAGTAAATGGACATCGATTGAAACCGTTCTTCTCAGCGGACCATTCGGAGGAGCTCCTGCTTTTACAGGAGCCGATTTACACCGATTGATTTTCCTCCGCCTTCACCCTCGAATTTCCTTTTTTCCAAAACTTTATTTCAAATAAGTTTGGGGGTGTGTATATAATATGTAAATATAATAATAAGCAGGAACTCGCCGATATTATCAACCCACTTGGTGCAGCATGACAGTGAGGACACTGTCCATTGTAAGTTTGGGGGTATGTTGGGTAAGTTTTCCTTTTGCATTCATATGTATATTTCTGCATTGCATCTTTATATAAAAAATCATAAAAATTAGAAAACAGAAAAACCCATAAAAAATTGAAAAATTGAAAAATTATAAAAATTAATGTATTCAATTCTAGTTAATTGACTTGAGTTTGATAAATAGGTTGACTGGCCAGGAAAAACTAAATCTTAGACTTAGCAAATTAAAAACCCTAAAAATAACCTTTCTTAGAGTTTAACGGTAGAAAGTATTTGTCTTTGTAGATTATTTAGAAATAGGCAAATTTTGGGTTCACTTCTTGGATTAAGTCGAAACAAGGGAAGAGTATTGATGTTCTTATTAGAGTATAAGTTTGAAAAATAGTTCCTAGCTTAAGTCTAGATTCTGAAAACGTATACCCTACAATTTGCACAAACACGCACCTTGAAACTTGGATTAATAGAGGAGACCTTGAAATACTCTTGTCTAAAGTCCTTAGCACAATAAAAAAAAAAGTGAATAAAGAAAAAAATGGACACTGGTTTTTGTGATTACTTAAGGCTGTAAAAATAGAAAAATATTTAGCGAGGGTGCTTCATCACCTAGTGCCTTAGACCAACTGGTTTGGGAGTCACTGCTAAAAGCCTTGGGTATTGCAAAGCTAGGAAGTACGCTTTAAAGTGCTAACATATCTTGTAATCGGTTGTTGGTACCTCAAGAAAGATTAACGGTCGCATGAAGGATGTGTAAGCAAAATTCAATTAAAAATTCACCTACTAATAAGTACTTTGGACAACGGACAAGGGTATGATTGCTTGATTTGAATTTCCAAGTGTAGGGGTGATTCATACACACACGTAGGGATATGTGATTAGAGTTTAGATAAGAGAAAGGAATGAAGAATAGAACTTGTATCTTTAGTAGAATTGATAAAAATTCCTAAGTGGAGATGGAACCCTAGAAGGAAAACTTAAGAAATGCCGAAAGCTAAGTAGATCTGCAAGATATATATAATCTTAAGTTAAATGATGAGAAAGTGTGAAGAATATGGGTGGATAATTTACAAGTAAAAGATAATAGAATTCTTAGTTAGAAAACCTAATTGGAGAATAAAAGTCAAAAAGCCAAATTGATAGGATTTTGTGGGTAGTATCCGCTGAAAACCCTCAGGAGACAACACTCCTCCTACTAGGGACACCTAGAGGTTTAACGGCTTGTTGCACGAGCTCAGTGCAATCGCGTTTCCCTGCGAAAGTGCGGTTAGGATATTGTAGAGAATAAATAAAAAATAAGTTTGCTCGAGGACGAGCAAAAGATAAGTTTGGGGGTATTTGTTCACACCATAATATTGCATTATTATATTCCTCATTCTTATTCTTTTTATAAATAAACAGGTGCTTTTGACGCATGTCTTCTACATATTACAGGTTACAGGTTCTTGGATCTAAAACAGTGAAAATGATGTAAACACGATGAAAAAGTGGACTTTGACCAACAAACAGAAGAATCTTGATCAAGCCTACATCAAAGATAAAATTCACAAAGTACAAGGCAATGCAAGGTCCAAGATTACAAAGCGAACGGTTAAAAGTCCACCGCAATTATTCACTGGATTTCTGGAAGAAACATAGAAGCTATTTTAATAAAGAACCAAATAATAAGGAAGCCCAAAGATCCAAGGCCCAATACTTTCTTTAAAGAGACAGAGACATAAAATTTTACCAAAGTTTGAAGTCTACTTTGACTAGGTCTTCCTAAGGATATTTTGGTAAATGTAGACATGCAAATCAATTGTAACCTAGGGTTTCCTATTCTCTATAAATAGGAACTCTAATCATTGTAATTTCTTTATGCCTCCCTTCATTAATAAATTTCAGTATTCTTTTGGAGAGCATCATTTTTTGTAGGTAAATTATTTTCTTGCCTTAGTTTAATCTAGTTTAAGAATTTTATTAACTTGCAATAGATGTTTCTTTTCTTTAATAAAATCATGTCTTTCTTCATCCCTTCAATGAGCGAGTAGTTTCCTCGCTTGTTAGGGTTAGGAATAGGGAAGGATTTGAGAGATGAAAATCTCGCATCTCTTTTCGTTGCCAATCTTTTATGAAAATTAGAACTCCATGCATACCTTCTTATTCCGCTCCCTACGGCACTCTATCCTCGAGGTAACGGTGATTCCGTAGTCTAAAGGCCCGGATTCTAAGGTTTTCCATGGAGGTTAAGGTAAAGATTAAGAAAGGAAGGACAAGGATCTAGAGGAAGAATCAATCTTCCCAATCATCCTAATCCCCTTTGTTAAGATTTACCATAACACTAATATGATATCTTTAATTAAAGGCAATGGAAAGAGATGCAAATCTTTGTTTACCAAATTTTCCCTAAACCTAATCCTAGCAAGTTTTTAATCCTAGTATCATACAACTTCAATTTTTAGATTTAATAATCAATCCGAACACCCTTCGGAATTAACTCGTTAGCGCGATTAGGAGATTCACAACATCCCTGTGGACCGACCCGTACTCACCGGCTAGCTTCATGCGACGCCGTTCTTGATTGCGGTTATAGATAGTTTTTGAGACAAATCAGCATCTTTAAATATCTTGCGGACCTTGTCCCTTCTGAAAGAGTAAACCTTGTTCTTTTTCTCCTCTAGGGAAGGCCCATCTCCTCCCAGCAATGGCTTTCGAGACCGGTTGGTTTTGGATTCGCCCGCCCTTCGCTTTTCTTCATTGTCGGACGCATTGAAGACATTGGTACTGCTGGAATTACCGCTTCTACGGTTGTCGTCCCACTTGCTTTTCCAAGTCTTGTCTCTCTGAGAGTCCGGGGTAGACTCCTGCTTCGAGCGTTCCAGCATTTGGACTTTCTTGGTTAGCTCTTGAAACGTCTTGAGGCCTGCTGTACACAAGAATGGGACCATCCAATTGCTGAGGTTCCCAATGAGGAGGCTGACAGACTGGTCCTGCTCTAGCGACAGTTCGCACTTGACAATGAGGTTGCGCCACCGGGCAATAAAGTCAGTGTTGCTTTCATTCTTTCCCGGCTTAGTCCTCACAAGGTCAGCAATGGAGATTTTATCACTGACACTCATGAACCTTTGCCGAAACAGAGACTCCATTTGGGCAAAGGTAATAACGGACCCGTCTGGTATACTCGCGTACCAGTCGAAGGCGACACCGGTCAGGCTGTTGACAAACTGACGAAGAAGGACCACATCATTGCCCTCTGTATTTCTGCACGATGCTTTAAAGTGGTCGACGTGCCGATTTGCGTTTCCCGTCCCGTCAAATCTTCCGAACTTAGGAATGACGCAGCCGCTCGGGAACTCGATCAGATCATACTGTGCGGAATATGGCCGCCCACTACTGCCAATTTCTTTCTGAGTTTCAGCTTCGGCCACCAATGTTTTAACCTTGCCGGTGACCAAATCCATTATCCGATCTTGTGTTAGCGGGATAATGTTATCTGGGGCCAAGGCGTCTCCAGAAGCGGAATGTGGCCAACTTTCGTGCGGCTCGACCAATCTTGGACCCAAAGGGACAAGCATCGGCCGCTTCGGATTGTCATCATCCAGCTCATGAGTAGCAACTTGTGCTTGATTGGGAGGCACTCGAGCAATTTGAGTCGTAAGCTGCATCACAACGTTTGTTAGGTCGTCGATTTTCGAATAGAGCTTGGACATCTCTTTATTTTTGCTCCTGAGCTGTTTTCGAAGCTCTTGAAGCAGCTCTTGCTCCGCGGTCCTGGGTCGGAAAGTCGGCTCTTCCTCGCTGTCTGAGCTTGACTCTACATAGACTGAGGGGTCTTTCTGCCCATCATCCTCATTGAGAGGGTTTTTATCATCCAGCGGAAGCGGCTGTTCTTAGGAAGTGGCAACCACATTCAAGCCAGATTGGGCTTGGGATGTGGTGGCCCCATCCTTGCTTTTACTGCGAAGGTCATCGCTAGGGCGCCCGCTCGCCATATAGACCGTATGGATAACATATCCAGCTGTCTTTTTATTATCGGCGGCTGATTTCATGGATCGCTGTCTTGACCCCCCTGTTTCAGTAACGGGCAGTCGATTGAAGGCGACTGGCCTGGCCGGATTCTTGAATGGTGCTGACACTTCCTTTTTGGTTTTGTCCCGCTGTTTTCCCGCGGCACAGAGCGCCTGATAGACTCTTGAAAAGACAGCGTCATACTTTTTCTGTTGGGGTCAGGACACGTTTCTTTGCAGTAACGTACGGATCGTCGTCTTCTTGATTCTGGCGGTCATGGCATTTTTCTGAACCCACTTCAGAGGTTCGAAAGAATTGATGACTTTTACGGTCAACTCAGCCGTCGTCGCAGGATGATTCTGCTATTGTAATCTCATAAGATTCCACTTAGCCGGGGTCCTGGCCTTTTTGTTGGCTCGATACCTTAGCCGCTTCTGCCTTAACTTTTCTGTTTTAAACACTTGGCAGACTTCGGTCCTTCGGGAAGACACCATAAACCGATTGATAGAGAGGCCAGAGAAGATGCCCGATCGTGCATTTGTTGGAGTCATCGCCTGAGCTCATCCGCAACGTTTGATGTTGCCCTTTATACCGGAATTCTTGCCCCCAGCTAGAGCACCAGAGAGTCGTTCAGACACTGTCTTAAGTTTCGGTTGTGGCGCCTTAGCGATCACAACATTCGGCCTCTTGCCCCTTAAGATAGTCTTGGCCACCTGTTTTGTCGGGATTTCTGCCAGATGAGCGCTTCCGGCAGGGTAGATGACAACGGAACCAAACTGGTGGGACAGTTCCCCCCACTGTCGACTGAGGCTTGCGGGAAGAACCACACGAGCATTGATCTTGACCACGTACGGAATCGGGGTCACATCAGAAGCTGGATCCATCTTAGGAAACATTGTCGTTGAAAGTTGATTGCTGCACGGAAAAAAATATTATTTCAGTACAAATATCGGCATATACGTTAAATGAGTTCGCATGGACACTTGACCTGAGATATGGGAGGAGAGAAAGGTCCCACCGGGCTTGCCAGAATCTGTAGGGTGTTTTTCGTCACCCCATTGAGATGGGAATATGCACGTGCTGGTCAGGCGCAGTACAAATTCTCCCTGCCTAGGGTAGGCAGGGGTTTATTGGTTGTGGGATCCGAATCTCCGGCAGCCGCGGACTAAGCTGCTGTTAATTACCCCTCGCATTTGGAGCGAGAGAACCTCTGATTGATGGGTTAAACTGGTCATGCGAATTCAATGTGCAGTGTTGTGTTTTGAAGGGGTTTTGGATATATCGGGGGGCTCGCAGAGTTTTTACGGGGGTCCCGCTACCCGGATAGCGGGCTGGAGATCAAAGGGGCTAACAGCCCCCTTCCGGAGTGTGGGGCAGTGCCCCGTTAGAAATTTTTTCTAACGGGGGACAGTGTTGTAGAGTATGTGTGTGTGTGTGTAAAGGGAAAGGGCATCTGTTCCCTTCCGAAACACAGGGACGGGACCGTGCAGGACCGTCTTGCCCGAATTTTAGGGCAGATGCTAATTGGTGCTATCCGTTCCCCTCTCCGAAGATGCCAAGTTGATTTATAGCACCGTATATTAAAGGTTTAGACAGATGCGGCCGATGTAGCAGACTTCGTCAGATTCCCCCTCATTGAGGGTTTTTTTTATTGTGGGGACGCTATTCCCTGCAGACGCAAGCCCATGCAGTTAATTACGCTACTGCATCGCGATAACCACTTTCTCCTTCTCCAGATGGTCACTTCGTGTCGTGGGTGTTTGTTTTGTTTTTGGTTGCCCGTGGATTGTATACGGAGACTAATTTATGTTGTCGTCCGTAGGGCGTGGATTAGTCCAAATCCATATTTTCTTAGATTTGGGTTTGGGGTTGGGTTCAAGGATACGTTAGTCTCATTTGAGACTAGATTAACTTAAACGTTTGTTAAGGATACGTTAGTCTAATTTTAGACTAAGATCAACTTAACGGGATCGTTTAGATCCAACAAAAGAGCATTTGGGCTCGATTGTTTAGTTTAGGGACATTGCGGTCGAATGTTAGTTTAAGGACATCTCGGTCCAATGTTAGTTTAAGGACATCTTGGTCCATGGGTTTAAAGGGACCCCACAGTCCGAGGTTAAGGACATCATAGTCCGTGGGTTTAAAGGGACCCCACAGTCCGAGGTTAAGGACATCATAGTCTGTGGGTTTAAAGGAACCCCACAGTCCGAGGTTAAGGACATCATTGTCCATGGGCTTAAGGACCCCACAGTCCAGTTTAAAGACGTCATAGTCTATGAAATGTATGGCTGTCGGGACCCGTCACCTCTCTGAAGACGTTGAAGGTTACAACGACAAATATCAGAGGAGTAAAGAGATGTACCCTTGAACCGATGTGAGTTGGGAGACCTGTAGTCCAATTAGGACTAATATCTGAGATTTGTGAGCATATGGGCTCAGTTAATATGAGTTGAGGACTTATGGCCAATCTTGGGCTAAGTGCAATCAAGTTAAAATGTTTAACATTAATTTTAGGCTGTTGAGCCTTTGTTTGGGCTTGGCCCTGGCAGTGTTTTTGTCTTTTGCTGAATGCTGAACATTCCTCATAGCCCTGGAATTATTAAAGAACAATTTATGTCCTATCAGCGCAACACGTGGTGCGCTTGGCACTTTGCGCCAGTCAAAGAGCGCAGTGCGCTTCTGCAGAGTAGCGCACACGTGAGGGACACGTGTTGCGCTTGGCGCTAAGCGCCAGATGATGGGCGCATTGCGCCAGTTTATGAGCGTATTGCGTTATTAGTTTAGTGGCACACACGTGAGGGACACGTGTTGCGCTTGGCGCTGAGCGCCAGTCAATGAGCGCAGTGCGCTATGTTTGGAGCGCTGAGGCTCTTTTTAATATGGAGCACTAAGGCTCTTTCATGCAGCGCTATGCGTCGAGAATTAAATTCTCCTCTAAAAGACTTTATCTCGTAGATCTAAGAACAAAGTTCTTAATTTTACAGGAGATGTTTCAATCTCTTATATTGATTGAAAGACTTTGCTTTTATGGATCTATGATCCTCAAAGAATTGAAATATTCTTCCCCCCTTTTTATAATGAGATGTTCATGATCTCTTGAAAGACAATTTGTCTTATAGATCTATGATCTGTGAGAAGAATTATGTTCTTCTTCTTTTATGATGAGATCTTTTTATCTCTTTGTGAAAGACCTTGGTCTTTGTAGATATATGATCTGTAAAGAAGTGAATTCTTCTTCTTCTTTTTTTAATGAGATGATTAAATCTCTCTGTTCATCATCGTTCCTTTTTTACCTTGAAGAAACTCTTCTTTTTCTGAGAGCTTGGCTCTTGAGATCTCTCAAAACTTATGGGGGGTTTCTCTCTATTTTCTGTCTCTCAGACTTGAAGTCTTGGGGCCTTTATATAGGGCGAGCCGATTTGTTCAATCAGTTAAGGAGATCTTTTCTCCAATTGATTTGGGGAATTTCCCATCGTTGGATCTTTGATCCAAGGGCTTCTGATTTACAGAAGGCAATTTTTTTGTTTTTAACAAGATTGATAAATCTTTCCATACAGAATTTATTCTGTGTTTTGGTGATTTTTAATCACCATTGGATCATTGATCCAACGGTGCTCTGATTTACAGAGCACAATCTTGTTGTTTAGAAAGATTTTGAATTTTTTTTTTTAACAGAATTTAATTCTGATTGATTAATGATTTATCATTATTATTAGATCTTTGATCTGACGGTGGGGAGCTTTTAGTTCCAGCGCTAGCGCACCCGTGCGTTGCACGTGATGCACTGCTTAAAGGGCAGCGCAATTAGCGCTAGCGCACCCGTGCTTTGCACGTGCTGCGCTGCTTAGAGCGCAGCGCATCTAGCGCTAGCGCATCCGTGCTTTGCACGTGATGCGCTACTTAGGGTGCAGCGCACTTGGCGCTGCTATGAAGCGTTGCTTTTATTGGAGGTGTCTTTTCACCTTCCTTTTAAGTCAAACTTATATTCCCCAGAACTTACATTTCCCATATCTTGGAAATAGCCCCATTATACACAAAATTTTATGTGTCTAGTCTTTATAATCTGAAGCAAAGCTTCTTTCTTTTCTCATTTGCAGAGAACTATCTTAACTATGGCCTGTAACCGCCCACATGCTCGTCGACAACCATGGGAAGTGCCCATTCAGGACATTGTTCCTTGCTTCACTGCGCGTTTGGTGAATCCTGCTCTTACGGATGACCAATGCGACGCAGCGCTGCACGAGCTCTTGACTCGTGTAGGATCTCCTCTCCTTCCCAACTCTATTTGGCTTCGGATGATCCTCATGTCCGTGCTCGCTGATATTCCCCCTCCTCCGGCGGAGATGACCCCAGTGATGCTCGATGCCGCTGAAGACAAGATCGAGTGCTTCTTCGAGGCGCACTGTATCACCAAAGCCCTGAGGGATTGTTCTGTTGAGTTCATGAGCCAAATACGGGCTCACCAGGCCGTCATCTCTGCTTTCGCTGGTGAATCCGGTACTAACCGATGGGTAGCTACTCCTCGCGAAGATCGTCGCTTTGACATGGTGGAAAAGTCAAAGAGGGAACTAGATAATTTTATCTATATGTATGTAAATCCCTGTACTTTTGATCCCATGTTTGGCGATCTATTTCCATTGCAATAAAATGTTTAATTAAGTGTTTTCTTCCTTTTTGTCATTATCTGTCAAGTGTTTCTCTTATTTTAATTCTTTTGTTCTTCTTCTGTCAGGCGCATATGCGCTATAGAACTTACACTGTTATAAACAGATGCAAGTAATTCTTGCGAGAGTGAAGCGCTTCTGGCGCTTAGCGTCCTTGGCGGTTACCGTTCTCGTGCTTTGCACGTGAGCGCCATCTCAGAGTCTTTGACTTTTAGTGCTGGCGCTTTCCACGAAGCGTTGTTTCGTTTCAAATCTCGGAATTTGAACAGAGCTTTGCTCTGATTGGGGAAACATCCCTGAATCAAGATTTTTGCCAAGGACACTGATTTCCCTGGGGTTGAGACGAATCGAGGTATTCCTGCAAAGACATTGATTTCCTTGCGGGTCGAAATGAATCGAGAGGTTCTCGTCAAGGACGCTGATTTCCCTGAATCGTGATATTTTGCCAAGGACACTGATTTCCCTGCGAGTCGACGTGAATCGAGAGGTTCTCGTCAAGGACGCCGATTTCCCTGAATCGAGATATTTTGCCAAGGACACTGATTTCCCTGGGGTTGATACGAATCGAGAGATTCCTACAAAGACACTGATTTCCCTGCGGGTCGACGCGAATCGAGAGGTTGTCGTCAAGGACGTTGATTTCCTTGAATCGAGATATTTGTCAAGGACACTGATTTCCTTGGGGTTGGTTGACTTGTTCTGCTTTTTGCGGTGTCTAGGTTGACGTGCTCCGCTTCCTGCGGTGTACTCCACTTTCTGCGGTGTCAGGGTTGACGTATTTCCGAGACGGGGTCATTGGATGACGTATTTCCGAGACGGAGGTCATTGGCCGATGTATTTCCGCTTTCTGTGGTGTCAGGATGACTCTAGGTTGTCTGTGAACCATAGAGACTTGGAACCGGGGACTTTGCCGTGGCTTCGATTGGTGATGTCGCGTCCGTATCCTGTTGGAATGAGGAGGAACGCCGTTGTCGGTCTCGAGGCTGTAGATGTTGCCGTTGAGATTGTTTCCCCCAATCAGAGCAATGCTCTGTTTTGAAATTCAAAATTCAAAAATTGAAGCAACGCTTCAGATCCAGCTCTAGGCGTGCTGCGCGCCACGTGTCAAACACGGATGCGCTAGCGCCAGGTGCGCTGTGCCCTAGGCAGTGCACCATGTGTGTGCTAGCGCTAGGCACGCTGCGCGCCATGTGTCAGACACGGGTGGGTTAGCGCAGGCTGTGCTGCGCTCTGGGTAGCGCACTACGTGTCAAACGTAGGTGCGCTAGCGCAAAGGGCGCTGCGCTCTGAGCAGCGTACCACGTGCAAAGCACGGGTGCGCTAGCGCTGGAATTATAAAATTCCCCATCGTTAGATCAAAAGATCTAATAATAATGATAAATCATTAATTAATCAGAATTAAAATTCTGTTATGGAAAGATTTTCCAATCTTGTTAAAAACAAGAACATTGCCTTCTGTAAAACAGAAGCCCTAGGATTAAAGATCCAACGATGGGAAATGTCCCCAAATCAATCAGAGAAAGATCTCTTTAACTGATTCAACAAATCAGCTGGCCCTATATAAAGGACCCAAGACTTCAAGTCTGATAGAGAGAAACCCCCCATAAACTTTGAGAAAATTCAAAGAAAGAAAAGCAAGCTCTTGAAAGAAGATCATTTCTTCAAGGTAAAAAGAATGACCCTTAAACACAGAGATGAAATCATCTCATAAAAAGAAGAATTATCTTCTCAAAAGATCATAAATCTACAAAGACCGAGGTCTTTTATAAGAAAAGATCAAAAGATCTCATCATAAAAACAAAAGAAGTATTTACTTCATTCACAGATCATTGATCTACAAAGGTAAAGCCCTTTCAAAAAAATAAGAACTGTTGTTCTTGAATCTTGAGACAAAGTCTCTTTTAAAAGAACATAAATTTGTTCACAGATCATAAATTTGATCAAATGCGCTTTGCGCTATTGAAATACGCTTTGCGCTATTGAAATGTTCGTTGCACTCTTGAACAGCGCTTCTGCGCTCTCTGGACTGGCGCTCAGCGCCAAAATGCGCCACGTGTCAACCACGTATGTAACTTGCGCTTTGCGCTTCTGAAATAGCGCACTGCGCTCATGGGCTGGCACTCAGCGCCAAGCGCGCCACGTGTCACTTATGTGTGCGCCAATAAACTAGAGCAATACGCTCATAAACTAGCGCTTAACGCTCATAAACTGGCGCAATGCGCTCATTATCTGGTACTTAGCGCCAAGCGCGACACGTGTTCTCCATGTGTGCGCTACTTGACAGAAGCGCACTGCGCTCTTTAATTGGCGCAAAGCGCCTGGTGCACCATGTGTTGCGCTGTCAGAACAAGAATTGTTCTTTAATAAAGCCCAGAGCTCTGATGAATGCTCTGCATTTAATACAAGATAAAAAATTTGTCAAGATTATTAAAAGGGCCAAGCCCAAATAAAAGCTCAGCAGCCCTAAATAAAATGTTGGACATTTTAATCTGATTGGATTCAGCCCAAGATTGGCCATAAGTCCTCAACTTATATTTAATTGAGCCCGCCTGCTCATAAATATTTAACAGATCTTAGTCCTAAATTGGACTATAGATTTTCCAACCAACTCACACCGGTTCAAGGGTACATCTCTTTACTTCTCTGATATCTGTCGTTGTAATCCTTCAACGTCTTCAGAGAGGTGACGGGTCCCGACAACCACACATTTCACGGACCGTGGGGTCCTTAAACTCATGGACTACGATGTCCTTAACCTGTACTGTGGGGTCCTTAAACTCACGGACTACGATGTCCTTAACCTCGGACGGTGGGGTCCTTAAACTCACGGATTACGATGTCCTTAACCTTGGACTGTGGGGTCCCTTTAAACCCACGGACTATGATGTCCTTAACCTTGGACTGTGGGGTCCTTTTAAACCCATGGACTATGATGTCCTTAACCTTGGACCACCATGTCCTTATACTGGTAATCGACCGCGATATCCCTAAACTAAACAATAGAGCCCAAATGCCCTCTTGTTGGATCTAAATGATCCCGTTAAGCTGATCTTAGTCTAAAATTAGACTAACGTATTCTTAACAAACGTTTAAGTTGATCTTAATCTCAAATAAGGCTAACGTATCCTTAAACCCAAACCAAAACCCAAATCTAAGAAAATACGGATTTGGACTAATCCACGCCCTACGGGCGATAACATAAATTAGTCTCCGTATACAATCCACGGGCAACCACAAACAAAACAAACACCCACGACACGAAGTGACCATCTGGAGAAGGAGAAAGTTGTTACCGCGATGCGGTAGCGTAATTAACTGCAGGAGCTTGCGCCTGTAGGGAAGAGCGTCCCCACAATCAAAAACCCCTCAAACGAGGGGGAATCTGACGAAGTCTGCTACATCGGCCGCATCCGTTTAAACCTTCGATACATGGTGTCATAAATCAACTTGGCATCTTCGGAGAGGTGGATGGATAGCACTAATTAGTATCTGCCCCGAAATTCAGGCGAGACGCCCGCCGTGACTTCGTCCGCGTCTTTCGGCGGGGAACATATTCTGGCACGCCCGGTGGGACCTTTTCCTCTTTCCACTCCACACTTCGTGTGTCGCGTTCATGAACGAATCGCAGTTTGATATGGTTGCCCTTGGGTTCGAGGTACTAAGATTTGGTTTCTTACTTGGCGCAGAAAACGAAACATCAATGGCGTCTACTTGCGTGAAGTGTTCCAGTTGTAACTACAACTCACGTTCCGCCTCATCTGGAGGCATTGCTTACGGACCTCAAGCGGCCTCCCTGTTCACGATGCCGGTGGACCAAATAACTCAGGCCACCACTGGGCTGTTCTTTGGGACTATAATCCCACCCATGAGCTTCAATGCTCCGATGTTGCCGCAAGAAGCCCCAAAGAAGTCGGTCTTCGATTGACTTGCCACTACTGCGACCCCTCTCAACGGGTCGTCCAGCTCCGGCGCCTCAGTCTTCGCCAGATTGGGCCAAAGTTCATGTGGGCCCATGATGAAGCCTGCAATTCCAGAAAAGGTTATTCCGAAGAGGATAGCCATCTCTGCTCCCGAAGTCGTCAAGGCGGCTTCTACTGCCAAAGAGTCAGTCTTCACAAGACTGACTGTTCCGGCTCCCGCTCCAGTCGAAGTCCTCAAAGCTACTTCCCCCGCTCAGAGGTCTGTCTTTGACCGGTTAGACACTGCTGCTCGACGGACGTCGGTCTTCAAGAGGCTGGTACCAGCGGCGCCTCACCAAAACAGGGGGCATGACGAAGTCACCCCTCAAGCTGAAACAATCCCAGCAGCTCGACACGCTCGACGTCGCCACTGGCGCCGAGTAAGGAAAGCTGGGGGCAACTCCCCTCTGGGCTAACTCCACCGGCCCCAATGGTGGAAGTCAATGCTGCTGTTCCAACCGGGAACAGTTTTGAATTGCTGAACAAGGTGCGCAAGAACTCTCCTACCGCCGTACTGAAAAGATCTCCTCCACCCGTGGAGAATGCACCGAACGCGAAGCCGGAACAGCCCCATCAGCGGCTATCCTCCAAAATCTACAAAGTCTGGCGACGGGTTCAGGACTCAGTAATTGATCAAGATTACGCTCGCCGATAGAAGAAGGTGAACGTTCAGCAAGAAGAGAGCCGTACTGTCAAACCACAAAGGACGACAACTACCTGGATGCCCGCTGCAACGGCCCCCTCAACGTCAACTACTCAGAAGAGAAGGAGGCCAAAGAAAGACCCTATGACTACGGCAGACCACAAAGACGCTGAGCCCAAACGCCCCAAGTCTGGGGGCATAATGGTGCATACTATTTCTATGGCTTCCGGAAAAGAGGAAAGCCGCGCTTCTACGGGTCACCGACCGCTCACCCGATCCGTGACAAAAGCCCAGGAGCAGCAACAGAAGCTTCAGGAAATGCTAACGCAAATGGCTGCACTCACTGGGCCAAATGAAAGCCCTGAGGCGTCATCGGAGCAGCGTCATGAACAAGAAACCGATGCTGACTTCCTCCGCAGAGTTCTCGAAAAGAAGGATAGAGAAGCAGCAGAACAAGCGTCTAATATAAAACGAATGGCGCTCCTCTTCCAAGACATGGTCGGGATGATGTTGCAACCAGAACCTCCAGCTGAAGACCTTCCTATCATCATTGAAGACGACAGAGGGAAGACATCAAACCCTCCTCCGGCTCTTTCAGCAGCCAAAGAGGAAACTATTTCCAAGGCCGCTCTGGATGACTATATTGCTCAGCAAATACGAGCTCACCAGGCGAATGAAGCAGCCGGCCAAGTCGTTAAAACTGGGCGACCATATCCAGGCTGGTATGACCAAATAAAGTACCCGCCGGGATATACGATCCCCAAATTCTACGTATATAAGGGTACGAGTAATCCACATCAGCATGTCGCTCAGTTCACGGCTCTTTGCGGCAATACTGGAGGTGGTGATAAACTTCTACTTCGCCAGTTCGTCGGTAGCTTAGTAGAGACAGCTTTTGAATGGTACTCAGAGCTTCCCGACGACTCCGTCAAAACATTTACAGAAATGGAGTTGCTATTCACTCAGCGGTTCGCAAGCGCCAGCGAACGCACCCCGATCACGGCATTGATCAACGCCAGAGTAAAGCCGGGAGAGACATGGGTGCAGTATGCAATCCGGTGGCGGAACCTGTAACAACCGAGTCCAGTTATACAAATTCCAGTTACCGTATGTGTGGTGTGTGGTATTTATTTCATTTAGCATGCTTTGACACTTACTATTTATAATTTACCCCGACATTACATATGTTTGCATATAATAATTAAGTTACTTAAAATAGTTTAAAAATACTTGTCATGGCCTGCTTGGTATCCCTAACCCTGTGGTAGCGTCCTTGCATCGTGTTCTCGTCCCGTTCAGTGAAACGGACGTGTTTGGACGGCTACGCGCACGTACGTGCGTCCGTTCTTAGGGGTATACTTTTTAATTATAAAATCCTTCATTTCAATTTTTGGAACCTGGCAATATTTTTCATATTTCAAATTCAAATGTTTGGACCCGACCCGGGCGCTTTTCTGAATTATTTTACATCCCGCCAAGATTCAATTGTTCGAATTATTTTAATTTTAACTTCTAATGATTTAAGTATTCTGAATTCACCTAACCAATTTTCACCAGCTAAGATTTATGGTAGGGAAATATTTTATTTTTATGGAAATCTTTTACTCTTCTCTTTCCAGCCAATAAAATCATTCTTATGATATTAAAATCTTTATAAATCCTTTTAAAACGAATTCTCTAACTCCCGAACCAATTAAAAACCTTCCATTCTTTTACTGGGTACCATTCTCTCCCTCCATTCTCTCTCTTTTTCTCAACCAATAGAATAATTCTTTAAAATCTTTTTTCCAACCCATTTCTTAGGTTATCAGCCAATCAGTGCTCCTCTTTGTTTACCGGGCCCCACCGTCTCTCTCTCTCTCTATTCCCTTTCTCTTTCTCTCTCTCGATTACGCAGCACTCTCTCTCTTCTTTTTCTCTCTCCTCTCGCACTCTTTCTCTCAGATCTCGTGAGCACTGTGCTCTTCTCGATTCCGCTCACCGCTTCTGCATCTCGTCACCTCCCTCTTACGTTTTCTTTCTTCTTCTCTTTAAGAAACCCCGAGCCCACGTAAACCCATGCCTACGACTACACCCTAACCCTAGCCGCCTCCTTCTTCACGACCTCGTCTCAACCCTCGTCTCCCTTGTTCTCTCCTTCTCCTCACCGTCATCACCACCTTCTTCTTCTTCTCCCTCATCCGTGCCAGCCACACCTTCACCTGCTTTCAAGAAACCTATTTGCACCGTCTCAGCCCATCGCCGCCGACCACCCTCGCCATCGCCGTATCTCCTTCATCTTCTCTCTCTCTTCTGTTCCTCTTCCTTTCTCGTGAACCCTGCACACTCCCGTACCCGAAACTCTAGCTTAACCCAACCAAACCCTAGCTGCAGAACCCCATTGCCGGAGCTCCGTTCAGCGCAGTTGACCCCTCGCATCATCCCTCTGCAACCACACGACGCGTCTATGGTAAGCTCTTTCATGTTTCCCTTTCTCTAATCCTTTTCTCCATTCTTTCTCTTCTTCTTTATGCCTTACTTCTTTTATTAACTGTTCATCTGTGGCCGGAATCCGGTTATACCGACGACGATCCCGACGACCCAGCAAGCGTCCCTAACCTGGGTGATCCACCTGTACGTTGTTTCGATTCGTTCCGTACACCGTGCGCGCATCGCGACGTTTCCCGCCAACGCGAGACGTTCCGTTTTCCGTATCGCGATTCGTCGAGGCAAGTGAAACTTGCTACATGCTATTTAATCTATTTTTATACTTATTTGAATGCACAATCAACCTGTAGTTTAAATCTAAAACCATAGTCTCCATTTTCTTAACATCCCGATGACCCGTCATATCATTTTGATTTATAGCCCGGGACATACCATGTTGCATTTAGTGTTACTATACAAAGTATCCACATTCATACTCAAATCATATAACCATTATTTGCATAGCCATAGTACTCTTTTATATGGTATACCCTGTTGGACGACCGTTCGCATACTCCTAACCTGGTTTACATTCGATTGCATCTTTGATTATTTTGGTACATATTAACACGATTTTAATATTTATATTTTCTATACTGCATTTATGTAATGTGGGAACCATCCCGTAAACTCAAACTGATAACCGTACATCTAAGTAGTTTAAACTGCACCTATTTACATATCATATTACATGTGCCAGTCTCTTGTTCTGATAATAACCATGCTTGTTTATTTGTAACCATGATTTTGCTAGTTGATTATGAGCACCCACAGGATATATTGTACACCCTGACATGACTTTCTACACACATATTACTTGACCCGACATGGTACCGTACACTACTTGACTTGACCTGATGTACCATGGCTTGACCTGTTACCCAATATTATGTCTAATGCCAACAAACCTGACATGTAGTCCTCACGGACCGTTCCTGTTGTCTATCCAGACAAACCTGCTCTTACCTGATCCTGTGTTGGCATTAGTTCTTGATTACGGAATACCTGACTTGACATACATAACTTGAGGGTATGGGGAAATCAATGATGAAATCCTAACTTGTAACTCGACAGTTGCTCGCTTATACCGATCAGTTTTTGAGGCTAGGTCCGCCTCGTGACGATGCTGCTGACATCGTTGGTCTGTATCCTTTTCCCTTTTGTGCCTTGCGGCACGTCTCGGTTTCAGCCCGAGAGTCTTAGACCGTGGTCTCGGGCATGCATGGGATACTATTGAGTTACATCGATGATTCATCAAATTGATTTCAAAGATTTGAGAGTAGATAACCAACATAACAGTTTAGTTTACTCATTGCACACTACCCTTCACTGCCCTGATTTATATTACTGTTAAACCTGCTTTATCATTCATGATTATATGTGTATTTCCTGTTACCCTGTTTATATTTTATTACTTGATGACATGACGCGCTGACGTCTGGGTTTTGCATGGCCCAGATTCCGTACCTTTGCTGCAGTCCGAGCAGGCGTACTTCAGCCAGCAGGCTGAGCTGTGAGGTGTCAGTAGTAGTTAGTTCTTTTATTTTCTGCATTTTATTCCTGATGTGAGCCCGCATTATGGGACATACATTCCAGTTATTTTGTATTGGATCTTTTGCTTCCGCACTTTTATTATTCTTGACTCATGTTATCTTGGCTTATGGACATGTATTAGATAGTTATATTTTGATTCTTGATATCTCTATAGCCGTAATGTGACTGTAGATGGATGCTTCCTACCCACAGGTAGCATAGTTGGCTATGTCACGTGCCCAATTTAGCGTACTCTGGGAAGCGGGGCGTGACAGAACCTATGGTCAAGATGCGAATAACGCATAGAAGAAGCTCCTGCCGTGGGCATGTTCATGTGGACCCTTGACCCTCAGTCGACTATCTCCTAATTCATGATGTTCTTCAAACTGACCACCTTTCAGGCCTTGATCGACAAGCTGGCCCAAATGGACCAGATGGGCCATAGGCCCTTCCCTTCAAAAGTGGGTTTTCGGAACGAAAAAGGCAACGGGAAAGCGACCTTTGTCGCCAACGCTCAGCGACAGCCGAGTAACCCGAGACCGTCTGTTCGTCAAAGCAATAAGCCGCGATCCCTCGATGAGAAATTGAAACGTCCTCACTCATTTTCCAGGGATAAAACAAGGAGACTGTTCGAACTGGCAGTGCGCAACGGGCTCATCACTCTGCCAGATCCAAAACATCCGTCGCAACCGGGTGACGTTAACCATCCTAACGATTGTCCCTACCACAGAGTAATGGGTCACCCACTCGAAGATTGCTACGTCTTCAAAGGCTGGATTGAGGATGAATACCAACAGGGCAAATTCGCGTTGTCTGACAACTAGAAGGTGAACCCGCCACAACCACATGCTCAGAAAAGGATGGACACGCCGGGAGCATCATGCTCTTTTATAGGGGAAGCTCTATGAGGAATTGTTCTTTCGGCAAAAACTAAAAGAATGCTGAAAGATCTTCAAACATGTCCGACCTATGATCCCCAATCATGCCAAACAGGGGAAATTCGAGCCGAACTATGTAGGCTTGTATATCATAGACAAGGTCTACCAGGGTGAGGCCTATTTACTCATGGACATGCATGGTGAAAGACCTTTCAGGCCAATAAACGGTCGCTTCCTGAAGAAATACTACGCTTGACGAGTCACGGCCTAGGTCAATGATAGATGACGACGCCTATGTACGCTCGCTATCTTCCTAAGCCCAAACTCTATAAGTAGTAACTGGCAATGGACCGAAACGTCCTTAAACTAACGACGGACCGAAACGTCCTAAAACCAACAATGGACCACTATGTCCTAAAACTAGCTGTTGAGATGTCGATAAACTACGGTGGATTGCAGCATCCCAAGGCTAATACAAAAATAAAAGAAAAAAAAGAAGAAAAAAAAAGAAAAACGGTATGTCCACAAGCGAAAAGGGCACGGATGAAAACCTGAAAGGGCTCCGTGAGTAAAAACAGCAGGGCTACCGGCGAGTTTTGTGAAAAACCGAAAGGACGCAATCTCGTTAAAAGACACTTGCAAGGTCTTCTCGAACTTGTAAGGAGAAACCACCTGCGTGAGATCCTTACGACTCAAAAGGGAGCAACACACTTAGGGATCCCTACGATTCCTAGGGAGAAATTACACTTGCGAGATCCTCACGACTCGTAAGGAAAACCCTCTTATGAGACCCTCACGGCTCATAAGATTCAAAATTCTTAAGCTACAGAGATCTGAACCTGTTCTTAAGCGGCCACCACAACCTCTGATTTTGCCCTACAAGCGGCTCAATGCTGACCCTTGTATACAATCCAAGGGCGCGAATAAACATTTCCCTAACAAAGTCCCATCCGTGACTAGGGATATGTCTACACGGTGAACAACCCTTGTAAGTCCTCTCGACTTATAAGGAGAAAACACTCTTGTAAGATCCTTACGACTTATAAGAGAACATGCACTTAGGAATCCTCACGATTCCTAGGGAGAAAATGCACCTACGAGATTCTCATGACTTGTAGGGAGAAATACCTTTATGAGACCCTTACGGCTCATGAAGTCAAAAGCCTTAATCGACAGGATCCTAACCCTGTTCGCTAAGCCACCTTTGTTCCACATCGACAGAGGCAAATGATGATTCGCTCCTGGAAATATCCCAGTTGTAGCGGTGCTGATGTCGAAATCGGTGTCTAAATTCCAGGCCTGCAGCGAAAAGCCAGCAAGCCACACATGCATACAAAATAGCCGAAATGATGGGGCAACTTGCAACAAAAGCAGCAAGTAAAAAATGTATGCATGCGAAATAGCCGAAATGATTGGGCAGCTCGCAATAAAAAGCGGCGAGTAAAAATAAAATAAATAGCTGAAATGATTGGGCAATCGCGACCTTCGCGATATAAAAGCTGAAATGATAGAGCATCGCAAAAAAAATGAATGAAAAAATGAAATTTTTGCCCTAGAGGTGATATCGCATCAATCCTTGTATACAATCCAGGGGCGCAAACAAAGAAGGAATCACACCTTCCCTCCCCAGGCTTCGTCGAAGCGAAGCCAGGTCTCGACGGTTCATAGACAACCTAGAGACAATCTCGACATTCGCCGCAATATTGCAAACACAATGTCAAAAAACGAAGCGAAGGAAGATCCCTAACTTCAGGGTCTCGACGTCAACATCGACACCTTAGAGATCAACAACGGCGTTTCTCCTTACTCCAGTAGGATGCAGACGTGACGTCAACAAAAGACCCAATGGTCGAAACAAAGCAGAGTGACGGAAAAATCCCAGCTCCACCTCAGCATTCGTCTCGATACAGCAGATGAGATGTTACCACAGCGTTCTTCCTCCAGCAGGATTCAGACGCAACAATCCAACAACGGAGCCACGACGAAGTCCCTAGTTCCAGGTCCTGACGGTTCACCAACAACCTAGAGACCACCTCGACGTTCGTCTCGATACAGCAGACGCGATGTTACCCCAGCGTTCTTCCCCCAACAGGATTCGGACGCGACATCAACAAAGCGGAGCCACGGCAAAGTCCTAGTTCCAAAACTCTAAGGTCCACGGACGACCTAGAGTCAGCCAATGACTTCCCTGCCAGATCAACGCTCCGTCTCGAAAATAAGTCAACAAACCCCAGGGAAATTAGTGTCCTTGGCAAAACCTCAATTCAGGGAAATCAGCATCATTGGTGAGAACCTTTCGATTCGCGTCGACCCGCAAGGAAATCAGTGTCTCTGCAGGAATCTCTCGATTCATCTCAACCCCAGGGAAATCAGTGTCCTTGGCCAAACCTCGATTCAGGGAAATCAGCGTCCTTGGCGAGAACCTCACAATTTACGTTGACCCGCAGAGAAATCAGTGTCTTTGCAGGAATATACAACGTCAGCAAAACGGAGCCATGGCAAAGTCCCTAGTTCCAGGTCCCGACGATTCACCAACAACCTAGTGACAAACCGCAACATTCGTCTCGATACAGCAGACGCAATGCCAGTAAACGAAGCGAAGGAAATATTCCTAGCTTCAGGGTCTTAATGGCAACTCATATAAAACCTGAAAGACTATCGGAGATCATCCCACACCAGCGCGGAGTGGTTATGACTCACCGGGGCTCCCAAACTGAGCCTAATCTCAAGTAAAAAGCGACATGGAATATCCCTAACGCTTGCTCTTTCGACGGTAATATCACCTGGAAGATTGCTTGAAGACGTCTTGTCCAGCCCCCGAAGGGATCAGAGACACGGCAGTCGCGGGGCTACTCGAACAGCAAGATTATGCGTCGAGGAATACACCAGCCAACGCGACGGTGCGACGGGTATAAAACCCTAGTACCACGGGCCCTAACGAACTTCTATTAGCAGGAGTTAACTATGACGTTAGGAAATCCTTGCGAGAACTTCTCGATTCGTCTCGACTCGTGGGGAAAATAATGTTCCTGCGAGAACTTCTCGACTCGTCTCGACTCGTAAGGAAAAGCCTTTGGCAATGGGGATAAGGACCTGTTTCCTAAGCACTGGGGCCCTGCAGGTCAGTCCAAAACGGACTCTTGCATACTATTCATGGGCCACACTCTCCAAAGTCGAATCTCGATAAGGAGGGAAACAACCACTTACGGGTCCTCTCAACTTGTAAGAGGGAAAATTCTCTTGTGAGATCCTTACGACTCTCAAGAGAAAACGTGCTTAGGAATCCTCACGATTCCTAAGGAGAAAATACACCTACGAGATCCTCTCGACTCGTAGGGAGAAAAGTCTTTATGAGACCCTCACGGCTCATGAAGTTGAAAAGTCTTAGGCAGCAGATCTGAACCTGTTTCCTAAGCCATCACTACCCCTCGAAGAAGCCAAAACAGGATGCTCACTCTATCATCTGCCGGCTATGTTTGCTAAGGTGACATGCTGATAACAAAAGAAAGAAGAAAGCAGAGAGATGACACAAGACATTGCGAAAGAAATGTATCTTTTATTCATGAATTCAATTGGGTACAAAATACATCATATGAAAGAATAAAAGAATAAACACATTTTATTCAAAATTACAAATGGTACAAAAAACAATTATTGAGAGGGAAGCGCTTTCAATAATCCGATCAGCCGCTCACGCACTTCCCTCAGTCCCTTTTCTTGATCAGCTGCCGCGGCTAACTCTGCTTCGACCTGGGCTCGCTGCTGCAAGTAAGACGAAAGTTATTCCTTGACGGCCCGCTGAGCTGCTTCACAATTTTGTGCATCCCGCTCGACGACGTCGAGCTTTTGCCTCAGTGTTAACCCGTCAGAGATGCATCGCAGAAGGCCTTCAAAGATAACTTTCAACTGGGCAGCATTCGCATCAACCTGAGCATGCAGTCGAGCAGATTCGCTTGAAGTTTCTTCACATTCCTTACGCTTTAATGCCACTTCTTGTTCAAGATGGCGGAAGTAAGAAGTACTCTGCTCGACCCACGCAGCCCGTTGAGTGTTCACAGCCAGAATCTCAGGAGCAGGACGCCTAAGCTCAAGCTCATGCAGGCAAGCCTCAATTTCCCTGCAGTGATTAACCCAAGACTCAACGACGCCCTCACTATGAAAATTCACGAGCGTCGCCAGCATAGGGTTAACCTCCGCAGCAAAATCCGCGGCGAATGTGGGAGTTTCCACGTCAAGCTCCTCAATATAGCTGCTCAACATGCGTAGACTATTCGCGGCGCCTTTCGAGAATGCACGTCGAGAGAAAGGGCCGGCTGGCATTATGATGCGAGACTCGAACGGAGCTAGAGTCGACGTGATTGCTGCAAAATAAATCATAGTCAGATGTCGGCTCAAGAAATAAGGAAAATACATGAACAATAGAGTCTACTATACCGGCTGCAACAGGGGGAAGAGCTGGGAGTACTGGTGGCGCAACGATACCCTCGTCCCTTCCTTCAATTTGTAAGGCTACAAGCAATACAAAGAAGAATTAGCAATAATGTGACTGCCCGTTAAAGGAAGGACGTCATTTAGAAAAGATACTCACCGACACCAGCAGGCGGGCTAATATCTGACTAGAAAGAGAAGTGTGGGTGCAGCACCTGATACATGTGATAAAAAAGGACTCCTGTAAGGACGCAGTAATGCAATGTTAGTACATAAATTATACAGCCTAGAAATAAGACTGATGGGTCACAAATCCATACCTTCCAACATCTGAGATGGTACGAGAGAAGGTAGAGGAGTGGTCACCGTCAAAGCGGTAACTGATGGCGTTGCCTCGGGTAGCGCAATCTCAACACTTGCCACACCTGCATTAGAAATGAAATAAATATTGTCAGGAAAGATTGAAAAGGATTGCAGAATAAAAAGAAAAGCAATGACCCAAAATCTACCTGGTGAGTCGTCGGTCGGAACCGCGACGAGGGCATCACTTGATACGTCAACTGCTTCACCCTCCTCCATCGGAATGGTTTCGCCGCCCGTGGCTTCATCCCCCGACTCCACGAGAATCGTCGTGATACTCGCAGCGCCCGGCAGCGGCAGGGAGTCGCAAGGGGAAAAGCGACGATCGGGGCAGTGCCTGACTCTTGCGAAAGAGTGACTACCTCGGGCTCGGTGGCTGTAGCCATCTCACCCATCGCCATCTCAGGCTCGGCAATTGCAGCCATCTCACCCGCCGCTACTTCAAGCTCGACAATGGTAGCCATCTCACCTACCGCCGTCTCGGGCTGGGCAATCATGACTGTCTCGCCCACCGCTACCTCGAGCTTGGTATTTATAGCCATCTCGCCCACCGCTGCCTCGGGTTTGGCGATCATGGCTACCTTCTCTACCGCTACCCCAGGTTCAGCGGTCGCCGCCACTTCTTCGGTAAGACTCGGCCCTGCAAGATAGGATATATGAGAACTGAAAGTTAAAACTTTGACAATAGAACCCAATGCCACATTACCTTGAGTTGGTCTTCCGATTGCTTCCCGAGCCGCACGTGCTGCCCGTCTGTGGGCGGTGGACAAGGCAACCGGGGTATCCTCTGAAGGAGTAGGGACAGGGGTAGCGGTGCTCGAACCCGCACCCGCGGCCAAAGCGGCACTACGCTCCCTTGCCGCGCTCATTCTACGCTTCCTTTCCGCTCGGGTCGTCAGAGCGGATCTTTTAGAAGCCTCCATCAATAGGACGTCATCGTCCGCGTCAAGGGTTACCTCTGGAGTCGTCATGGCATCCGTCATCGGTCGTTTGAGTAAGGCCTCTTTCGGCAGTGCCGAGGAGGCCGGGACTTCGATGGCTGGCCCGGGAAGCATCTCCACATCACCTTGCGGGATTAGCATTGTAGTCCCTGCGATAAGATGAAGAAGGGGTCAGATTGTCCATAAGAAAGGAGAATAAAGACACGGTGAGCTGAAATATACCAATGCCCAGCAAAGTGTGAGTCCTCTCCTCTTCCTCGAAAGTCTTGAGAGAAGCTGCGAGAACTTCTTCGGTGGAAATGCCCGTTAAAGAAGGACAAGTGTCGGTCAAAACATGATTACAAAAATATAATGCAATGACTAAAGTTACGGCTTATATTTACTTGATTGCGCAAGGATGGCCATTCCCGCTTTGTGGCTTGCTGATTGCACAGAAGCTGCAATGGCGGCCTCGAGATCAGTATCGTCCGGTGCTATGAATAGACCTTCGTTGGTCCCATATTCGCCCAAGCCCTTACTATAAGGAGCATGAGGCTCCTGACCAAATACGACGTCGGCAGAGAAGAGCGACTTCTTCTTCCTCTTCTGCGAGCGAGCTCCAGTCGCCGCTAACACCAGCTTACGCTTGGTGGGCACCTTGGGACGACGAGTCCCGATGTCTGAACCCATGCCAGACTCAGGAGAAGCTACATTCACCGTCTCCACGGGAATATGGGGCACCGGTAGTATATTCACCGTCTCCACGGGAACATAGGGCACCGGTAGCTCAGGCCTGTAGTGTGGGACTTCGATCACGGCAGCTTCTCTTAGCGGAGGGGGGACAATAGTCCGTCGCTTCAAAGGGATGTTTCGATCACCAGCAAGGGTGCACCTTTGCGATCGAGCAGCAGTCGCTTCTCCTCCTTGATAACGGCGCCTATTGAATGCTGGTACCACGCCACGTACACATTAAGGACCTTTGGGACACAGCTCGGTTCGCTGATAAAGAAGTTGGACCCTGTGTTCAAGCGCATGAAATGATGCAGCGCATTTCGCATCCCCTCTTCGGTGGCAGCAGGTTCTAGCAAGAAAGCCTCCAGTGGAACTCCCTGATTATAGCTCAATTGTTGGGCAAAACGATGCGGATTGTATCTCATGAATAACGCCGCATTATTTTGCCTGAACACTAGAAATCCTGGTCTCATAGAATATAAGTGAACGATTTCCCGAGCTTTCAAAACAGAGGCTCCATCTTTAAAAATGTCCCGCAATGGCTGCACCGCTGTCGCGGACTCTTTGCCGATAGTCAGGATCTTATCAGTGAAAGTCATGCCATCTCCAACGGTGCGAGGATGAAGGATCAAACCTCTGGCTTCCCGCGGTGACGGATTTACAATAGATGCATCGACCAATCGCATGATCCGGGGGAAGCTGCACCTGTCATAGAAGGACGACCTCTTATGAATGCCGAAAACGCCAAGTGCATGTAGCTCGAGCCATGACATGAAGTAATGCATCGAGAAGTTTACATGATGCACTCCGGGTTTAGTAGTATCCGCCGCCTGGCTGAGGCCGTAATACAGATGAGCTAAACCGGCGACCCCGACGGCCACTTTCACCCCAATAATCATCCGGTGAGCCGGATAGAAGACAGATGGTCTCATACGGCGAAGGTGCATCGGGAGCGCAAACCAGCTCAGCCATAGTCCAAGAAACCCTAAGAAGAACGTTTCCTCATCAATCCCAGGGACTACGATCTCCGCAAAAGGAACAACTGGAGTGTTGGGAAGGAAGAAACACTTTTGATCTGCCTCCGCCATTGGGAAGTTGTTTAACCCTAAACCGAAAGGGTCTTTAAGTTTGGCAAACTTAGCAGCACCCTTCGAGAGGACGTCCGGATGGAGAAAACGAGCAATGAAATCCTCGAAAGTAACCCCGCGGCTCCCAGATTCGAGAAAAAGGCCCTCATAAATATTCAACACTTTGATCAGACTAGGAAATTGGTGTTGAACGGCGTTCTTCGGGGTGAGGCCTGTCATCACTGGCTTGGCACCAAAAATGTATGCGTCTGTAGGAAGCAGTTCCTCATAGTGCTCCTCCATAACCGGTAAGCCAGAAACTTCTGCAAATTCCTCTAAGGAGATCGATACTTCTCGGTGCAGCGAAAGGAAGGTGTGGGTAGGAATATTCCACTGCTCCAGAAAGGCCTTAACCCACCAAGCGGGAAGCGTAGGGTACTGTAAGAGAGATGCATAAATGGCGGGATACAACCCAAGCCTCAACAACTGCGACTTCTTCGCTGACAGAATATAGCGGGCCCATTGCAGATAGCCAGCTGGATGACGAGGAATTAGCCCAATCATATATGGTTGTCCCCATGGTCGCGCCTCGCCTTGGCAAATACGTCGCCCCAGCGTGTCCAGAGTCATTGGAGCCTGAACGGGTATCGAAGCCATAGCGGGCTGAAGAAGACCTTCTGAAGTCCAATTAACCATCTCCACGACATAGTTCACCGGGGGTGGGTTGGCGTAATGGATCGCCATAATGGGTTCTGAGGGTACCGCGCATGAAAAGCTTTGTCGACCCTTAATAATCTGATTATACCATGTCCCCCAAAGGTGAAGATTCTTATATTCTGGGTCATGATCTTTGATCAAAGCCAAGACTTCCCGGTCTACAGGTGCTCCAGGGAATCCTCCTTCTGAACGAACAAACGGGAAAAAGGGATCGAAAAATATGTCACCTGCAAAAAAAGGGGGACAGAAGTCAACTGTCAGTGCTATAATTTAATTTTAAATTCTGACACTTGGTACTTTAAAATTTGTACCACATTGCAATGCAGTGGAGAGGGACCAAAGGGGGCCCACAAAATCTGGATGACAGTTCATCAATTAATAATTAGTAAAACATCCTCATCATTGGATGAGACTGTTAATTAAATGAGGAAATCCTCAAGAAAATTCTCATTAAATGAGAGATCCCTCGGGAAAAGAAGAAAATCTCCCTTTGAGAGCAATGCTCTATGACAGAGTGACACTTGTCAAACTTTGATCATGAAGGAATAAAATTCCTCAAGAGCCTGGCTCTGTAATGATGATGGAAAAATCCATCAGAAAAAAATTAATTAAAATTAATTTTTATGAATTAAAAATTCTAGGATCTTCAAGATCCATGAACAAACTCTTTAGAGTTCTTCATCAAAGATTAAGAAATCTACGTGAGCAAAGCTCTGATTCATGGGCTAAGAAACCCCAAGAAAAGATCTCCTTAGATCTATGGGTTCAGGAGAGCAAAGCTCTGTTAATGAAACCCTAAATGGGTTTTCTTTAGATCTAAGATCTATGGAGAGCAAGGCTCTGTTAAATGGGTAAGACCCTAATTTATTAAAAGTTTTAAACTTTACCTAAGTTTTGACAGAGTTTCTACTCTTGAAAAGTTCTTAAACTGAAGCGCAATGCTCTGAATAAAAGTTCTCAAAGAAGAAGATGAAAATCATCTAAGGGACCAAAGGTCCTATTTATAGGCATTGAAATGCCTCTTCAACTTCTGAGTTGATCCAAGGGCGCAGATGCTGCCACCGCTGCACTCACGTGTGGGCCACGTGAGCGCAACGGTGGGGGGGAATTTGTTTCCTCCAATCAGAGCAAAACTCTGTTTTGAAATTCAAAATTCAAAAATTAAAGCAACGCTTCAGATCCAGCGCTAGGCGCGCTGCGCGCCACGTGTCAAACACGGATACGCTAGCGCCAGGTGCGCTGCGCCCTAGACAGTGCACCATTTGTGCACTAGCGCTAGGCCCGCTGCGCGCCACGTGTCAGACATGGGTGCGCTAGCGCAGGCTGCGCTGCGCTCTGGGCAGTGCACCACATGTCAAACGTAAGTGCGCTAGCGCAAAGTGCGCTGCGCTCTGAGCAGCGCACCACGTGCGAAGCATGGGTGCGCTAGCGCTGGAATTATAAAATTCCCCATCGTTAGATCAAAAGATCTAATAATAATGATAAATCATTAATTAATCAGAATTAAAATTCTGTTATGGAAAGATTTTCCAATCTTGTTAAAAACAAGAAGATTGCCTTCTGTAAAACAGAAGCCCTAGGATCAAAGATCTAACGGTGGGAAATATCCCCAAATCAATCAGAGAAAAATCTTTTTAACTGATTCAACAAATCAGCTGGCCCTATATAAAGGCCCCAAGACTTCAAGTCTGATAGAGAGAACCCCCCCCCCCCTAAACTTTGAGAAAATTCAAAGAAAGAAAAGTAAGCTCTTGAAAGAAGATCATTTCTTCAAGGTAAAAAGAATGACTCTTGAACACAAAGATGAAATCATCTCATAAAAAGAAGAATTATCTTCTCAAAAGATCATAGATCTACAAAGACCGAGGTCTTTTATAGGAAGAGATCAAAAGATCTCATCATAAAATCAAAAGAAGAATTTACTTCATTCACAGATCATTGATCTACAAAAGCAAAGCCCTTTAAAAAAAAATAAGAACTGTTGTTCTTGAATTTCTTGAATCTTGAGACAAAGTCTCTTTTAAAAGAACATAAATTTGTTCACAGATCATAAATTTGATCAAATGCGCTTTGCGCTATTGAAATGCGCTTTGCGCTCAAAGTCTCTTTTAAAAGAACATAAATTTGTTCACAGATCATAAATTTGATCAAATGCGCTTTGCGCTCTTGAAATGCGCTTTGCGCTCTTGAAATGCGCTTCTGCGCTCTCTGGACCGGCGCTCAGCGCCAAAATGCGCCACGTGTCAACCATGTATGTAACTTGCGCTTTGCGCTTCTGAAATAGCGCACTGCGCTCATAGGCTGGCGCTCAGCGCCAAGCGCGCCACGTGCCACTTACGTGTGTGCCACTAAACTAGCGCAATGCACTCATAAACTAACGCTTAGCGCTCATAAACTGGCGCAATGCGCTCACTATCTGGCGCTTAGCGCCAAGCACGACACGTGTCCTCCACGTGTGCGCTACTTGACAGAAGCGCACCGCGCTCTTTAATTGGCGCAAAGCGCCTGGCGCGCCACGTGTCGCGCTGTCAGAACAAGAATTGTTCTTTAATAAAGCCCAGAGCTCTGATGAATACTCTGCATTCAATACAAGATAAAAAATTTGTCAAGATTTTTAAAAGGGCCAAGCCCAAATAAATGCTCAGCAGCCCTAAATAAAATTTGGACATTTTAATCTGATTGGACTTAGCCCAAGATTGGCCATAAGTCCTCAACTTATATTTAATTTAGCCCGTCTGCTCATAAATATTTAAGAGATCTTAGTCCTAAATTGGACTATAGATCTTCCAACCAACTCACACCGGTTCAAGGGTACATCTCTTTACTCCTCTGATATCTGTCGTTGTAATCCTTCAACGTCTTTAGAGAGGTGACGGGTCCCGACAACCACACATTTCACGGGCTGTGGGGTCCTTAAACTCATGGACTACGATGTCCTTAACCTGGACTGTGGGGTCCTTAAACTCATGGACTACGATGTCCTTAACCTCTGTCACGCCCCGCTTCCCAGAGTGTGCTAAGATAGGCACGTGACAGAGCCAACCATGCTACCTGTGGCTAGGAAACATCCCTTCACAGTCACATTACGGCTGTCTAGAGGTATCAAGAACAGTAGAAATAAAATAAACTATCTAGTACATGTCCATGAGCCAGAATAAACGAGTCAAGAAATAATATACGGAAGCAATAGATCCAATGAGCAATAACACCTGGAAAGTAAACATAACTAAAATGGATACAAACTGGATCCTCACTGCTCGGCCTGATGGCGAAAATACTCCTGATCAGCCTGCGACAAGGGTAGCGGATCTGGGCCATGCAAAACCCAGACGTCAGTGCGTCATAATATCAACAATAATATAATCAGGGGGTAACAATACATGCGGGCATGAGTATGAACAGTAACAAGTCATCAGTAACAAGTAACAGTAACATGAATATAGATCAGTGAACAGGATATAAACAGGTGAGGTGCAGTGAGTAGTCTAAATTGTGCTATAGGGTTGTCTACTCTAAAGTTATTCGAAATCAATTAATATAATCCTCATCGTAACCCATCGGTCTATGCCCCGTTCAACCCCACGGGACCACGGTAACAAGATATGATAGACTGTAAATCTATGTCCCGTTCAACCCCATGGGACCACGGTAACACGATGTAATAGACTGTGAGTCTATGTCCCGTTCAACCCCACGGGACCACGGTAACAAGATGTAATAGCCCTTTAAGTTACGTTCGGATACATTCTTGATTTCCCCATACCCCCAAGGTTATGTGTGTAAGTCAGGTATTGATAAATCTGAGACTAATGCCAACACAGATCAAGCAGGTACAGGTTTGTCTGTATAGACAGCAGGAAATGTCCGTAGGGACAACAGGTCAAGATTGTCGGCATTAGTAACAAGATCAGGTAATATGTCACGCTGTGGTACATCAGGTCATGTCAGGTGGTGTACAAGTGTCAAGTCATGTCAAGTTGTGTACAGGTATCAAGTCATGTCAGTAGTAGTGTATCAGGTCATGTCAGGTAGTGCACAAGTATCAAGTGGGTGCTCATAATCAAACTGTAATAAGTATGGGTGCACGAAATCAAGTATGGGGTACTAATATAACAATAAAATGAAATAATGTGACATGGTATGCAAATAGATATAAATTCAAAGATATGGATGCACGATTATCCATTAGGGTTATATTTATAGTTCCAATACTAATTAGGATGCACTTTATTAAACATGGGGTGTTAATATCACAGTATTATGCATTAATGTGATCTATAGATGCAGTTATATATATTTTAAATGAGATGGATGCAAACGGGTATCCGAAAACAGTAAAACTGTAAAATGGTATTGTGGGATGTACAACTAAGCAATATGTGATGTAAATATTGATATGGATGCAGTATATTGTAATCTAGTATGTAACAAGATAGGTTTTCATGACCTAGATCTGAAATGATATGAATGGATGTAAACGGAACATCGAAAAGCTATAATATGAAACATTGGATACTAGATTTAAAATACAGGTATGATATTTATTTAAATAGGTATAAAATAAGTTATATAGCATGTAGCAAGATTAACTTGCCTCGATGGATCACGCGACGGATACACACGGCAACGTCCAATGTCGGTAAAAGTTGCAATGCACACACGCGCGCACGGGACGGGTCCAGGCAAGGCAAGAGCATGACCACACTGGCTGGGGTTGTTCACTGGATCTCCCGGGTCGTCGGCGTCGAGCACGGCTCCGGCAGTAAACGGAAAAAATCAAGATCAAAAAAGAAAGAAAGAGAAGAACGAAGAAGAAGAAGAAGAAGAAGAGGGAATTAGGGTTTGGTGTTCTGGGTCAGAGAAGAAGGAGAGGGGGTGATGATGATGAGGATAAGATGAAGTTGGGGTCGCCGGAGGTGAGGGAACGAAGATGAGGTCGGGGGTTCCGGCTTGCAGGGAAAGCTCTGTTTTGAGGAGGTGGTGGTGTCAGGAGGTCAAGGGAGAGGGATGAGGAAGGTGCAGAGGTGGTCGAGGATACTGGGGCGACGGTGAGGGGTCGCCGGAGAAGAGGGTGAAGGCTAGGGTGAGGTTGCAAGCTCGGTGAAGGTTGGGTTCGGAGCTGAAGGTGAAGGGAAGTGGGGGTGAGGTGGTCGAGGTGATACTTTCTGGCGATGGGGATGAGGTGAGGAGATGGAGGCGGTGCTGGTGACGAGGGGAGTCGACGACGGCGAGGATGGAGGAGAGCCGGCGAGATGGGTGCAGGCTGCAACGAGGGTTTTCTTAGGTCGGGGTTTGCACGGGGATGGATAGGGGATAGGAGGAGGAATAGGAGAGGCGAGAAGGTGTCGACGAGGGTGAGGGATGGCTGCGGCGAGGCGAGCGTCGAGCGGCGACGAGGTGCAGAGGCATGGGTTTCGTGCGGCGGGAGAAAAGAAAATAAAGAAGGAGAAGAAGAAGAGAGAGGAGAGAGAGTACGTGAGGGTGTGTGTGTGTTAAATAGGGATGGGTTTTATAAAAGGATTAAAATATATAAAAAATAGAGAGAGAGAGAGAGACAAAGAAAGAGAGAGAAAGGGAGAGAGAGATAGAGAGAATGAGAGAGATCGAGAGGAGAGAGAGAGAAGAGAAGGAGAAAGAAATTTGGCTTTATGCGGGGGAGAGAGAAACAGAATAGAGAGAGAGGAAAGAGGGTCTGCTGATTGGTTTAGGAGTTAGGAAAAGATTTTAGTTTGTTAAACGAGTTAAGATTTTAATTTAATAATATTTAGTTAGTTATAAATAAAATTTAAATTGTTAAATGAAAATTTTAAATATTAAATAATTTGAATTTTGGCGGAATACAAAATATTCCAAAACACGCCCGGACTGGGTCTAAAATTTCAGTTTTAAAATACGAAAAATATATGCGACTTTCAAAATTCAAAATGAATTCTCAGGTAACGAAAATGCATACCCCCAAGAACGGATGCACGTACGTGCGCGTAGCCATCCAAACACGTCCATTTCACTGAATGGGACTAAAACAAAATGCGCGGATGCTACCACGGGGTTAGGGGTATCATGCAGACTATGTTAAGTAATTTTAAATTATTTTACGTGACCTAAAATGTTATATGGTAAAAGATGCAATGCCGGATAAAATGCCAGTATGCACTAAACATGAAAATGCACAGTCTATGTAACAAGTCAAGATAATTCATAAATATGAATCAAACAGGTTCAAGCAAGCTGGTCGGGTCGAATGCAATATAAAATGTAAAATACTATTCGTACCCAAAACACGATAAATCGATAAATACCACAAATAAGAAAATACGAGAACTGGAATTGGTATAAATGAACTAGGTTGTTACAACCTCGGACGGTGGGGTCCTTAAACTCATGGACTATGATGTCCTTAACCTTGGACTGTGGGGTCCCTTTAAACCCACGGACGATGATGTCCTTAACCTTGGACCACCATGTCCTTAAACTGGTAATCGACCGCGATGTCCGTAAACTAAACAATAGAGCCCAAATGCCCTCTTGTTGGATCTAAATGATCCCGTTAAGTTGATCTTAGTCTAAAATGAGACTAACGTATTCTTAACAAACGTTTAAATTGATCTTAGTCTCAAATAAAACTAACGTATCCTTAAACCCAAACCAAAACCCAAATCTAAGAAAATACGGATTTGGACTAATCCACGCCCTACGGACGACAACATAAATTAGTCTCCGTATACAATTCACGGGCAACCACAAACAAAACAAACACCCACGACACGAAGTGACCATCTGGAGAAGGAGAAAGTTGTTACCGCGATGCGGTAGCGTAATTAACTGCAGGGGCTTGCGCTTACAGGGAAGAGCATCCCCACAATCAAAAACCCCTCAAACGAGAGGGAATCTGACGAAATCTGCTACATCGGCTGCATCCGTTTAAACCTTCGATACATGGTGACATAAATCAACTTGGCATCTTCAAAGAGGTGGACGGATAGAACCAATTAGCATCTGCCCCAAAATTCAAGCGAGACGCCCGCCGCGTCTTCGTCCGCGTCTTTCGGCGGGGAACAGAGATCTGACCCTCTCTTTGATAGAGTCTGTCGGGAAATGTGGTTCCCTTTTCATTTATGCCAATGGATTGTATACAAGGGTCAGTATGGACTTACCTGCAGGGCAAAAGTTTCATTTTATATCTATTTTTTTTGTTTTCTTTCCGCGATGCTCTATCATTTCAGCTTTTTATATCGCGAAAGTCATGATTTCCCAATCATTTCGGCTATTTTTCGCGGTGCCCAATCATTTCGGCTGTTTTTTTCTTTTTACCCGCTGCTTTTTATTGCAAGTTGCCCAATCATTTCGGCTATTTTTGTATGCATATATTTTACTTCTGATTTTGTTGCAAGTTGCCCTATCATTTCGGCTATTTCATATGCATTTATGGCTCGCTGACTTTTGCCGTGAGTATGGAACTCATGGTCTGATACCAATCTTGCATCAGTATCGCTGTGACTGGAATATTGCCAGGAGCGACTCATCATTTGCCATGAAGGGTCTTGGAATTTGATATCGATTTATGCATCAGTATCGCTACAACTGGAATATTGCCAGGAGCGAATCATCATCTGCTTTTGTCGGTTCGAGCAAAGGTGGCTTAGCAAATAGGGTTAAGATCCTGTCGACTAAGGATTTTGACTTCATGAGCCGTAAGGGTCTCATAAAGGTGTTTCTCCCTACGAGTCGTGAGGATCTCGTAGGTGCATTTTCTCCTTAAGAATCGTGAGGATTCCTAAGTGTGTGTTCTCTTATAAGTCGTAAGCATCTTACAAGAGTGTTTTCTCCTTATAAGTCGAGAGGACTTACAAGTGTTTGTTCATCAAATGAGGGCATTCCTTGTCGTTGGTGGGACTCGGAAAGGAAATGATTATTTGCGCCCGTGGATTGTATACAAGGGTCAGTATTAAACCGCTTGTAGGACAGTCTGGGAAAGGTGATGGCTTAAGAACAGGTTCAGATCCCTGTAGTTTAAGGCTTTTGAATCTTATGAGCCGTGAGGGTCTCATAAGATGGTTCTCCTTATGAGTCGTGAGGATCTCGTAAGTGTAATTTCTCTTTAGGAATCGTGGGGATCCCTATGTGTGTCGCTCCTTTGTGAGTCGTAAGAATCTCACGCAGGTAGTTTTCTCCTTACAAGGTCGAGAGGACCTTGCAAATGTCTTTTAACGAGATTGCGCCCTTTCGGGTTTTCACAAACTCGCCGGTAGCCCTGCTGTTTTTACTCACGGAGCCCTTTCGGGTTTTTATCCATGCCCATCTTGCTTATGGACGTACCGTTTTTTTTATTTTTTATTTTTTTTACGAGTCTGTGCCCTTTCGCGTTTTCACAAACATCGCCGGTAGCCTTGCTGTTTTTACTCACGGAGCCCTTTTGGGTTTTCATCCGTGCCCATCTTGCTTATGGACGTACTGTTTTTTTTACGAGTCAGCCCAAGGATGCTGCGGGTTTGTAGTAGTTTAAAGACGTTTCGGTCGGTAGTTAGTTTTAGGACATTTCGGTCCATTGTTGCCATATTTGAGGCAAATTTCTAGTTTACGGACTTTTCGATCCATAGTAGCTTTGAGGCGAAGTTTCGCCGGATACTCTATGAACAAGTAGGTTTCCCCTTGATAGACCTTGTCATATAATCCAAGGATTTTGGCACTGCTCCTGCCCCCAACACCTCTACGTTATCTTCTAACGCCGAGTAATCTTCTTTGTTATTTAGTGACAAATGAGAGATCATGTGGCAACTTGCCATATAATCTTCGGGTTCCTCTGACGAGTCGTCTCCCTCATCATTGTCGTTATCTTCACTTTCAAGGATATGATTGAGAAACTCTTGAAGCATGACTGGGGTTCGCGCCTTCTGGTTGTATTCCTCCAGCGCGTCAATATGCTTTTGCAGATCCGTGCGCTTGTCGTCAGACTGCGCAGGCTTTTTGGTCTTCTTCTTTTTCTTCGAAGACTTTGACGGCTGGGCCTGGGTGTTTTGCCCATCGCTACTAACTCCCGATGTTGGGCGTGGTTTCAGCATCTCATCGATGATCTCCGGCTCTTGCGGGCTTTTCCACCTGATCGCCGGACATGTTTGAAGATCTTTCAGCACTCTTTTAGTTTTTGCCGAAAGAACAACTTCCCATGGAGCTTCCTCTATGAATGAGCACGATGCCTCCGGCATGTCCATCTTTTTCGGAGCATGTGATTGTGGCGGGTTCGCTTTCCAGTTTTCAGACAACGCGAATTTGCCTGCTGGTATTGCTCTTCAACCCAGTTTTTGAAGACGTAACAATCTTCGAGTGGGTGACCCATTACTCTGTGATAGGGACAATAGTTAGGATGGTTAATGTCACCAGGTTGCGACGGATGTCTTGGATCCGGCAGAGTGATGAGCCCGTTGCGCACTGCCAGTTCGAATAGTCTCTTTGTTTTATCCTGAGGAAATGAGTAAGGACGTCTTAACTTCTTATCGAGGGATCTCCGCTTGTTGCCTTGGCGAGCAGCTGGTTTCGGCTCACTTGGCTGTTGTTGAGTGTTAGCGACAAAGGTCGCTTTCCCTTTGCCTTTTTCATTTCGAAAATCCGCTTTTGAAGGGAAAGGCCTATTGCCCATCTGGTCCATTTGGGCCAGCTTGTCAATCAAGGCCTGGAAGGTGGTCGGCTTGAAGAACATAATGAATTGGGAGATAGTCGACTGAGGGTCGAAGGTACCCACGAACATGCCTACGGCATGAGCTTCTTCGATACGTTGTTCGCATTTCGACCATAGGTTCCGCCACCGGATTGCATACTGAACCCATGTTTCTCCCAGCTTCACCCTGGCATTGATCAATGCGGTGATTGGGGTGCGTTCACTGGCGCTTGCGATACGCTGAGTGAATAGCAACTCCATCTCTGTGAACATTTTGACGGAGTCGTTCGGAAGCTCCGAATACCATTCGAAAGCTCCGAATACCATTCGAAAGCTGTCTCCGCTAAGCTGCCGACGAATTGGCAAAGCAGCAGCTAATCGTCACCTCCAGTATTGCCGCAGAGAGCCCTAAACTGGGCGACATGCTGATGGGGATTGCCCGTCCCCTTGTATACGTGAAATTTAGGGATCGTGTATCCTGGCAGGTACTTAATTTGGTCGTACCAACCCGGGTAGGGTCGTCCAGTCTTAACAATTTGGCCGGCCACTTCGCTCGCCTGATGAGCTCGTATCTGTTGAGCGATATAGTCATCCAGGGCGGCTTTGGAAATCGTCTCCTCTTTAGCCGCTGATAGAACCGGAAGAGGGTTCAATGTCTCCCTTCTATCGTCTTCAAGAATAATCAGGGGGTCTTCAGCTGGAGGATCCGGCTGTATCATCATCCCGACCATATCTTGGAATAAAAGCGCCATTCGTTTTATGTTGGCCGCTTGTTCCGCGTCCCCTCTGTCTCTCTTCTCGAGGATTCTGCGGAGGAACTCAGCATCGGTTTCCTGTTCTTGACGCTGCTCTGACGACGTCTCTGGGCTTTCTTTTGGCCCAGTGAGTGCGGCCATTTGTGTTAGCATCTCCTGGAGTTTTTGCTGTTGTTGCTCCTGAAACTTTGTCACTGATCTGGTGAGAGGTCGATGGCCCGTGGAAATATGGCTATCCTCTTTCCCGGATGCCATATAAACAGTGTGCACCACCATGCCCCCAGACTTGGGGCGTTTAGCTTCAGTGCCCTTTAGATTCGTCGCAGACACGGGGATTTTCTCCGGCCTTCTTCTTTTATGGGTGGTCGAAGTTGAGGGGGCCGTTGAAGCGGGCACCTAAGTAGACGACACCTTCTGTGGTACGACAGGGTGGTCCTTCTCTTGCCGAACTTTCATCTACTTCGGTCGGCGGGAGTAGTCTTGGTTGATCACCGAGTCTTGGACTTGTCGCCAGACCTTGTGAATTTTAGAGGACAGCCGCTGAGGGGGCTGCTCCAGCTTTGTATTTGTAGCATTCTCCACAGGTGGAGAAGATCTTTTCAGTACGGCAGTCGGAGAGTTCTTACGAACCCTCCTGAGTGGTTCAAAGTTGTTCCCAGTTGGAACAGCAGCATCGACTTCTACCGTTGGAGCCGACGGGGTAAGTCCAGATGGGGAAGTGCCCCCAACTTTCCTCACTCGGCGCCAGTGGCGACGTCGAGCATGTCGAACGGCTGAGACCACCTCTGCTGTTGGTATAGCTGCATCGTGCCTCATGCTTTGATGAGAAACCGCTGTTGGTGTCAGCCTGTCAAAGACTGACCCCTTAGCAGACTTTCGAGCAGGGGTAACGGCTTTGGTGACATCGCCTGGAGCGGGAGTTGGCATGGCCAGTCTTGTGAAGACCGGCCCTTTAGCAGGAGAAACCTCTCTGATGACTTCATTTAATGGAGCAGGGATGGTTATCCGTTTCGGGACAACCCCCTTAGGTATCGCGGGTTTCTTCACGGGCCCATTAGAGTTTTGGTCCAGTCTGTCAATGACTGAGGCGTTGGATTTGGGCGACCCGTTGAGAGGGGCCGCGGTAGTCGTAAGCCGATCAAAGACCAACTTCTTCGGAGATTCTTGCGACGGCAGTGGGGCGTTGAAGCTCACCGGTGGGATCATGGTCCCAAAGAATAGTCCAGTGGTGGTCTGAGTCACCTGTTCCACTGGCATCTTGAAAACGGAGGCCGCTTGAGGCCCATAAGTCACTCCTCCAGAAAGGACAGAGTGGGAGTTGTTGCAGTTGTTGCAGTTTGTGCAGTTGAAAGCCATTGATCTTCTGTTTTCTGCACGGAGCAAGACACCAAATCTTAGTACCTCGAATCCAGAGGCAACCATAGCAAACCGTGATTCATTCGCGAAACACGACACACGAAGTGTGGAGTGGAAAGAAGAAAAGGTCCCACAGGGCGTGCCAGAATCTGTTCGCCGCCGAAAGACGATACCGGGACGTTGGGACGTCTGGCCTGAATTTTGGCTAGCAGATGCTATTTGGTTTTATCCGTCCACCTCTCCGAAGATGCCAAGTTTATTTATAGCACGGTGTATCGAAGGTTTAGACGGATGCGGCCGTTGTAGCAGACTTCGTCAGATTCCCCCTCGTTGTGAAGGGTTTTTGATTGTTGGGACGCTCTTCCCTGCAGGCGCAAGCCCCTGCAGTTAATTACGTTATCGTGTAGCGATAACCAGTTTCTCCTACTACAGAAGGTCACTTCGTGTCGTGTGTGTTTGTTTTATTTTTGGTTGCCCGTGGATTGTATACGGAGACTAATTTGTGTTGTCGCCCGTAGGGCGTGGATTAGTCCGAATCCGTATTTTCTTAGGTTTGGGTTTGGTTTGGGTTTAAGGATCGTTATTCTCATTGAGATTAAGATCAACTTAAACGTTTGTTGAGGATACGTTAGTCTAATTTTAGACTAAGATCTACTCCACAAGATTTTGGGATCATTTAGATCCAACGAAAGAGTATTCGGACTCTATCGTTTTAGTTTAGGGACATTGCGGTCCATAAGTTTAGGGACATTGCGGTCCATAAGTTTAAGGACATCATAGTCCGTGACAGCATAGTCTATGAGTTTAAGGACCCCACAGTCCATAAAGTTTAAGGACATCACAGTCCATGAGTTTAAGGACCCCACAGTCCGTAAGTTTAAGGACATCATAGTCCATGAGTTTAAGGACCCCACAGTTCGTAAAGTTTAAGGACATCATAGTCCAGTTTAAAAACGTCATAGTCTGTGTGGTTTTGGTTCAAACATTTGGGGATGCACCAAAAGTTATTGGTTATTGGGACCCTCCATCTCTCTGAAGACGTTGAAGAATTACAACGACATATATCAGAGGTATGAAGAGATGTACCATTGAACCAATGTTGGTTAGGAGATCTGTAGTCAAGTTTGGGACTAAGATCAGTTAAAAAGATTTATGAGCATATGGGCTCAATTAATCTAAATGAGGGATCTGTGGCCAACTTGGGCTCGGCCCATTCAGTTAAAATGTTGAACATTTAGCAATGCTGAGCATTGGTTTGGGTTCTGACAATCTTTTTGTCTTTTATTGAATGTTGAGCACTCATTATAGCTCTGAGGCTTTTATTTAAAGAACAGTTTATGTTCCCTCAGCGCACTCGTGAGGAGCACGTGGTGCGCTTGGCCCTGAGCGCCAATTAATGAGTGCAGAGCACTCCTTGTGAAATAGCGCACACGTGAGGAGCACGTGGCGCGCTTGGCGCTGAGCGTCAGTTAATGGGTGCAGAGCGCTCCTTGTGAAATAGCGCACACGTGAGAAGCACGTGGCGCGCTTGGCACTGAGCGCCAGTTAATGAGTGCAGAGCGCTCCTTATGAAATAGCGCGCACGTGAGGAGTACGTGATGCGCTTGGCACTGAGCGCCAACCTTGAAGTGCTGAGCGCTTCTTTGAATTGGAGCGCTGTGGCGCTGTGCGCCGGTTTTGGAGTGCTGAGGTGCTTCTTTAAATTGGAGCGTTAGGAGCGCTGCGGCGCTGTGCGCCAGTTTTAGAGCGCCGAGGCGCTTCTTTGAATTGGAGCGCCAGGAGCGCTGTGGCACTGTGCGCCAGTTTCAGAGCGCTGAGGCTCTTCTTTGAATTGGAGCGCTGGGAGCGCTGCGTCGTTGTGCGTCAGACTTGGAGCGCCGAGGCGCTTCTTTTTAATTTGGAGCGCTAAGGCTTTTTTTTAGGCAACTTTGATCAGTTCTGCGCTCTTAGAATTAAATTCTCGTTTATAAGAGACCTTGTCTCATGGGTCTAAGAACAAAGTTCTTATTTTTATAGGAGATGTTACAATCTCTTATTTTTTTGTGAAAGGCTTTGCCTTTATGGATCTGTAATCTTAAGAGAATTGAATTCTTCTTCCCCCTTTTTATGATGAGATGTTATGATCTCTTTTATCAAAGACGCCTGTCTCATAGATCTATGATCTAGAAAAAGAAACTAAATTCCTTTTCATTCGATGAGATGCTTTGATCTCTCTATTTTATTTACCTTGAAGAAATTCTTCTTCTTCCGAAAGCTTGCACTTCTCTTTGAAATTTCTCAAAGTTTGTGGGGCGGGGGGTCCTCTATGCAAGACTTGAAGTCTTGGGTCCTTTATATAGGGGAAGCTGATTTGTTAAATCAGTTGAAGTGATCTTTTCTCTAATTGATTTGGGGATATTTCCCACCGTTGGATCTTTGATCCTAGGGCTTCTATTTTACAGAAGGCAATCTTTTTGTTTTTAACAAGATTGGGAAAATCTTTTCCCATACAGAACTTATTCTGTATCTTGGTGATTTTTAATCACCATTGGATCTTTGATCCAACGGTGCTCTAATTTTCAGAGGTAATTTGATGATTTTTAGTCATCTTTGTTGGATCTTTGATCCAAGGGTGGGGAACATTTAGTTCCAGCGCTAGCGCTCTCGTGCTTTGCACGTGAGCGCTGCATCAGAGTCTGACTCTTTGTGCTAGCGCACTTAGCGCTAGCGCTCTCGTGCTTTGCACGTGAGCGCTGCATCAGAGTCTTTGACTCTTAGCGCTGGCGCTCTCGTGCTTTGCACGTGAGCGCTGCATCAGAGTCTTTGACTCTTAGCGCTGGCGCATTTAGCGCGAGCACTTTTATGAAGCGTTGTTTCATGCATATTTCAAAAATTAAAACAGAGTTTTGCTCTGATTGGAGGAAACACCTGCGATTACAATAATTGACTTGAGGGTACTATATCCAACAATCGCGAACCAGCTCACCTATAAGCCAAGGAATCCGATCAAAAAGGACTCCTTATCCATTCCCTCAACAACAATGTTCTCAAAGCTTGTTGAAGGTTCATGAGGAGTAAAAAAACGCTCCTATACACCGGCATCACCTGATGGAATATCCATTTGGACTCCGAAAGGATTACTGAGCTTAGCAAAGTCTAGAGGATCGCTGGACAGAGTAGCCGGGTTAATAAATTCCTTGATGAAAACTTTGAAGTCTTCCTTTTTACCTCGAGACGCTAGATGCAGCTTCTCGAATATTTGCAAGACATGATCAAGACTGGGAAATTTGCGCTGGGTAATATCCCAGCGCTGCAAATCATCGGGTGTTTGAACAGTGAATATGTATTCATCCAACGGTAGTAGCTCCTCACAATGTGCACTAGTGATAGGCAGCCCAGAAAGTTCCCGAAATTCATATAGTGATATCGACACCTCCCAATCCTATAGCATGAAGGTGTTCGTTTCAGCATTCCACCGATTTACGAAGGGTTTGATCCACCAAGCATGGAGTTTGGGATACTGAAACAAACAGGCGTATATGGCCGAATAAATGCCAGCCTTTATAAGCAAAGACTTCTCAGCAACCAAGATTTAGCGGGCCCAAGTAATGTAACCACGCAGAAATTGCGGCATCATGCCGACATGGAAAGTCGTTCCCTATAGACGAGCCTCTCCTTGACATATTCGGTGTCCTGGAATATATATAACCATCATGTCCTTCATCGACTGCGCTGCTGGCTGCGAAATATCCTGAGGGGCCCAGTCGGCAAGCTCCACTATATAGTCGGTTAGAGGAGACGCTATATAATCGATTGGAGGGACCAGAAGAGACGTCTTTTCACAAGTAAAGATACGACGTCCCTTTATGAATATGGTTATACCACTTGGCCCACAAGTGCAAATGTTGAGACTACGGGTCATATGCCTGGATCAGCCGGAATGCTTCTTCATCGGTAGGCTCGTAAGCAGCTAGATGTGGTAGACGAGTGTATGGGAAAGATGGAGCCATTATACCTGAAGAAAGAGAAGATAGAATGATGTCAGCAAAGGAAACAACCGCTGTAAGTTGAAATAGTGTGGAGTCTCTAGTTTTGAAACTAAAAACCCCATCGATCCTAAAAGTTTGGATCTTGCCCATTAAAATATTTTTTGGGCGTAGGTACATGTGTTGTCTATGGGAAATAAAGTATTTCCTATAGAACTTAAGTTCTAAAAATCCACATTGGCGCAGGAAACATGTTCTCTCTGTAAAGAATAAAATATTTTCTCTATAGAATGTAAGTTCTGCAAAATCCCAACATAGCGAAGGCCAATACGCATTAGGCATATGCGCCAGATCTTAAGATCGGAAAAACCTAAAAACAAGTTTTAATATTCAAATTCAAAGATCAAAACTTAAGTTTGAGAAAAGTTTTGATTTTTACCAAAGTTTCTGATGGGACGTTTGTAAAAAATTTTGCAAGGATTTGCCTCGATTTGATAAGGAAAATATCGAAGCTTAAGCTTTGAAACAGAGCTTAAGCTCTAAAAGAAAGAAAACTTAAGTTTTCAGAAGATCTAAAGAAAAGAGAGTCGCAGAAAACCCTAAGAACTTAAGTCCTATTTATAGTGGGCTGAGAGTCGGTTGGACTCCCTTCAAATCTCTAGAGAATTCAAGGGTCAAGATTTGACACCAGAGCCCCCATGCGATATGCATGTGGCACCTCTGGTAGGGGGCATTTGTTCCCTCCAAAATAATACTAATAATTAATGTAACCTATGCGATTTAAGTCCATTGTTCAGTCGAAAATATTGTGCATTTGATATGACATTTTTCTTACTATTTCTATATAATACAAGGTGTTTATTATAAATATGACACATATGAAGGTTTATCTGTAAAAATACTATTTTCATGTGTTTATATATTATAATTAATATTATGAAGGAAACTGTAAGCATATAATATCTATATGATATTTAGCCTATTTAAATATGCTTACCTTATCAAATATCTTTAACCAATTTTCTAAAACTATAATATCATGTCAAATGGTTAAGATAATATCTCAATAAAAACAAATTCTACTAATATTATTTATTAAGTTAATGTGCAGAAATTATATCAGGACTGAAATCAAGGAAATTCGAGTTGGCGAGATCAAATCTGCCGAAATATTCAAGTAACTCAAAGAAAGATATTCTGGCAGAGACTACGAGATGATTTCAAGATTCCAAATATCAAAATAGTCTACATATGTCACCAGAAGAGGCCACCAAAGAAATGAATCCAAGATCCCTCTACCCAATGGCCACCAAACCCACCCAATGGCCGCGGTTCCGCCGCAATATTGAGGAGTTGGGATTTTGGATTTTTACAGTTGGATCCTGACAACTAGTTACCCTATTATGAAACTAGGGATTCTGGGTATGTGACTATAAATAAGAACCGAGAGCCTCACTTGAGAAAGAATAAAATCGACACGATCACGAAGTTCACAACGGCTCAAGAATTCTGGTTGATCATCAACGGTTCATCTACCTCCTTAAGAAGAGATCTAGAAGCAAACTAGGGTTTTGTAATCATTTTCTAAAGGAACAAAGTGTACTTGATCTTTTTGATTAATAAAGGTAGTTTTATTCTATTGCATTTTATTTTCTTCATGATTTCTATCTTTTCTTTTCCCAACATGCGTGAGTAATTCTCCACTTGTTAGGGTTCGTAGGATTAGGGTAGATTAATGGATGATGAAGATCCTTTAACTCCTTTTACGTCCTATAAAATTTATAAATTTTATCAAAAGAATAGTTAACATCCTAATCGGGCGTGCTATCAATTCATTGATAGTCATGACCGCGATTAAAGATTATATTAACGATTGTTTTGGTAAAAGTTAGACATGAAAGGAGATCCATGTCAAGGTAGGGGTTAAGAGTGTGAACCCTTTTCCCTCCAGAAACCCTAATCTACATGCATCACTGTCGATCTAGTTTTAAATCTATTAAAGAATAAGAGGAGTAATCTTTAATTAATCATCCATGACTACTAAATCTTAACGAAGCCTACAAGCCCCCTTCTAATATAATATCTACATTCGTAGTTAATCTAGATCTATATCCTGCATCCGTGTTTGACGTGGATCTAGAATCTACAACCATTCTTCACCATTCTTTATTCTTCCCATTGTTCAACACGTCTAAAGTAAGATCAAAAGATTAAACGTTTCCGTGAGGATGACCCGTACTCATCTCGGTCTAGCTACACGCGACACCGTTATTGATTTCGGTTACAGCACAACTCTAAAAATATCAACCAATCATCCATGTGCCAGAAAGATGGGAGCTGCTAAAAAGCATGTGCCAATAATTCCTGGCACTGTGACAATCTGTGAGGCCCTTGCTTCTTGATAGCTTAAACTATATTTGGAAAAATATTTTTCCTATCTTTGTCGAACAGAAAGAACAAATCTAATTAATCATAAAATCTCCAAATAAAAGATTTAAATATATAGCTTACGTTATTTATGATATTCTTTATCTTTCTAAAACAGAAAAATAATGTTATTAATAAGAGATAAAATCTTTTGTATTTTTCTAAACAAAGAAAAATATAAATCTTGTTAACAAAGAACCTCGGATCTATAATCCAACGGTGCATAAGCACCCCGGCTAATATTAGATATTTTCATATTTTCTTTTAAAACAAAAGAATCGATTTAATATCTTATTTAAATAAGAAAGATATTAATCATATCAACAGATAATCCTTGGATTTATAATCCAACGGTGTTTAAGCATCCGGGCTTGATCTTAAGATCAATTAGAGAAATCTCAAAAAGAGATTGTTTCTACTTGTCCAACAATATTTATACCCTATATAAAGGACCTTTCATATATGAAATCGACCCTATAAGCTTGATCTAGAACTTAAGTTCTTTGCAATCAAAACTCTCGTCTTCATCTTCACCGCCATCAATCAAGATCAGAAAAGGAGAATGATCTCCATGATATAATAAGCTTAGCCTTATCCATGAGAAGGTTAACCTTCATATTCAGAACTTAAGTTCTTTTCCATGATCTTAGAATCTCTATTTCAAAGTTTGCCTCGAGAAAATTTATGTTTTTATCAGAGGGATTTCTTTGAACTTAAGATCAAGGGTTTGTTCCCTCATAAAATGAGGCACGTGGACGCCTATCTCTAATAGGATCAAATCCTAAGGCAGCGCCTCACATTCTGGGCACGTGAGTGTCGGCGTGCAAAGCATGTGGATACCTATCTCTGATAGAATCAAATTCTAAGGCAGCGCCTCACGTTCTGGACACGCGAGCGCCGGCGTGCAAAGCACATGGATGCTTATCTCTGATAGAATTGAATTCTACGACTGGCACCTCACGTGAAAGGCACGTGAGTGTCGGCGTACAAAGCACGTGGGTACCTGTTTTAGTAAGAATTAAATTCTTTAGTTACATCCACGTGCATAGCACGTGAGCGTCAGCACCCAAGTTGAAGCAGATTTGCTTTGAGAAGAATTAAATTCTACACGGGAAAATATTTCCCTAAAATAAGAACAATATTCTCTGTTAAGCAGAGAACCGTTGGATCAAAGATCCAATTATGATTTTAAAAATTATCAAAAGATAGAATTAAATTCTATTAGGGAAAATTATCTCCTGATCTTTCTAAACAAGAAAGATATGCTCTGTTAAATAGAGAATCCTCGGATTTAAAAATCCAATGGTGATTAAAAATCACCGTTTGAACTAAAAAATAGAATTAAATTCTATATATGGGAAACTATTTCCTTAATCTTGTTAAAAACAAGTAAAATATATTCTGTTTAATAGAAAACCCTGGATCTAAGATCCAACGGTAATTAAAAATCACCACCCGATTATGAAGTCAGATTGAGATCTTTCAAACAAGAGATCTTTTAAACTGGTCAACAATTTTTCCTCACCTATATAAAAGACCCGAGACTTCAAGTCTCAAAAAGATAATTGACCCCATAAGGTGATAAAAAAGCTACAACCGAGAATTTAACTCTCTTGCTGAAGAAAAATTTCTTCTTACTCCCTTCAAACCATAGGTAAAGAAAAAAAAACATAGATCAAAATATCTCTTTTGCCTAATATATATAAATGCAAGGGTTTAACCCTTTATAAAAAATCTAGTTCTTTCTCTATTTCTGAGATCCACAAGACAAATCTTCCATAAAATGAAAATTTAATTCTCATCGGGATGATTTTGTTTTTCAGACTCAAGATCTAAGGGAAAAACTAGATATGAGAAAATAAACATGAAGAAAAGAAATGGAATGTAAATTCCAGGAATTTAATTCTTCTAAAATAGGGTTCAACCCTTCAAAAAACTTAGTTCTCATAAAAAAACAGAAAAACTTAGTTCTCAAAAACCCGATTCCAGATCTTCAAAAATAGAGATCTTGGTGATCATTAATGGCCAAAACACCATTAATAGAAGTTTAATTTCTTTCAAAAAATAAACAGAGATTAAATCTCTAAAGATCCAACGCTTTATGTGCCTCACGCGTGAACGCCCATAAATAAAGACTCGGCGCCTCACGTGCCTCACGCGTGAGCGTCCATAAGTAAAGATGCGGCGCTTCACGTGCTACCCATGTGAGCGTTTAAAAACTGTCAAGCTAGAGTGCCTCACGTGATACCCACGTGAGCACTGTATAAAAGTGCGTAACACTATATATTCAAAGTGTTTAAATGCTTAGCATTGATAGGGCAACGCCCAAGTCTGAGCGCCTCACGTGTTACCCACGTGAGCGTTTAAAAATTGTCAAGCTGGAGCGCCTCACGTGATACTTACGTGAGCGCTGTATAAAAGTGCTTAGCACTATATATTCAAAGTGTTTAAATGCTTAGCACTGATAGGGCAACGCCCAAATCAGAGCGCCTCATGTGATACCCACGTGAGCGCCAGAGCAGAATTTGGATATTATATCCATAGTCAAAAGACTAAGTGTTTAGCACTGCTAGATGATGAAAAAGCCCAAAATTGGCCAAGCCTCTGAAATTTCCTTGAACCCATATTGTTCATTGTAGCCAAGTCCATATGCTCTGTTGATGGATCTTAACAAAATTTAATGATTTTTAACCATATTTCTAAGTTGATTTTAGTCTCATATAAGACTAACGTATCCTTAGTTAAAATAAATTGAGCTCATATGCTCATATATTTAAGTTGATCTTAATCTAATATCAGATTAACGATCCTTAAATAAAATAAAATATCTTTTGAACTGATAGAACATACAAGGAAAATTCAAACCCAAATATATATGTATGGATTTGGACTAATCTGCGCCCTACAGGCAACGACATAAACTAGTCTCCGTATACAATCCACGGGCAACCCCAAAATAAACAACATAACACGACACGAAGTGACCTACTGGAGTAAGTGAAAATTATTATCGCAATGCGGTAACGTAATTAACTGCAGGGGCTTGCGTTTGCAGGGAAGAGCGTCCCCACAATAAAAAAAATCCTCAAAGAGGGAGAATCTGATAAAGTCATGCTATAACGGTCGCATCTGTCTAAATCTCCGATATACGGTACCATAAATTAACTTGGCATTTTCGGAGAGGTATACGGATACGTCCCAAATAGCATATGCCCCCAAATTCATGCAAGGCGATCTATCCCGATTCGTCTCTGTTTTCGGCGGTAAACATGGTTTGAAAGAAGAACCGAACCCCCTGCATAAAAATATAATGATGATGGACAAGAAAATTTAAATTTCCAAAGAACAAATCATATGATCTATATATAAAAATTGAGGGAGACTCCAGATCACAAAAGTTATGATCTTGATGTCGTTATGACTAAAATATCCATTAACAGAAACTTAAGTTTCAAAACGACAAAGAGTAGCCATGCGCCAATGGGCATGCATCATATACAGATGCATCAAAATGAAGGGCATGCGCCAATAAAGATATGTTCCAATAAAAATATGCACCAATATAGGCATACACGCCAAAGACCTGCTTCGTGGCATGTGCAACAATCCATGGGCGTTAGTATTTAACGCGCCAGAGACCAACAAAGTCATATCTATGTGCCAATACCCATTATATACGTGGCATGCACCACAACTTTGATGCGCTAATGATTCAATATGCCACAGACCCATATACTTTTGTCAGTGTGATATGTGGCATGCGCTAGAACTTCTGGACGCCAATACATATGTTCCAAAGCCAATTCTTAGTCCAAATTCACTAAGTAGCTTAAACTTCCATAATATTTCTTGAGCCCGTATGCTCATATATTTTAAGCTGACCTTAATCTAAAACAAGATTAACGGTCTTTAAATATATTTCTTAAGTCGATATTAGTCTCATATACGACATATACCTTGAACTGATGGAACATATGACCTAGGTTCAACCCAAATATGAGATTTACGGATTTGGACTAATCCACATCCTACGGGTGATGATATATTAGTCTCCGTATACAATCCAAGGGCAACTCCAAATAAACAATATATATAATACGACACACGATAATTTATGGAGTAGAGAAAGTTGTTATCGCTTGGCAATAACGTAATTAACTGCAGCGGTTTGCGCCTGCAGGAAAAAACGTCCCCACAATAAATAAAAAAACCTCATATATGAGGGGGAATCTGATAAGTCTGCTACAATAGTCGCATCCATCCAAACCTCTGATATACTGTGCCATAAATCAACTTGGTATCATCGGAGAGGTGGACGGATATGTTCCATATAATATCTGCCCTCCGATTCAGGCCTGGACGTGCTCCCCGCGCCTCGGTCCGGTTTCCGATGGTAAACAATACACGCACACACACATACATATACTCATAAATAAGATAATGTGTATAATATACACAAAACCGTTTTTGCATCGCATACAAATACCAATGAGAGAAAAACACTAAGTGAATACTGTGTGTGTGTGTATTGAATCATCATATGATTTAATAATCTGGTTTAAGCTTAAACCGGGTAGTATTAACAATCGTTCGATTATTGCATATAATCGAATTCCCATACGTATCCCTATATGCGCACTATATCGTTTCGTCTGAACGGGAAAAATCTTTGCGTGGGACTCTAAAGACTCAATCAATATGCTGGCAGTAGGTTAGCATCATATCCGTTAACCTACAAGTACGTCAGCGGTACTAGCTACACTAACGGCTACTCAGGTATTGATCAAAAGAAAGGTCGACAGGCAAATCCGTCCGAACGCAATCAGGGCCTCTCAGTTACAGTCGTCGGCTAAGAGTATCGCATATCGGATCCAGAGAGTGGAATCTGTCAGACCTCCTAATAACCCGATAAGTCACGTCGATAGAGGACTCATAACCATCAGAGATACAATTGATAATCCATATCAGTTTATCTCCACTGCCATGACATGGACTTCTGCTTATAGTCATGTCCTACACAACGCGATATCGACTCCTATATCGGGAGAGACGAATCTCCTCGACCCCTTACTGACAATTGATATAATACCATCTAAGAGCTCTCGGTGAGTCCAGTCAAATAAACCCATTCTCTAATGAGCATCTGTATACAATCTTTAGTGTTAAACACCAATGACTATGAGATCAACCATCGTCCTAATCGGGGTCAAGAAACGTATATACTAGTCTAAACTGGAGTACCGATACCCGGTCTCGATACTCCTACGACTATGGACATTTAAGGATGTGCTTATGGACTACCAGGCCCCATCAGTATGGTCCATATCATAATCTTGGTAGTCAAGCAAAAATTATATGGGTTTTATCTCATGTATTAACGATACGTGATAACGAGTAAAATATATACGCATGAAAGATAAAGACAAATCAGATGACATACTATTATCTCGAGTAAGACCGTTCTATCCATATAGAGTCTACTTCAATTACAATAATTGCCTTGAGAGCACCTATATCCAACACCGATACCGATGGATGGACATACGCCACCAGAGATCCTTAAATTCTTGATTCCATCCATTCGCATCATAGCGGATACCAGTGCAGTTTCAACGTCTGGAACTACCGACAAGACGATCTGAATACTTCTAAGTTTGCATGTACCAAGATGTCGCAACAGGCTGAGAATGTGGCGAATGTCCTCAAGGAACAATTGTTCCAAGTAAAAATGACCCAAATATGTGACTGATCGGAATTTATATATATGTTTGGTGTGATTTTTATATGTTGTTGTTAGATATATACATTTGATGCGGTATTGAATTTAAGGCATCCAAATATGTGTGATTTTTATGTGTGATTCTTATGTGTTGTTAGATATATACATTTGATGTGGTATTGTATTTTTATATTATATATATATATATATATATATATATATATATATATATATATATATATATATATATATGTTGTTAGATATATACATTTGATGTGGTATTGTATTTATATATATATGTTGTTAGATATATACATTTGATGTGGTATTGTATTTTTATATGATATATATATATATATATATATATATATATATATATATATATATATATATAAGGTGTGATTTTTATGTGGTGTTGTTGGATATATACATTTGATGTGTCTTTTGTGATCTATGTACTCAATTATATGTGACTGAAATTCTGGAACTTGTGAATTTATGCAAATTTAAACAGGGTGGATGAATTAACGAAATTTTATTTAATTTTTTTTCGAATTGCGTACGGTTAACCGTACCTCCAATTAACAAATTTTACAAATTGAGTACAGTTATACCCGTACTCCCTGTTGAGGATACGAATGAGTCGGTACTCTCATGATAATTGGGGGTACGGGCATACCCGTACTCACAATTGGGGGAATGGATTCACCCATACCTCAGAAAAAATGGAGGTACGGGGTGAATCCATCACCTTAATGTAGGAGTACGGGTAAACCCGAACCCAACTTGGGAGACCGGCCCATAGGGTACGGGTGGTTTTTCCTATGGGTACGGAGATACCCGTACCCGTAAGCCCTTGGGGTACTGGATCATCCACACCCCCCATGCATATCCTGTAGCGGTGCTTGTATCCACCGCTGTATGGTCTCAATCGAAAAGATGTACCATGAGTCTCTAGAATAAACGTTGTGGTGTACCCTGTGCATTATAGGGAGAGATAAACCACGTTGGTGTCGCATTAATGTCTTGATTGGCACTTTCTCTTGGATAAGTCTCAATAGAAAATTGAGGACACGAGGACGACACCAGGTTCACCGTTGGAGGTGGGCGTAGGATATAAGTGTGACATTTAGATGGGGCAGGTTTTGTTGCAGGGGCAGATGATACATAGCCTTGGTGTACAATGTATATTCCGGTTGAAGAAGCTGAATCCGTGGTGTCGGTGCAGATAGCCATATGTATGGTAACGCAAGCTTATTAGCATTCCCAATGGGAGGAAGGAGACGTGCGTGAAATGGAAATGTCAATAGCGTCCTTGGAAATGAGCTCAACGTTGATCAGGATGGGGATTCATGAAGTTACCTCCACCTCACTAGTGTTTATTATTGCTAAAAAGTTGTCTACTTATGATGTACCTAGGAACACTTTGCTTGACAATAAAACATCCAAAAACATATGATGTAACTAGGGAAAAGAAATTTCCAAACAAGCAGTTTTCATATCCATTTTATCATGCTGATTTGTATATATGACAAGTAAAGCGCTTTCATGTAACGTAATTTTTAAACCAAAAAAAAATCGTACATCATTCGTTGAAATTCAATAGCGACTGGCTATAAAAACACACAAAAGATAAGTTTACTGCCGTGCCTAATATTAATAACTCAAACAAAAATACACCAAATTGTTATTTTCTTCAATTACTGCACTTGATTAAGCTCTGTTTAGTTTGAAACAAAATAATGAAAAAGAATAAAATTTCAAGGATTCAATACTGCTACTTTCAAAAATAGGCATCACATCCCTTAGAATTTTCTTTCCTTCTAACTTTCAAACAAATGTGCTCATTTATCATGTAAAATTATCAAACCAAAAAGCAACAGCATAACATAAATTATCAAAGTCCAAAAACCATCAGGAAATAGAGTAACCTAGCAACAATAAAGTCCCATTCCTTGTTGATAGAACAGCATAACCACCAGATCACAAATTACATGCATGTCTAATATCATGTCCCACAATACTACTACTTTTCCAGATTTACACCCAGACAGACCACTTAGATACTGCCTCTCTTATTTAAACATGCAATGCCCACGCTAATCTAATATCCCCTGAGACCACCGCCAGTTTGGTGCAGCATGGCGTCGATCTCATCGCCATCCTCCATCTCCAGCTGTTGCCAAAACATTAAACAAGAGGAGATTATTTCAAAACATTATCGAATCAGAAATCAATGAGTATAACTATAGGAGTTAAAAACAAAATGCACTTCATCGGGGGTCTGCTCTCCGCGAAGCCTGCGACCGTCAAAAAGGAAGGCAATGGAGTTGAAGTCCACAGACTGCCTGTCGCAGTAGGCATTCATCAGCTTCTTTAGCTGGGTGCTCCTCTTGATGCGGAAAAAAACCTCGTTGCCGTCCTACATCATTTTATTATATAAATTAACCACTTAAGGAGAGACAAAATATTTTTATGAACGAGATGTACCAAACAAAAACACCCGTATATCTTGAACATAACACATGCACAAAGTGCATACATTACATCGGAGAATATAGCGGTAAGGTTTCTCTATCTATAGTACTGCATTGTAGTTATAGCAGCAGTCATATAAATTCAAAAGACATTTAGATTTATCTAAAATAAAATTTACATATAAACTTTAGCAAGTTTTAAAACGCTTCTGCTTTATCAGACATCATTACAATTCACAACTTTATGTAATAAAATACTAGATGATAGATATTCACAGTTCTGAAGATCGTACCTAGTGATCTACATTACTCATAACCAAAAGATACCAAAATGAAAGGGGAAAACTAAATGCACGAAAATTGTATCATACAAATCAGATGAATGGTGCAAGTAAGCTGACTAACTTGATTTAAATAATATTAACCAACTGGAAGAAACCCACTCAACACTCCATCAATTGCAACAATGATTTCAATAAAACAACTAAATCAAGTTGTAGCCAAAATTTGCGTCGTATGATTTTATCTAATGAGACTTTTATATCATCCATGGGACATGCATATTATCTTTTACTTTTATCCTGTACATTCCTAAATTGTTTTCTTAGTAGATATAAAAATGAATGACTTTTCAGATTAGAGTTCTTTCCTGTTAGTAAACTTCGCTAAATTGAAGGAATGACATTTTATATTAAGAGCACCAATCTTGACCCAACCGGTATCTGACCCAAATTTAACAGGTTCAAGGAAAATAAACGGGGGCAGCTCAGCCCACCTAAGCCGTTTATTGATCAGGCAATGTAACATAATCATTGTTGGGGTTATATTAATGTTATTATAGTTGTTGTCACAATATCTATACAGCACAGCAGTTGGCATGGTGGATACTTCTTTACAAAACCTACGGATTAGCAGGAGTGTGACTTGAGAGCAATAAACTCTGAACCAACAAGTATATTAATTCAGAAATCAAGCAGAAAAAAGGTTGACCTGTAGTTATTCCACTAGCTACGTTTTAACAAGTTCAACTTTAAATCCTAGGGAGTATTACTTCTATACAGAGAAAAAATTTACATTATATTCTATAGGGTATGGGGGTGTAAAGGGGTTCATGGGTCAGATAGCACATGTTTTTGGACCCGAAAACAGGAAATCAGTGTTAAAAGGATGCAGACCACTTAATGCGGTAAGTTATTATCAACAGCAGATTTAGTATTAAGACATTATTACGAAAACACTAGCATTATGAATAGACCACTAGTCTACTTGTAACATTCTTGAAATTTGAAGTCCAGATGATTTCTCCTTTTTCTTTCCAAACATATCTATAATATGATATATAGAGCTATTTACAGCTTGGAAAGCACAAGTTTAGGACCAACTTTGTACCCAAATGTGAGAAGTAAATAGGATTTCTTAAAGTATTCAAAACCCCACAATCTAGTTGGGTGGAATTACAGACAACAATTCAAGCAAAACGGTAAAGTACGCGTAAAGATGGTAAAACCTATAGTCTGTCTTGAATATAGCGTCCAAGGACAAGTGAGAACATCCACCAATTGTTTGATTATATTATACTATCTAGTAAGGTATTCAATAAATAATAAATTTTCCGTCCATGAATATCATGAACTACTCTACCATCGGTAAGTTGAAGGAAATTAAAGTCAATGCCTCAGACAACATTATCAAGGTATCCACCATAGGAAACTTAGGCACAACTGATGAGCCAGGAATCTCAAACAAACCTGATCGGATAGTTCTTTTGTGTCTTCCATTGCCAACTTTAATATGATTATAATGAAATGGATGCCATCAGACAACCTAAACCTAAGTATCACTTGGCAAAGAAAATTGATTTGTACACCTAGAACCAAATGCGTGCCAAGTTAAAAAGTGCTTTAAATGAGATCCATTGTGACTCCAAGACATGGATACATACATATGACCACATTAAAAACCGATAAAGCTATTACAAAGTCAAGTCTGCAAACTAATTTCTCATACATAGGTACACTGATCCCGTCAATGTTATCAGGCAATTCTACTAAAAAAAGTCTTTCTCTCTCAATTTATAAGATTGTTCTACATGTTTTTACAGTTCTAACTTGATAAACAAGAAGATAGCCTCAGACGAACAGAAGCAATATTTGAGCATGTCAGAACAACTTATTTAATATAGGTCCACTAGATGTACACATTGGTTATTACAAAACTTTATTTAATGTAGGTTATAGACCAGTTACTAATGAAACAATAAAAGGAAATTTTCAGTTATTACATGTTTCCGGTGGAAATCGAGGCTTTCACGTTCATTTCCATTAAACGGTTACAAACAATTTTCTCTTTTTACATGTAAATATATGCAAAAAGAAGAAAAAGAATAAAAAAATATAGAGATATGTGGATTCGATGTGGCGGTAGGATCCTTCGTAAACACGAGATTCCTTTTGACCGTACGGCACGAAAGAAGCGTCGGACAGAACCTCAACGAAATACACTACAAGGTTTCGACTGATCGACCGGATCAAGGCTTCAAGACTTCGATGTCTCGAATCTTTTGAATCTTCAAGTCATGGTTTTAAAATCTTGATCTTGAAGAGTTTCGAGAAGAGTCTTCAATGGAGGAGTCTAAGCGAGAGAACAATGGCTTCCACCTTCGCGAAATCTCAAGACTCCAAGAAGAGACAATGGCCGAGAGAGTTGGGCAGAGCTTCTGTGCAAAAATTCCAACCCTCATAAAAATGAGCCAATAGGGACTCTATTTTATAGGGAAATTGGGCTAAACGGTGGATAGCCAATGGACGGCGGACAACAAAGGCCGCGGACGGCGGGCATGCCGGACGACGGAGGCCGCGGACGACGGGTTGCGGAAAAAGGGGCTGTGGACGACGGGCATACCGAACGACAGCCGAAGTCGGCCTCGGACAATGGACGGCGGGTTGCGGAAAACGGGGCCACAGACGATGGGCATATCAGATGACGGACGACGAGGCCGCGGACGACGGGCCGCGGATGACGGGGCCTGCAGGCCATGGAATGTCGTGCCACGGTCTGGGTGCGGGTTCCGGGTCCAGAGCACGAACACGGGCTCGTTCTTGACTTAGTTTTCTTAATATGGGGCCCACACTTCTGCTCTTGAGTCTTTACAGGTTCAATTTTTATTTTGCCCGCCTACAAGACCCTCTTCAAAGTTGTCGAAATCCGTGATTGGATCTTTGAGAACTTTGAAGAAAGACGGGCTGACAAAAGGGAAGGTTGCATCAGGTAAACCGTCCCGCAATATCCAAAGATTTGGAAAGTGGCAACGTTGGCCTTTGGTCCTACCATCTCTCCGAAGACGCTGAGAGATTACAACGATATATATCGAAGGTGTAGAGTGATGTACCCTTAAACAATGTCCCATTCAGTGGCGGCCTTCTAACAGCCGCGCTAAAATAGATACAATGATAACCTTCTAATAGGCACGCTGACTAAACCAGAAAGTCGAACACAACGGTAACCTTTCAATAGACGCGTTAGTTCAGTTACAGTGGTAATCTTTCAATAAGCGCACTGACGAAAGAGATGTCAAACACGTTGGCAACATTTCAATATGCGTGTCGGTTAAGGTGCAGTGGTAACCTTTCAATCGGCGCACTAACCAAAAAAAGTGTGTTGAACACAGCAATAACCTTTCAATAGGCTCGCCGGTTCAGGCATAGCGGTAACCTTTCAATAGGCGCGCTGACCCAAAAAAAACAAAGGTATCGAACATGGCAGTAACATTTTAATATGCGCGCTGGTTCAGATACAGTGATAACCTTTCAGTAGTATGCAGTGATAATCTTTCAGTAGATGCACTGACCAAAAAGAGAGAACGAAGAAGGCGGTAATATGTTAATATACGTGCCGGTTCAGGTGCAGTGGTAGCCTTTTAATAGGCGCACTATCAAAGGGGAAACGCCGCTTGAGGTCTTAAAGCGTCATGGCATTAACCGATGATATGAGTGTGATCTATATCACCTCGCTGGGGTTTTTCATGTATTATTGTATTTAACCTTGATAGAAACTCTGGGTGTGGGAGAAAGGTGCCACTTGGCAATGGGTGTAAAAATTGTTATTCCCTAATTTTAAATCAATGGGTTTAGTTTTACAATTAACTGGGACAAACTCCCCGATTAATAAGGAGTCCGACTCGCAAAATTAATCTTGCGATATCCAAAAATATGAAGATGGAGCGTTGGTCATTAGAACCCACCACCTCTCCGAAAATGCTGAGAAATTACAGCGACGTAAATCGAAGGTGTGGAGGTAACCCTTGAGCCACGTTCCATTCATAAGAAAGAAGAGTAAGCTCTCAACTTTCAAAGAAGCGTGTTTTTGCGGCTTACGCGCGCTGCACGTATCGCATTAGGCGCTGGCGCACGTGCGTAGCGTGTGCAACATTTGATACCGGTGCACGTGTGAGGCACAGTAGATTTGGTGGTGGATTAAATCCAAATCAAAACGAGAATTAATTGCCTAATATAGAAGATTAGTTGGTTAAACTAATTCCCTAAAATTTAAATTAGGAAATTAGTTTATTATTTAAAATTAATTCCTTAAACTAAATTAGGTAACTAAATTGTTTGAATCTGATCTCTTAAGATATGAAATCAATTCAGATCTAAGGATTATTTAAATTTGATTTCTTGAGATATGAAATCAATTTAAATCCAAGTCTTATTTAAATAATAAAAATAGGGTTCCTTCTCCTCATAATTCATATCTCTTCATAAATTTTTGTTCTTCAAAACCATGATGAGAGACGGAGATGCTGCGAACCATCTTTGAAGACGAAGAATTTTCCAATCATGAAGACAATACGAATTTTCATGTCAATCTACCGAAGGGTAAGAAAATAAATTTATTCTTCTTTCTAACGAATTTTCTTTCTGCAGGGAAGAAAACGGAGAGGGGGTCGCCATCGCCATTGGTCGGTGACTCAGCTCCGTCAAGCCAGCACTTGTCTTCTTATTTCTGACGAGTGAGGCCATCCATCAGAAGCCGAACTTTCTTTTTGGCAATGCGTGCCCTTTACCAACGGATTGTACTTCTCCATTAGCCAGTCCATTGCTGTTCAGTCATGAGGAGCAGCATTACTATATTGGCGTGATACCGCGTCAGCACCCACTTCGGTATTTCAGCGTCACGACCTATCCCCGGCTCGAGAATTGGTTTTTAAGAGTATCTACAATCGGGATTAGAGAAGGATACCTACATAGCAATAAGCATAGCAAAAGATCTACTTCCGTCATTTCTAAGATTGGGCCCTGGTTCATGTCAGGAGGCTATTCTTGCTGCCGAGCATTCTGCCTCTGTTGCTACTTTTAGAAACGTCTTCGTGGATAAGAGGAGCAATTATCGGATAATTTCCGGGCTATCGGCCGGATGTATCCTTCGCCGTGGAATGATTTTATAGGGTCTGGGCTACATGACTTTCGTGAAGACCTTGAGCAGGTGGGTTTATATGCCGCAGTGAGAATTGGCAAATATGGCATTGCACACCATCCACGCGTCTTCTGGGAGATATTGGAGTTGTTTGAACATGCTAGCGGCACCTTCTACACTCCGGTCAGGGAGATAGGTCTCGCTCTTCATGAGATGTGGGAGCTTTCTCGTCGTTCCTTCGGCGGTCACCCTTAGGAGAAGATTATGCCCACTGATCAGGACTTTTACATGTAGACCATCAGGACTTCCACCATATTTTGGGTGAGATTATTGGCTACTATTCTATTTGTGCCTCGAGGGGGAGCAAAGAACATCTTAGCATAAAGACGTGAGGTGAATATATCTTTGGCTCTTCAACGAATTTTGCATCTCCAACATCTCGACGTCGGTCAACGGAAGATATAGCGGCAGGAGAGCAGGGGTTTCCGGATTATGTTTTGGAATTCGATAAAGAAAGCTATCTTCTTGGCACTACCTTCAAAAGTATCCACAGTTAGATCGTACGCCCGTTGTCTAGGCTTGCAGCGTTTGCCGCCTTCTTGTCCGTATGGATCAAGTGCGTGATACCTTCTAAATTCATAAGCGCCGAGACGTTATTCACAACTATCGCTATTGCTTGCGGCCGGAGCATTGCTCTGCTTCCTGCAATGGTCTGCGACATCTAGGAAGGATTGAGGCGGGTCGTATCTACCCTGTCTACCGGTAAAGCTCTCGGTTCGAGGTCATGGATGGTAGATTCTCGAGATGGCCCGAATGTTAGAGTCAGCCTACCGTTTACATATTTGGTATCCTGGTTTGTCATCCACTGCCGGGGATTGATTCTCATGTGACCATATACGAATGCTGAAGTGGGTCCAGCTCTGCTTGAGTTCTACAGCGAGACGCACTGGAGTTTAGATGACATGAAAGCCATCAGGGCCCATCTTAACTGTCCTCAGAACTACCTAATACATCAAGGCATGCCTCGATCGCTCGTTGAGACCCTAGACGGACCTTATGCTGACAGTAGGAGCGAATTCTTGGTACTCCCATCGGATCCTTCTATACTGGCTTATATGCATCCGTCCGTCACACCTTATATGGCGGTCGAGGGATCGTTTTATTGAGCCATATCTAGCTATGCGATTCGCAAGGCAGTTCGGATATGACTAGCTCTATATCGAGAGTCCGAACATACAGTTCTCCTATAAGGGGAGCCTCATCGATGGAGCTCGTGCTTAGCGATATTTCATCAGCGAGTGTTCCTTTACTCGGTTTGATCTCCCGTTCTATGAGCCGCGCTGGGTGACTAGCCCATCTTTCTGCCAGTTGTACGGTGGTACGGTCAGGTCAATATATTGGATCGCCGCTTTGATTTTGGCCAGACTTTCCTCCATCTCTAGACTACCAATTTGAACGAGAAGCAGCAGTTGCCATCTAGCCACAAGCGAAAGAGACGAGCGAGAGGACGGGGAAAGAGCAAGTCCAAGGAATCGACTTCTGTCATCCTCAATAAGATCAGGGTATTACAGCCGATCATTCAGAAAGGTCTTCCTCTTCACATGAGGTGCCTGCAGAGATTGCTCCGCTTTCCTATCGGGTGGGGCGAAAGCAAACAGTAGAATGCCCTTCTAGATGGCTTCATACCGCTGAGTCCGAGAGGTCGACTCTTTCACTTATGAAGATATCTCAATCGCGTCGTGTCGCATCTGTTATATCTGAGAGGGACGAGCACTTAGTACAGCAGCCAGTCGGAGATCTATTCGAGTTTAGAGATTTCAACTTTGGCGATCCAGCTTACAATCCAGAAAGTAAATCTCCTTTTGTTTGATTTACTGATTTATTTTCTTTCTCGTACCTTATGGATTTAACTGACGAGTCTCTTTGGCAGATCCTTACCTCACCATCCCGTCGAACGATAGCGTACGTACAGGTCAGGACGGTGCTTCTCTCCAAGCGTTGTGGGACTTCGCCAATATGTTCCCCATGAATTAGCTCAAGTCGCATCTTAGGAGAGGGGACCAGTGTCACACCCCTGCATCTTGCAACGCTAAGGTCGTTTATAGAGATACCACGACGCACCCGTCGGGTGGATTGGGTAAGTATACTTATCTGTTCAGTTTAGTCTTTTTCGTTTTATAGCCGACTAATACGCTTCTTTGTCTCAATTGATGGGAGGCTTCCCCTGAGTTTCGTGCGGCCTTTGAGAACACGGTTGACGTCGCGGCGCCATTAGGGACTGGATCCATGAGTCCGTCTTAGAAGGCACCAACAGACATATTAATGAGTACTTCATAGATGGAGGTTGGAGATATTGTTGCTCCTCTGATGCATTCCCCTGCCCCATTTGCGAGATACCACGATTTGATCCCACTGCAGTGGAGGTCACGGGTGATGGCGTGGTTTCACCACCCCCAGGCCCATCTTCACAGCACAGCGCTTTGGGTCCTACTCGGCCTTTGGAGCCTAGCATGCTCGCTACTGGTATGTACTTGTATTGCTTTACATTTTTAGTACTTTACCCTTAGTATTTTTAAAACACTCTCGTTTTGCAGGGATTCCAGATCCATTAGTCGCGGAGCCAGCAGTACCAAAATTTGTGCTTATCGAGACGCCTTCTATCGATGATCTGGTCTTGAGGGTGCCAGAGCACAGCAGAGCTGCGGCAAATTTTGCCTGCCATTCCATGTATCAGAGCATGGGATCCTACCTCCGCGAGACCCTCAGCGGTATAGGTGGCACTACCTAGCAGATCGAGGTGTTTCTTTTTGGCTTTGTGAATATCATAGGCGGATAGGGAGGCTAGAAATCGTAGCTATACTTCACGGTTACCTGGCCTAGCTGATGTCCACGTTGCATTCAGTGACGGACCTACGCTCCGAATGACCATCTAACTTGATTGGAGTTGTACACGATGAGCTTCAAGTTGCACAGCAGGAGACAGATCGAAGATATCACGATTTAGTTACTGTGCTGACAAATGCAGAGACGATAGCTGTCTCGGCTGATCGGGACGAGATGACGCGCAATCATGATGAGACTATGAGCACCATTACGAGGCTTCGAAAAGAGTTAACTGCTGCGGAGGGTGAGTTGGGTAGGCTCAGCCAGTGCTTGCGGGCAGTTGATGTCAAAGAGGCTGAACTTACAAGGACCATGACGAGCACTAATGCGGAGATCGGCAAGGTCGCCTCTCGTCGCCTTGGTGAAGAGGAGTTAGATCGGCGGGCGACCATTGAGGGTGAGCGTCGCCACGCTGAGCAGAACCAGCGAGCCACGGCCATGTTGGAATCGGTTATGCATCGCCTTATTTCTGTCCTCTGAGGCTTATGTACTTCTTTTTGGCCATGTGTAGCCTTTTTGTCGAGACTTTTAGTTAACGTAATTTTACATGTTCTTTTTACTACACTTACTATATATGTTATCGAGTACATTTTATTCTATGCCGGTGATTGTCAACACTTTATTTTCCCGTTCCTTATTATGCGACTTAATACCCCTGGCGTTAGGGATAATACCGCTTCAGAAATCGACCATTGATAGGGTACATCTGTAAGTTCCCTTTCTCATCAATGAACCGATACGTCCCATTTGACAGGACCATGTCAATTACGAAAGGTCTTAGCCACTTTGATTCCCATTTATCCTTTGGCTTGTGAGTTGGGATCATGGGCATCCGCATAGCTAATACCAAGTCGCCTTTCTAGAAGACTTTCATATGCACCTTTTTATTGAAGGCCCTAGAGGTCTTGGCTTGGTACAGCTCTATGCGTTGCCGTGCAGCTAGACGCTTCTCATTTAGCGCTTCCAACTCTTGAAGGCGGAACCGGATGTTATCATTGGTCATCATCTGGACTGCCATTGTCGTGCGATATGATGGGATCAGCATCTCCAACAGGATCACCGCCACGCATATGTAGGTTAGTGCGAATAGCGTGTTCCCTGTAGGAGTCCGTACCGTCGTGCAATACGCCCAAAGACACGCACCAAGTTTGTCGTCCCAGTCACACTTATTACCGATGATGAACTTCTTCACTATCTTGATGATAGTTTTGTTGAAATCCTTCGCAGCCCATTAGCAGCGGATTATAAGGAGTCAAGGCTACACTTTGGATTCCAAACTTTACGCAGAACCGCTCGAATGCTTAGGTGATAAACCGGGGACCGTTATCATGCACAATGCGCATCGGGACCCTGAATCTGTACAAGACATGGTGTCTTAGAAAGCTCATCACCTAACTGGTCTTGACTTCCTTAAGCGGTATCACTTCCACCCATTTGAAAAAGTAATCGGTCACCGTTAAGATAAAACGGTGTCCCCTAGCTGACGGAGAGCTGATGGGTCCGACGATATCCATACCCCACATCTCGAACGGCCATGAAAACGACAGATGCAAGAACTCTAAGGCTTGGTGAATGAAATCGGTATGGTACTGGCACGCCGGACACCTTTTGGCATATTCCATTGCATCGGCTACCATGTTGGCCAATAATAGCCGAGACGTCTCAACCGATCTTGCAACTTAGGACCAGGTTGATGGGCTCCACAAGTTCCATCGTGAGCCTCTTTCAGGGGCTTTAGCTTCGGATCCGGCTAGACATCGAAGTAATATACCGTCGAAAGAGCGACGATATTTCTTCATGGTCGGATCGTAATAGAAACGCGTCGATCTTTGTTTTACCGACACGGCCTCCTTTGGGTCTTCAGGGACGATGCCATTATGGGCGAAGTCTATGATGGCGTGGCGCCAATCCTTCCTTACAGAAAGTGACGTAGAGATGGCTGCTGGTACTTTCAGTTCTCAGGGCTTGAGTTTTGGGCGGTACTACTAATAGCTAGCAGCATGTACGACTTGCTTCTTTCCATAGGACAGGGAAAGGACAGCCGCAAAGCCTGCCAACACATCTGCTCGCGTGTTCTCATTCCACATAATATGTTCGAGGTTGAAGATCTTGAATCCATCGATGATTTCTTTCGCAGCTTGGTAGTATGGTAGAAGATCTTTATGACAGACCTCATACTCTTCGTTAATTTGCTTCACAATCAACTGAGAGTCGCCTTTTGCCTCCAAACTTTCCACCCCAGCTCTTTAGCTAGGGCCAAACCGATGAGTAGGGCATTATACTCGGCCACATTATTAGAGCAATGTTCGGTCGTGGAAAACGATCGGAGTATGACCTTGTTTTCGGGCGTAAGGAAGACTATACCCACGCCAGCAACCGTTGTATTCTCTGGGCTAACTCTAGATGCGCCATCAAACCATAGCTACCATGGCCTTGGCTCCATAGTGAGGTTGTCCTCGTAAACTTCATCGGGTATCTCGCCATGTAGCTTTGAGTACCGTGGGACTGGAAGGTCGGCTAAGAGCTCAGCGATGGCGTAACCTTTAACAGCCTTTCGCGGGACGAACTCCATGTCATACTGCGACAACAAGATAGCCCACTTCGCTAATCTTAAGTTCAAAGCGCCTGGCTTGGTCATAAAAATTCTCAATGGGTTAACATTGGAAATTACTTTAATTGTTTGACCCATTAGGTAATGTCGCATCTTTTGGACTGTGAATACTAGTGATGGGCATTCTTTCTCTACCGGGGTGTATCGGGGCTCTGCTCTGACCATTGTGCGGCTGAGAAAGTAGACGGCTTGCTCGTGTCCCTATTCATTGTGTTGTGCCAGCATCGCGCCCAAAGAGTGACTCGCTGCGTGCATATAGAGCTGGAAGGGTTTCCTAGAGATTGGTGGCACCAAGACCGGCGGCTTCGTAAGATAGACCTTAATATCTTCGAACGCCTTCTAACACGCTTCATCCCAGACGAAGGAAACATTTTTGCACATCAATCTGGAGAATGAGTGACATTTGCTCGACGGATTATTGATGAATTTTCGGATGTATGGCATACGCCCTTGGAAACCCCGAAGCTCTTTTAAATTTCTCGAGGACAGCATCTCTATGATTGGCCTGACTTTGTCGGGTCGACGCGGATTCCAATAGTTGTTACTACGAACCCAAGGAACTTCCCACTCGACGCCCCGAAAGACTTGGCAGGGTTCATCTTCAGATCGTGCTCTCACGTGATATCAAAAGCGGTCTTCAGGTCCTAAAGATGAGTCTCCTTTTGTTTGCTCTTGACGGCAATGTCATCGATGCAACACTCGATCGTCTTGCCGAGATGTTTAGAGAAGATTTGATTCATAGCCCGCTAATAGGTAGCTCCAGCATTTTCAATCCGAAAGGCATCACAGTATACACGTAGATTCCCGTGTTGGGTTCTGAACGCAATGTGTTGTCAGTCCTCTTTATGCATCTTGATCTGAATGTAACCCGAATAACTATCCATGAAGAACATCCGCTCGAAGCCACAAGTGTTGTTGATCATGATATCGGTGATCGGTAACGGGGACTCGTCTTTCGGACAAACCTTGCTCAAATCACAAAAGTCGATGTATATTCGCACTATTCCATTTTTCTTTGGCACCGAAACAATGTTAGATACCCAGAGTGGATGTTGGACCTCTTTGACAAAGCCGGACGTTATGAGCTTCTCCACCTCTTTATCAACGGCGTCCATTAACTCTGGCTTGAACCGTCGCTGTGTTTGGACCATAGGTTTGACTTCGGATTGAATGCTTAAGCAATGAACTGCTACATCTTCTTTCAATCCCAACATATCTTTTTAGGTCCACATGAATATATCAATGTATTCACGAAACAGTGCAATAAGCTCTTGTCGCTCCTCGGGAGAATGACCCGCACTGATGGAAATGGGTCTCGAAATGCTCATTTCCAAGATTTACCTGTTCCACTTTATCATCCGAAGGTGGCTCTCATAATTCAAAGCGGGCCTCCCACAATTCATCTTGAAGTTGTGCCCATAAGTCGTCTTCAGGTTCTTCTGATAACGCAGACTCTTCTTCGTCGTAGGTCACGGAAGCCATGTTAATTAAGAAATCTTGAAAAAGGCCATTGATCTCTACATCACATTCACAATCCCATTCTAAAGTGTCCAAAGAGTGTGGGAAGGACCCATCGAAACCATCTTTCCGCTCAGATGCTTCAGGAGGGGTAATATAACCCAACCCCCGGCATGTTTGGTCGTAATAATTTGCATCGCGTCCCTTAGGCACGAAGGGTTTGAGCCTTCCGGCTCATCCTTGATCATAGTTAAGACCAAGATGAGTGTCTAAGTCATATCCCTGATTCTTCATCATCTGGCGCGCACCTTCACTATAGTGGTGGAACGCCGACACTTCATCTTCATAATCTGATTCTTCCGAGGTCCAATCATTGTCCGCTTTGAAATGACCAAAGTGTATTGGTGTTTCGTTCTCGAACTTAGCCGGGACAACAAAGTAGGTTTCATTCGGACGCCGGGACTCTCCGAATTCATGTGATATCGTAAGTATGGGCATATTTAGTGTAGGATCAGAATTCAGACACAACACCCACTACGGAACATTGTCTCCAAGTCTAGGCGAGGTCTTTCCACACAACTCGGAATTAAACTTCACTTTATTAATGATGAACTTGGGTTCGGGCGTACCGGCCTTACAAACATTTCCTAGATCTATTACAAAGGGTTTATAACACATTGAGGAATGTTCTTAGACGCGGTGTCCGCCTCATTTCCATCCTCACGGTTCTCCAAAGGATACGCCTCCAGATGAGACTCATTTGGAGCTACGCTTTGATAGACCTGAGCGTCCGTGAAGTAGGTCTCAAGTCCTTTAAACGGAGCCAGATCCGCCGTTATTGAATGTTGGACTCCTTCTGCATCGATGTATTTCATTACCTGATGCAGGGTCGAAGGAACGATCTCATTTTCATGGATTCAGGTCCTTCCGAGTAGCATGTTGTAAGACAGGTCAGCATCAATCACGAAAACTGTGACGTGGACCTCAAATTTCCGACGCACAGTTTCAATCTTATTTTCCCCAGAGCTAAGATACTTTGGGCATCGAAGCCGGAGATCTTCGTGTTGGTGTGCACTAGCTTCCGCTCTAGTATGCTGAAGAAGTGCAACATTCTTTGGGTCATGATACTTACCGCTGCGCCGGGATCCACCAAAACACATGATACCTTTTGGCTGCCGATATATGTTGTAGCGGCCTCGTGTGTTTGACGGGATCTTCATGTCCTGCTAAAAAAAGATGATGATCCTCCCGTGCAATCTGATTGACGTCCTTTTCAACATGGAGTTTTTGAACGTCCACGACGAATGCCTCTGGATCCTGCAATGCCTCCTGAAGGGCTGCTCGGATCTCATGAGATAACTTGAGCAACTCAAGTATAGCAACTCTGGCCGGGATACTACCGAGCTGACTCAAGATGTCAAACGGACGCGGTCGAACAAAGGCCGTGCCATTATTCTAACATTTCTCTGCTGGCACGTCTGGGACTGCAGGGGGCAGAGTTTCAACCTGAACGCTCCGGCAGAAGTAGGACTTTCCGATGCGCGAATCACCTTGTAGCAATTGCGCTGTCGTAGCGGCAAATACCTCCTTGTTCTTCGAATTGGAGAGGACGTAAGGAATATCTTCGTTCTCATCTTGGATGACGGACATCACATGGCAAGTTTTTGACTTTCCCTTCTTCTTTGATGGAGACGTCCACTACTTGTTGTGTACTGGATCAGGAGGAACATACATATACTCTCCCGTTGGCAACACCAGGGGGACCAATCCTTTGCTTTGTCGGTCGTGGGGGTCAGAACTTCCCACTTCCCACTCAACCATTGGGATCGGGACTACTCCGTCTTTAACGGCCTCTGGAGGGAAGTCACTGAATTGGGCCAACGTAAAGTTCGCTAAGACTTGGTGCTGCCGCTCATCCAATTGTACCACCTCAGCATCTATTAGTGTCTGGATTTTGTTTTAGAGAACATAGCAATCCTGTATAGGATGCCACACCTACTTATGGAAAAGGCAATAGTTGAGATCACCCTTGCGGTCAACTTCTTCAGGACGCAAGGATGTAGGTAGCTGAATGAACCCTCTTTTGATCAGAGCGTCTGCTAGGACTGGAACAGCTTCACCCTTGAAAGACAGTGGAATGTCCTTTCGCGGCTTTGTGCGCAGTCACTTGTCCTTGTCCAGGTAGAGGAGGCACTTGGTTGTAAACCAGCTTGCCGTCCTTCGTAGGGGCTTACCATTTTCTGTTCGAATCTTGGAGAGGGACATTGATCACCATTGATTCTTAGGTCTTCCCCTTGGTCCATTTGCTTGCGGTGCCACTTGGCTTACTATCAGTGGGCGATTTGGAGTTTGGGAGGTCTCCCAATTGGATGGTCGAATCCTCCGCGGCTTCAGCCATTTGAATGAGCTCAGCCCATAAGCTCGTCCTGTTTGTGTCCAAGTATCATCGGATGTGGTTCGAGAAGTTGTCCCGACACATATCCATGGAGATATTGAACGAGATCTCATTCTTGAACTGTTGGGTGACACCGTGAAATCTATCGATAAAAGTTCGAATCTTCTCGCCGGAACAATAAGTTTCTCCCTTCAAACTCGAATAGGTTTTACGGGCCTCAATCTCGTAGAACCTTTCCAGAAACTGCTATCGTGCTGTAATCTATGAAGACAGTGTCCATGGGGTGAGAACTTCACCCAATCAAAAGCTGCGTATTTGAGGATCCCGACGAACAATTTGAGCAGCAGCATGTCATTCCCCCATCGAGTGTCCGGCATGTGCCTCAAACTGGTAGACATGTTGCTGAGCCAAGCTGGTTCCTATGTAGGATTAGAAGCTGATCGATTTGTATTTCGACGAATAGAGAATATCATCCCATTCTGCCGAGTACGGTTTAGCAAACCCACCGGTCATCGCCTTCTTCCCTATATGAATTGCTGTCATCATCGCCCGCATTTTCGACGAGCTCGACTTTGATGAAGGACTTGTCATAGTCAGACTGGTTCCCTGAGTCGCAGCGTATATGCTCACCTACATACTCAGAGTTAAATTCTTATGGGGTCCCAATAGGACCTTCCTCAGTGTGAACTGGGCTTGACTGGATGTGGCCGACACTAGGCGCCTCCATGTGGAATTGGAGCACCTGCGGATCGTTTAGTGGTGGAACAGTTGCGGGACCGGCTCCACGATTTCACTCTGGACAGGGATAGGTTGTCTCTGCGATTGTTGGTTCTCCGTCTCGGCAACTCGTATCGGAAGTGGAATGGCAGCGCTCAAGGACGGCGCTGAGTGAATTAGGACACTACCCCCTACGTTTGATCCTGCCGGCATCTGTAGACTGGCCGCGATTGGTGATGGTAGGACTCCGGGCAGAGGAACCGCTGGCACCCCCAACTGCTGCATAGTGAGCTGCATCTGCTAATGAGAGTGCGTCATCAGCACTTTCATAGCCTCGATGGAGGCGTTCTGTTCTCGGACCTCTTGTCGAGATCTCTGAACTTGGAGCAACAAATTTGCGACATCAGGAGTGGCTTGATTGCTATTTCCGACGTCATCGTCCCTTTGACCTTCGGGTTCTGTCCTTGCCATCTGAACTTCCACTTTCCGGGGCTGGTGGGAGCTCACTGTACTATCTGTCGCATACACGGACAGTTCATCAACGAGTTGTCGACGGGTCATGAAATCTTTGGCCCTTTGAGCCAACTGGTCTCGGGTTCTCGTGGCAATAGGCCCAGATTCATAGAAAGTGGGGAATTCCATATAAGAAATTCCAACCAGCATCAACTTACGGGGAGGTTCTTGGCGGTCAACTATGTGCACAGATGCGTAGATCGACTCGCCGGACCTTTATTCTTTTTTGTTCCCCGTTGGCCGAGGACGAGGTCGATTCTACTGACAATCAGTTGAAAACGAAGATTCAATCTGATTCAAATCGGTCGAAAATGAAGATTCAATCTGATTGCACTGGCTCGCCCATCGGAACACAGCATGAGGGAACAAACAAAGAGCAATAGGGAAAACACTGCATGTGGCCCACGGTTATAATTGGGCTACAGCAGTGTGCATTGCCGCGAAGGGCTTAAACGCTGGACGAGCGATGGATCGATCATCAACGATAGCTCTTACGCGTACTTCAGTACTTTCGCGTTTGATGGTTGAAGGCGGCGTTGGTTTCGCCTCAACTTTTCTTTTCATTACCGATACGACAGGCATCAACCGGGTGAACTCTTTCTCTTTGAGCTGGAAGGAGGATTCCTGCTTGCATCGGACGCCTTTTCTTCGGCATAGTTTCCTTAATTAGCCGTAGTTATAGGCGTCACGATTTTAGATCTCAGCTTTGGACGCGACGGCATTTCGGCTTAACGGGCCGCAAGTTAAGTTTTATGTATCTTCTGTTTAATCGTGCGGTGAGACAACAAGAGTCCATTCCTCCTTCACGAAGGTCTTCTCGACAAATAGGATGTGGTCAGGGTCTGCGGCGGCTGCCAATCAACGAGCGACGGCGCGCGCAACACAAGCCCAACGCAAAGCAGCACGGGACTTCGGCACAGAAACGGTGCCAGTCGTACTATCAGCCATGGTAACGGCGGCGCGCTCAGCCAAAGAACGGCCTATAGTTGGTCCAGCTTCAATTCCATCGACTTTCGAGTCAACGGGCATCCAGACTTGGCGCGGGGCGTCGGATCTCTCTCTTCGCTTTTCAACTTTGATGAGGATGTCGAGCTTCTATTTGCAGCAGGCCTTTGACAGGAAAGTCGTTGCATCATCGACGGAGGGGGAGATCGAGGCAACACGGAGGTTGGCTTTAGACGAGCGCGTGGGGCAACTCACCATCCTCTTTCCCTCGAGTTCTGCTCGAAGGCTTTTCAGTCGATTTTCATCACATACGTTGTAACGATGTCGCCTTCTTAATGGGTGTCGTACTGCGACACTAGCTCTTCCTTGGAAAAGAATCTCCCAAACAGAGTCGCCATCTTGTTTTCGGTAGAAATCGGGGCTTTCGCGTTCATTTCCATTAAACGGTTACAAGCAATTTTCTCTTTTTACAAGTTTGTAAATATATGCAAAAAGAAGAAAAAGAATAAAAAAAAATAAAGATGTGGGGATTCAATATGGCGGTAGGATCCTTCGTAAACATGAAGTTCTCTTTGATCGTACGACACGAAAGAAGTGTCGGACAGAACCTCAGCGAAATACACTACAAGGTTTCAACTGATCGACCGGATCTTGGCTTCCAGTTTTCGATGTCTTGAACCTTCGAATTTTCAAGTCTTGGTCTTTATGTTGGAAATAGCCAACAGTAAGATATTTCTCAAATTAGTTAGAATCTGTTTGTAACAGAATCTGTTTATACTTAGTTAGAATCTGTTTGTAACAGAATCTGTTTGTAACTTTCTTATTGTTTTCAAGGCTATAAAAAAGCCTCTCTGTATACTGAATTAAAAGTGAGAAAGAAAGTTCAATTCGCTTATATGGTATCAGAGCGGTAAAACTTTATCCAAAAAATCACCATTTTTCCTCAACCAAAAATTTTTCCCGGTTCCTTTTTTTTCCAGCCATAATGTCCACCACAGAGACTGAAGTATTCTCCACTTTGCAGATCGAGTCCGATGGTTCTCAGGAGTCAAGAATCAACTCAAGATCGCCTCCATTCACAAAAGAACAACTGGAGCACATGTACAAGTTCTTTAACTCCACCGCTGATCCGTCAAAACCCTCCTGTTATTTAGCCCAAATCGGTAACAATCAACTTCCTTGGATTCTTGATTCTGGAGCAACTGATCACATGACCAGTTGCTTCACATTATTTTCAACCTACACACCCTATACAGGAAACAAAAGGGTCAAAATTGCAGATGGTTCATATTCTGCCATAGCCGGCTAAGGAACCATCACAATCTCTCATTCCTTAACCCTTCTTAATGTTGTACATGTTCCAAAGCTTTCCTGCAATTTGATTTCCATTATAAAGCTAACTCAAAACCTTAAGTGTCAAGTTAAATTCATGTCCTCTCATTGTGAAATTCAGGTTCTGGACTCGGGGACGATGATTGGCAATGCTAGGACCAGTGGAGGTCTCTACTTGCTTGAAGGATCGCATCTCAATAAGTATGCATCTAATCTGTGTTTTCAGTCCATGTTTGTTTCTCCTGACAATGAATTGATTATGTTATATTTTCGTCTAGGTCATCCTAGTTTCCATTACATGCAGTAGTTGTTTCCAAAGTTGTTTCAGAATAAAAATCCTTCTCAATTTGAATGTGGAGTTTGTGCTTTTGCCAAACAAAAAAGGGCAATTTATCCACCTCGACCCTATAAACCTTCAGCACCGTTTGCCTTAATCCATAGTGACATTTGGGGACCATCCCGAGTTTTATCTGTCTTCGAAAAAAATGGTGTTTCATTTATTGATGATCATACTCGAGTCCTTTAGGTGTTTTTGCTAAAGAAGAAACCAGATGTTGAACAAGTTTTCAAAACCTTTTATGTCATGGTTGAAACACAGTTTAACACAAAAATTCAGAATTTTCGAAGTGACAATGGACGAGAATTTTTTAACGAAACCTTGGGAGATTTTTTTGCAAAGAAAGGCATCATTCACCAAATTTTTGCATTAACACACCGCAACAAAACGGTGTGGCTGAAAGAAAAAATAAACACATTCTTAAAATTGCTAGGACGTTATTATTCACCAACCATGTTCCAAAAACATTATGGAATGAAGTAATTTTAACAGCAACCTATCTTATTAATAGAATGCCCTCGAAAATTCTGAATTTTAAAAAACCTGTTGCCTTGTTAAAATCCCCTTACCCTCAAAGCCGCCTTGCAATCTCGGATCTGCCATTGAAAATTTTGGTTGTACCGTGTTTGTTCACGATCACAACCCCACTAGAGGTAAACTTGATCCAAAATCGAAAAAATGTGTTTTCATTGGCTACGCCACGAATCAAATAGGGTATAAATACTTTGATCCTTTATCAAATAAAATATTTATCACAATGGATGTGTTGTTTTTTGAAAATAAAGCTTTTTTTAAGCCTCCTCTTCAGGGGGAGACAAACAGTGAAGACTCGGTTTCCATAAAAAATAGTCTCCCAAAAATAATCAACTTAATTCCACATACAAATTCACAAGATCTAGATTTTTTAAATCAAGACATTTTAGACCAGTCTTTTGAACACCTGGCAAACCAAAACAGTGAAAATTCATTGGATACTCAAAAAACGGTCCTTGAAAACTCAGAAAATATGTCTGTTGAAAACTCGGTTCCTTTATTAGAAAATCCGGAAAAATCCCATATAAATAAAAACACACCACCGACTCCGAAAACAACTTGCCCCGTGAATTTAAATCCACCAGAAGCTGATGTGGAAATTAAAACTTACAAAACGAAACAACGTGAAATAGGTCAGGAAAAAACGCAACAGGAACATTTAATTGAGATAAATCCTTCTCCAGAAGTAGAGGCCGACTTTGTCCAGACCCACCAAGAATCCGACTCGAGAACAAAACCGGATCATAGTGAGCTGGATCTTCTCATAGCCCTCCGAAAGTCCACAAGGTCATGCACTAGTCATCCCTTGTATCCAATGTCAAAATTTGTGTCCTCAAATAATCTCACCCAGTTTTTCAGCCTTTACCTTTAATGTGTCTGCTGTGGAGATTCCAAAAACTGTACAGAATGCTCTGAAAGCTCCAGAGTGGAGAAAGACGATTTTCGAGGAGATGAATGCACTTGAGAAAAATCAGACTTGGAACATGGAGGAGCTGCCGAGAGGAAAGAAGACTGTACGATGCAAATGGGTATTCACACCAATGTTTCGTGCAGATGGAACCCTAGAACGATATAATGCGAGGCTCGTTGCTAAAGGGTTCACTCAAACATACGGGATCGACTACACGGAGACTTTTGCACCTGTGGCTAAGCTAAACACGATCCGGATCTTGCTGTCAGTTGCAGTAAACCTCGGTTGACGACTTCAACAACTAGATGTGAAGAACGCGTTTTTGAATGGAGACCTGGACGAAGAAGTGTACATGGAACCTCCGCCGGGGTTTGAAAAAGGGTTCGGCTCCAAAATGTGCAGATTGAAAAGATCACTTTACGGTCTTAAACAATCTCCACGAGCTTGGTTCGAACGTTTCTATCAGTTTGTGAAAGGACAAGGATACAATCAGGCTCAGGCAGATCACACCATGTTCTACAGAGTCTCAAGACATGGAAAAATTGCAATACTAATTGTTTACGTTGATGACATCATTGTTACAGGAGATGACGAGGAAGAGGTCAACCAGTTAAAAGGAAGTCTCGCCAAGGAGTTCGAAGTAAAAGACTTGGGAGAATTGCAGTATTTTTTTGGTATGGAAATTGCTCTCAGTAAGAAAGGCATTGTCTTGTCTTAACGAAAGTATGTTCTCGATCTTCTCAAAGAAATAGGGATGACAAACTGGAAACCTGCGGAGACACCGATAGATCCGAATAAAAAGCTAGGAGAATTTACACAGAGCCCGCCAGTGGACATTCCACAATACCAGAGGTTAGTGGGAAAATTGATCTATCTCTCACACACATCCCAATATCACATTTGCAGTGAGTATGATAAGCCAATTTAGCACTCACCTCAAGAAGAGCACCTTGATGCAGCATATAGAGTTTTGAAGTATTTAAAGGGCGCACCAAGAAGAGCTTTATTCTTCAAAAAAGATGAGACTCGCAGCGTCGAAGTATTCACTGACGCGGATTGGGCAGGTTCTATCGTAGACAGGAAGTCAACTTCAGGGTATTGTACGTACGTGTGGGGCAATCTAGTTACATGGCGGAGCAAGAAACAAAGTGTCGTGGCAAGGAGTAGTGCGGAGGCAGAATTTCGAGCCATGACCAACGGTATTTGTGAAGTTCTGTGGGTTCAACGGGTACTACAGGAAATAAAGCAGCTTATAACTCAGTCACTAAAACTATACTGCGACAACAAAGCTGCCATCAGCATAGTACACAATCCCGTACAGCATGACAGAACGAAGCATACTGAAGTCGACCGACACTTCATCAAGGAAAAACTGGATGCCGGTACCATCTGTATCCCCTACATTTCGACAAAAGAACAAACTGCAGATATCTTTACAAAGGGACTATTCAAATCAGTGTTCGAGGGACTCATAAGCAAGTTGGACATGATGGACATCTACGCACCAACTTGAGGGGGAGTGTTGGAAATAGCCAACAGTAAGATATTTCTCAGATTAATTAGAATATGTTTGTAACAGAATCTGTTTATACTTAGTTAGAATCTGTTTGTAACAGAATATGTTTGTAACTTCCTTATTATTTTCAAGGCTATAAAAGAGCCTCTCTGTATACTGAATTTAAAGTGAGAAAGAAAGTTCAATTCGCTTATACTTTAAAATCTTGATCTTGAAGAGTTTCGAGAAGTGTCTTCAATGGAGTCTAAGCGAGGAGCAATGGCTTCCACCTTCGCGAAGTCTCAAGACTCCAAGAAGAAACAATGGCCGAGAGAGAAAGAAAGATGGCAGAGGCAAAGCTTTCATGCAAAAATTCCCATCCTTCTGAAAATGAGCCAATGGGGGCCCTATTTTAGGGAAATTGGGCTAGATGGCGGACAACGGAGGCCGCGAACAACGGGCATGCCAGACGACGAACGACGGGGGCCATGAACAGCGGGCCGCGGAAAATGGGGCCGTGAACGACGGGCATGCCAGACGACAAATGACGAGGCCGGAGACAACGGGCCACGGACGACGGGGCCTGCGAGCCATGGAATTCCGGGCGGCGGTCTGGGTGAGGGTGCGGGGTCCGGAGCACAAACACGGGTGCGTTCTTGACTTAGTTTTCTTAATGTGGGGCCTGCACTTCTGCTCTTCAATCTTTACGAGTTTGATTTTTATTTTACCCGCCTACATTACATTCCTACTATTCTTTAGTTTTCCCATCCGCCCCCGCCCCCCAAAAAAAATCGAAGTTATAGACTCGTAACGAATACAAGTAAAGAGTGCAATGACATATACATCAACTCATTCTTATTAACAAGTACACTGGCAAATTTGACTTCCTAAAATGAAGAGCACATAGAAAGGGAGGTTGCTATGGGTTTGTAAACTTTTATGTAAATTTAATAACATCAGGAATCATCATGAATGCAGATCACATGGAAGAAAAGGAAATTAGAACATAAAAGTTGTAGTTACCTCATGAATAATGCATGAAGACAAGTATTTCAGCCTAAAATTTGAAAATGAGACATATTTATGTGACAAGCCATAAAGCATAACAAAGAAAGAAACTTTCCAATTAAAGAAGAAATTGGATTTTTTAGGCTATCCAGCCCAATGTTAGACTTCTTAGCATCCAAAAGGTAGAATTGGAAAGTTTACAACGTATATCCCACTTTCCCATTTCAAATCATGAATTCCACACACCCACTCAGAAATTATATGAATAAACAAAGAAGATGAAATGCGACAACTCATCCCCTAAGTAGCACGGATGCGGATTCGGATACCAGATATGGATTGGTAATTTTCAAAATATATATTATACCAAATATGTTTTTATATCAACTTTTTTATTAATTAAATAAAATTATATATTTTTATACATATAAATATATAAATAACAAGGACATTTGAAATTCATCTGTAAAATAATATTCAGAGCCTAAAATACAAAAGCTAAAAACCGGGACATGAAAAATCCTGATTTTACATCCATTTTCTTCTACTTATCAAAACCTAGTTACTTCTCTATGGAAACCACTTTCTACTCATCACCAAGGATACCATCTGCAGCTCAAATTAAAGGGGGGGGGGGCGCTGTAACCTTTGTGACTATCAATACCTTGAGAGCCCATAGGCGTGTGAGAAGAGGGAAGATGAATAGCTTGAAGCTCGAAGAGGGGGAAGGCAAGAGCTGTTGGCATCAGAGAAGGGAGAGATGTCTGTCGGTGCTAAAAGCAAGGAGACGATCTTCAGACTCGAAAGGGAAAGAAATTCAGACTCAACACTGAGAAAAGAGAGGAGAGGACAGGAGAAGAGGGAAAGAGAAGCTAAAGTAGCGGCTTCGGCGGCAGAGACGAAGAGAGGACAGAAGAGAAGGAGATAATTGATCTTTAGCATCAAGAAAGAGAGAAGCTTAAGAGATGGTGGCGAGAAGCTTCTGTCAGCCAATTTGCCCTAGTTTTCCAATCATATTAACGTATGGATGCAGACCAGTTGGGTGGTTACCAGATCAAACCCGACTGCAACCAAAGTTAACTAGGAAAAACATGCCTTGGACCAATTCACAAATCAGTTGGTACCCAAACATATTCTCTCTTAATTTCAAATAAAATAACCAATTTAACACTGCAATTGCAACTCTGGTTCGCAAATCAGAACGAATCCAACTCCGGTTCGTGAATGGAAATGATTACTTGGGTGACGTCAAGTGTCTATGCTTCATAGCTCACCCCCACCCCGCCCCACCCTTGATTAACATAAGTTACGGACATGTTGATATCTAAATATATTTAGCTCAAAAACAGTAACCGACATACCAAGGGCATTTTCGGTTTGCAACAAAAGAAGACACGACATTTGTAGCATACTAGCATGCAACACATGTTTCTAAGAGAAAAAATTGTGATGACAAAAACTCAAACTCATTGTTTGGATGATTTCATTTTTTTCATGTAGAATTTCAAGATCCAAACCTATTTTTATGTTTGATTGAGCAAAAATCAAATCGAAATGCAACACTCGTAGCAAGTTTGCTTAGGTGGCACATGATAATATGAGAAACCCATAATAATTACCATGCTCACGGTTCTCAAGGTTGCAAAGTTTGTCACAAACAAAATGGCTGCAAAAAATTGTTAATTTTGCAACTCCATTTCCAAATTAACTCAAACCAAACATGGGATATAGATTTTTTTCTTTTTGTAACAAATGACGCTTGCAACTCAATTGTCAAGCAACCAAACAATCCCCATATCTATAACTATTTACTTTGCATCAGGATTATTTATAGAGGCAAAAAGAGGAATATTATTTCAACTATTTCAGAAAAGATCTCTGGATGAGATCTTCAGAAACAAATTGGTAATAAGCTTAAACCTCCTCTCAAATAGCAATGTTACTGAGAATAATTAAAAATAAGAAAGTGACTAACTAGATACTAGATCCAATCTTAAAAATTATAAAGCAGCAAATGTTCTAAAATAGCCTATACATGAATGACCTGTCTTAAGAACTTAAACCTTGTAGACCGACCATGACCTCTGCCCTTCATAAGGGGGCATAATGAAAAGAAGAAGAAGATGACAGCAGTTCAATGGACAACAATTCAATGGGGTTTTCATATATTTTACCTGAGACTTAACCTTGACATTTAAGTACAGTGTCCCATCAATTGGCTTCTTTGCATTTGACGGTCCTGCTCCCGACATTCTCTCCTCTTGAAACTAACTGAAACCCTCACTTTCAAATATCTATGGTATCAAGGATTCAACAAAGAAGAATCTATGGAGAGGATATGGCAAGAAAAATTTGTAAGGAGCCCTTCCCTTTTATAGCCGCATCTCAACATCAATTTTGATAAATTTTGGAGTCCACGGCGTTACCAAAGAAAAGATTAGACGCTGTTAATGCTTTTGGTTGTAACGGAAGAGCAAGAAAGTTTACCAGGAGCAGAACTTTGTTTGGCATTTATTTCCACGTGTAATTGGTGTGAAGGATGTCCATAAAACAGACACTTTTAAAGTGCATAGAAATAAATTACGTGAATTTATGTAATAGAAAAGTAATGTATACGCATACTGGTACATAAATACCTTCAAAAGGTAATCAATTGAGATTTAAATGATGTTGAACTCCCATCGACAAAAACCAAAACTATAAACCAAACCACCTGATTTAGTTTCAAGACACTCGGATGATGAAATAGAAAGGATATTCCAAAACCGTTCAACTGCATCCAATCTTTTCATTGATAAAGCCGCGGATCCAAAATTTATCAAAATTAAGTAATGTATACGCGTAGTGGTACATAAATACCTTCAAAAGGTAATCGATTGAGTTTTAAATGATGTTCAACTCCCATGGACAAAAACCAAAACTACAAACCATAACTACCTGAGATTTAGGGCATGTTTGATTAGCAACAAAAAAGAATTGCAACATTTGTTGCATGCAACAAATGTTGCATGTGGCATTTGTTGCAAAAAAAAAGGCCCAAATCCATTGTTTGGTCATCTTCAAGTTTTGTAATTGGATTTCCAAATACAAACCATTTTTTGTGTTTGGTTGAACTTGAACAAAAAAGTAAAGGGAATGCAATATTTGTTGCAAAATTGGATATATGACATATACAAAGCTTAAATGGCACCCCATAATAATTACTATGCTCACCATTCCCAAAATTGCAACTCTTGTTACAACCAAAATGAGTGTCGCAAGAATATGCTTTTTGCATCTCCAGTTCCAATTCCAACTTAAGTTTGTTGCTAACCAAATAAAGAAAATGAAGATTTTTTGCAACAAATGTTGCATCAATCTCCATTTCCAAGCTACCAAACAGCCCCTTAGTTTCAAAACACTCGGATGATGAAATACAAAGGTTATACCCAATTAGACAACAACTAATTTTAAATGTGACATCCTCACATACAAAGCAATGATTGCCAAAAGCATTCCTAAATGGAGATCGGAACTAGGTTGCTAGAATCCAACATAGCAGGTCTCATCCAAAAAGGGTCTTATGAAGGGCAACAATGCCGTATGCTTCTTAGTCAAAAAATCTGCAAGCAAAAAACATGGGCATAAAAGAAAACCAAAACTTAAGTCAAAAGCATATGCAAGCGAAAAAGCACGAGCATATAAGAAAACCAATGTTTAAACATTGTAGAATACTATAGCCATAGGTTTTCTATACTAAAGTTTCATATGCTTATAACTCCAAAAATGCTAACTTTGCCCTATTTGGCTTGGAGTAAGTAGATAACAGCATCTAAACTTCAATCTAATCAAAGTTTTCTATACTCCATTTTCCCAACGCATCTCTTATAACATAATTAGAGTTTATTTTCAAATAGAGTCGGGGTCTTGCGGCCCATAGTTTGTATTCCTCTAACTTCACCTTCAGAAAGTTTGGCCCTATTTGGGAATAAAGTTAAGTTTTCTAAACTGCAGTGTCATAAAGTTAGAAAGACTCAACTCTAAAATCCTAACTTTGCCCTGTTTGGGGATCATTTTGGAGTTGAGATAACTACAGTTATCTGACCTTTGAAAGTGAAAAAACAGCAGCTATCTAAACTCCAATCCGATCAAAGTTTAGATAACTCCATTTTGGAGTTTGAGGCATGCAAACTACAGTTTGCATCTCTCTACGTCCACTTAAAAATAAACCATGGTTATCTAAACAACATTCCCAAACAGGAAATTATAAATAAATTTTAGATAACAATTAACTTAGAAGGAACAACTGCCAAAACCGAAAACACAACTACCGGCATACCAAGATAAAATTCTCAGCTAGGCGACAAGCCTTTCAGATTTAACATCTAACATCGTTCCCAAGGATAAACCGCCGCAAAGTGTTCAAGAACTTAGTTTCTAGAATCCAACAAAGTAAAGTTCACGCATGAAGGGTATATAGAATCATATCCGCTGATCAAATTTATCAACTAAGTTACTCGGACTATAAGGCACCATACTTTTTGTTGAAGCATATGCTAGAAGAGGATCTGGATCCTCTCCATTGCAGCATTGGTACTGATGCGTCCAATTCATAATCGATCTATCTTATCATTTAGACTTTCAATTTTCACATCAAAACTTTCACAATCATGGTAATTTACTAAGTAATCATCAGAAATAAATATTTAAAAAATCTAATTTTGACATCAGTATACACAATCAAGTATGCAGATCTAAATAAACAGAGATCGAAGCGGAATCAAAAACAAAAGGACGCAAAATTGAGAGGTGAGTATACCTGTCCTTTGACCTTGAGGTTGATGTGGGCCCCTTGATCGGCCGGCTTCTTGTCCTCGTCCGCTCCCGACATTCTCGCGATCTCGAGGAACCCTAACCCTAGTTTCCCTTCGGAATTTGAGACGACGAAGACGAAGACGAAGACGAGACGAGTTCCGAAGAAATGAGCCTTCCTCTCGTCCTCTTTTATAGCGCGATTTCAAAATCGAATTTAATTTATAGTTCGAGTCCGCGATTCGACTCGAACGGACGGCTTTGATTGGGAGAGGGAAACGGACGGTTGGGATTCGTTGTACGATTTGTGGACGGCGTTTTCATTCCACGTGTGGTTTGGGATTCGGAGATGCGGAGGAGAACGGACGGTGGAGGTGTGGTGGTGCGGGCTGCGGAGATTCGTGCTTATCGCCGGCTGCGTCTCACGTGAGAGAGTCTATCAGCACGTGAGCAAGGGAGACTGCAGTTGTTGGTTAAAAAAATGAAATAAAAAAGATAAATTTGACCTTTTAAATAATGCTTTGGGTAAATTTTACAAAGCACCACCTTGTTAGCCATGTCACCAATGAACTTTACTATTTGCATGAACCTCCAATTACTTGGAAAATGGTGGTTACTTTTAACTTGTCAAAACGCGAATGGAGTTGAGTAATCTCATAACAATCTTGCACATAGATTATATTTCCCCAAAATAAACTGAATATAATATTTTCTTCTTTTTTCCCGAGAAAATTACCCTTCAAGGACGGTTCATGGAATTTTTCAGTGGTGCTGCTTCAAAAACCGTGAAAGATCAATGATGCTTTATAAAGTTTACCTTAAAAAATTTTGTATTGGTTCTCTAATTTGTTTTTCCTAATAAACCACTTAAATTTTGGTTCAAAGATGCTATCACGTGCCCTTGACACTATGGAAGGAGCTTTTCAAATTCGGAAGAAAAGAATCTAACATCAAATTGTTTTTAAAGAAAAGTCTTTTTCATTAAAATTGTCATTATTTCGATGTATTGAAGAGGAAGATGTAACCTCTAATGATCAATTTAGGTTTCTCAATGTGTACCATTAGTCTTTTTTTTAGTGCCATATTGATTTCTTCTCCATTCTTCCTCTTTCCGCAAAAGATGTGTGCCTATCATTTACTTTTCTTTTCACCTTATCCTCTTTTTTTAATATTCAAAATCAATCATTTTCACATGACAAACATCTAAATATAATAAACGTCGTTCTCGGACAACGACAATAAGAACTAAGGGAATTCCCCAAAACCTCTGGATGTTGTCACAATGAACGAGCCTTAACAAAAAGCCAAACTCCATTTTATTTCCGTCTTCTTTATTTTTACAGGATGTTCCTCAAAATAATAAAGAGACCGTCATTTATGGGTCATATGCAAACCGCATGCAAACCACACAAAGGAAGAGGTAACTTGTCAAAACCTTCCCATATTGTCACCCTAAGAGATCACCTCACAAAAGCAGCTATCTAATATAAGAATGTCTACGATATCAAAAGTAAAAAGGCTTGGAGTAGCCCAGCACAAGGAAGACCCGAGATCGAAGTCTTCCAATTATGAGAAGATGGCTGATTTATCCCATCTGTAAGGTGCAATTAAAACACCAAATGTCAATTCGACAACTCTCACGCCAATACATTAACAATTTTTCAACAAAACCACAGATTTGCACAAGGCATAATCTGAGGCAAAAGTTTATTAATCAAAGCTACGGGTCAACTTCTTCATATATATACACCAAGTTCAAAGATTAAAATGCCTTTTTCTATGCATTATACATACCCAAGATGATGAATATTTGTATACAATTGGTCCAATGACCAGCTTTGGTTACCCACAAAATCTCCACATCAGCATGTGAAGTACCTCTTGCTATTTACACAGAACTATTTATCAACACACACACATATCTCTACACTCCATATACACAACAATACACAGAATGTGGCTCTGATTTTAAGAATTTAAGCACTTCGATATTTTGCAGCCAAAGTCGCGCCATTGAATTTACTTGCAACGATCGCATTCCATGATATCATCCTGAATTTGAAGGTAGAAATCGAATTTAAAACACTAATAAATTTATTTTTAAAAAATCTAAGTTAAGTTCTTTTGATTTTCTATAAACTTCGGCATGTTACCTCATGTTGCTGTTCTGACTGAGGAGTCCGTTGACAGCGACATTGACGAGGAGTGATGCGGGTAAGGAAAGCGATGCGTTGAAGTGAGGCTCGTACTTGGTTGTATGTGCTGTATTTCAAAGAACAAGTATTAAGTTATGACACGACAACGGCAAAAGAAAATTGAATTCCAAAGGAAATGTTTATCCACTCTTTCAGCTAAATATCAGCAAAAACCAAAAGATATACATGTACAAAGACATGGCATGAAAGCTTGAAAGACATTTGTAACATAAATGCTCACCAATGCCTACTAAGATTCAATTGTTGTCCTAGAATGGGGATAAATGTTTTCTTACTTGTCATATTAATTCCAGTTTTATACCTATATATTTGAATATGAAACAGGACTTGTATGTATAACAGGTTCCAAATAAGAGAATATACATATAATTTCCAACCTAATATAAAATAAGACTTTTATATATATATATAGGATAGCGCTCCATTGCAAACCGGTCCGCGTTTTTAAAAAACGGGAACTTTCGAGAAAAATCTTCTCTACAAGGGCTTGTAGAGCCCCTTGCAAATCCTTGGATGGGCTTTGAGATTCGTGCAAGGAAAGAGAGAGTGAAAAAAAGATTTGCACGAATCTCAAAACCCATCCTAGGGTTTGCAAGGGGCTTGTAGAGAAATTTCTCTACAATCCCTTGTAGAGAATTTTTTCCAACTTTCGATCCACGACATATTTGAACGATTTGAACCATTCAAGTTTATCACCCTTCTTCAAGTCTGTCTATGAAAAATCATAGGGTTTGAAAATCTCTAGACTATGCATCGGATGGAGTTTATGTTGCTATGTTGAAAGACGTTCATTTTACACTCATTTGATGCACGAGTTAGAGGTCTTCAAACCCTTTGATTTTTCATGCACATACATTTGAGAATAGGATGATCAACTTGAATGGATCAGATCGTTCAAATATGTTATGGATCGAGGGTTCCCGTTTTTAAAAAACGCGGACGGCTTTGCAATGGATGACTCCCCTATCCTCAAATGTATTTGTATGGAAAAATCAATGGAATTAAAGACCTCTGACATATGTATCGGATAAAGTTTATGTTGCATATCGGAAGACATTCGTTTTTGCACTCATCGATGTATATGTTAGAGGTCTTTAAATTCTTTGATTTTTCATACACGTACATTTGAGCATAGGGTAATCAACTTGAACGGACCGGATCGGATCGTTCAAATATGTCGTAGACCGAGAGTTTCCGTTTTTAAAAAACGCGGACCGGTTTGCAATGAATCACTTATTTATATGACAGGTTCCAGATAAGAGAATATACATAATTCCCAACCTAGTTGTATTTTGGACCCTATAAAAATCCAAGTCCCAGCTATATTAAAAAATCTTAACAAAGCCTTTGTCAGAAATTATTCTTCTTTTTCATCAATCGGCAATATAAAGTGCCATTTCCTCTGTTAAATTACAACTACAACCATTTAATCAGAATCCCGCATACCTTAGCCTATGACGATTGCACGCCATGAAGAAAGCAGACATACCATTTATGACGCTCCGTGTAGCTTGAAAAACCTAAGAGTGAATATGACATCAGAATCTTTGGCAACAGTAACACTGAATGAGGAGCATAGCGCAAAATTATGTCATTCGATTAAACCTTAGAAAAGAGATCTTTCCAAAGGCCCTGCCACATTGATATATCATGTGCACTTCTCTTCGTCTCTGACAAAACTGAAACCTGAAAAATGCTGCCAGCTACCTCCCAAACATCTTTAAGCATTTCAAAAGCGTTGTACAGAAAAAATTTCATGTAGTCTGCAACTGTGAAGGCATAGCGGATGGGTGCCAGGACAACATCCAAGATGGCACATATCACCGGATAAACTGACATAACTGTAATTTCAAGATAAATTAGGAAATGCAACAACTAAAATTGTTACAAATACATTTTGTAACTGATACATTTGAAAACAGACAGGCACGCAACGCAAGCCTATAAACTTTTGAAACCCTGAAAATTTAAAGGACTTCTGTGACGCATGCAAAGGGTACATTATTTTTTTCAAAGGAAAGAATAGAAGTGACATCTCGAAAGGTAATAGTAATTTGATACATTCTAACTATGTTGTGAACAAAAAGATCTAACATTTTATTCTGAACACGCTGTAAATATAAGTTAGCTTCGACTTCCGATGGAGTTTTCACTATGATTTAATGATTTATGCATATCACATAAAATCCAACCTCGACCAAGAATTTGGATAATATTTTGTGTCCTTGGAGTCACTCAAACAATATGCATTTCACTATTTCATACTTAACATAGAAAGCAATAAACAGAAGAGATCAAGATAGACATCAAAGAAGCCACTGCTCTAACAAAAGCACATGTGACCAATTTAGCTCATTATATTCTTCTTTCTTTCGAGAGGTGCTTGGTAATACAGCAGAGAAGAGAAATGACAATTGGGAGAATCGTTATGTTCTTCTTTCTTTAAATACGGAGTACCAAAACTATCCCTACACAAGATTCAAGAGAATTAATGAAGACTATCATACGGTTAAATTAGATATTTCACATTTATGAGATTTCAGATTTTAGAAAAGTTATACTCTTTTTAATAAGCATTGAAGAGACAAAAAAGACTAGCATAATGAAATGGAGGGAGGAAAAATGAAAGGAAAAAACCAAAAACATAGTCTTAACATAATTAAGTTTAGATGAGGAAATTACCTACAGTCCAAACACACCAACAGAAAAGTTCAAACGGCCACAACACAATCTCGATAATGTCAAGAAGCACGCTATATATGGAAGAAAACATAAACCACACTGTGGAAAAAAGCAAATCACCAGCTTCCACACAAGCTAACCATAAAGGGGAAAAGAATTCTGTAACTTCAGAGAGTGGCTCATACAATGGTCCAATAATTGTCAAAACTAGTGTTCTCATTGTCCGTGACATCACCATGAAATATTTTAACCCTTTCTCGAGATTTTGAAGGAAGAGCATTGTCCCAAGGTAGTGAATCCTTGTAGCCATATCCCATCCTTCTATCCAACCAAATAGCGGGCCGGATAAGCGAGCAACGGTCGCCTTCAAGAGTGGCACATTCTTGTACAAATCATAGAACCCGATGATGACCATCACAAGAGAGATCAGTATATAGAGAGTTCTTGCTAAGTGTCGCATCCATGGGCGATAAAAGTGGCAAAAGAGCGGATAGGACTGAAAAAAGATAACCCAAGAAGGTAACCCGGCCTCGAGCAATGTCAAAAGCCTCAGATCACACATGATGACCTGTTTTAATTTCACGGGCAAAATACAGTCGCTGAATCTAAAGAGTACTAGTTTGTCAGAATAGTTGGTTGGTGCTATATCCGATTCTTCTTCCAATAAACCATAAACTTTCTTATGATGGAATTCATACTCCGTGTCTGTTTCACTAGGAAATTCTTGAACATCTACGAATTCATCCTCTGAATGTACTTCGGAAGGAGATGATGGTCTTTGAAGTAACACCGAAGAGGAGTGAGCATTCCATTGGTGAAGATCTAGATCAGATAGCAGCCTTAAGTTCTTCTTTAGGGATTGGGTTTCTGATGTTTTGCCCGTAAACCAGGAAGAGATGCAGCTTGAAGCCTGGTCAGGGCTGTAGAATTCCCACTTTGTCATGGATTTCACTTCCAGAGCAAGTGTCGCGTCTGTCTGCGAGCAATATAGAAACCCTCTGAACATGAAAAGTGTATTGATCACCAATATAATTTGGGAAAAATTCACTCCCTAGATTAGCTAAACTAGAACTTATGCCTACTTATAACTATCGTTAGTTTTAGATTCTATGTTCTCTTTTGTGGTCTCTGAAACATCTAAATAGCTCACAGTTCCCTACTGCACAAAAGCGGTTCACTCTATATCTCGATCTCTCTATCTAACAACGAATCGAGTCTCGAGATGTGGATTGTGTTGGGATTGTGTCTCATATCCGTATGCATTTATGGGCCGGATCATCTATTGGTGTGGGCTACCAATAGATGTAAGAGTTTTAGTATATATCTTTTTTGGGAAAGATAGGTTGGCTTTGTGATGTAATTGTAGCGAGGATGTATGTTTGTGCCCCCTCTCCTGTGGTGTGGGAGCAAGAGAGGGGGATGAGAGAGAGATTGTTGAGTGGAGTAAGTGCTTTATAATCTCTTTCATGTGTGCTTAATGAGATTCTCGTATTTAGCCCCGTGGATGTAGGCCAAGGAGGTCAAACCACGTTATATCGGTGTGTTGATCTTCTTTGTGGTATGATTGGATTATCTATCTTGTGTTCTCGATGTGGTTTGGGTGGATCGTTTTTCCCAACAGATTGCCAGTTCTTGATGTGGTTCTCGATGTGGTTTGAGTGGATCTTTTTTCTCAATTTTTACTCAAAGATAGTTGTTATATATGTTTACCTGTGAAGGCACCTTTCTGGATCGTAGCTTGATAGTTGTTAAATGTTAATATTTAATAAGACAATGCCAATAGTGCATTTTTTGCTTATCTAGTATTAGCATCGACCTATCTGTTTGTAATTAATACGCATACACGTGAATTTATTTCAAACAGTGGGACGATAAAGTAAGACCACTGCAGATATGGGAAAGGCAGGCTACAATTCTTGCTACCATAGGCAGCAATTGTTCCTAAATTTATCTAGCTATAATCAGATGATTATGTCAGTACCTGGAGCTCATTTAGATAGTTGATGCCATGCACATCTTTCCACGTCACTTCAAACACAATGAACCCATGAAGAGCTTTGCTCAGATCCATCACAGGCAAAAGATACTTCTCTTGCCATTTTGTCGAGTCAATAACAGGAAACCACCGATAAAGCCTCTTCAATCTGGTGCTATTTGGTTCCTGACGAGCATTGTTTCCAGTTTTCATTCCATTTGAGTTTGATGTCTTATGCAGCGTCCTTGTGTTTGTAAATGGTGATATTCTGTACTGGAATCAAATGGACAAATGAGAGCGAAAGAGAGGGTGAGAGGGTAGAATGGTACTCAAGGAGTTGCGAAGAGCAGACCTTGGTCACCATTAGCTGCCATATCCTGGCTGATCTTGAGTAATTGTTCGTCATCCATGGCCGGTTATCGACAAGAATGAGCACTCTATTACTTCCGGCAGCAAAATATAAAAATGCCCATGAAACATAGGATTGTATATCCCTGCAAAATAATTATATAAAAGGTATCACGATAATCATTGAGATGTATTGTTCACATATAATAGAATCTTATAGCTCCAGTTCGTTACTTCATGTGGAAGAAATGCTCCAAGTCAGATACAATCACAACGATCTCTATACTACAATCCTTTCAACTGCCCACTTGGGTGATTAGAACTGACAAGATTCTCAAAAATTTCTTTGTGAGGGAGCTTGGGTGGTGGAAAGGCGGATAAATGCTAGTGAAAACAAGACAAGTTACATAAAACTAAAGAGGAAGGAGGTTTTAGGGTGTAGGGGTCATTAACTTAAAGGAAATGATTATTGTGCTACTGAGCAAATGGTTGCGGAGATACTACCAGTTTCCACAGATCCCATGGGAAAAATTCGTACTGCATTCATGTGGTAACTATAAAAAGAAGTCTATTAAAATTTCCAGAATAATGCAATGTATGTCGGGATTCTGGAAAGGGGCCTATTAAACTGAAATAAAATAAGTATTACAGCCTTCTGTGATTGGTTGTTTTAGGTGACCTTTGGATTGAAATTTGAGTCTATAAAAGGATCAATCAGAAGAAACCAAAATCACATCCCAGAAATCGAATGCCTTGCTCTGTCATTTTTCTCAGAACAAAGAACAAGCAATTCCCAAATAACTTTTTCCATATTAACTCCGTATACGGAGATTCTCTTTTCATTCTTTTCGCTTTTTCCAGACTCTACAAGCTTACGGGAGATACAAGCATTCTCTGTGATTCATACACATCAGAGGACTCGCTAGGGCCGAGAATGAGAAAGGTTATAACTTGGGAACATTCTTGTTGGGAAAATCATTGCGAGGGGTGGCAATATGTTCCTAGGGCAGTGCTGCTAATTGTGTGCCTGGCTTTGTCAGGCCTGCCTTTTTTAACTTTTCAATTTCATTTTATTTTTGGGTGTGTGATTACTTTCGACATATAAATATTTGGTAAAATTATATTTGGTTGAGCCATTATTGCCTAATTTATTACTATGACAACATTCCTTTTGTACTTTCATATTTCGTTAATCATCATTAATATAGTGTATGGTCCAACCCACCATTTTACGCTCGCAGCAACCTGCATACCTTAATTTATTCATGGTAATTTAAACGTAATCTAGAAATAACATGGCTGATGTTGCTTTGTAGAGAGAGATATTAGAGGTGTATATTTTGAAACTACTGTTAGAAATGATTTTAGCTTCATGTAAGCCTTAAAAAAGCAGGCAGAATTATGCACAAGAATTTACAGTTGTTATGAAATTATAATGTTCCACCTAATACTTTGCATACGACCAAGTTGCAATTAGCTTGAGGAATAAATCCAAGAATGATATTTAGACAAACTAGTAAATGTGTGCATAATCCTACAATAGAAATATGAATCATCAAATGCATCTGTTAACAATGCTTATCCAAAGCTCGAATCATGACTTAGTCACACGCCAAAGCTCGACGCAACAAGTTAATATCTTTCACTAGCAAGTATTTTCTTGACTCAATACATTGAGAATATCATCCAAATGAAATTATTAAACTTCAAAACGAAAAACTTACCCAATCTGAAACCCTGTCAAGGGATAGAGTTCTGGCAGGACTTCCATTCAGACCTTGACACTGTTGTTGGTACTTTTCTCAGTCGTTGTCAGCTCCAAAATCTTGAAGTACAAACAAATAAAAGAAAATGAGTTCTTCAAGAAAATCACAAAAAAGGCGCCAAATCTTCACCTGAATCCAAGATATACAACAGTTGTTGTGTTTCATATTTACTTAGGAGCCTAAACGAAGGATAACTAAAAACAGCGTAATGTTCGAAAAGTAAGACAATAAACGGAAAACTTTTTTATAAAAAAAAATCGAACAAAAGTTTCCCTAGCTATAAACCTGATATCTAGATTAACAATCCCTATGTTGATAGCTTAAGAAGATATTAAAAAACACATGGTTACAAATATGAAATCGGAAAGATGGATATTAAGCTTCCATGGAAGCAAATGCACATCACAGCTTCATACAAATATTACGTGATTTAAAAACCTACAAAAGGCATACAAATAAATAGCAAAGAAAAGTCATCCGGCGTATCAGTTAAAATATAGTTTTTTTTAGAACGTTTAGCAAGAAGAAAGGAAAATATTCATAATACAATAGTTACAAGAATTCAACAAAGGAACAAGCAAAAACCCTAAAAGATAACAAATCATGATTCCAGAAAAGGGGAAAAAATAAAGATTGATGGATGACAGATCACTCTGCAGTATAAAATTCAACGTAAACTACGCATCTAAACTGAAAAAAATCTAAAGCATATAAACTTTGAAAACGAACGATTATAACAACATGTGGAAAATCAAGGAAGAATAACAAAAATGCATACTGCGTCTATAATAGTAAAAAAAACGTTGCACACCTCATGTATAATAGTTGCTCCATTCCAAGTGATTATCAGATGCCTCTCAAACCTAGATAAATATATGAATTAATTCCCTAGAAGAAAGCGATTCCTATCAAGGAGCACATAAGAAGCTTCTTAGAAACAAAAGATAACATCGAATCATCAGCCAGTAAGTGCAAAAGGCGTACACGGATGTTTCTACAAAAGGAGTCCATATATTCTTCATCACATGGTCAAATTATTCTCCGAATCATGTCATCAATTCGCGAAACTATCCTAAAAACCATCAATTCACTGTATGCCTACCAAACTTTTGGCGCAACTATCGCATTCTTTCATAAACTAAAACCATTTAGCCTGAATTTAAAGGCATGTCAGTATAATAAAGCAGAAACAAGAACACATTAATTTATAATTGAGATGAATGTTCAACCGAATCGTGATCGAATCATTAGCAAATTATATCTTGAGATTTGAGGGAATGTAGCCTAGGGACTTAAAAAAATTACCATCAAAGGCAACAGCATCCAGTTCCTGCAGAAATAGTTGCAGATTCCCACAAAACCTGCAGCAAAAAAATAAGAGAAAAAGCGATCAAACAACCAAGAAAATACCGATCAAATCTTGCATCTGTTGAAGAAAAAAAAATCATACTTTGAATAATTACAGACCCCGATTTGTTGAATGGGGTTTGCGAGAAGGAGCGAGAAGCTTCGCCTGTTGTTGGAATGAAGAGAGAGGGAGAGAAGCGCGAGGAGCCTCTCATTTCCGTACCCTTTGATTTTCACATCGGCGATCCGCCGATTTATCGGAGATATGTTTGGGTTCCGATTATTTTCTCTTTTATGATAAATCACTTTAATTAATAAAATGACAAGAAAAAAATTGAAAGGGGAGGTAGCTTTGATGGTAGAGCTCTCGCTCGAAAGGTACAGTGATTGATACCCTTTATCTTAATTTTTTATAATATTTATTTATTAAAAATGCCCACAAAAGACCTGTCAAAGAGCCCTTGGTCTTTTTCATTATGTGAAAAAACCCTAAACCCATCACTTATTCCATGCAATACAAATAGTCATATGCATTTTAGTACATCTCAAAAATACCCTTACAAACCCATACGCGAATGACCTTAGAGATCCATGTCCTCAAGTACGAGCATCTCGAACATTTTCATACTTATTCATTAAAAAAGCCCAAAAAACTATCAAAAAGTTCCTTAGCTTTTTCATCATGTGAAAAAACTCCTGAGCCCATCACTTATTTTATACAATACAAACAGCCATATATATTTTAGTATATCTCAAGAATGCCTTTAGAGATCCATGTGTGAATGCCCTTAGAGGTCTGTTCCCTGATAAAATATTAGGAAATACCCCAATGGGGTATCACGTGCACACACGTGACCAAGGGTCACGTGTTGACACGTGATGGGTTCCTGTGATCTCTGCTTTATAGAATTAAATTCTAATCAAACAAAAATATAACAAAACAGCCAGGAAATACCCCAATGGGGTATCACGTGCTCACATGTGACCAAGGGTCACGTATTGACACGTGACAGGTTCCTGTGATCTCAGCTTTATAGGATTAAATTATAGTCAAACAAAAATATAATAAGACACTAAGGAAAAACCCCAATAGGGGCATCATGTGCTCACACGTGACCAAAGGTCACGTGCTAACACGTGATGATTCCTTGGCTCTGTTAAAAGGCAGAATTAAATTCCGAATAAAATGTTTAATCAAGAGGGTCACGTGCCAACACGCGACAGACTTTTAAGCCCTTTAATCAATAGAATTAAATTCTATTTTAATAATCAAATAACGAGGTCACGTGCCAACACGTGATAGACTTTTAAAAGCCTTCTGAACTAATAGAATTAAATTCTAAGTAAAGGAAATCAAAGACCCTAACTGGGAAAATATTTCTTTAAATCTTTCCAAACAAAAAAGATGTGCTCTGTAAAATAGAGCACCGTTGGATTAAAAATCCAATGGTGATTAAAAATCACCAATTTATGCGAAGATTTTATACAAGGAAAGATTCCCATGAAATTCACCAAGAATAACAAACAGAATATCTTCTGGATTAAAAATCCAATGGTGAATAAAATTCACTGAGTGATTTAATAGATCATGTTGGTTACAAAAACAACCAAAATCTTTCAATAAAAAATTGGCTAAACAAATTGATTCTTTTCTTTCTCCTATAAATAGGAGCCAAGAAGAGAGGAGAAGGGATCTTGGAATTTTGATTTTATGGAGAAAAAACAACAACAGAGAGAAAAGAGAGGAGAATTTAATTCTCAAGAAAAGAAACCTTAGGTGAGAAAGGGGAAAGAGATCTAAGCTCCATAAAACAAAAAGGAAATTTAATTCTCAATCTAAGAGTTTAACTCTTCTGCAAAAGAACTTAGTTTTTCCTCTGGTTGAAAATCTACAGAAGCAAATCTCCTCACAAGTTGAGAATTTAATTCTCATCGGGGAGATTCTGTCATGCAGATCCAAAACTTAAAGGGAGAATTGAGTTTAGATAATTTAATTCTCTCAAATTCATAGGAATTTAATTCCTCCAAATAAAATTAGGGTTTAACCCTATATAAGAATTTAATTCTTCCAATGTCATAGGAATTTTAATTCTTCCAATGTCACAGGAATTTTAATTCTCCCAATGTCACAGGAATTTAATTCCTCCCAAATAAAACTAGGTTTTAACCCTATATGAGAATTTAATTCTCCCAAATTCACAGAAATTTAATTCCTTCAAGACAGAACTAGGGTTTAACCCTATATGAGAATTTAATTCTTCCACATACATAGGAATTTAATTCCTCTAAAACATAATTAGGGTTTAACCCTACAGAGAATTTAATTCTTAAAATAAAGAGACTTGGAAGCTCTCCATGCACGTAAAGAACTTGATCATGTGGTAACACGTGACTCCTTCCCCTCAATGAGTAAAAAAAGGAAAGAATAATACTAGGTCATATGCTCCTACGTGATCCCCTGAAACAGATCCCTTAAAATGAGAAAGAAAAACTTGGAGGCAATGCCTTACGTGTTCCCACGTGACTCTCAAAATAAAGGGAACAAATCCAAACGCAGAATCAATTTTGGACGCCTTCACGTGTCCCCACGTGACCCCTAATAAACATTTTAATAAATCAATGCATGGGTGATTATCACGTGCCCACACGTGATGGCTGTGAAGACTTAAGTGTTTGAAACCTTTGAATACTCTGAGAACAAAACAAAGGAAGACTGGTCCCCACCTTCAAAGGCCTCACATGGCTCCACGTGACCAATTCAATTTTAGCGTTTAACACTATTTTTTAGCGTTTTGTCCTTAGTGTTTAACACTATTTTCAGTGCATCACGTGGGAACACGTAACCATCAAATATATGTTAGTGTTTAACACTATATTCAAATCAATCCTAGCCTAAATTGGCTAAGTCCTTCTGAAGCAAGACTTCTTTTTTTACTGAGTCTCAAGTACATCCTTGCCTTCCAAAATTGATCATTCTATATGGCATATGAGTGCTCAGTACTCAACAAAAGATAAAATGTTGTCAGAACCCCTGTTTAGCAGTGTCAAATAAAGGGGGGTTGAACCCAGATAAATGTTTAATGGTCCAACAAAGGGCCAACATTTCAAACTTAATTGGACTTAGTCCAGCCATAAGTCCTCAATTCAGATTTAACTGAGTCAATGTGCTCATAATCTAATTAATTGATCTTAGTTCCAAATCGGACTGTAGATCTCCCAATCAACTTTGGTTCAAGGGTACATCTCTGAACTCCTTTGATATTTGTCGTTGTAATCCTTCAACGTCTTTAGAGAGGTGACGGGTCCTGATAACCACACATTTCACAGACTATGACGTCTTTAAACTGGACTGTGGGGTCCTTAAACTCATGGACTATGATGTCCTTAACCTCGGACTGTGGGGTCCCTTTAAACCCACGGACTCTGATGTCTTTAACCTTGGACCGTAATGTCCTTAAACTAACGATGGACCGCAAAGTCCCTAAACTAAACAATAGAGCCCGAATGCTCTCTTGTTGGATCTAAATGATCCTGTTAAGTTGATCTTAGCCTAAAAATTAGACTAACGTATCCTTAACAAACGTTTAAGTTGATCTTAGTTTCAAATGAGATTAACGTATCCTTTAACCCAACCCCCAAACCCAAATCTAAGAAAATACGGATTTGGACTAATCCACGCCCTACGGGCGATGATATAAATTAGTCTCCGTATACAATCCACGGGCAACCAAAAACAAAAACAAACATCCACGATACGAAGTGACCATCGGGAGAAGGAGAAAGTGGTTACTGCGATGCGGTAGCGTAATTAACTGCAGGGAAGAGCGTCCCCACAATCAAAACCCCCTCAGCGAGGGAGGATCTGACGAAATCTGCTACATCGGCCGCATCCATTTAAACCTTCGATACATGGTGTCATAAATCAACTTGGCATCTTCGGAGAGGTGGACGGATAGCACCAATTAACATCTGCCCCGAAATTCAGGCAAGACGGACCTGCGCGGTCGTGTCTTCCCGGTTTTCGGCGATGAACAGATTCTGGCACGCCCGGTGGGACCTTTTCCTCTTTCCACTCTACACTTCATGTGTCGTGTTCGCGAACAAATCGCGGTTTGATATGGTTGCTCCTGGATTCGAGGTACTAAGATTTGGTGTCTTGCTCTATGCATAAAACAGAAGATCAATGGCTTCAACCTGCACCAACTGCAACTGCAACTCCCGTTCCACCCCATCTGGGGGTGTAACCTACGGCCCCAAAGCGGCCTCCCTTTTCACAATGCCGATAGAGTAGGTAACGCAGGCTACCACCGGGTTGTTCTTCGGGACCATGCTCCCACCAGTGAGCGTTAACATCCCGTTGCCACAAGAAGCGCAGAAGAAGTCGGTCTTTGATCGACTCACCACCACCACGGCCCATCTCAACGGGTTATCCAATGCCAAGCCGACAGCATCAGTCTTCGATAGGCTGAGCCCAAACTCCTATGGGCCCGTCAAGAAGCGCACGATACCTGAAGCGGCCATCCCAAAACGGATAGCCATTCCTGCTCTCAAGATCACCAAAGAAGCTTCTTCCGTCAAAGGATCAGTCTTTACAAGGCTGGCCACTCCGTCTCTCGCTCCTGCCCAAAGGTCTATCTTTGACAGATTGGATGTTGCTTCTCAACGGGCATTGGTCTTCAAGAGGCTGACACCGGCGACAATCCTTTGCCAAAACAGAGGGCATGAGGAAGCCATCCCCATAGCTGAACCAACTCCATCCGCACGATATGCTCGCTGTCGTCATTGGCGCCGAGTAAGGAAAGATGGGGGCAGCTCCCCTTCTGGACTAACTCCGCCAGCTCCCATGGTGGAAATCAATGCTGCTGTTCCAACTGGGAACAGCTTTGAACTGCTTAGGAGGGTTAGCAAGAACTCTCCGACGGCCGTGCTGAAGAGATCTCCTCCACCTATGGAGATTACTACAGAAAAGAAGCCAGAGCAGCCCTCTCAGCTGCTGTCCTCCAAAATTTATAAAGTCTGGCGACAGGTCCAGGAATCGGTGATTGACCAGGACTACTCTCGCCGATCAAAGAAGCTTAAAGCTCGACAAGGAGAAAACCATCCTGTCAAGCCACAAAAGGCAACAGCCGCCTGGTGCCCGCTGCAACGGCCCCCTCGACTTCAACTGCTCACAAGAGGAGGAGGCCAGAGAAAGCCCCTGTGAACGCGGCAAACCGCAGGGACGTTGAATCTAAATGCCCCAAGTTCGAGGGCATGATAATACATACCGTTTATATGCTTCCGGAAAAGAGGAAAGCCTTGTTTCCATGTGTCACGCCCCGCTTCCCAGAGTACGCAAGATTGGGCACGTGACATAGCCAACCATGCTACCTGTGGGTAGGAAGTATCCATCCACAGTCACATTACGGTTGTAAGGTTATCAAGAACAAGATAATAAGCTAATCTAGCACATGTCCAAATCCATAATAACGAGAGTCAATAAACAATAAGTGCGGAAGCAAATGATCCAATATAATAATAGAAAGGTACGTCCCATAATGCGGGATCGCACCTGGAAATAAAATGCAATAAACAAACTAACCACTATAGAACTCAAATCAGCCTGCTGGCTGAAGTACTCCTGCTCGGTCGTCGACAGTGGTACGGAATCTGGGCCATGCAAAACCCAGACGTCAGCGCGTCAAGACATCAAGTATATAATATAGACATGGTAATAAGCAATGCAAATATGAACATGAATAAAGCAGTACTCAGAAGTAACAGAGTAGGGTAATGTGCAATGGTGACTAAACTATCCTGTCAGGTTTCTACTCTATAGTCTTTGAAACCAATTGATGAATCGTCGATGTAACTCAATAGTATCCCGTGCGTGCCCGGGACCACGGTCAAGATCCTCGGGGCTGAATCCGAGACGTGCCGCTAAGCAGTAAAAGGTAGTAGGATGGACGAGTGATGTCAGCATCAACACTCCGGAGCTGGCCAAGCCCGTAAGACTGATCAGAACAATGTATCGAACTGTTGAGTTACAAGTCGGTTTCACCTTTGATTTCCCCATACCCCCAAGCTATGTATGTCAGGTCAGGTATTCAGTAGTTAAGGACTAATGCCAACACAAGATCGAGTAAAAGTAGGTCTGTCTGGATCGACAGCAGGAATGGTTAGGTTTGTCGGCATTAGGCATGAAATCATGAAGCAGGTAATGTCATGGTACGGCAGGATGAGTCGGTATGTATGTATCTGTCAGGTGTGGCAGGGTCAGGCCAATATGTCGTGCAATCGGGTAAGTGCTCCCAACAGGTATACAATCAATAATGAACAACAGCAGGAAACAGTAATTAACCACAATATTCCATATAACCACAGTGATGTTTGTATTCTCTTATTAACAGGTTCAATCATCTTAGGGTGCAATAGCCACAAGGTAAAGCAATATCCACAATTATAAATTTAGGAACTATATGAAATTATACTAAATATAATAATTGTCTCAAGAATGATTTAACAGTTTAAGCAGATGTGATTCAGTCGTTTTATTTAGTTAAAGCATGGATTGATGTGGGTTAATTAATTACGAGGAACGGTTGTAACGATTCCAATATAAAGATACTGCAATAATACGATATTAAATGCCATCACTAAGTTACGGTATTAAATAGTGTGAATTGAATTGCATGGCAAGACTAGATCTCGCACGCTAGCATGTTCAAGCAAGTATTCAGATACTTGCCTCGACGGTCTGCAAACGGGAACACGGATGCGATGTCGGCAGAAAACGCGATAAGATAGCACGGGCCACGGATCGAGTCCCAACAGAGATCAACGGAATCGCACGGACCAGGGGGCTTCGCTGGAGCGTCGGGTTTGCCAAGACAGCACGCCGGAATCCGGCAGCAAACAAAAGCAACAAAGTTAGCAACATAAACCACGCATCCAAAATACGGACCAGCAGGGGGGAAACCAGCACACTAGGAAGGATAAAGGGATACCTATAGAGAAGAACCAGGGCAATACGATGGGCTCGACGGCGATGGGACGCCGGCGAGGCAGCGACGGCGATGCAGCAAGGCTGGGGCTTCAGGATTGCAGGAAAGGTGGTCGTGCTGAGCAGTGGGGGAAAAGGTAAGCCCCGGGTTCTGGTCGCAGTGGAGAGGAGGTGGTCGGAGGTGGCGCCGGTGACGTCGACGAGGGTCGACTGCACGTTTTCCGGCGACCGGCAGAGAGAGGTGCTAGGGTCGGGCTTGGGTTCTGGTGGTCCGGCGAGGGGAGGAGGGCAGCGACGACGAGGTCGGGACGAGGAGGGTGAGAGGGAGTCGCGGGAGTCGTCGACGACGATGGGTGGCGTCGACGGCGAGGTCTGCGAGGGTGGAGGCGAGGTCGGGAATGGGTGCAGGCGCGGGAATCGTCGGGAGAACAGGAGGAGGAAGGTGCGGCGGTCGAGGAGGCGTTGCTGGCGGCGACGGCGAGGTCGCGGTGGCGATGGTGGCTGCGCGAGTACGAGGCTAGGGTTAGGGTTAGGGTTTCGTGATGGGGAGGAAGATGGGTTGAGGCGGCTGCATGGCTTCGAATATATAGAGGGAGAGAGAGAGAATGATTTGGTGAGATAGAGAGAGAGAAAGAATGAGGAGAGAGACAGAGAGAGATAGGGAAGGGAGGGGCCCACGCGTGCACAGTCCTCGCTCGCGATTGGCCAGGAGGTGAAGAAGGAATTATTTGCGTAAGGATTTGAGGGGATTTACTGTTAAGGATTTTATTTCGTATAAAATTATAGTTTTAGATATTAAATTGAAACGGGCCCTTTTTGGCGCGAAATGAAACATTTCCAAATCGCGCCCGGGTTGCGCCCAAATGTTCCAAATTCAAATTGTAGGATTTTAAGCGGGTTCCAAATTTTGAAAAGAGGTGTTTAGTGATTAAAATGCATGCCCCCAAGTCGGACACTTGCACGCGCGCGTAGTCGCCCAAACTGGCCCGTTTAACCAAACGGAACGGAATCTCGACACGCGGACGCTACCACGCGACTAGTGGCGACGAGTAGGCCAACATGGACATCTTAAATTTCATTTTCGGAGTTAAAATTTATTATGTGCCAAAATGACTTAACCGGGTAAAATTTAGCAATAAACACCAGAAAATCAGGAAAATTGGAATGAGCAATATATAACCTTCAACTAGTAATAGCATTATTGGGCTCGGGTGTTACACCATGGGTCATCGACCGCTTACCCGATCGATAACGAAGGCTCAGGAACAACAGTAGCAGAAATTCCAGGAGATGCTGACTGCAATGGCTGCACTCACTGGGCCGAAAGAAAATCCAGAGACCTCAGAGCAGCGTCAGGAATAAGAAACTGATACTGAATTCCTCCGAAGAATGCTCGAGAGGAAAGAAAAAGAACCCGCGGAACAGGTAGCCAACATCAAACGAATGGCTCTTTTGTTCCAAGACATAACTGGGATGATGTTACAGCCGGAAGCTCCAGCTGAAGACCTCCCGATTATCATTGAAGACGACAGAGGGGAGACATCGAACCCTCCTCCAGCTCTTTCAACAGCCAAGGAGGAGACCATCTCCAAGGCCGCTCTAGATGATTACATTGCTCAACAAATACAGGTTCACCAGGCGAATGAAGCGGCCGGCCAAATTGTTAAAACTGGGCGACCATATTCAGGGTGGTATGACCAAATAAGGTACCCGTCGGGATATACGATCCCTAAATTTCACGTATATAAAGGGACGGGAAATCCGCATCAGCACGTCGCTCAATTCAGAGCCTTGTGCGGCAACACCGGGGGTGATGATAAACTTCTGCACCGCCAATTTGTTGGTAGCCTATCGGAGACGGCATTCGAGTGGTATTCTGAACTTCCAAACGACTCTGTCATGACATTTGCAGAGATGGAACTGCTGTTTACGTAGAGATTCGCGAACGCTAGCGAGCGTACCCCGATTACCGCATTAATTAACGCCAGGGTGAAGCCAGGCAAAACTTGGGTACAATACGCAATACGGTGGCGAAATTTATGGTCAAAATATGAGCAGCGCATCGAGGAAGCGCCGGCAGTGGGCATGTTCGTGGGCACTCTGGACCCTCAGGCAACTATTTCCCAATTCATGATGTTCTTCAAGTCGACCACGTTCCAGACCTTGATTGACAAACTGGCCCAAATAGACCAGATGGGTCATAAACCGTCTCCTTCAAAGCCGGAGCCACGGAACGAAAAGGGCAAAGGGAAAGCGACCTTCGTCGCGAATACTCAACAGCAGCCCAGTGGCCCAAAACTAACTGATCGTCTAGACGAGAGGCGGCAATCCTATAACTGTCACGCCCCGCTTCCCAGAGTACGCTAAGATAGGCACGTGACATAGTCAACCATGCTACCTGTGGATAGGAAAAATCCCTCCCCAGTCACATTACGGTTGTAGAGATATCAAGAACAGGAAAGTAAACTAAATTATCCAGTACATGTCCATGAGCCAGAATAAATGAGTCAAGAAATAATAATAATATGCGGAAGCAAAAGATCCAATAAACGAAACACCTGGAAAGTAAAACTGAATACCAACAGGATCCTCACCGCTCGGTCTAACAGCGGCAGTACTCCTGATCAGTCTGCAACAAAGGTAGAGGATCCGGGCCATGCAAAACCCAGACGTCAGTGCGTCATAATATCAAGCAATAAATTAAACGGAGCTAGCAAGACATGCAGGTATGAGTATGAACGGTAAAACAGGTATAACAGTAATGTAAATGAGGACAGTGTGGGTAATGTGTAGTGAGTAATCTAGACTGGTCTATTGGGTTAACTACTCTCAAGTCTTTGAAATCAATTTGATGAATCATCGATGTAACTCAATAGCATCCCGTGCGTGCCCGGGACCACGGTGAAGATTCTCGGGCTGAAGCCGAGACATGCCACTAAGCACTAAAAGGGTAGTATGTAACGATGAATGATGTCAGCAATATCATCCCAAGGCTGGCCTAGCCTCTAAAACTGATCAGTAAAGGTATCAAACTGTCGAGTTACAAGTCAGGTTTCATCATTGATTTTCCCATATCCCCAAGTTATGTATTCAAGTCAGGCATTGATAAATCTGGAGTTAATGCCAACACAGGATCAAACAGGTACAGGTTTGTCTGGATAGACAACAGGAAATGTCCGTAGGGACAACAGGTCGAGTTAGTTGGCATTAGTAACATGATCAGGTAACAGGTAAAGTCATGGTACATCAGGTCAAGTCAGGTAGTATATAGATATCATGTCATGTTAAGAAATGGTATATCAAGTCATGTCAGGGGTGCACAAAGTGTCACGCGGGTGCTCATAATCAACTATAATAAGCAGGGGTACACAAAACAAGTATGGGGTACTAATGGAACAATAAAAAGGAACATTGTGATGTGGTATGCAAATAGGTATCGATTCAAACATATGGATGCACAATTATCGATTAGGGTTACATTTATAATTCCAATATTAAATAGGATGCAGTTTATTAATCATGGGGTATTACAACAACTGTAATAGGTTATAATGAGATCGTTAAATGCAGCTATATGTGATCTATTCGATGTAGATGCGGATGGATACTATATAACCTTTAAATGATAAACTAGTTAATGCACGATGTTCAATTAAATAACGTGAATGATTATATTCAATTTGATGCGGTATACTATAGTATGATATGTGACAAGATATGTTTGCATATGTTAGATATGAAATGATAAGAATGGATGCATACGGTCATTGTAACACTGTAAAACAAGTACTTTGGATGCACGGTTTGAAATTCAAATATTATATTCATTAAAATAGATGCATAAAATGTAATGTAGCATGTAGCAAGATAAATTTGCCTGAACGGATCGCAAAACGGAAGGCGTACGTAGCGTCCAATGTCGGTAACAGTCTCGATGCACACTCACGCGTACGGAACAGAACAAGGCAATGCAAGAGAGTGACCACGCTGGTTAGGAACGTCTACTGGGTCGTCTGGATCGGCGGCGGCGAGCACAGCTCTGGCGATCACCGGAAAAATGCGAATCCAAGAAATCAAGAAAAGAAGAAGAAGAAGAGGTTGGGATTTGGTGCTCTGGGGTTTGGGACAGAGGCGAAGACAGAGAGGGTGATGATGAGTCGCGGAGGCGACGGGGTCGAAGTTCCGGCGATGGTGATCGGCAACAAGAATCCAGGAGAAAAAATAAAGAGAAGAGCAAGAAGAAGAAGAGAGGAAGGGACTGGGTCGTGGTGATGCTCTGGATTCAGAGAGGAAGGGACTGGGTCATGGTGATGCTCTGGATTCAGAAAGGAAGGCGAGGGGGAGATGATGATGATGGTGTGATGAAGCTGGGGTCGCCGGAGGTGAGGGAACGGCGACGAGGTGTGCTGTGGGTTATCGGGTTGAGAGTTGCACGAGAAAGAAGATGATGCTGGTGGTTGTGGCATCGGGAGGCGAGAGGAAAGGTCGTGGCGACGGGAAAGAGTATAGGAGGCGACGATGAGGTCGTTGGCGGCGAGGTCGGGCGAGGCGGAGGTTGCTGGCGAGGGAAGGGTCGTGGAGGTTTTGGATGCAGGGAAAGGAAGAGGGTGAGAAGTAGAAGGTGGAGGTTGTGAGGACGAGGGTGAGGAGATCGGGGTCGAGGGTAGAGGCGGCGCCGGCAAGGTGGACGCAAGCGAGGTGCAGAAGTTGGGTTCCTAGGTCTCGTCGCGGTGGATGTGCAGGGGAGGAGTGAAGGCGACGGCGAGGAGGTGGTAGAAGAGAGGGGAGGAGAAGACCGAGGGTGGTGGTGGCCGAAGGTGAGGTCGGCGATGGCGAGCGCGATGACAAGACGAGGGTTTGATCGAAGAGGCGGGGAAAAATGGAAAAAGAAAAGAAGAAGATGATGAGAGAGAGGGGACGTGGGTTTTCACTGGGTTTCTTTTAAAAGAAAGAAATAAATAAATAAAGAGAGAGGGAGATATTAGAGAGAGAGAGAGAGAGAGAGCTAGATTAGAGAGAGAAAGAGGAGAGAGAGTGCGAGAGGAGAAAGAGAGAGAGAATGAACAGTATGGAGATATAGGGTTGGCGTTTTGTGAGGAGAGAGAAGGAAAGAAAGAAAGAGAAGAGAAGAGAAAAGAAAAGAAAAAGAACGATAGAGGGATAGTGGGGGCCACGGTGAGCTGTGAATAGTTAGGATTAGGATTATAAAAATTTAAAAAGATTTTTAGTTTGTTGTATAATTTAAATCGTAGATTATTTTTAATTAAAAAAATTTAGATTTTCAGGTAAATACAAATCTAGTCCAAAATACGCCCGGGTCGGGTCTAAAATTCAGATTTTAAATATGAAAAATATATACGACTTCTAAATTTTAAAATGAATGATCAGGTAATGAAAATGCATACCCCCAAGAACGGATGCACGTACGTGCTCGTGGCCATCCAAACAAGTCCGTTTCACTGAACGGGACGAGAACAAGATGCGCGGATGCTACCACGGGGCTAGGGGTATCATGCAGGCCATGCAATGTATTTTTAAAATATTTTACGTGCCTTAAAATGTTATATGGTAAAAGATGCCATGCCAGGTCAAATGCTAGTATGCGATAAAGTTGAAAATGCACAAGTCTACATAACAAGTCAGGGTAATTCATAACTATGAATCAAACAAGTTTCAAGTAAGCGGGTCGGGTCGAATGCAATGTAAAATGTAAAATACCACCCAAAACACGATAAATCAAGAAAATGCCACAAATAAGGAAATACGAGAACTGGAATAGGTATAAACGAACTAGGTTGTTACAATAACGAGAAGATGAAGTGCCCTTATTCGTTTTCCCGGGACAAAACGAAGAGATTGTTTGAGCTGGCGGTGCGCAACAGACTCATCAATTTGCCGAATCCAAAACGACCGTTGCAACCTGGTGAGGCTAATAGTCCCAATTATTGCCCCTACCATCAAATGGTAAGCCATCCAATTGAAGATTGCTTCTTCTTTAAAGGCTGGATCGAAGACCAATACCAACAGGGCAAGTTTGCGCTGTCCGAGAATTGGAAGGTGAACCCACCACGGCCACACACTCCCAAGAAGACAGACACACCGGGGGCATCATGCTCTTTCATAGAAGAAGCTCCATGGGAGGTCCCTCTTCCAGCCAAAACTAAAAGAATGCTGAAGGATCTCCAAACATGCCCGGCGATCAGGTGGAAGAATCCGCTGGAACCCGAGATTATCAAGGGAATGCTAAAACCGCGCCCAATTCCAAAAATTGGTGGTGATAGTCAAAGTGCTCACACCCAACCGTCAAAGTCTTCGAAGAAGAAGAAGAAGAAATCCAAGAAACTCGTGAAGCCTGGTGACAGGCGCACGGACCTGCAAAAGCAGATTGACGTGCTGGAAGAGTATAACCAGAAGGCGCGGACTCCAGTCACACTCCAAGAATTTCTTGGTCACGTCCTTGAGGACGGAGATGATGGAGAAAACTCGTCGGATGAATCTGAAGATTACGTGGCAAGTTACCATGTGATCTCTCACTCGTCGATAAAAGATGAAGAAGCTCCTTACACAGAGAAACTGGGGGCAGGTCCTGAGCCGGAACTTCTAGGGCCATCAGACGAAATGATTGATGCATTCCTGGATGAAGCTCTTCTTAAAAGCAAAACTACTCGAGAGCGTGAGATGGCCATATTCGAAAAAGCCAGACGCCGGCGACCGGACGAAAGGGTTGAAACACTCCCGCCAGGTCAAAGTGCATCCATCGCAAATAAAAACAGGTTCAAGATGAGGAAGTGCTTCGCCAAAGTCATATCGATGGGAATGAAGCTGCCACACTGGGTAGGGAACTCTCTTGGTGAAGCAAAAACACACCCTAGCTACTGCTCATATCATCGAAAGATTGCGCACCTCACCGAAGAGTGCAACGATTTTAAAAGATGGTGGCAGGGGCATGTTGCTCACCGACAACATTTCAAGCGGATAAAACGCAAAATTCGTCGGGAGCAAAGAAATACGACCGAGGTGCATAAAAGAACTACCAGCAACTGTTGCATGGTTAACGCTGGGGGATCGCAAATTCTCATTTTCGGGAGCAACTCTGACGAAGAAATGACTCTTGGCCCTCTCTTTAAAGAATCTACGTCGGGAAAAGAGGAAGAACCGAAGAACTGCGAGAACATTCAGCTGCGCAATCGCACGCTGCCCGAAAAAAATCTTGGGCCCTCGAACAGTGGGTCAAATAGAAAAGATAAGGGGAAAGAAAAGGTCCCTGAGGATATCATCCTTGATGACCAAGCCGTCGAAGAGCTGACAGCTAAAGACCCGCCAAAGAGAAGTAAGGTGGACTACAACGTTCTGGCACACTTGAGAAAGCTACCTTCGCAGCTATGCATTCTCGATGCCCTTCTGCTATCCAAAGAGGTGAGAGATTCATTGATCAAGGCACTACAAGAGCCCGAGCAATTCCAAGCTTTCCTCGCCGAAGAAAAGATGAAGGACGAGCTGGAAGAAGTGCATACGGCCGATATCACTTTCGGCGATGAAGATCACCTCCTTGGGACATGTGAGCATAACCGTCCTCTTTATATCTCCGGATACTGTCATGATATCAAGATAGGCAAAATCCTGGTTGACAATGGGTCTTCCGTCAATCTCCTCAACATGAGAGTGTTGAAGGAAATCTGCATGAGCGTTCAGCACCTCACTCGCGATAAAATCACCATCTCCGGATTTGACTATCAGTCATCACGGACGCTTGGGTTTGTAATATTGACACTACGCTTTGGGCTGCTTGTCACGGACATTAAGTTCATGTCATCGACGCCAAGACATGTTACAATGCTTTGCTCAGAAGGCCTTGGTTACACGAGTACAACATTATCCCTTCTACACAACATCAGTGTATGAAGTATTTCAAGGATAGTCTCGAGTATACCGTAACAGGGGAGTTGAAACCCATTCTCCGTGAACAAAGTCCGAAAGTACGAAGATGCAAAATACTTCTTACCAGATTTTGAGGACACGGAAAGATGTTGCAAACCGAAGAACAAAGCTATCACCACTATTCCGGTCTTCGGGAGTGATACCGAGGAGGAAAAAGAGATAGTTTATTCAGGGTCGCCCCAATGCAACAACCCGGGACCATCCACCCCTATGTTGATCTTCGGCAGCGACTCGGAAGATGAGGTCAACGCTATATTTTTCGCTCGGCCGTCAATACAAGCCTTCGTTGGCGATAATCAGAGTTTGCAAATTACCATGGTTCCACAAGAACATTACAAAGATCTTGATGCACTTGAAACTTATAGTGTGCAGGAACTGCAAACATTCTACGTCCCTCCCAGGCGAAGAGATGAAAAGACGATCCTATTCTACCGATCCACGGAAACCAAAGTGGAAAAAGAAATTTAGCATCGTGCGGATTCTACACTTGACAGGCTCCAGCCCATTCGTCTGCCTAGATATTACACGGAAGGCTTGAAAAGGCTATTGAAGCGCCAAGGGGTACCCTTCAGACAGACTACTCGACATGCTCGATTCTACAACAGGATTTGGGACGTCCCCAGAACTCAGCGAAAGTTGCCCAACGGGAAAATGGAAACGGTCGGGCTTGGATATGTCCAATCCAAGAAACGGGAACGAGTCCATGGTAGCTACATCATACATAACTTCGATGAAGAAGGAGACGCCCTGTCAGAAGACGCTGACCCTGAACCAAAACGAGATCCTACCATCAAAATGCCGAGTCCGTCGTTTGAAGAACGGATGGATAAGCTAATAAAGGAAGCGGGGCAAAAGGTCCGGGATGACCATAACCGTGAAATGGCCATTTATGAGAAAGCCAGGACGCAGCGCCTCCTTCAGCAGGCCGTGGAGAATGACAATGCTCCTCATCGCCGGCCCGTCATACAAAAGATTCGGCGCAGAGGCAAAAATAAACCAGAGAACGGAAAAAACGTTCGACAGCAGCCAAGCGGGTCTGAGAAGCCACGCGAGCAAGAGTCGAACAGCCGGGATCCGTCCCTTATAAAGAAGATGGGTCGGGAATATTCTTTTCCCCAAGATAATACAAAGAAGATATTCAATCTCGTCGTAAAGCATCAGATGATGACACTCCCGGAGTCCAAGCATCCCGAGCAAGCGAATGAGGTCTCCCACCCAGACTATTGCTCTTACCACCAAGCAATAGGGCATCCCCTCGAAGACTGCTTCACCTTCAAGAACCAGGTTGAAGACCAATATCAATAAGGCAGGTTCGCTCTATCTAGCAGCTGGAACGTAAGCCCGCCACAGAAGCATGAACCAAAAGTGACGTGTATAACGAAAGTAGAACTAGATCAACATCGATCTTGGAAACGATCTCGTACTTGCCACGTGATAACGCTGTCAAAAGAAGAGCCTGAGAATACGGATGACCTCCCCAGGTGCTTCGAAAACGATGATGACGAGATAATCTCAGAGTTTCCACCGGCGCCAAAAGAGCTGGAAGATGGAATACATACTACAGCAGATAACCTCAAGAAAATTGATTTGGGGACGGCAAGTGACCCGCAGCCGACGTTCGTCAGTGAGCTGTTGTCTGAAGAAAGGGTGGCTACGCTAAAGGACGTGCTCATGCAGCATAGAGATTGCTTTGCATGGAACTATTTAGAGATGCCGGGACTCGATCCATAGATTGCTGTCCACAGATTGGTGATTTCTTCAGATGTCAAACCGATCAAACAAACGCCGAGAAGAATGCGGTTCGAGCTTGAAATGAGCATCAACGCCGAGGTCAAGAAGCTAATCGACTCCGGCTTCATCCAAGAGGTTCAATATCCTGACTGGATCGCCAATATCGTCCCGGTGATGAAGAAAAATGGGACGGTGTGCATATGTGTGGACTTTCGGGATCTCAATAAAGCCTGCCCGAAGGACGACTTCTCAGTACCGGTCACCGAGCTGATGATAGATAACACATCCACTCACGAAGTCTTCTCCTTCATGGATGGCTCACCAGGATACAATCAGATAAAGATGCATCCTGAGGACCAGAAGCATACTGCTTTTTGGACCCCTTTAGGCATATTTTGCTAAAAGGTGATGCCTTTCGGTCTAAAGAACGCCGGTGCCACCTATCAGAGGGCCATGATGAAGATTTTCGATGACCTCATACATGAAATCATCGAATTCTATATCGACGACCTCATGGTTAAAAGAAAATCATACGAGGAACATTTAGAGCATCTGAAGATCGTGTTTCAGCGCCTTCGGAAATACAACTTGAAGATGAACCCTCTCAAATGCGCGTTCGGAGTTTCCTCGGGCAAATTCCTAGGATTCATCGTACGACATCGAGGCATCGAGATAGACCCGTCGAAGATCAAGGCGATTATGGAAATGCCCCCGCTAAGAACTCTCAAACAGCTACGGTCTCTCCGAGGAAAGCTCGCGTATATCAGGCGATTTATAGCCAATCTCTCAGGCAAGTGCCGTCCTTACAGTCACTTAATGAAGAAGGGAACTCCGTTCATCTGGGATCACAAATGCCAAAGCGCACTGGACGAAATCAAGCAATACCTGCAGAATCCGCCAGTACTGGCCGCTCCCATTAAAGGAAAACCTCTCATCCTGTACATAACAGCCTTCGAAGGTTCTTTAGGCACGCTGTGGGCACAAGAAAACGACCAAGGGAAAGAGAGAGCCCTTTATTATCTGAGTCGAGTTTTACTGGGGGCAGAAAGCAATTACTCTCCCATCGAAAAACACTGCTTGGCGTTGATCTTCGCGATAACAAAGCTTAGACACTATGCGTTGGCACATGAGATCCATCTCATATCGAAGGTGGATCCTCTCAAATATTTAATGTTAAAGGCTATATTAACGGGACGACTCGCTAAATGGGCCCTGCTCTTGATGGAGTTCTCGATAACTTATCGACCCCTCAAGGCAGTGAAAGGCCAGGCCATCGCCAACTTCCTCGCTGAGCATCCGATACCTGCCGAATCTCGCTTGAACTGCGAATTGCCAGACGAGCACGCGTTTGACACAATCGACAGTGAGAGAAGAGAGAATGATACCCAATGGGAACTCTACTTCGATGGAGCATCTTCCGTGAAAAAGCGCAAACAAAGCACCCCCATTATCAAATCAGGGGTAGGCCTCATCTTCGTGACTGCACAACGAGGGATAATGCGCTTTGCCTTCTCCTTAACAGAACCGAGGACGAACAATGAAGACGGATATGAAGCTTTAATAGCAGGTCTTGAGATCGCTATTGACATGGGAATTGAAAACCTCCTCATAAATGGAGACTCCCAACTAGTCATTAGTCAAGTAAACGGCGACTATCAAACATGCAAACCAGAATTGGTGAAATATGGCGAGAGAGTGCAACAGTTGATGACTCAAGTTCCCTCCTACATTCTGGAAAGCATACTGCGTGCGGAAAATAGCAAAGCGGATGCGTTAGCCAAACTCGCTAAGGAACTAGCTGACGAAAACCTCGATGACGTGAGGATCGTTGTACAAAGCCGTCGGGTTCTTGCACCAGCAGAAATATCTCCGGAGTCGTCCGAAGAAAAGGGAGCGACCGAGCAAACGGCCCTGCAAATAAAAGACCAGGAAAAGGCTATGGATTGGAGAGAAGTCTTTGTAGACTACTTCAAATCCCGTCGAACGCCCGAAGATGCATCCTTGAGACATCAGCTCACGAAACAAGCTCTTTCTTTTGCCTTCGTCAATGATACTTTGTACAAGAGGTCATTTGATTCTCTGTGGTTAAGATGCCTGGGACCTGAAGAAGCAAAAAGAGTCGTCTAAGAAACTCACGACGGACTTTGCGGTTCTCACCAAGCCGGCCCGAAGATGAAGCTGAAGATCAAAAGGATGGGCTATTATTGGCCCACGATGATCCAGGACAGCCTCGAATACGCGAAGTAATAGCACTCGCGCCAGATTCACGGGGACTTTATCCATCAGCATTCAAATCCACTGCATCCAAAGGTGGCTAGCTGGCCGTTTGAAATGTGGGGAACTGACATAATCGGTCCCATCGAACCAGCATCATCCAGAGGACATCGATTCATTTTGGCGACAACTGATTACTTCTCCAAATGGGCAGAAGCAGTACCGCTGAGGAAGGTGAAGACGGAGAATATCCTCCATTTCTTTAAGACGCACGTCATTTATCGATTTGGAACTCTGCGACGGATCATCTCCGACAACGGGCCAGCCTACAGAAGCCACAATATCAGCCGCTTCGCACAACATCATAACATAGACTGGAGATACTCTTCAGTCTATAATCCTCGAGCTAACGGTCTAGTTGAGGCGTTCAATAAGACCTTGACAAAGATCATGAAAAAGACGGTGTCTCGAAATAAGAAGGACTGGCATGAGAGACTGTATGAAGCTCTCTAGGCGTATCGAACTACGTTCAAAATGGCCACGAACACAACGCCGTACGCATTGGTATTCGGTGCGGAAGCGGTACTCCCCCTCGAGATAAAGTTATTCTCTCTACGAGTGGCGGTTCATTACGAGCTAACAGACGAAGAAAATGCTCACCTTCGACCTGAGGAGCTCGATGCCCTTGATGAAACCCGGCTCAAAGCGCAACAAAATCTGGAGGCTTATAAAGCAAAGATGATGCGTTCATATGAGAAATTGACTGGGCCGAGAACTTTCTGCCAAGGCGAACTCGTGCTAGTGGTCAAAAGACCTATGATCCCTAATCGTGCCAAACGGGGGAAATTCGAGCCGAACTACGAAGGCCCGTATATCATAGACAAAGTCTACCAGGGTGGAGCCTACCTACTCATGGACATGCATGGTGAAAGACCTTTCAGGCCAATAAACGGTCGCTTCCTAAAGAAATACTATGCCTGACGAGTCATGGCCTAGGTCAATGATAGATGACGACGCCTATGTCCGCTCGCTATATTCCTAAGCCCAAACTCTATAAGTAGTAGCCGGTTTGCGGACCGAAACGTCCTTAAACTAACAATAGACCACTATATCCTAAAACTGGCTGTTGACCGAGACGTCGATAAAACTACCGTAGACTGCAGCATCCCAAGGCTGACACAAAAAAAATAATTAAAAAAACAAAAAAAACGGTATGTCCATAAGCAAAATGGGTACGGATGAAAACCCGAAAGGGCTCCGTGAGTAAAAACAACAGGGCCACCGGCGAGTTTTTATGAAAACCCGAAAAGGCACGATCTCGTTAAAAAAAACTTACAAGGTCCTCTCGATCTTGTGAGGAGAAACCACCTGCGTGAGATCCTTACGACTCACAAGGGAGCAACACACTTAGGGATCTCCACGATTGCTAAGGAGAAATTACACTTGCGAGATCGTCACGACTCGTAAGGAGAACCCTCTTATGAGACCCTCACGGCTCATAAGATTCAAAGGTCTTAAGCTACAGGGATCTGAACCTGTTCTTAAGCGGCCACCACAACCTCCAATACTGCCTTACAAGCGGCTCAATGCTGACCCTTGTATACAATCCACGGGCGCGAATAAAAATTTCCCTAACAAAGTCCCATCCGTGACTAGGGATATGTTTGCATAGTGAACCCCCCTTGTAAGCCCTCTCAACTTATAAGGAGAAAGCACTCTTGTAAGATCCTTACAACTTATAAGAGACAATGCACTTCAGAATCCTCACGATCCCTGAGGAAAAAACACACCTACGAGATCCTCGCGACTCGTAGGGAGAAATACCTTTATGAGACCCTTACGGCTCATGAAGTCAAAAGCCTTAGTCGACAGGATCCTAACCCTGTCTACTAAGCCACCTTTGTTCGACATTGACGAAGGCAAATGATGATTTGCTCCTGGCAATATCCCAGTTGTAGCGGTGCTGATGCCGAAATCAGTGTCTAATTCCAAGCTTGCAGCAAAAAGCCAGCGAGCCACACATGCATACGAAATAGCCGAAATGATGGGGCAACTTGCAAGAAAATTAGCAAGTAAAAATGTATGCATACAAAAATAGCCGAAATGATTGGGCAACTCGCAATAAAAAGCAGCGAGTAAAAATAAAACAAATACCCAAAATGATTGGGCACCGCGAAAAATAGCCGAAATGATTGGGCAATCGCGACCCTCGCGATATAAAAGCTGAAATGATAGAGCATCGCGGAAAAGAAAAAAAAATTTGAAAAAAAATGAAATTTATGCCCTACATATGATATCACATCAATCCCTGTATACAATCTAGGGGCGCAAACAAAGAAGGAATCACACCTTCTCTCCCCAGGCTCCATTAGAAGAAGAAGCCAAATCTCAATGGTTCACAGACAGCCTGGAGATCATCTCAATATCCGTCTCATTTCAACAGATACGACATCAACAAATCGGGGCTGCGGCAAATTTCCCAGTTTCATGACTCGACGATGCACAAACAACCGAGAGTCAACCTTTCCTGGTCACGTGGAACACAGCCTATGTCAATCCTGACCCTGTGGGAAACGTTCAGAGCGGATCCTGGTCCTAGCAGAATACGGCTATGTCAATCAGACCCCGTGGGAAGCATCCAGAGCAAATTCCTGGTCACATGGAACACGACCTATGTCAATCCTGACCCGTGGGAAACGTCCAGAGCGGAGCCTGGTCCTCGCAGAACACGGCTATGTTAATCAGACCCCGTGGAAAGCATCCAGAGCAAATTCCTAGTTACGTGGAACGTGGCCTATGTCAATCCTGACCCGTGGGAAGCATCCAGAGCAAATTCCTGGTTACGTGGAACACGGCCTATATCAATCTTGACCCCGTGGGAAACGTCCAGAGCGGATCCTGGTCCTCGCAGAACACGGTTATGTCAATCAGACCCCGTGGGAAGCATCCAGAGCAAATTCCTGGACACGTGGAACACGACCTATGTCAATCCTGACCCCATGGGAAACGTCCAGAGCGGAGCCTGGTCCTCGCAGAATGCGACTATGTCAATCAGACCCCATGGGAAGCATCCATAGCAAAATTTCTGGTCACGTGGAACACGGCCTATGTCAATCCTGACCCCGTGGGAAACGTCCAGAGCAGAGCCTGGTCCTCGCAGAACACAGCTATGTCAATTAGACCCTGTGGGAAGCATCCAGAGTAAATTCCTGGTTATGTGGAACGCGGCCTATGTTAATCCTGACCCGGTGGGAAAAGTCCAGAGCGGAGCCTGGTCCTCGCAGAACACGGCTATGTCAATCAGACCCCGTGGGAAGCATCCAGAGCAAATTCCCGGTTACGTGGAACACGGCCTATGTCAATCCTGACCCCGTGGGAAATGTCCAGAGCGGAGCCTGGTCCTCGCAGAACACGGCTATGTCAATCAGACCCCGTGGGAAGCATCCAGAGCAAATTCCTGGTTACGTAGAACACGGCCTATGTCAATTCTGACCCCGTGGAAAACGTCCAGAGCGGATCCTGGTCCTCACAGAATACGGCTATGTCAATCAGACCCCGTGGGAAACATCCAGAGCAAAATTCCTGGTTACGTAAAACGCAGCCTATGTCAATCTTGACCCCGTGGAAAACGTCCAGAGCGGAGCCTGGTCCTCACAGAACACGGCTATGTCAATCAGACCCCGTGGGAAGCATCCAGAGCAAAAATCCTGGTTACGTGGAACACGGCCTATGTCAATCCTGACCCCGTGGGAAACGTCCAGAGCGGATCCTGGTCCTCGCAGAACACGGCTATGTCAATCCTAACCCCATGGGAAGCATCCAGAGCGGAGCCCGGTCCTCGCAGAACACGGCCTATGTCAATTCAGACCCCGTGGGAAGCATCCAGAGCAAATCCTGGTCTCATAGAACACGGCTAAAGTCAAGCTTGACCCCGTGGGAAATGGCCATAGTAACCCCTGACCCCGTGAAATGCGGATAGTGTCAACCTCATCCATCACTTACAGGTCTTCACGACCTGTAAGGGAGAAAACTCTTTTGTGAGATCCTTACGACTCTCATAAGAAAACGCACTTAGGAATCCTTACAATTCCTAAGGAGAAATTACACCCACGGGATCCTCTCGACCTGTAGGGAGAAAATTCTTTATGAGACCCTCATGGCTCATAAAGTTGAAAAGTCTTAGGAGGCAGATCTTAACCCTGAATCCTAAGCCATCGCTGTCCTACAGAGAAATCAAAATAAACTATTCACAAAATGCATTTACTAAAAGGGACACACCATCATGAAGCAAAATATGTCTTTTATTCAGGAATCAAAATGAATACAAAGTATAATTTATGAAAGAATAAAAGAAAATATACTCTCATTCAGGAGTATGTACAAAAGAAGAATAAAAAATTATATGCAATTCTTCAAGCCGGCGGACAATTCAGTAGATTTGCCAGTTCACCCCTTTTCCGCTGGGCCTCGGCTTCATGATTCATTATCGTCAAAAGACGGGCCTCCGCTTGAGCCTGTTGGGCCTGGTATGAGGTAAGCTGGCCTTCAAGCTCTTTTTCAGTAACCTTATGGGCTTCGACCATTTCACGAGTAAAAACGGCGGCTTTATCAATGGCTACTACCTCCTTGATAGCCTCTTGAAGCACCCGCCAAAGTTCATATGCCCTAGTGGTCTTGGCCGTAAGATTGGCTTGAAGCTCCCTCAGCGCTTTGGAAGCCAGCTCCCTCTCCGAAAACTTGCGGCTGAGCCTCTTCTCGCATGATATCATGTTCGCAGCACATCGCTTAATCAACCCCTATAAGCTCGCCTTCGCGGCCACAACCTCTGAAGGAAAGCTTTTACACTCAAGAATATGCAAGCAAGCCTCCACCTGCCGACAAAACTCAACCCAGACTTGCACCAATGTTTCACTATGGTAGGTGGCAAGAAAGGGAAGAGAGTCGTTGGCTTCAGCGGCAAACGCTTCGGCCGTGATCAGACTGCCAGCGCGAAGGTCTTCAATAAGGGCTGACAGGGAGTGGAGACTTAGTTTTGCCATCCGTTTCGAGGCACGTAGAGCATAGGGACCGGGTGGCATGATGATGCGATATTCCAGCGTGGTAAGAACTGGAAAAACTGTTCAGGTTTATAAACAGTCAGCGAAACTTGTAAGCAAAGAGCAAATGGAACAATGTTGAGACTTTACTTACCCACAGTCATGTAAGAGGGGTCTGAAGGCTCCTCAGGCCCGTCAAGAATCTCAACCTCGTCATCAGCTTTCAGAACTGTAGAAGACATCAATGTCATTATATGAAATAATAATAACGTCGTGAGGAGAGGGCAAACGACACTAACCTTGCCCGGAAGAGAAGACGATACGTTGAGGAGATATCGCCTGCGGAGCGGCCATCTCCAACAGGCGCTGAAAAGACTTCCTGGGAGATAGATCGGCAATAGACGCCGCTAATTCGCACAATTCTGAAAAGACAGAAGGGTTCAGATAATGGAGAGATTATTAATGTAAAATATAGAATGCTACCTTTGATGCTTCTCCCATCCTGGGCTGGAGGGATAGCAGCTTCGTCGGCCTCCTCCATGCCCCCGGGCACATCATCGGGGACGCGGGCCAGTGTAATGACTTCTGAGCAAGGAGCAGTGGCCGCCAATGCAGGCTCCAGCGGAAGGACAGTAGCTTCGACTATCTGTCCCCTAATCTCCGAGCCGCCCCCAGAAAGATCCATTGAATCAGCGACCAACAAAGATGTCTCTCCCGGGGGAGCAAGCACTTGGGGAGCGGGAATCACCGAGGGAAGCTCTATCGCAGGAGCAACGGTTGCATCGACCCCCTCCACACTGATTAGTATTTCATTGGGGATATTGGCGGAGTCTACACTCAAAGTACGACTCGAACTCAGATCCTCCGCCATCGCCAAAGTCCCTGCAAAGTTTGTACGAGGATAAGGACATATATATATATATATATGAGCAATACAAAATATTGCAAAGAGATACATGAACATACCGATGCGCAAAGGAGCCTCTAGTATGGCTTGTTCAAGCCGACACTCCTTCCTGAGGAGGTATGCTCGCCGAGATTCGATAGTAGACTCATGGCCACTGGTCCACAATGAAAGTGCATCTTCGGCGTCGGCTGAAACAGCCTTCTTAAGGCCCTTTCACCCCATTCTTCCAAAGGGCCTATAAATAGCCGCCGTATCGATGGAGGGTCTTCGTAAAAGATGACGACAGGGTAAGGCCTTTTCGGGATCCTTATATTCTCGGATTCGTCTTGTGAACGTCCGATAGCCTCAGCCAATTGTGCGGCTTCCTCGGCAGATGAACCCGGGAAAAGTAGACCACCATCTAATTCCTGCATGGCTAGTGGTTTGTCTTGGAGGATAGGCTCAGATTCCACTAAAGAGTCGAGCAGATTGGTGACCGTATTCTTCCGCCTGTTGGGCCTAGAACTAACCGCCGAAGACGATCGCTTCCTTCCCCTTGGTGCTTTGGTACGGCGTTGACCCATTTCGCCTTCAATGTCCTCACTTGGCGGTGCTACCGATGATGACACGGCCATTGCTGACGCCGCAGCTGATGGCACTGCTATTGGCGCCCTATTGGCCCTTGATTGAGCTCTAGTATGTAGTGGCATGCCAGCTGTGGGAGTTAAATCCACTTCCGCCGCCTCCGGGATAAGCACGACGCTGGTATCTTTCAAGGGAGGGCAAACCGCTGCACGCAGTTGCAACGGAACTCCCATGGCCTAGATCAAAGTGGGAGCCCTATATCCGAGGAGCACCCTCCTCTCCTCGGTAATAATTGGACTGACTCGGTGGAGGTACCAGCCCGGGAATGACCCCACACATCGAGGAATATGATCAGCTTCAGGAATCATGAAGCGGGAACTAGTGTTCAGCCGCATGAAGTGATGAGCGGCGTCACGAACAACTTCTGACGACGGGTTAGGGTCCACTATAAATGCCTCAAAGGGGATGCCCTGGTCATATCCGAGTTGCCGAGCAAAGCGGTGTGGGTTGTACCGCATAAAAAGGGCCGCACCGTTCTGACGAAATACCAGATAACCTGGTCTGATCGAATATAGATGCATGGCTTCCCTGGGCTTCAGAGAAGGTACCCCCTCTTTCGACGAGTCACAGAGCTGTTGAACCGGTCCTGAGGGAGCAGAGAGGACTCGATCGTTGAATACCATCCCACCTGTATTGGCATAGGGATTAACCAGCACGCGAATAGCCCCAGACTGAGTCGGGTCGGGAGCAGAAGCGTCCACCAGCCGCATGAGTCGCGGAAAAGTGTAAGCGTCATAAAAGCTGGGTCTTTGGTGCACAGCAAATGCCCCCAGCACATGCATCTCAATCCAGGACGTAAAGTAATGAAGAGAGAAGTTTACCACATCTACGCCTGGGGTTGAGGTATTAGCAGCAGCGCTTAGCCCATGATACAGATGCGCCAGCCCCGCAATACCCACAGCTAGTCGCGTCCCCTCGGCAATGCGATGAGCGGGGTAAATAACTGAGGCTCTCATGAAACGACGATGCATGGGAATGGCAAACCAACTGAGCCAGACACTAATGAAGCCCACGAAGAAAGTCTCCTCATCCATACCAGGAGCTGCGATCAACTCGAAAGATACCGCTGATATGATGGGAATGTAGAATTGCGGCAAGTCATCTTCTTTAGTCGGCCGTTTATTTAAACCGAATCTAAATGGGTCGTTGATATTCGCAAACTTCGGAGCCGTCTTTGATAGGACATCTTCGCGAAGGAAGCAGGCGATAAAGCTTTTAAAAGTGACGCCTTGCTCCTCTGACTCTGTGAATAGCTTCTCAAAAATACTCAGGGTCTTGATCAAACTTGAGCGCTTGTGGCGGACGGCATTCTCGGTCGACAGGCCGTCAAGCATGGCAGGCTCGGTTTTGAAGACATACTCATTGGGAGGCAGTAATTCTTCATAGAGTGTCCCCCTAACCGGCAACCCTGAGATTTCGCGAATCTCCTCCAGGGAAATTGAAACTTCGCGGTCCCTAGGAAAAAGGTGTTGGTGGTAAGATTCCATTGGTTTAAGAAGGCCTTAACCCACTAGACATGAGAAGACCGGTAGTGGAAAAGAGATGCATATATCGCCTGATAGAGTCCGACCCTCTGCAGTCGCACACGATGGGCGGACAGGATATAGCGGGCCCAGAGAAGGTAGCCCATGGGATGTCGAGGGGTAAACCCTATCTTGTAAATCTGTCCCTATGGCTGGGCTTCATCTTGGCAAATGCGGCGCCCTAAAATTTCTATAGTCGACACAGGATGGTTCGGAATACCAGTTGTTGATGACTCAAGCCGTCCTATAGGGGTCCAATTCAGCATCTCCACAGCAAAGGCGGTCCGTGGATGATCCATCAGCAGGAATGGATAGGTAGGCTCCGTCGGTATCTCGCAAAGAAAACTGCGGCGACCGCGGATGATGTGACCGTACCAGGTCCCCCCATAAAAGTAGATTGGTGTAGTTCGGGTCATGAGCCCTGATCATCGCCATCACCTCTTCGTCAGACGGTGACTGATGAAAGGCAGCCTACGAGCGGGTGAAAGGGAAGTATGGAACAGAAGTTATTGTGCCTGAAATAAAAGAAGGGGGAAACTGTTAAGCGAGGCCAACACGTGTATATATATATATATATTTATAAATGTAAATATATAAAAAGATCGTGGAAGAAAGCGACAAAGGACTTATTTTATGGGACCATTAGTTACAAAACACATGGGTCCTACAAAATCAAAATGGCGGCTCACTAATAATGAGGCCAAGCAATCATCATGAGAATAAAGAGAAGATTCTCAATGAATTCAAATGACTCCACACAATCCCCCAAAAAAGAAACCTATCTTGGACTCTGCGAAAATCAAGCAGAACAGGGGAATTAAATTCCCAGAAAACTCTACCGCAATTCATTTTTTTTACAAAGAACAACTCAGGGCAAGAAAACCCCAAGAAGCTCTCTGGGAAGAACTGAATTTTTTATAGGAATTAAATTCCTTTTGAATAGAGGAATTAAATTCCCAGAAAATATTTTTTAGAGCCAAAACTCTTTGGAATGAAATTAAATTCCAGAGAGAAGACAAGCATCACCATCGATCCCTGAAGATCAGAGAAGCCCTAAGAGGTTTATTATTTAAAGATTGAGCAGTTTTCTTTGTAAAAGAACTTTAAAAAATGGGTTCTTGTTAAAGGGAAAAACCCTTGGTGTGGATTTAAAATCTAAATTTTTACAAGGAGTTCCTCAGCCGTTCAAGATTCTCACCTGAAAAAAGGAAATTTTTGTTGACAGAGTTAAACTCTGGAAATATTTTGAATCAGAGAACTAAGCTCTGGGAAAGAGAATTAAATTCTCAGATGAAAAACAAGCAAGGAAGGAGATGGAAAAAGTGGAGGCGCTTCTGAAGGGATTCTTGCATTTATAGGATGTGATGGGGAACGGTTCATCTCCCCTATTCCCTAGACAGATCCAACGGTCTCAAAGGTGACAGCGTTGCACCCACATGCAGACACGTGAGAACAATGCTATGGGGGCATTTGTTCCCTGATAAAATATCATGAAATACCCCAATGGGGTATCACGTGCTCACACGTGACCAAGGGTCATGTGTTGACACGTGATGGGTTCCTGTGATCTCTACTTTATAGAATTAAATTCTAATCAAACAAAAATATAACAAAATAGCCAGAAAATACCCCAATGGGGTATCACGTGCTCACACGTGACCAAGGGTCACGTGTTGACATGTGATAGGTTCCTGTGATCTCTGCTTTATATGATTAAATTCTAGTCAAACAAAAATATAATAAGACAATAAATAAAAACTCCAATAGGGACATCACGTGCTCACGCGTGACCAAAGGTCACATGCTAACACGTGATGATTCCTTAGCTCTGTTAAAAGGCAGAATTAAATTCTGAATAAAATGTTTAATCAAGAGGGTCACATGCCAACACGTGACAGGCTCTTAAGCCTTTTAATCAATAGAATTAAATTCTATTTTAATAATCAAATAATGGGGTCACGTGTCAACACGTGATAGACTTTTAAAAGCCTTCTGAACTAATAGAATTAAATTCCAATTAAAAGAAATCGAAGACCCTAACTGGGAAAATATTTCTTTAAATCTTTCCAAACAAAAAAGATGGTGCTCTGTAAAATAGAGCACCGTTGGATTAAAAATCCAATGGTGATTAAAAATCACCAATTTATGCGGAGATTTTATACAAGGAAAGATTCCCCTGAAATTCACCAAGAATAACAAACAGAATATCTTCTGGATTAAAAATCCAATGGTGAATAAAATTCACTGAGTGATCTAAAAGATCATGTTGGTTACAAAAACAACCAAAATCTTTCAATGAAAGATTGGCTAAACAAATTGATTCTTTTCTTTTTCCTATAAATAGGAGCTAAGAAGAGAGGAGAAGGGATCTTGGAATTTTGATTTTCTGGAGAAAAAACAACAACAGAGATAAAAGAGAGGAGAATTTAATTCTCAAGAAAAGAAACCCTAGGTGAGAAAGGGGAAAGAGATCTAAGCTCCATAAAATAAAAAGAGAATTTAATTCTCAATCTAAGAGTTTAAATCTTCTGCAAAAGAACTTAGTTCTTCCTCTGGTTAAAGATCTGCAGAAGCAAATCTCCTCACAAGTTGAGAATTTAATTCTCATCGGGGAGATTCTGTCATGCAGATCCAAAACTTAGAGGGAGAATTGAGTTTAGAGAATTTAATTCTCTCAAATTCATAGGAATTTAATTCCTCCAAATAAAACTAGGGTTTAACCCTATATGAGAATTTAATTCTCCTAATGTCATAGGAATTTTTATTCTCCCAATGTCACATGAATTTTAATTCTCCTAATGTCACATGAATTTAATTCCTCCCAAATAAAACTAGGGTTTAACCCTATATGAGAATTTAATTCTCCCAAATTCACAGAAATTTAATTCCTTCAAGACAGAACTAGGGTTTAACCCTATATGAGAATTTAATTCTTCCACATACACAGGAATTTAATTCCTCTAAAACATAATTAGGGTTTAACCCTACAGAGAATTTAATTCTTAAAACAAAGAGACTTGGAAGCTCTCCATGCACGTAAAGAACTTGATCATGTGGTAACACGTGACCCCTTCCCCTCAATGAGTAAAAAAAGGAAAGAATAAGAATAGGTCACGTGCTCCTACGTGACCCCCTGAAACAGATCCCTTAAAATGAGAAAGAAAAACTTGGAGGCAATGCCTCACGTGTTCCTACGTGACTCTCAAAATAAAAGGAACAAATCCAAACGCAGAATCGATTTTGGGCGCCTTCACGTGTCCCCACGTGACCCCTAATAAACATTTTAATAAATCAATGCATGGGTGATTATCACATGCCCACACATGATGGCTTTGAAGATTTAAGTGTTTGACACCTTTGAATACTCTGAGAACAAAACAAAGGAAGACTGGTCCCCACCTTCAGAGGCCTCACATGGCTCCACGTGACCAATTCAATTTTAGTGTTTAACACTATTTTTGAGCGTTTTGTCCTTAGTGTTTAACACTATTTTAAGCACATCACGTGGGAACACGTGACCATCAAATATATGTTAGTGTTTAACACTATATTCAAATCAATCCTAGCTTAAATTGGCTAAGTCCTTCTGAGGCAAGACTTCTCTTTTTACTGAGTCTCGAGTACATCCTTGCCTTCCAAAATTGATCATTCTATATGGCATATGAGTGCTCAGTACTCAACAAAAGATAAAATGTTGTCAGAACCCCTGTTTAGCAGTGCCAAATAATAGGGGGTTGAACCCAGACAAATGTTTAATGGTCCAACAAAGGGCCAACATTTCAAACTTAATTGGACTTAGCCCAAATTGGCCATAAGTCTTCAATTCAGATTTAACTGAGCCAATGTGCTCATAATCTAATTAATTGATCTTAGTTCCAAATTGGACTGTAGATCTCCCAATCAACTTTGGTTCAAGGGTACATCTCTGAACTCCTTTGATATTTGTCATTGCCTTCAACATCTTCAGAGAGGTGACGGGTCCCAACAACCACACATTTCACAGACTATGATGTCTTTAAACTGGACTGTGGGGTCCTTAAACTCATGGACTATGTTGTCCTTAACGTCGGACTGTGGGGTCCCATTAAACCCACGGATTATGGTGTCCTTAACTTTGGACCGTAATGTCCTTAAACTAACGATGGACCGCAAAGTCTCTAAACTAAACAACAGAGCCCGAATGCTCTCTTGTTGGATCTAAACGATCCTGCTAAGTTGATCTTAGCCTAAAAATTAGACTAACGTATCCTTAACAAACGTTTAAGTTGATCTTAGTCTCAAATGAGATTAACGTATCCTTAAACCCAACCTCCAAATCCAAATTTAAGAAAATACGGATTTGGACGAATCCACGCCCTATGGGTGACGACATAAATTAGACTCTGTATACAATCCATGGGCAACCAAAAACAAAAACAAACACCCACGTCACGAAGTGACCATTTGGAGAAGGAGAAAGTGGTTACCATGATGCAGTAGCGTAATTAACCGCAGGGGCTTGCGCCTGCAGGGAAGGCGTCCCCACAATCAAAAACCCCTCAACGAGGGGGGATCTAATGAAGTATGCTACATCGGCCGCATCCGTTTAAACTTTCGATACATGGTGTCATAAATCAACTTGGCATCTTCGGAGAGGTGGACGGATAGCACCAATTAGTATCTGCCCCGAAATTCAGGCAAGACGGACCTGCGCGGTCGTGTCTTCCCGGTTTTCGGCGGTGAACAAGGTCCATGTGCCCAACTACAAGTTGACAGCTACATTTTTTTGAGGAAAATTCTGATTTTCAGTTGCCTGTAACTTGTGTCAGGTTGCATGTAACTTTTATCATGATTTGTGTTTTATTGATTTTTCCTTAAATGACTAAGCATTAAATGCTCTAACCAAGCCATCCCCCCACCCAATTCACTACTAACCAAGCCATTTCCCTCTAAATTCACCGTTTCCCTCCAAAAACCCTATGTTGCCAACAAAATAAGAATTATCACATTCATATTCTCCATTATCCATTATCTTCTCTCATTTACTACATCCAACAAACCAAATCTTATTTACTCTCTTGTTCATTGAGGATGGCTCAAACTTGAACATTAATATATTTTGTGAGTGGATCCAATGGGAAATGTTCGATCTTAACCATCTCGGAGGCGACAACATGGTTCGAATTGAAAGGAATAATCTCGTTTTAACTTGATATACCGGTTGATAAGTTAAAATTTTTATACAAAATTGATAAATATGGTGATCATATGGTTAGGATGATGACCTAATATGACTGTGTAAATATGGTCTGTATCTATCAAGTGACGAACGAGAAGGTCATCCATATGCAAGTTGTTAGTTATATGTATGCCCTAGCGGCCATTACTGTACATGTGATGTATATTGTAGTGGATGCTTGGACATATATAGGGAGGACTTTCTTACCCGACATGATAGTATGCTATCTGGTTGCTCTTTATCTTAACATGTTGACTTGTATAAGTGATGTTGTCTTACTTTCACATGTTGATAAATCCCTTAGGATGTGTACTTGACTACCAGGACTATGATGGAGATCATACTAGTGGGGCCAAGGGTAGTCCACAAGTACACCCTATAATTGTTCCTAGTCATGGGAGTATCGAGACAGGGCATCGATACTCCAGAGTAGACTAGCGTATACGCTTCTCGACCCATATGATGGCGTTGGATGATCCCACATCCATTGCTGTTTGACATCAGAGAAGGTACACGGGTGCTCAGTGGAGACTGGGTACACTGAACAGACTCGCCGAGAACTCCTAGATGGTATTATACCTATCATCAGATAGCAGTTCTCTGGTGGCACTGGTACAGGTTAGTCTATCGACCCGAGACCGTCATAGAGTCTTATGTGATTCCCACTGTGCTTTGATTTCCACCTTACCATGGTCAAGAGATCGTGCAAAATGGTGATTTTTGGGTACAGTCTCGAATCACATGGTGGCAATGAGCGATAAGAGGGGATTCGTCTCTCCCGGTATTGGGAGTTGATGTTGCGCTGTGCTCGATTGACCATAACATGAAATTCCTGACCAGGGTTGCTGAGATTTACTAGTAAGTGTTATCAGTAGTTTCTCGAACCGTTATGCACCTTGCATCGGCATGACTTATCAGGCTATTGAGGTCTGACGTTATACCATCCCCAGGCTGTGATATGCGACATATCTGACGAAGAGACCGGACTGTACGGTAGTGTTACTGATTGAATTCGCAGGAGTATGAGCAGGCTTGCTTGTTGATCTTCTGATCGCTCAATACCCGGATGGCCGTTACGTTTAGCAGACCACTTGCGGCTTATGGGTGTTTGATATGACCATCACCTACTGCCGGCGTATTGACGAGTCTTTAGAGTCTTACACAGAGCTTTCCTGGTTCACGCGAAATGGAGTAGGAGCACATATGTGATATGTGCGGGACTGGGATTGATACGATATATGATACCGTATTCTATTCTTGCGATATATGATATCGGTCTGTTATATATGATATAGCCGGGTTATCAGATCAAGTGTTGATTCGATAGATTGTTACATTGATATTAGTCGGTTGTATGAGATATAGCCGGATTATTAAATCAAGTGTTGGTTTAATAATCTAATGTATAATTATATATTTGATATATTAATGTGCATTAACTAATATTAGCTCATTTATGATTTCTTTTCTCACTTGATTGTGCACATAGTATATATGTGATATATATTAGTGTACATAGTTTTGTGTCATGCTTGATGATACATGATACATGGGTGTATGAGACTTACACCATGCTTGATATAATGTAGGATTTATATTTATCTAAGTAATTCAAAAATGGATGGATATTTGGCATGGCTACAAGCTTGTAGAAGCTTGTAGAAACAATGACCAAGTCTACAATTTTTGTTTCACTTGTAGATATTTATTAACCCAACCATTATATTAACCATGGTAAACTCTCTACTTGAGTTAGTGCATGACACTAACTCATCTATGATTCATTTTCTCACCTCACTTGAGTTCATTATCTCATTCTTCACTTGAGCTTCTTCTTCCTCATGAAAAGCTTTCTAGATTTTGAAAATGGTGAGAAAATATTGTGAGAAAATTAAATCTAAAGTGAGCCCATTTCCTACTTCATCATCCTCTACTATTAGCCATTTAGTTTAGGGTGTTTGCTTCACTAAACCCTAATTTAGTGAAGAGGTAGCATGAGCTTGAGTCTCCTCGACGTAAATCATCTTCGGTCTCGAAGACTTCGACTAAGTTTGCATCTTTCACCTTGTGGAGCCTCTCAAGAGTTCGGGAGATCATACTCGCAGTGAAGGGACATCTACACGGAGCATTTGAAGTGAATGACCGGTCTACAAAGGTTGTACTTCTCATTCACTAGACTTGCAAAGTTGTTTGCATGATGTTTTGTTTATATCTCTAGTTAAGATTCTTGGTTAGGGTTGTTTAAAACGACAAATTTTTGAAAACGGCATGAATGATATCTCCCGAAACCTTGCTGCCGCGCTAAGTAACCCTACAGTGGTATCAGATCCAAGCTAGAGATTTAAACGATATTTGTTAGATTACGAAACCGAAACTACTCTGAAACTTGCAACACCAATACCTAGTTTCTGTCGAATTTTTAAAGGGCTCTAAAATTTTTTTAAACAATGCAGAATATTGTATGAGATATAACATGAACACCATATAAATTTGAAGCAATTTGGCAGAAAAGTGGCCGACCATATAGGGGTAAAATCCGAGCTCACCGGTCCAATTTTGGAATTTGGGCTTCAAATTTTCATGGTGTTCCAGTCTCTAGGTTTTGGTGTTTCGGGTGTTATTTGTTTTTGCTAAATTTGCATGTGATGTTAACTTTCTGCAAAGGCAACTCGGAGTGTTTTGTAATCATAATCCTAACATGTATTCGGGTTTTTTAGACGATGTTAAAAAGTTTGAATGGATATCAATAACCCAATTTTTCCCCGCTGGAAATTTTCCAAGTGTTGGATTTTTTCCGAGTTTAAAATCTTCAGAAAATCATGCAAACGATTCTGTGGACCCTCTAGAAGAACGATACCCAAACTCGACATTTTGGATCGCAGAACTGCGGTGATACCCTAGGGTTTGCCACAGTTCCGTGGTGACATAAGTGAGGCATGGGTCGGCCCTTCTACGGATGGTTCATAGGAACTGTGGCAGTTTCGGGTACTTTTTGAACTCCGCTCAAGTGTTGATCTCTTAGGGAAAGTTTGGGTGTTTGCTTATTCAATCGAAAAGTTTAATTTCATCTAGCTATCTGTGATTGTGATACAATATTTGGAATCCACATAATTGGTTATTTGATAACTAGTTTGAATTTTATAAATATAGCAAGTTAATCTCAATTGATCGGTTGCCACGGGATTTTGATGTGATCAAAAGTCCGTCGCAATTACGTAGTGTATGCGGATACTCGCTGGATAAGCTTACTAGATAGCCACGCCCCATAGCCCCGACCAAGTGACTGTAGGAGAACCCTGTCGGCAAAAGCATCCGTTCGGGTGCTCGCGGCAGCGGTGTTCCGCCTTAGTGCACTTCGTCGACGGCATCGGGGGTGCGTCCGTCTACTAAACTTTCCGACGAGCATTCAATCAGGTTATCGGGAATCTTGTTGAATTATCTGACAGGCTATTGGAAAGTGTTTTCAATATCGAGACTAAAATGCGGGGTTTATAATTGTTAGGCATACGATGTCTAAGAAATTCATTTGGTTGGGCATGAAATCGAAAGTATGTGATACATTGGGTTTATGATGTCTAAGGTGGTTGCGGATTCCAACTGTTGTAGTTTTTCACTTTCTTTTCTGTGACCGTAAGTGTAATATGTGGTGTATCGCCGGTTTCGTTGCTATATGTCAACGACAATTGGGATACGCGTATTTACTTACGTTGATGACATGAGATGTTATGTGTTGTTGTGATATGCTATATTGGATCATCGTGTTTTGAATAGCCGGGGTTTTTATGTGAGATGAGAGTTTTTCATTTTCATTCATGTAAAAACTTGTATGTGATATTTTTTATTGGGGCACTTCCGGGTTGAGGATGATGTCACCATTGATGTATATTATTTACTTTTCCGCATTAGGACAGACCCAAGGAGGAGAGCATAAGTAACCGGATTCTAGAGTTTAGTGGGAGACCATTTCAAGGAGTCGAGACCGGGTCTCCTAACTCTAGAATTGGGAGGGTTGCTTGCCGCTCTCGTAGGGGTCTAGGGATGTGGGTTTGGCTATTCATCGCGACCGTGGAATCCGTGTTTTATACTGGCTTAATTTAAAACACAGAATTCTTAGTATATCCAATATTTCATATGTGTTCTTCTGCTGCTAATATTTTGTGATGTGATCACTTGATATTCTGAGACGAATGCTTATATTATATATATGGTGATATATAGTAAATATTGATGCTTTCGTTTCTTCTGTGATGCTTGGGAAGCATAAGATTGATGGGACTTCATTAATGAGATTAATGATATAAAAGAAACCTAAAGATGTTATAGAAACTTGTTTAAAAACTGGTAGCTCTAGTTCTTGCTTTGCATAGCGGTATTCCTTATAGAATATCCAGCACCTTATTCGATAAGGAAAGAGCCGAGATCCCTTCACCGGGAGTGACCTCTTTAGCGAAATTAGCAGATACTACAAACTAGAATTGTCTTTTGATTGCTTTTATAGTTTTTGCTTTGCATAGTGGTATTTGTGAAATATCCTGCACCTTATTCGATAAGGAATGAGCCGAGATTCCTTCACCGGGAGTGACCTCTTTAGCGAAACTAGTAAAATCCTCAAAAACACACCTTTTTCAAAATCACTCGATTCTACAACGATATCAAGTTCATTACGCAAAAGGTTTTCTTAAAAACCTGTCGTAGCCCTCCGTCATTTCAGATAAGTGGTATTTAGTATTCGTGATGTGTTTGTTGGCCTTTGTCAAGGCGTACTGTGCAGTAGCTGATTAGTGCTTATCTGCTTAAGCATATGATGCGATTAGATTAGGGTAGTTGTGCGATCTTGTTGGCCTTTGTCAAGAGTCATGCGGGTGGGTTTAATTCAATCAGGAAATGACGGGTTGAACTTGACTAGCATCCTATGGTTTGTTGGCCTTTGTCAAGGTCATAGGAGGTTAGGAGCAAAGTATTATCGGGAATTTCAAGTGTTGAAATTTGCAATGAGATTGCATACCTTATATAAGATAGTTGGATCCCGATACCCACTGAGAATAGGAGTTACTCATGGAAAAGTTTTACACATTATAATTAGCCGATCAAGTAGGTGTCTAAAAAGGTATTAACGGGGTTACGCCCCTGGGAAAACTAGGTTTATTTTAATTAGGTCCGTGCGAAAGCACGGGGAACCTCCCTCAAAGTACCAATACTGGCCTGGCTAAAAGATTGGCGAACTTGTAGTGTGTAATTAATCCCGGCAAGTCTTATCTTTTTGGGTTTGAAGAAAGATTTGATAAAAACAGCGGGGGCCATCCTGATTAGATAAAATAATAACCAATCCAATCTTGCAAGAGCGCACGCAGAGTGTTTTCTTCTCTCTCTCTCCTGGTAGTTGTTCCCCTCCGAACGGCGGCCAAGACGGGGACGTCTTGCCTGAAATTCGGGGCAGATGCTAATTGGTGCTATCCGTCCACCTCTCCGAAGATGCCAAGTTGATTTAAGGCACCGTGTATCGGAGGTTTAGACAGATGCGGCCGATGTAGCAGACTTCGTCAAATTCTCCCTCGTCTGAGAGGTTTTTGATTGTGGGGACGCTCTTCCCTGCACGCACAAGCCCCTGCAGTTAATGACGCTACTGCATCGCGGTAACAACTTTCTCCTTCTCCAGCTGGTCACTTCATGTCGTGGGTGTTTGTTTTGTTTGTGGTTGCCCGTGGATTGTATACGGAGACTAAGTTATGTTGTCGTCCGTAGGGCGTGGACTAGTCCAAATCCGTATTTTCTTAGATTTGGGTTTGGGGTTTTGGTTTAAACATACGTTAGCCATATTTGAGGCTAAGATCAACTTAAACAGTTGTTAAGGATACGTTAGTCCAATTTGAGACTAAGATCAACTTAACGGGATCGTTTAGATCCGACAAAAGAGCATTTGGAGGCTCTATTGTTCCAGTTTAGGGACATAGTGGTCCGTTGCCAGTTTAGGGACATGGTGGTCCATTGCCAGTTTAGGGACGTGGTGGTCCATTGAACGTATGGCCGTCGGGACCCGTCACCTCTCTGACGATGTTGAAGGATTACAACGACAGATATCAGAGGAGTTCAGAGATGTACCCTTGGACCAAAATTGGTTGGGAGATTATAGTCCAATTTGGGACTAAAGTCTGTTTGAAGGTTTTGGTTTAAGGATACGTTAGCCATATTTGGGGGTAAGATCAACTCAAACGTTTGTTAAGGATACGTTAGTCTGATTTGAGACTAAGATCGACTTAACAGGATCGTTTAGATCCGACAAAAGAGCATTTGGGTTCTATTGTTCTAGTTTAGAGACATAGTGGTCCATTGTTCCTATTTTGGGGACGAATACTGGTTTAAGGACGCATTAGTCCGTGAGTTTAAGGACGCATTAGTCCATGAGTTTAAGGACCCCACAGTCCGTATCGATGTGTGGTTGTCGGGACCCGTCATCTCTCTGACGACGTTGAAGGATTACAACGACAAATATCAGAGGAGTTCAGAGATATACCCTTGAACCAATGAGTTGGTTGAAAGAGCAAATGTGCTCAGTTCAAGATGATTTGAGGACTTATGGCCAGTTTGGGCTAAGTCCAATTATGTTTGAAATATTGGCCCTTTGGGCCATTAGACATTTGTCTGGGTTCAGCCCCTCATCATTCAGCAGTGCTAAACAGAGGTTTGGGGGCTCTGACAACATTTTGTCTTTGATTTCCTCAATTTTGAGATTCATTTGGAGGAGGGACTTTTGCCTCTAGAAAATTAGCCAATTTGGCTAAAAGTAGTGTTAAACACTAAAGAACAACAGTGTTAAATACTGGAGATAGAACTCTCAAATTAGTGTTAAACACTAGAAACAATCAGTGTTAAACACTGGAAATATAATTCCCAAATTAGTGTTAAACACTAAAGAAAGAGGGGTCACGTGTGGACACGTGAGAGCGCCCAAAGGTGGGACCAGATCCCTTTTCTTCATTCTGCAATTAGGTGTTAAACACTTCTTCATCTTTTGAGCATCACGTGTTGACACGTGATGGAGATTTATGCACTGATCATTAAAGCACTCACTAAAGGGTCACGTGGGGACACGTGAGAGCGCCCAAAGCTCATATTTCATTTGCTATTTCTATCTGTGTTTTGTAGGTCACGTGGGAGCACGTGAGGCATTGCCTCAAAGCTTTCCTCTTCTCATTTCTGGGGATCTCTTCAGGGGTCACGTGGGGATACGTGACCTTGGTCTTTTGCATGCATGGAGATCTTTTAAGTCTCTTCATTTTATTTTGAGAATTTAATTCTCTGTAAGATTAAGAATTAAATTCTTATTTAGGGTAAAACCCTAATTTCTTTTTAAAGGAATTAAATTCCCAAATATGTAAAAGAATTAAATTCTTATATAGGGTTAAACCTTAGTTTCATTTTAGGAGGAATTAAATTCCTGTTGATCTGAGAGAATTAAATTCTCAATTAGGGTTAAACCCTAGTTCTGTTTTAGGAGAATTAAATTCTCAAAACTCAATTCCCCTTCTAAGTTTAGGATCTGCATGGCAGGATCTCGACCCGATGAGAATTAAATTCTCAACTTATGGGGAGATGTGGTCTGTGCAGATCTTCAACCAGAAGAAGAACTAAGTTCTTTTTTGTATAAGAGTTAAACTCTTGGATTGAGAATTAAATTCTCTTTATTGAAGTTTTGATCCTTTTTCCCTTTCTCACCCAGGGTTTTCTTTGTTGAGAATTAAATTCTCCATTCTTTTCTCTCTCTTTTGTTGTTATCTCCCCCCCAAAAAAGTAGTTCTCTTCTCTTCTCTTCTTGGCTCCTATTTATGGGAGAAGGAAAAGAATCAATTTGTTTAGCAAATCTCTCATTGAAAGATTTGATTTGTTTTCATCATTAATATGATCCTTTAGATCATTTAGTGAATTTTATTCACCGTTAGATTTTAAATCCAAAGATATTCTGTTTGTTATTTTCGGTGAGATTTAGGGGAAATCTTTTCTTGTCTAAGATTTTTTTCCATAAATTGGTGATTTTTAATCACCCTTGGATCTTTAATTCAACAGTCCCCATAATCCTTTTCCATTTGGAAAGATTTAGAAGCTTTTAGAATTTAATTCCATTAACCGTAAGGCTTTCGAAGGCAGTCACGTGCTGACACGTGACCCTTGGTCACGTGTGAGCACGTGACCCTCAATTGAGTTCTTTAACGGCCACTTGTTTATGTTGTTGTTTTAACCATCACGTGTCAACATGTGACCATTGGTCACGTGTGAGCACGTGACCCCCAATTGGGTCCTTCTTCAGCCGTTTGTTTTTATTTCTATTTTAATTATCACGTGCCAACATGTGACCATTGGTCACGTGTGAGCACGTGATACCTCATTGAGATAATTCCTGATTTTTAATCAGGGAAAAGTGCATAGCATATTTGCTCATAACTTTTGATCCCGGATGAATTATGAAGCCCATAATATATTAAATCGAAGGGTTTTTCGAGATACTTCCAATATCATCAGAATTTAATAGTTTCTCCTTCGGGAGTTCATCAAAATACAGGCCGGAAGATATTGGTTCGCATTTCCTTAAGCGTATCGCTGCCATTTGATACCTTGGACTCTTCTGCGCAGAAATTTTTGGCGGGAACAAATGCCCCCCATTACTTTGCCCACGTAAGTATATACATGGGTGAAGTAGTGCAAAGTTATGAGTAGCCATGGAATTGAGGGCTTAGGAGACAAGTTTAGGGTCCTTGTAGCCTAAGACTTTTCAACTTTATGAGCCGTGAGGGTCTCACAAAGACTTTTCTCCCTACGGATCGAGAGGATCTCGTAGGTGTATTTTCTCCTTAGGGGTCGTGAGGACACCTAAGTGTGTTTTCTCTTATAAGTCGTAAGGATCTTATAAGAGAATTTTCCCTCCTACGAGTCGAGAGGACCCGTAAGCGGTTGTTTCCCTCTTTGTCGAGATTCAACTTTGGAGAGTGTGACCCGTGGATAGTATGCAAGAGACCGTTTTGGATCGACTTGCAGGGTCCCAGTGCTTAGGAAACAGGTTTTTTAATCCCCGTTGCCTAAGGCTTTTCCTTACGAGTCGAGACGAATCGAGCATTTCTCGCAAAGACACTAATTTCCTCACGAGTCGAGACGAATCGAGCATTTCTCGTAAGAATATTCTAACGTCACAGTTAACCTCTGCTCTTTACGACAGAGGTCCGTTAGGGTCTGTGGTACTAGGATTTTGTCCGTCGTACCGTCGCGTTGGCTGATGTATTCCTTGATAGGCAATCTTACTGTTCGATTAGCCTTGCGACTGTCGTGTCTCTGATCCCTTCGGGGGCTGGACAAGACGTCTTCAAGCAATCCTAGGCAGTTTGACCATCAGAAGAGCAAGCGTTAGGAATTTTGCCATGTCGCTTTTTACTTGAGGTTAGGCTCATTTTGGAGAGCCCCGATGAGTCATAACCACTCCGCGCTGGTGTGATATGATCTCCGATAGTCTTTCAGGCTTTATATGACTTGCCGTTAAGACCCTGAAGTTAGGAATTTGGCCTTTGCTTCGTTTGCTGGCATCGCGTCTGCTGTATCGAGACGAATGTCGCGGTTGTCTCTAGGTTGCTGGTGAACCGTCGAGGTTTGGAACCAGGGATTTTGCCATGACTCCTTTTGGTGATGTTGCGTCTGCTGTGTCGAGACGAACGTCGAGGTGGTGACCACTCCGCACTGGTGCGAGATAATCTCCGATTGTCTTTCAGGCTTTATATGACTTGCCGTTAAGACCCTGAAGCTCGGAATTTGGCCTTCGCTTCTTTTGCTCGCACTGCGTCTGCTGTATCGAGACGAGTGTCGCAGTTGTCTCTAGGTTGTTGGTGAACCGTCGAAGTTTGGAACTAGGGATTTTACCGTGGCTCCGTTGTTTGATTATCGCGTCTGAACCCTGCTGGAGGAAGAACGCTGGGGTGACATCTCGTCTGCTGTATCGAGACGAACGTCGAGGTGGTGACCACTCCGTGCTAGTGTGGGATGATCTTCGATAGTCTTTCAGGTTTTATATGAGTTACCGTCAAGACCCTGAAGCTAGGAATTTGGCCTTTGCTTCATTTTCTTTGGCGTGTCCGGATCCTGTTGGAAAAAGAACGCTGTACTGACATCTCGTCTGCTGTATCGAGACGAACGTCAAGATGGTGACCACTCCATGTGGGATGATCTTCGGTAGTCTTTCAGGTTTTATATGAGTTGCCATCAAGACCCTGAAGCTAGGAATTTGGCCTTTGCTTCGTTTGGCGGTATTGCGTCTGCTGTATCGAGACGAGTGTCGCAGCTGTCTCTAGGTTGCTGGTGAACCGTCGAGGTTTGGAACCAGGGATTTTGCCGTGACTCCTTTTGGTGATGTTGCGTCTGCTGTGTCGAGACGAACGTCGAGGTGGTGACCACTCTGCACTGGTGCGAGATAATCTCCGATTGTCTTCCAGGCTTTATATGACCTGCCGTTAAGACCCTGAAGCTAGGAATTTGGCCTTTGCTTCGTTTGCTTGCATTGCATCTGTTGTATCGAGACGAATGTCGCGGTTGTCCCTAGGTTGCTGGTGAACCGTCGAGGTTTGGAACTAGGGATTTTTCCGTGGCTCCTTTTGGTGATGTTGTGTCTGAGTCCTGTTGGAGGAAGAACGCTGGGGTGACATCGCGTCTACTGTATCGAGACGAACGTCGAGGTGGTGGCCACTCCACATTGGTGCGAGATGATCTCCGAATGTCTTTCAGGCTTTATATGACTCGTCGTCAAGACCCTGAAGCTAGGAATTTGGCCTTTCGCTTCATTTGCTTTGGCGCGTCCGAATCCTACTGGGGGAAGAATGCTGGGGTGACATTTCATCTGCTGTATCGAGACGATCGTCGAGGTGGTGACCACTCCGCGCTGGTGCGAGATGATCTCCGATTGTCTTTCAGGATTTATATGACTTGCCGTCAAGACCCTGAAGCTAGGAATTTGGCCTTTTGCTTCATTTGGTTTGGCGCGTCCGAATCTTGCTGGGGGAAGAATGCTGTGGTGACATTTCATCTGCTGTATCGAGACGAACGTCAAGGTGGTGACCACTCCATGTGGGATGATCTCCGGTAGTCTTTCGGGTTTTATATGAGTTACCGTCAAGACCCTGAAGCTAGTAATTTGGCCTTTGCTTCATTTGCTGGCATTGCGTCTGCTGTAATGAGACGAATGTCGAGGTGGAGCTGGGATTTTTCCGTCACTCTGCTTTATTTCGACCATGAGGTCTTTTGTTGACATTTCTTCTGCATCCTGTTGGGCTGCGAAGGAACGCCGTTGTTGACATTATGTGCTGTAACGAGATGAATGCTGAGGTGGAGTTAGGATTTTGCCGTCACTCCGCATTGTTTCAACCATTGGGTCTTTTATTGACGTTGCATCTGCATCCTGCTGGACTACGAAGGAACGCCGTTGTTGACATTGTGTCTGCTGTAATGAGACGAATGCCGAGGTGGAGTTGGGATTTTGCAGTCACTCCGCATTGTTTCGACCATGGGGTCTCTTGTTGACGTTGCATCTGCATCCTGCTGGACTGCAAAGGAACGTCGTTGCTGATTCTTAGGCTGTAGATATTGCCGTTAAGATTTGGAACTAGGGACTATGCCATGGTTTCGTTTGATGGTGTAACATCTGTGTCATGCTGGAATGAGGAGGCCCACCGTCATTGGTCTCCAGGCTGCAGATGTGTCCATTGAGATTTGGAACTGGGGACTTTGCTATGGTTCCGTTTCGTTGCGACTCTGAGTTCGATTGTTGACGTCACGTCTGCATCTGGTCGGAATGAGGAGAAACGCCGTTGGTGATCTCTAAGTTGTCGATATCGACGTCGAGACCCTGAAGCTAGGGATCTTCTTTTGATTCGTTTGTTGACATTGTGTCTGCAATATTGCGACAAATGTCGAGATTGTCTCTAGGTTGTCTATGAACCGTCGAGATTTGGCTTCGCTTTCTGATGGAGCCTGTTGGGACGATATGGTTCCCTTCTTGTTCGTGCTCATGGATTGTATACAGGGGTCAATGTGACCTCACCTGCAGGGCAAAAAGTTTCATTCTTTCATTTTTTTATTCTTTCCGCGATGCTCTATCATTTCAGCTTTTACATCGCGAAGGTCGCGATTGCCCAATCATTTCGGCTATTTTTCGCGGTGCCCAATCATTTCGGCTATTTATTTTATTTTTACTCGCTGCTTTTTATTGCGAGTTGCCCAATCATTTTGGCTATTTTTGTATGCATATATTTTTACTTGCTGATTTTGTTGCAAGTTGCCCCATCATTTCGGCTATTTCATATGCATTTTTTTTGGCTCGCTGATTTTTTCTCGCGAGTATAGGATTTGGGATCTGATGCTCATTTTAGCATCAGTATCGCTGCGACTGGAATATTGCCAGGAGCGAATCATCATTTGCCATAAAAGGTCCTGGAATTTTATACCGATTTATGCATCAGCATCGCTACAACTAGGATATTGCCAGGAGCGAATCATCATTTGCCGTTGTCGATGTCGAACAAAGGTGGCTTAGCAAACAGGGTTAGGATCCCGTCGACTAAAGCTTTTGACTTCATGAGCCGTAAGAGTCACATAAAGGTACTTCTCCCTACGAGTCGTGAGGATCTCGTAGGTGCATTTTCTCCTTAGGAATCGTGAGTATTCCTAAGTGTGTGTTCTCTTATAAGTTGTAAGGATCTTACAAGAGTGTTTTCTCCTTATAAGTCGAGAGGACTTACAAGTGTCGTTCGCCATATGAAGATATCTCTCGTCAGTGGTGGGACTTTGTTGGGATAACGTTTATTTGTGCCCGTGGATTGTATACAAGGGTCAATATTGAACCACTTGTAGGGCAATATCGAAGGTTGTGGGGGTTGCTTAAGAACAGGTTAAGGTTTCTGTAACTTAAGACTTTCAAATCTTATGAGCCGTGAGGGTCCCATTAGAGAGTTCTCCTTACGAGTCGTGAGGATCTCGCAAGTGTAATTTCTCCTTAGGAATCATGAGGATCCCTAAGTGTGTTGCTTCCCTGTGAGTCGTACGGATCTCACACGGGTGGTTTCTCCTTACAAGGTCAAGAGGACCTATAAGTGTCTTTTAACGAGATTGCGCCCTTTCGGGTTTTCACAAACACTCGCCGGTAGTCCTGCTGTTTTTACTCACGGAGCCCTTTCGGGTTTTCATCCGTGCCCCTTTTGCTTATAGACGTACCGTTCTTTTTCATTATTTTTTTTATTCTTTATTTTTTTTTCTAACGAGGTCGCACCCTTTCGGGTTTTCAGGAACACTCGCTGGTAGCCCTGCTGTTTTTACTCACGGAGCCCTTTCGGGTTTTCATCCGTGCCTATTTTGCTTATGGACATACCGTTTTTATATTATTTTTTTTATTCTTTTTAACGAGGTTGCGCCCTTTCGGGTTTTCACAAAACTCGCCGGTAGCCCTGCTGTTTTTAATCATGGAGCCCTTTCGGGTTTTCATCCGTGCCCATTTTGCTTATGGACATACCATTTTTTTTACCACGTCAGCCTGAGGATGCTGCGGTAGTAGTTTAAAGACATTTCGGTCATTTGCAAGTTTTAGGACATTGCGGTCCATTGTTAGTTTAGCGACGTTTCGGTCTATTATCCAGTTTTAGGACATAGTGGTCCATTGTTAGTTTAACGACGTTTCGGTCTATTATCCAGTTTTAGGACATAGTGGTCCGTTGAGCTTTCTCTATGAATGAGTATGATACCCCCGGCATTTCCATCTTTTTCGGAGCATGTGGTTGTGGCGGGCTCACCTTCCATTTTTCGGACAGCGCGAGTTTGCCTTGTTGGTAATGGTCTTCAACCCAGTTTCTGAAGACGAAGCAATCTTCGATCGGATAACTTACTGCTCGATGGTAGGGGCAGTAATTAGGATCGTTGACATCGCCTGGCTGTAGCGAACGTTTCAGACTCGGCAGATTGATGAATCCGTTGCGCACTGCCAACTCAAACAGTTTCCTCGTTTTATCCTGGGGAAACGAGTAAGGACGTCCCGGTCTTTCCTCGAGGGATGGGCGTGGACGCATATTGTTTTGGCAAACAACCGGCTTTAAGTTTCTCGACCGTTGTTGAGTATTGGCAATGAAGGTTGCTTTCCCTTTGCCCTTTTCATTCCAAGGCTCTGTCTTTGAAGGAGATGGTCTATGACCCATCTGGTCCATTTAGGCCAGCTTGTCAATCAAGGCCTGAAAAGTGGCCGGCTTGAAGAACATCATGAATTGGGATATGGTCGCTTGCGGATCAAGAGTGCCTACGAACATACCTACCTCCGGTGCTTCTTCGATGCGTTGTTCGCACTTCGACCATAATTTCCGCTACCGTATTGCGTATTGAACCCATGTTTCACCTGGCCTTACCCTGGTATTGATCAATGCAGTGATCGGGGTGCGTCCGCTAGCACTCGTGAATCTTTGTGTAAACAGTAGCTCCATCTCCGCAAATGTTTTGACAGAGTCGTTAGGTAGCTCCGAATACCAGTCAAAGGCTATTTCTGCTAAGCTGCCGACGAATTGGCGAAGCATCAGTTTGTCGTCGCCTCCAGTGTTGCCGCATAAGGCCCTGAATTGAGCGACATGCTGGTGTGGATTCCCTATCCCCTTGTACACGAGAAATCTAGGGATCGTATATCCCGGCGGGTAACTGATTTGGTCGTACCAGCCCGGATAGGGTCGTCCGGTTCTAACAATTTGCCCAGCCGCTTCACTCGCCTGATGAGCTCGTATTTGCTGAGCTATATAGTCATCCAGTGCGGCCTTGGAAATGGTTTCCTCCTTGGCTACTGAAAGAGCTGGAGGAGGATTGGATGTCTCCCCTCTATCGTCTTCAGTAATGGTCGGAGGGTCTTCAGCTGGAGGATCCTGCTGTAACATCATTTCTACCATATCTTGGAAAAGAAGCGCCATTTGTTTTATATTAGCCGCTTGTTCTGCTTCTTCTCTTTCCTTCTTTTCAAGGACTCTGTGTAGGAAGTCAGCGTCAGTTTCTTGCTCCCGGCGTTGATCCGAGGATGCCTCCGAGCTTTCTTTTGGCCCGGTAAGTGCGGCCATTGCAGTCATCATTTCCTGAAGCTTCTGTTGTTGCTCCTGGGCTTTGGTCACGGATCGGGTGAGCGGTCGGTGACCCGTCGAAGCGCGGCTATCCTCCTTTCCCGAAGCCATATAAACGGTGTGCACCACCATGCCCCTAGACTTGGGGCGTTTAGCTTCAGTGTCTTTGCGATTTACCAAAGACACAGGGGTCTTCTACGACCTCCTTCTTTTTTGAGCGGTCAGAGTTAAGGGGGCCGTTGTAGTGGGTACCCAAGTAGCTGTCGCTTTTGGTGGCTTGACAGAGTAGTCCTTCTCCTGCCGAACTTTCATCTTTTTCTGTCGGCGGAGATAGTCTTGATCCACTACAGAGTCCTGGACTTGACGCCAGACCTTGTAAATTTTAGAGGACAGCCATTGAGGGGGCTGCTCCAGCTTCACCTTTGGGGCATTATCCACAGGTGTAGGAGATCTTTTCAATACGGTAGTTGGCGAGTTTTTGCGCACCCTTCTTAGCGGTTCAAAGCTATTCCCGGTCGGAACAGCAGCATTGATTTCCACCATCGAAGCTGGTGGAGTTATCCCATAGGGGGAGTTGCCCCCAGCCTTCCCTACCCGGCGCCAGTGACGACGACGAGCATGTCGAGCGGACGGCGTTGGTTCAGCGATGGGGATGGCTTTGTCTTGCCCCCTGTCCAGATGAAGCACTGCTGGTGCCAGCCTCTTAAAGACTGACGTCTTTTGAGTAGCGGTATCAAATCTGTCAAAGACAGACCTTCGAGCAGGAACGGGAGCTAGAATAGTCAGTCTTGTGAAGACCGACCCTTTGGCAGGAGAAGTCGCCTTGACGACTTCAGGAGCAGGGATGGATATCCTCTTCGGAACAACCTTTTCTGGTATTGCAGGCTTCTTCATGGGCCCACATGAGTTTTGGCCCAGTTTGCTGAAAGTTGAGGCATTGGGCTTGGGCGACCCGTTGAGAGGGGCCGCGATAGTTGTAAGCCGATCGAAGACCGACTTCTTCGGAGCTTCTTGCGATGGTAATGGGGCATTGAAGTTCATTGGTGGGATCATGGTCCCGAAGAATAGCCCAGTGGTGGCCTGAGTCACCTGCTCTACTGGCATCTTGAAAAGGGAGGCCGCTTGGGGCCCATAAGTCACTCCTCCAGCAAGGACGGAGCGAGAGTTGCAGTTGCAAGTAGTGCAGTTTGAAGCCATTGATTTTCTGTTTTCTGCATGGAGCAAGACACCAAATCTTAGTACCTCGAATCCACAGGCAACCACAACAAACCGCGATTCGTTCGCGAACACGACACACAAAGTGTGGAGTGGAAAGAGGAAGAGGTCCCACCGGGCGTGCCAGAATCTGTTCCCCTCTAAACGACGGCCAAGACGGGGACGTCTTGCCTGAAATTCGGGGCAGATGCTAATTGGTGCTATCCGTCCACCTCTCCGAAGATGCCAAGTTGATTTATGGCACCGTGTATCGAAGGTTTAGACGGATGCGGCCGATGTAGCAGACTTCGTCAGATTCCCCCTCGTCTGAGGGGTTTTTGATTGTGGGGACGCTCTTCCCTGCAGGCGCAAGCCCCTGCAGTTAATTACGCTACTGCATCGCTGTAACAAATTTCTCCTTCTCCAGCTGGTCACTTCGTGTCGTGGGTGTTTGTTTTGTTTGTGGTTGCCCGTGGATTGTATACGGAGACTAAGTTATGTTGTCGCCCGTAGGGCGTGGACTAGTCCAAATCCGTATTTTCTTAGATTTGGGTTTGGGGTTTTGGTTTAAGGATACGTTAGCCATATTTGAGGCTAAGATCAACTTAAACAGTTGTTAAGGATACGATAGTCCAATTTGAGACTAAGATCAACTTAACGGGATCGTTTAGATCCGACAAAAGAGCATTTGGGGGCTCTATTGTTCCAGTTTAGGGACATAGTGGTCCATTGCCAGTTTAGGGACATGGTGGTCCATTGCCAGTTTAGGGATGTGGTGGTCCATTGAACGTATGGCCGTCGCGACCTGTCACCTCTCTGACGACGTTGAAGGATTACAACGACAGATATCAAAAAAGTTCAGAGATGTACCCTTGGACCAAAGTTGGTTGGGAGATCTATAGTCCAATTTGGGACTAAAGTCTGCTTGAAGGTTTTGGTTTAAGCATACGTTAGCCATATTTGGGGCTAAGCTCAACTCAAACGTTTGTTAAGGATACGTTAGTCTGATTTGAGACTAAGATCGACTTAACAGGATCGTTTAGATCCGACAAAAGAGCATTTGGGCTCTATTGTTCTAGTTTAGGGACATAGTGGTCTATTGTTCCCATTTTGGGGACGAATACTGGTTTAAGGACGCATTAATCTGTGAGTTTAAGGACGCATTAGTCCATGAGTTTAAGGACCCCACAGTCCGTATCGAAGTGTGGTTGTCGGGACCCGTCACCTCTCTGACGACGTTGAAGTATTACAACGACAAATATCAGAGGAGTTCAGAGATGTACCCTTGAACCAATGAGTTGGTTGAAAGAGAAAATGTGCTCAGTTCAAGATGATTTGAGGACTTATGGCCAGTTTGGGCTAAGTCCAATTATGTTTGAAATATTGGCCCTTTGGGCCATTAGACATTTGTCTGGGTTCAGCCCCTCATCATTCAGCAGTGCTAAACAGAGGTTTGGGGGCTCTGACAACATTTTGTCTTTGATTTCCTCAATTTTGAGATTCATTTGGAGGAGGGACTTTTGCCTCTAGAAAATTAGCCAATTTGGCTAAAAGTAGTGTTAAACACTAAAGAACAACAGTGTTAAACACTGGAGATAGAACTCTCAAATTAGTGTTAAACACTAAAAGACAATCAGTGTTAAACACTGGAAATATAATTTTCAATTTAGTGTTAAACACTAGAAACAATCAGTGTTAAACACTGGAAATATAATCCCCATATTAGTGTTAAACACTAAAGAAAGAGGGGTCACGTGTGGACACGTGAGAGCGCCCAAAGGTGGGACCAGATCCCTTTTCTTCGTTCTGCAATTAAGTGTTAAACACTTCTTCATTTTTTGAGCATTACATGTTGACACGTGATAGAGATTTATGCACTGATCATTAAAGCAGTCGCTAAGGGGTCACGTGGGGACACGTGAGAGCGCCCAAAGCTCATATTTCCTTTGCTTTTTCTTTCTGTGTTTTGTAGGTCACGTGGGAGCACGTGAGGCATTGCCTCAAAGCTTTCCTCCTTCTCATTTCTGGGGATCTCTTCAGGGGTCACGTGGGGACACGTGACCTTGGTCTTTTGCATGCATGGAGATCTTTTAAGTCTCTTCATTTTATTTTGAGAATTTAATTCTCTGTAAGATTAAGAATTAAATTCTTATTTAGGGTAAAACCCTAATTTCTTTTTAAAGGAATTAAATTCCCAAATATGTAAAAGAATTAAATTCTTATATAGGGTTAAACCCTAGTTTCATTTTAGGAGGAATTAAATTCCTGTTGATCTGAGAGAATTAAATTCTCAATTAGGGTTAAAACCTAGTTCTGTTTTAGGAGAATTAAATTCTCAAAACTTAATTCCCCTTCTAAGTTTAGGATCTGCATGGCAGGATCTCGACCCGATGAGAATTAAATTCTCAACTTATGGGGAGATGTGCTCTGTGCAGATCTTCAACCAGAAGAAGAACTAAGTTCTTTTTTGTATAAGAGTTAAACTCTTGGATTGAGAATTAAATTCTCTTTATTGAAGTTTTGATCCTTTTTCCCTTTCTCACCTTTTTCCCTTTCTCACCTAGGGTTTTCTTTGTTGAGAATTAAATTCTCCTTTCTTTTCTCTCTCTGTTGTTGTTATCTCCCCCCCAAAAAAGTAGTTCCCTTCTCTTCTCTTCTTGGCTCCTATTTATAGGAGAAGGAAAAGAATCAATTTGTTTAGCAAATCTCTCATTGAAAGATTTGATTTGTTTTCATCATTAATATAATCCTTTAGATCATTCAGTGAATTTTATTCACCGTTGGATTTTAAATCCAAAGATATTCTGTTTGTTATTTTCGGTGAGATTTAGGGGAAATCTTTCCTTGTCTAAGATTTTTTTCCATAAATTGGTGATTTTTAATCACCCTTGGATCTTTAATCCAACGGTCCCCATAATCCTTTTCCATTTGGAAAGATTTAGAAGTTTTTAAAATTTAATTCTATTAACCGTAAGGCTTTCAAAGCCAGTCACGTGCTGACACGTGACCCTCGGTCACGTGTGAGCACGTGACCCTCAATTGAGTTCTTTAACGGCCACTTGTTTATGTTGTTGTTTTAACCATCACGTGTCAACATGTGACCATTGGTCACGCGTGAGCACGTGACCCCCAATTAGGTCCATCTTCAGCCGTTTGTTTTTATTTCTGTTTTAATTATCACGTGTCAACACGTGACCATTGGTCACGTGTGAGCACGTGATACCTCATTGAGGTAAATCCAGATTTTTAATCAGGGAACAGTGCATAGCATATTTGCTCATAACTTTTGATCCCGGATGAATTATGAAGCCCATAATATATCAAATCAAAGGGTTTTTCGAGATGCTTCCAATATCATTAGAATTTAATAGTTCCTCCTTCGGGAGTTTATCAAAATACAGGCCGGAAGATACTGGTTCGCATTTCCTTAAGCGTATCGCTGCCATTTGATACCTTGGACTCTTCTGCGCAGAAATTTTTGGCGGGAACTGTAGCGACCATGTCACGCCTAAATCAAGATAATAATATGGATGCATTGACTGAACCACCTTATTATACTGAGCTGGGGAACGTTGGTTCGGTTTTTTTCTTATAATTGTTATAAGTCTGAGCAGGAAATAGGGGAATATCCGGATTCCCATGCCACCCAATCGAAGAAAGTGCATATTGATGCATCTTCTTCGAGCGTGTTCATTACCGAGAACTGTTTCTCAGTATCCTCTACGTCCTGGGTATGTGATACCGGATCAGGATCCCACATATGTAGTATGTTACATGGGCTACAGAAAGGTAGAGAACCGGGAATGGATGATATATCTCTAATTGTAGAGAATGATGCAAGTGTTGCAGCCAAGTTAGTTGGCAAATATCACCTTGTATTATTACATTGATTTTGAACGAATGTTATTACATACTGAACCTGATATACATCATTACATCAGTTTCTTTATTAAGTTAAAGAAGGATATAATTCTGTATTGGAGGATAATGTTGTGAACATTTTCCCGAATCAAGAGTTGATTCGATCAGGCACGTTATATAATAGCATATACGTTCTAAATTAAACTACAGTTCAAAGTATATAGAACACACATAAGAGGAGTAGTTCAGAAATGAACGAATTCTTCTTGTGGTATTGTAGATTAGGTCATATCAATGCGACACGACTGACTAAATTACATAAAATGAATATGAGAATCTGTTCGAATCTTCATCTTATTATACTTGCCAGTCTTGTCTCAAAGATAAAATGACCAAAACTCCATTTACCAAAAACAGAGAAAGAGTTACTGAACACTTGGGATGGATACATGATGATGTATACAGTCCGATGTCTACTAATGCCAAGGTTGGTTCTTCGTATTGCATTATATTCACTGATCTTCTCTCAGGATTCGGACATATGTTCCTGTTGAAATACAAGTCTGAATTTTTTGAGAAATTCAAGGAATATAAGCTTGAAGTTGAAGAACTAGACGGTAGAAGTATTAAGTCCTTCGATGTGATCGGAGAAGAGAATACTTGCGCATGGAATTCCTGGAGTTTCTAAAAGGAGAATGTAATTCTCTCTCACTTACTCCTTCATATACACCACAGCACAACGGTGTATTAGGGCGGAGGTATCGCACCCTATGAGATATGGCGCGCTCTATGATGAGTATTGCTGAGTTACCTGTTTCCTTTTGGTGTTATGCACTTGAGAAGCTGCATACCTATTGAATGGGGTTCCAACCAAATCAATGCCTACCACTACATATGAGATATGGAATGGGAAGAGACCATGTCTTAAACGAGTTAAGATATGGGGTTGTCCGGCCTCTGTTGAAAGGAAGAATCCGGACAAACTCGTGGCAAGGTCAGTTATGTATAAGTTTGTTAGAATATCCTAAATATTTGTGAGGGAATATCTTCTACCACTCTGAGAAGCAAAAAGTGTTTTGTTTCTCAGCATGCCACCTTTTTAATAAAAGGAATTTCTTATGAAGAAATTTATGGTTATGAGGTAGAACTGGAAGGAGTTCCAGCTAGACAAACTAACAGCTGATGATTTGGTGAAACCAAAGAATTCAATAGTCTCCAACGAATCTCAGCCTCTCTGCGAATCTGGTAGGGTTCTTCATCCAATTGAGAGATACTGGGGTATTCTCGGTGACAGTGGGAGCGAGAATTGTATCATGGTAGATGATGGCTCAACTAGGTTCAGGCAGGCCATCACGAGTGGCGACTTTATGAAAAGGCTGGATGCTATGCAATCAAAGATGGAATCCATGTATACCAATAAAGTTTGACTTTGAATGTTGCACCTGAAGGGGTAAAACCCATTGGGAGCAAATAGATCTTGAGAAGATTCTTAGTGTAGATGGAAATGTTGAGACTTTTAAAGCTATGCTTAAGTCCATCAGGATCATGCACGCATCGCGGAGTTGGAACATCTGTTTTGATGTGGCAGTCAAAGAGTTTGACTTCATCAAAATGGTAGATGGACCTTATATATAAGAAGGTTGTAAAGAGTGAGGTTGTCTTACACGTAATGTACGTAGATGACATACTCTTGATAGGAAATTGTTTCCTATGCTGCACTCGGTCAAGCTCCTCTTATCACGAAGATTCTCAATAGAAGATCTGGATGATATCTACTACATCTTGTGGATTATGATCTATGGTGACAGATCTAAGTGGATATTGGAAGTGTCCCAAATCCAGACTAGATGTAGATGGCTCACTAGGTGTAGTGATCAGGAATCAATCGAATCTTGGGAGAATCACTGGACAGCTGTGGAGGACATTCTTAAGTACTTGAGAAGTAGTAAAAGAAAGTTCTTGGTTCCAGCTTCCACAGTGATAAGTTCGACCGAGAGTCAGTCATAGGCATTGTCTTTACCTTCAGTGGAGGGATGGTATGTTGGAAGAGTTCCAAGCTAGATACCGAAGCATACTAGACGATAAAGGCTGAATACATTGCTACCAATGATGCTGCCAAAGTGGCTGTCTGGGCATTTCTTGTTCATGAGATGAACAAGGTTCCTACCATTGAGTGTCCAATAACTGTTATTGTGACAACAATGGAGTTGTGGTTTTGGCCTAGGAACACCGTTCCCATCAGCGATCCAGACATATTCTGAGGCAAGTATCACCTGATCAGGGAGATGGTTGATCTCCAAGGGATCGAGGTACGGAGAGTAGATTTTGAGGTTAACACGGCGGATCCACTCACCAAGGCCTGCTTCCTCAAATACTATTTGAGAGATTTTGGGATGGTTGAGTATGGGATACTACAACCACTGCTATATCGTTGAGTATGAGATACTGCAACAAATGGCCTTAGTGCAAGTGGGAGATTGTTAGTTATATGTATGCCCTAGAGGCCATTACTGTACATAGGATGTATATTGTAGTGGATGCTTGGACATATATAGGGAGGACTTTCTTGCTCGACATGAAAGTATGCTATCTCGTTGCTCTTTATCTTAATATGTTGACTTGTATAAGTGATGCTGTCTTGCTCTCACATGTTGATAAAGCCCTTAGGATGTGTACTTGACTACCAGAACTATGATGGAGATCATACTAGTGGGGCCAAGAGTAGTCCACAAGTACACCCTATAATTGTTCCTAGTCGTGAGAGTATCGAGACAGGGCATCGATACTCTAGAGTAGACTAGCGTATACGCTTCTTGACCCATATGATGGGCGATGGATGATCCCGCATCCATTGGTGTTTAACATCAGAGAAGGTACACGGGTGCTCAGTTGTCAAGCCCCGCTTCCCAGAGTGCGCTACGATCGGCACGTGACAGAGCCAACCATACTACCTGTGGCTAGGAAATATCCCTCCACAGTGACATTACGGCTGTCTATAAGATTGTCATGCCCCACCCCCAATACAGAGAGTATTGTCCGCTCTGGCCAAAGCCGTACGGTTTTGTCCTTCGGGGCGAACTGGACCCGGCCAGGGGCCACTTCCCAGGAGGTCACCCATCCCAGAACTTCCCTGGCTCGAGCACGCTTAACTACGGAGTTCTTAAGCTCCTGTAGTGCCAGTTCACTTAAAAGGCGCCTTTGTATTGAAGAGTGGTATCATTCCATTTATAGTACAGATCTGCCTTCTTTCGGAATGTATTTCGAAGAGTCCCCATTATTCTACAGTGGGTCCCAGGGACTCAAGAGGTGGCCCCCACGAATTCAAGAAGTGGCCCCCGCCCACTTAACATGACACTTGGCGTGGCACTTTGTTCCGTGCGGCACTTTGCTCCGTGTGTAAGAACCGGGTCCCGACATTCTCCCCACCTTTGAATAATGGTTCGTCCTCGAACTACAGACTTATTATTGAGGAACCAGCTCTTATACCATTCTGTCACGCCCCACCCCCAATACAGAGAGTATTGTTCGCTCTGGCCAAAGCCGCACGGTTTTGTCCTTCGGGGCGAACCAGACCCGGCCAGGGGCCACTTTCCAGGAGGTCACCCATCCCAGAACTTTCCTGGCTCGAGCACGCTTAACTACCGAGTTCTTAAGTTTCTGTAGTGCCGGTTCACTTAAAAGGCGCCTTTGTATTGAAGAGTGGTATCATTCCATTTATAGTACAGATCCGCCCTCTTTCGGAATGTATTCCGAAGAGTCCCCATTGTTCTACAGTGGGTCCCATGGACTCAAGAGGTGGCCCCCATGGATTCAAGAGGTGGCCCCCGCCCACTTAATATGACACTTGGCGTGGCACTTTATTCCGTGTGGCACTTTGCTCCGTGAGCAAGAACCGGGTCCCGACAAAGATATCAAGAACAGTATAATATATAAAACTAACTAGTACATGTCCATCTGCCAGAATAAACGAGTCAAGAAATATAAATATGCGGAAGCAATAAATCCAATAACAGTAACATCTGGAAATACGTCCCAAATACGGGCTCACATCAGGAAATGAAAGCGCGGAAAGAAAACTAAACACTAAGAAGATTCTCACTGCTCGGCCTGGCAGCTGAAATACTCTTGATCAGCCCGCGGCAAAGGTAGAGGAACTGGGCCATGCAAAACCCAGACGTCAGTGCGTCATAATATCAAACAATAAAATATTACCAGGATGTAACAAGATATGCTGGCGTGAGATATAAATGATAACATGAATATAGCAAGTAAATGGATATGAAACAGTACGGTGTAAAGTGTACGTGAAGTGCTGTGAGAAATCTAAACTGTACTACCGGGTTATCTACTCTCAAGTCTGTGAAATCAATTTAATGGAATCGTCGATGTAACTCAGTAGTATCCCGTGCATGCCCGGGACCACGGTCCAGATTCTCGGGCTGAAACCGAGAGATGCCGCTAGGCATTAAACAGGAATAGGTGCAGATGAATGATGTCAGCAGTATCATCCCGGGGTTGGCCTAGCCCGTAAAACTGATCAGTATAAGCGTCGAACTATTGAGTTACAAGTCAGGTTTCATCATTGATTTCCCCTTACCCCCAAGGTCATGTGTTCAAGTCAGGTATTGATAAATCTGGAGCTAATGCCAACACAGGATCAAGCAGGTACAGGTTTTGTCTGAATAGACAACAGGCTATGTCCGTCGGGACAACAAGTCAAGATTGTCGGCATTAGTAAAAGGATCAAGTAACAGGTCAAGCAGTGATGTATCAGGTCATGTCAGGTGCATATATATCACACGGATGCTCAAAGTAAAACTGTAGTAAGTGTCGAATCAAGCACGGACGGCAAGGTGCGGGCGATGGTTTCTGGCAAGGGCAGTGGGTGTTCTTGGTTCTTTAGATTGGTTTTGGTGATCGGGCTTGGCATAGGGGGTGTCGGGAAAGGAGAGTGGGAGTTGAGAGGTGGTTATGGGGACGGTGACGACGGGGTCGGAGCTCCGGTAAGGACGCATGCGAGGTGCAGGGGCGAGGGTATTGGGTTCGGGTATGCTGGTTAGGTAGGCTCGGGTTGGTTGTCGTTGGGGAGTTTGGAGAGTGGGGTGAGGAGGTTGCGACAGGGTGAGGCCGACGAGGTGATCAGTGGTGAGGATGCCGGCGACGTGATGTGCAGGGGACCTGGGTTGGGTTGCAGTGGGTTGGTTAGGGTTGATGGTTAGGAAAGAGAAGATGCAGGCGAAGGTGGAGGTGAGTAGGTGAGCGGAGAGAGGGAGGAAGGCGAGGGTGATGTCGGCAGTGGTGGAGACGGCGACGAGGTAAGAGTGGGCGCTGGCGTGGGTTTGAGAGAGGAGGCGGCAGGAAAAAGGAAATAAAGAAGATAGAGAGAGAAGAGGATGTGGGGGGTTTAAATAGGGTTAAGAAATAATATATATGTGTATATTAGAGAGAGAAAAAGAGATTCGGTGGAGTGGGGGGGGGGGTAAAGTAATAGGGTATTTTTTTATATAAAAAATAATATAATATATATAGATAGTACGAGAGAGAGATGGGCAGGTGAGGGAATCTTTGAGAATGGGATAAACGATTTTAAAATATATATTTTAGTTTTTATAAAATATAAAGGTATATATTATATCAGTTAGAATATTATATTATTTATTTTGATATTTTGGCTAAAACAAAAAATAGTCCAAACGCCTCCGGGTTGGGTCTAAAATTATGGTTTAAAAATACGGATAATATATGTATCAACAAAAACCAAAATAGGATATCTGGATAACTAAAATGCATACCCCCAAGAATGGATACACGTAGCATGCACGCGGCTATCTAAACGAGTCCGTTTCACTGAACGAGACAAGAACACGATGTACGGATGCCACGACAGGGTTAGGGGTATGATGCAGACCATGCTAGATATTTTAAAAATATTTTATTTGCATATAACTGTTTTATTAAAAAAATGCAGATGCCAGATATAATACAGGTATACAGGGCATATAGCTTGAAAATGCATGGATCCTCATAACTAGCCGGGATAAATCATTAACAGGAATCAAGATTGGTTTCCAGCATGTGGGTCGGGTCGAATGCAAACACAGATATCAATTACATTATTCGCACCCAAAACACAATAAATCAAGAAATAGCCATAAATAAAGAAATACCCAAAAATAAAACTGGTATAAATGAATTAGGGTGTTACATTATACCCAACTACAAAAGAATTTCGTCCTCGGAATTCCCGGAGCAAGAAAAAAAAACAAGCATGAATCTAGGAAAAGAGGTGTAGAAACTTATGTCGAATCTCGTCTTCTCGTTCCCAAGTTGATTCTCCATGCGCGCGATTCCCCCATGAAACAAGTACGAGAGGGATAACCTTGTTCTTGATGACCTTTTTTCTTCGATCAACAATCGACATCGGTCGTTCTTCATAGGTCAAATCCTCCATTACAGTCAGCTCCGAATGATCCAGCACGTGCGTCTCATCTCGAACATACTTACGGAGTTGAGATACATGAAACACGTTATGAACAATCGCCAAAGATGGTGGTAAAGCCAATCGATAGGCCATTTCTCCAACACGCTCAATAATATCGAATGGCCCCACGAATCGAGGACTAAACTTGTCTCGACTCCCAAAACGAATCACTCCTCTAGTCGGTGATATTTTCAAGAATATAAGATCACCAACAGCGAACTCTAGAGATCTTCTCGATATATCGGCCCAACTTTTCTGCCAATCTTGTGCTGCCTTCATATGATTCCGGATAGTATTAATTTTCTCCACGGTTTGCACGACCAAATCTGGTCCCAACAATTTTCGTTCTCCAATATCGTCCCAACAAAAGGGTGAGCGACACTCGCGACCACACAACGCTTCGAATGGAGCCATCTGAATAGTCGTCTGGAAGCTGTTATTATACGAAATCTCCACCAAGTGTAAATGATCCTCCCACGAACCCTTGAAATCTAACATGCAAGCTCTCAACATGTCTTCAAGAGTTTGGATCGTTCTCTCAGACTGGCCATCTGTCTAAGGATGATAAGCGGTACTAAACTTCAATCGCGTCCCCAAACTTTCCTGTAAGCTCCTCCAGAAGTGCGATAAGAATCGAGTATCACGATCGGAAATGATGCTTACAGGTACACCATGCAATCTCACAATCTCCTGCATGTACCGCTCTGCTAACGATTCCGTCGACTAACCAACTCGAAACGGTATGAAATGAGCTGCCTTAGTCAATCGATCAACAATCACCCAAACTACATTGTTGCCCTTTGGACTCCGCGGTAGAGCTGTCACGAAATCCATGGTTATATGTTCCCACTTCCACTGAGGAATCGGAAGTGGTTGCAATAAACCAGCTACCCTTTGATGTTCAGCCTTAACTTGCCGACACACCAAGCACTTTGCTACAAAGCGGGCAATCTCCCTTTTTATGCCTTCCCACCAGAAATGCTGTCGTAGATCACGGTACATCTTCGTTCCTCCTGGATGTAGGGAATATGCGGAACTGTGTTCCTCCTTCATAACTTCTTCGCGAATATCTCCTTTCGGCACACACAAACGGCTACCATATCGCAACGAACCATCTTCATGAATCAACAAGTCCGTTCGAAGTCCCGCTTCAACCTGTTCTCGAAACTTCTGCAATCTTGGATCCTGTGATTGCACTGCTTTAATATTATCGATCAACGATGACTGTACTTGCAGCTGCATCAACTGTCCCGAAGAGTGCGGTAACACGATCTCCAAATCGAATCTCCAAAAATCATCAATAAGCTCCTTCTGTGTAGTCAACATCTGAATTGCTGGCAACCGACTAAGCGCATCCGGCACTACATTAACCTTCCCTGGATGGTACTTGAGATCAAGATCATAGTCAGCCATCAGCTCCAACCATCTACACTGCCTCATATTGAGCTCTTTCTGCGTGAACACATATTTTAGGCTTTTGTGATCGGTGAATACTTCGACCCTTTCGCCCAATAAGTAGTGTCTCCAAATCTTCAAAGCGAAAATCACAGCTGCTGGCTCCAAATCATGAGTTGCGTAATTCTTCTCATGGGTCTTCAACTGTCTCCGATGCATAGGCTATAATTTTCCCATGCTGCATCAAAACACATCCCAAACCTTTCCCAGACGCGTCCCTGTGAATCACCAATCCTCCGGAACCATCTGGTACGGTCAAAATAGGAGCGGTTATCAACCTTTGCTTCAACACCTCAAAAGCTGACGCACAACTATCCATCCATACGAACGGTACCTTTCTCCGTGTAAGCTTGGTCAAAGGCTCAGCCAAACAAGCAAAATTCTCCACGAATCTTCTGTAATATCCAACAAGCCCAGAAAACTTCTGATCTCCACTACATTTTTCGGAATCGACCAATCTGGAACTGCTACAATCTTTTCAGGATCAACGGCGATTCCATCTCCGGATACGACGTGCCCTAAAAACATCACTTCTTCAAGCCAAAACTCGCACTTGCTCATCTTTGCATACAATCTTTCATGCCTCAATGTCTGCAGTGCGATCCTCAAGTGTTCTGCATGCTCTTCTAGGCTTCTTGAGTAGATCAGAATATCATCGATGAATACCACTATAAACTGGTCCAAGAACGGTGAAAAGATTCGGTTCATCATGTCCATAAATATCGCCGGTGCATTCGTGACTCCGAATGGCATCACTAAATACTCGTAATGTCCATATCGAGTTCGGAACGCAGTCTTGCAGATATCCTCTAATTTAACTCGAACTTGATGATATCCGGATCGCAAATCCAGCTTCGAGAATACCCTCACGCCACTGAGTTGCTCGAACAATTCGCCAATGCGAGGGATCGGGTACTTGTTCTTAATAGTCACCCGGTTTAATTCTCGATAGTCGACGCACATCCTCCTTATGCCATCTTTCTTCTTGACTAGAAGAACTGGAGCTCCCCAGGGTGAATTGTTGCTGCGAATCCAACCCTTTTCTAGCAATTCGGTAACCTGCTTCTTTACTTCTTCCAACTCCATTGGTGCCATCGGATAATACTCCTTTGAGATTGGCGCTGCACCAGGAACAAGATCGATCGCGAACTCCTCATCTCGTTTTGGCGGTAAACCCGAGATGTTCTCAAATATGTCCATGAACTCTCGAACTACAGCTGGCGTTTCCTCCTTATCAACTTCCGTCGACGAAAGAACGGTGTTTGTCGGCCTAGCCTTAAACTCGACTGGCCCGACAGAACTGCTACCTCCAGCAAAAACAAACTCCGGATGTCCGGGAATCTAGAAAATCACTTTCTTTGCCCTACAATCAAGAGCGTGGAAAGTGCCAAGAAAATCCATTCCCAAGACAACATCATAGCCGCCGGTATCAATCACCAAGAAATCCGCGAATAACTCTCGTCCGCAGATAATAACTGAACAATCCTTGCACTCACTACTAGATATAATCTTCCCGTTCTCAGTGTGTATGTCCCAACAACATGATAGGGTCTTGCAAGAAATCGAATGTGCAGCAATAAACTTGGACGACATAAAACAATGGGATGCACCAGAATCGAATGATGCTAATGCGGGAAAATCATGAGCAAGTAGGATACCCGAAGTGACTTCATCTGAAGCCAAACACTGAAGAATATAAGCACGGTAAACAGGATTCAAGGTTGCGATAAAACATGAACTGATAAGCAATGAAACCGAGAGAAGCAAGATAATATCATGACCATAAATTAAGGAAATGAATCAAGTGTAGGACTCCAGGTTACTTAAATAGAGTACCGCATTGTAACAATGCTGCAGTTCATAGTTACAATCACATAACTCCGTTCAAGTCGCTCAAATCCTATTATCAGAATCAAAGGAATAGGAAGGGAGAAACAGTAAGGAACCAAAAGGATTTCAAGCCGAGATGCAAAGTCCTTCCATCTTGTCAAGACAAGGGTCAAAAGAAAGATAAGATTTAAGGACCACGACAACAATGTGGCATGACATGCTCCTAATTACGGGCTTTCGAATTCATGTATTGGGTCCAATACCCAACTACAAAAGAATCAAACCCGATTAACCTAAATCCTATGTCTCTGATACCAAACAAACCCTGTCACGCCCCGCTTCTCAGAGTGTGCTATGATCAGCACGTGACAGAGCCATCCATGCTACCTGTGGCTAGGAAATATCCCTCCATGGTCACATTACGGCTGTCTATAAGATATCAAGAACAGTAAAATATATAAAACTAACTAGTACATGTCCATCTGCCAGAATAAACAAGTCAAGAAATATAAATATAAATATGGATTCATATTGAATTGTAGTTTATACTTGAATCATATTCAAGTCAGATTTTTTATATCGAGTCTCAGGTTGAGTCAGACAATTAGAAAAGAAATTGAATCCTGAATTATGTTTTGGTGCTATCGGTGACTGCTGCACATGGACGGCAGGATTTGTGTCTTTTTCAAAGACAATTACCGTATCGATAACACCGTTTGTTAAGTTGTCTACCTTAAATAGGCAAGCACCCATATCTCCGGCTTCCTGAGGCTCAAGAGACTGGCCCCAGTTAAACCTATGTTTACTAGGGTCCTTATTGTAATTTAGTATAACTTGAGAGGGTTTTATGTAAAAATAATTTTGTATAATTTTCAAAATACACCTCAAGTATTTTATTATCGTCTTCAGAGTTTTCATGGATGTATATTTTATCAATGTGACATTTCTAGTGGATAAAACCTAATTTCATATTATACGGTATTTATTTGTAATATTGGAATTGTATGATATTTTCTTGGAAATGAGATGTTTTTCCTGAATTTTAGAAATGTGGAATATTATAAATATTAAAAATAGATATTTTGATATTAATTACATATATATATATTTATTAAAAAATATAAGTTTTATTTATAATAGAAATCACATTTTCTAAAGAAAATTGTATTTTAAATATTTCAAGATCTTATGCTCCTTGCGGAGGTCTGTATCTCACTCTACTAGGCCCGAGGATGTGCGATAATTCGCACCATACCGAACGGGTTCCCCGAATGGGTTGTAGAGGCGCAATTGCAAAGATTTGTTAAAATACACTTCTTGTAGAAAAAATTTTATAAATTGAAGGTAGTTATATGTAAAGTCGTATTTTCCCCAAATCTATGTTCTCAAATTCCATCGTGTTATATTATATATGAGTGTTGTGAGGAGATAGGTCATTACCTCGTGAACTATCTATAGGTATAATAAGGAATTATGATGGTTTATGTCGAAACTAAATTATATGGTTTTTTTTTCTGAAAAAGTATAATAAAAGTTACAAAAATGATTAATTTAATGTGCAACTTATTTTATTAAGTTTGATAATGTTTATTATTCAACATATAAGAGTATGGTTTTATTTCGTTAAGGAAAAGTATAGTTTTTAAAGAAAACCGAATCGGAAGTCGGACTAACTCCGCTTCCGTTGGGTTTTAGTTTTGAATGTTTTTAGAATAGAGAAAAGAAGAAGAAGTAGGGATTTACTGGATGATTGACTATAGGAGAGAAAGAGGAAGAGATGGGAGTTGACGGTGCATCGTTTTGTCGTCGAAAACTCCTTGTGTTGTCGTCGGAAGTTCGTCAGAGCCTTGTCCTTTGCTAACTCCACTTGCAAACAAAAGACTTGGGAACTTTCTTGAGAGTTTGGGCAGGGATTTGGGACTGAGGAGGGGTGATTTGAGAGTGGTATTTATAGGAAAAATTAGGGTTTTAGGGTAGTGAAAGGGTGTATTAAAAATTTGTATTAAAATGGATTAAATGTGTGTTTTAATGTGCTCTGTAAGTGTGCAGTAAAAACAAATAATATAGGAGTTATAGGGGGAGTCCAAGAGTCGCAAGGGTTAAAGAAAATTAGGGTTTGGACCGAGTTGAGCCGGCGGCACTAGCCGAGTTGAGGGTTTCGCCGGGCCGAGTCGGGTGAATCGAGGCTCATCTTGGTGCCACGAGTCCCTGACGCTTGGTCTAGCCTCGTGGAAATGTTTGTTTAGGCTGTGACTCTTGGTTTTACAGGTTTTGCACTTGTAGACTCTTAGACTTCTAAAAGATTAAAAGAATTTTAAATAAAAATATGGTGGCTGATGGGATTTGAGCTATGGTGCTTTGGTTCAGCAGTGTAAGGTCTTACCAATGAGTTACAAGCTCCTTCTTGCTGTTCAAAAGCAAATCAAATTTATAACTTGTGCTTAGTCTCAATTACCCCTTTCTGTATTTTTGAAAAAAATTGTACAGAAAGTTTAGGGTTGTTACTGCAAACGGCCACTGGACACAGATCGTATCCCAAAATTGATTTTAGAACGCCGTTCCCTAAACTGACATTCCAGCAGGATATAAGAGGTTTAATTGGAATTGCATGAGTTCGGACGAACCGTTTCGACATAAAGCAATATGATGCTCCAATGTCGAAGAGTGCTAGAGCAGGTAGGGAGGCAACTAGTATAGTACCTAAGTTGTGTGAGGTGGGTTTAGATTTAGGAAAAATATAGTGATATACAAGGATTGAAAAGGTTTGAAAGGATTAGGAGTTACCAGTGATGACTTGGCATGTGGCTTCGGCCTCTTCGACTGTCATTGTGAAAGCCTGACGTCGTGGTATATTCCTCCTTGCTGGAGGCACATTCCTCTATCCTTGGGGCAAGTTTCTCTGTCCTTGTGGCATGTTTCTCTATGCCTGATGGAATTAACGTTGAGGCTGTGCAGAAGGTCCACACGGAGCTAGTGCAGGGAGAGATAAATGGGGTGCAGGAGCCTGAAAGGCTGGCCACTGTGGAAACATGATTGCGGGTCTGGGTGCTAGAGCTGTGTTGAAGCGGTATGGACATGCTCCAATAGCGTGAGTGGATGCGCTACAAACCAAACACAGGCCATTTGCATGCCTGCAGTCCTTCGCCAAGTGTCCTGTCCAAAAGTCTGGAGTGGGCCGGTTAAATGATCCTCCCGGTCTCCTGGATGAAAATGTTGGCCGAGAAGAGGCTCTTCCTGTCATTTGAGTGGCAGGGCGTTTCATACCGGCAGTTTGCGGTCTGCCCTTCATCTTCACAACTGCCTCATAACGTCGGGCAGTCTTCAAAACAAGTTCATGGGTTGGAAAATTCCCTGTAGCGAGTGCAACTTGGATTTCCGGGTCCAATCTTTACTGAAATCGTCGTGCCCGGATCTCAGCAGTAGGAATCAGGTGTGCAGCGAACCTGTTACAACTTTGTGTTAGCAGTGTAATGAGTGAAATTAGGAATTTGAATTTGAGACAATATCTTACCTGCTAAGCATGGTAAACTCAGTATCGTATTCATCCACAGACTTGACCCACATCGAGCCTTGTTGTAGATGAATGTACTGCTGCTCCATATCAAAGCGGGCAGTCTCAGGGAAGTACTTCGCATCGAATAGATCGCGAAATGTCTTCCACTCGATCGGTTAGATAAGACGGCTTTCTGTAGCCTTCCACCAGACTCTGGTATTGTCGGTCAGTTGCAGCTTCGCAACACTCACCCAGGCAATATCTAGCACTTGAGCTGTAGCCAGATCATCTTCAATCGATTGAGCCCATTCTTCTGCCTCATGTGGGCTCTCTTTTCTTGAGAAATGTTTCGGGTGCAGTGCCCGAAATTGCTTGACTCTAGGTGTCTCAATTTCGGAGTGGTGCATGAGATAGCAATCTGTTACTGCCGACCCTCCAATAGGCTCTTTGTAGCTCAAGCAGTACCGTTTGCTCGTTGATAGGAGCTGCAATGGTAGGTGGTGGTGGTGGAGTATGCGGTGGGGTGTTGCCATTGACATTCGTGCTGGTGCTATTGGGAGAATTCATGACCTTGATAGAAAAAAGGAATGGTTATGATAGATTTAAGAAATTTGAAATGTAAGGAATGTATAGTTGCTGATTCTTATAATTCTTGTTATATATTGCTTAAGACTTCATGTAGAACTGACCTGAATGGGCCGCCATCAAAACTTGTCATGCCCTGCTTCCCAGTAGAAGGAAACGGTGACGTGGCAGGCCGCAACGTATTTACTAAGAAATAAATACGTTAAACGTAATTAAGCAATAGATAAAAATGTACAAGAATAACAAGTGATATAAAATAACAGCAACTTTATTTATATTCATCTTTACATACAAATGTTTGAAAAGAAAAGATACAATGATAATAAGCAGTGCCTAAATAATGGCATACAAAATAAAAGTAAGTATAAGGAACTAGAAATCTGGCTGTTCCGCAAGCTGATCCAAGTCCTCCTGACCAGGCTCGATCTTCTGAGAGTACGGTCCTCCTGACGAACATTCCAAAAAAAGAAATAAAAAGGAATGTCGTCAGCGAACTAGCGCTCGGTAAGTCCCAAAAGAGAAAGAGAATATAACAAGTAATGTGAAATGAACAGGTAAGTTGTGTTTGTTTGGTTACTGGTATATGATAGTTATTATAATGTGGTTGTTTGTAGCTTGGTAAAGAAGGTATTCGTGTATACGAGAGGAGTCCATCTTACTCCGTGGACTATAGTAACATGTAGTATAAGGCCCCGTCATAATCCACGGGGCAACGGCACGAGAATTCATGTAGGTATCTTTTAAGTGACCTCTCGTGCTACGATTTACGTTCTGTATCAATCTAGCCCTTTATCCCCGCGTAATGTATTGTATCGATTATAATCATCAGACTTGTTGAAACCATGGATACAAAATGTTCAAGTATTCATATTCAGATTGTATTCAAGTAGTCAAGTCAAGTTATAATCATGGTTCGGTCAAGTCAAGTCAAGTATACATGTTTGGATTTGATGTTTGAATTCGAGTATTCGTGTTCATGATCAAGTATTCATGTTTGATTTTGGATTCAGGTTTGGATTAGACTCATACTGAGTCAGATACTCTGATTTAACTCTAGAATTCTTTGGTTCGGGAGTCATCGGCAACTGCTGCATATGGAGATTTGTGTTTTTTTCCAAGACAATTGCCATTGATAACACCGTTATATTTTCTAACTTAAATAGGTAAGCACTCACTTTCTCTGGCTCCCTGAGGCTCAAGAGAATTGATCCCGCTTAAAACTATATTTACTAAAGTCCTTAAATATTATTTTTATATAACTCGAGGGGTTTTTATGAAAAGTATTTTAATATAGTTAAAAAGTAAATCTCGAGAGTGATTAGTATTACTTAGGGTTTTCATAAGTATGGATTTTAAGTATTTGGGGTATTTTAGTGATAAATACTTAGCATTTGAAAGTTCATGGTATTTTATTGAAAAACTTGCCTTTTTGGTATCTCGACGGTATTTTATTGTCATTTGTTAATCTTTCATTTTTTTTGAAAAATATAGGTTTATTATATTTTGAAAATTTGGATTTATAATTTATATAATTTTAATTTTAAAAATAATTTGATTTTATTTAGAAAATTCGTATTTCTTAAAAACCGTATTTAAATCCTTTCGAGATCGAATGCTCTGTGAGGAGGTCTGCATCTCGCTCTACTAACCCAAGAATATGCAATAATCCGCACCATTTATTAGCAGTTCCCTTAAAAAGGGTTGTAGATGCTTAATCGCAAAGGATATGAAATTACGTTTTAAAAGAAATCCGTTTTTTAAAGTTTTTGTGGTATTTTATTGTAAATTTTTCTTCGAAACGAAAATACATACAATGAGTATCGTTCTATGAAACCAAGTGTGCGTGTGGGGTAGGTCGTTACTGTTAGTTATATGTATGCCCTAGAGGCCATTACTGTACATGGGATGTATATTGTAGTGGATTCTTGGACATATATAGGGAGGACTTTCTTGCTCGACATGATAGTATACTATCTGGTTGCACTTTATCTTAACATGTTGACTTGTATAAGTGATACTGTCTTACTCTCACATGTTGATAAAGCCCTTAGGATGTGTACTTGACTACCAGGATTATGATGGAGATCATACTAGTGGGGCCAAAGGTAGTCCACAAGTACACCCTATAATTGTTCCTAGTCGTGTGCGTATCGAGACAGGGCATCGATACTTCAGAGTAGACTAGCGTATACGCTTCTCGACCCATATGATGGGCGATGGATGATCCCACATCCATTGGTGTTTGACATCAGAGAAGGTATACGGGTGCTCAGTGGAGACTGGGTATACTGAACGGACTCGCCGAGAACTCCTAGATGGTATTATACCTATCGTCAGATAGCGGTTCTCTGGTGACACTGGTACAGGTTAGTCTGTCGACCCGAGATCGTCATAGAGTCTCGTGTGATTCCCACTGTGCTTTGATTTCCACCATACCACGGTCAAGAGATCGTGCACAAAGGTGGTTTTTGGGTACAGTCCCGAGTCACATGGAGGCAATGAGCGATAGGAGGGGATTCGTCTCTCCCGGTATTGAGAGTTGATGTTGCGCTATGCTCGATTGGCCATAACATGAAATCCCTGGCCAGGGTTGCTGAAATTTACTGGTAAGTGTTATCAGTAGTTTCTCGAACCGTTATGGACCTTGCATCGGCTTGACTTATCAGGCTATTGGGGTATGACGTTTTACCACCCCCAGGCCTTTGATATGCGACATATCTGACGAAGAGACCGGACTGTACGGTAGTGTTACTGATTAGATTCGCAGGAGTGCAAGCAGGCTTGCTTGTTGATCTTCTGATCACTCAATACCCGTGTGGCCGTTACATTTAGCAGACCGCTTACGGCTTGTGGGTGTTTGATATGATCATCACCTACTGCCGGCGTATTAACGAGTTTTTAGAGTCCTACACAGAGGTTTCCTTGTTCATGCAAAACGAAGTAGGAGCACGTATGTGATATGTGCGGGACCTAGATTAATGCGTGTATGTGATACCACATTCTATTCTCGCGATATGTGATATCGTTCGGTTGTATGAGATATAGCCGGGTTATCGGATCAAGTGTTGATTCGATAAGATGTTGCATTTGATATTAGTCGGTTATATATGATATAGCCGGATTATTAAATCAAGTGTTGATTTAATAATTTAATATATAATTATATATATTTGATATATTATCTTACATTAACTAATATTAGCTCACTTAAACATTTCTTTTTCTCACTTGTATACACTTAGTATATATGTGATATATATTAATGTATATTATTTTGTGTCATACTAGATGCCACATGCTACAAGGATGTATGAGACTCACACCATGCATATAATAATGATAGGGTTTTATTTATTTAAAGTAAAACAAAATGGGTTGGAAATTATCACATGGTTGAAGCTTATAGAAGCTTGTGAAACCATTGACCAAGTCCACTCCTTTTGTTTTACTTGAAGATATTTATTAACCCAACCATTATTTTAACCCATAGTTTATTATCTACATGAGCTAGTGTATGACACTAACTCACCCATGATTGCTATTCTCACCTTATGAGTTCATTCTCTCATCTTCATTCTTCACTTAAGCTTCTTCTTCCTCATGAGAGAAAAAGCTTGCTAGCTTTTTTCTAAGGGAGAAAATAATGTGAGAAAAATAAATCTAAAGTGAGCCCACTTCTTACTTCATCATCCTCTAATATTAACCATTTAGTTTAGAGTGTTTGCTTCACTAATCTACCATTAGTGAAAAGGTAGCATGAGCTTGAGTCTCCTCGACGTAGATCATCTTCGGCGTCGAAGACTTTGAGCAAGCATGTTCATTTCTTCATGTGAAGCCTTACTAGAGTTCGGGTGTTCACTACTTGGAGCGAAGGGACTGCTACACGAAGCTTTAGAAGTGAAGGACCGGTCCACAAAGGTTGTATTCCTTATTCACTTAGATGTTAAGATGTTAACATTGCTTGTTTGTTTAAAACTCTAGTTAAAGATTCTAGGTTTTGGTTCTTTAGAACGGCAAAAATTTAAAAACGGTATGGACGATGCCTCCCGAAACCTTGCTGCCGGCCTAGGGAACCCTACAATTACCTTGTGAATTTTTCCCAAGGTATTGTTAAGCAATTACTAAAATAGGTGTTTATAAAGTTCAAAGTATTTTAATAAAAAAGTTCTACTATTGTTTTTTCACATGAAAATTTTGATGAGATTTGATTCTAAAGATTAGGGTTTAAGGTTACAAGTATTGTGTAAAAACTTGGTTGATCAAAGAATAAAGAAGGAGGGGTTTCTAGGGTTTAGAAAAAGAATATCGGTATTAACTCCACTTACCGATATAGGTTTTGAAATAGAATTTCAGTGGAGAGAAAGGGTGTTTGGAATGGACTTATGGTTTAGAAAACTCAAAGAGAGGTTGAAGAAGAGGGGATGAGCATCGTGGCATCGCGGGAGCTCCGGAATAGGCTTCGGTTTTCACCGGAACCAACTTGCTTGCTAACTCCTCTTTTACTTCACTTGCACTAGGAATTTTTTAGAGAGTTTTGGCTAGAATTTTCAGAATGGTGCTGAGCCAAGGTAGGGGTGGTATTTATAGTGGAGAATTAGGGTTTGGAAATTAAAAATATGGACTAAAAGAATTAAAATTGTGATAAATTGTGAATTGAAAGGTCTCTATTTGATTGCTGGGAAATCAAACAGTGTAGAGGAGTTAGGGGTAGGTGAAGAGGTGTGTATGCAAAGCCCGGGACAATTTGGGCTTTATTGGACCGTCAGTGCCGGGTTTTCATCAAGTTCGGCCGGTCGATCTCGAGGCATTTGCCTCGAGATTCATGCCATTTAATCAATGCAGTATTTAAATCATTTTGCACATGTTTGATTTTTCTGAATTTTTTATTTCCCGTGTATTGCACGTGCAATCTTTTGGCCTTCTAAAAAGTTTTAAAAAAAATCAGAAAAATAATTATTTCTTATGGGAATCGAACACATGACCTACGTCATAGCAGTGCAAGGCTTTACCAGTGAGCTACAAGTTGTTTCTTTCTGTTATTTAACAAAATTGACTTATAACTCAAACTTAAACTGTAAAACTCATTTCTTGTATATTAACAGTAAAATTTCCGTACAAGATTTTAGAGTCGTTACACCTAATAACCAGTACTACTCATTTTTATTAATAATGGGCGGATTTGCTCACACACCTTTTATGCGACTACTACTATTTCCTGAGGCACTAATCAGCCGATTACCGAATGTGTGAGCTTATTAAGGTGTAAATAGCAGTTTCCAGGTCTTGCAATATATTTTCTTTTTCTTTTTCTTTTTTTGAAGACCAGATATATTTTTTAGTGACGCTTTTATGGTGGTCGGCTACAAATGCCCTTTTTTCTTTCATACTAGGTTTTCAGGCAAGAGTATTTTTACGTATCCTCTACTATTCCAAGTTTCAAGGTGCGTGTAAGTACAGTTTGTAGGATATATACTTTCTGAATTTGGACTCAAGAATATGAATTATTTTTCAGATTTATCCTTCAGTATAGCTTTCAATATTTTCCCTTCATCTCAACTTAACTCAAGAACCAAATTTAAGATTACTTACTTCTAAAAAGACTGCAAGGACGTATATTTACTACGGTTAAATTCAAGGAGGGTTATTTTTAGGGTTTTCAATTCCTAAGTCTAGGATTTAGTTATTTCTAACCTATCAAGCTAAATTTTCGGAATAAAATCTAAATTACCCTACTAGCTAATTTGACGACAAAGTTTTTATATTTTGAAAAAAAATTTCAGTTTTTATGGGTTTTTAAAATAAGTATGTAAATGCAAAATGTACACATGAATGTAACGATAGAAAGCTTACCAATACCCCAAAATTTAAACTTGACCGTGACCTCACTGTCATACCACACAAATAGGTCCAAAATTGTTAAGGTTTCAAATATCGGAAAGGTTTTTTTTTCTTTTTTTGAACAAGAAAACAACAAACAAAATATCGATACACAAAAAGGGCTCCCCCCAAAACTTAAGCGAAACAGTTCTTCCACTGTTAAGCATCGAAATTCAAAGTTAGAAGGAAGGGAAAATCATCAGTTTATACAAGGCCTTATATAGACCAAAAGTTAACACCAATCATTCAAAATTTTTATCATGATGAGACCAGGGTTGATGACAGAATGAGTGAAGGAAGAGATGCAAAATACATCAAACCGTGTGTGGGCGGTAATGCGATACGGTCTCGATATATGAGAAGATGAATGGAAGGGAGAAAGAAATGGAGTGTAACGTTTTGGAAATTTTTTAAATAATTATTTAATTTTTAAATGTTATTTTAATTTTTAAATTCTGATAAAAGACTTATAAAAAGTATGGTATTTACGTGTTATAGTAATTAGTTATAAGTGGCATTTAATTTGTAAGAGTTTCTGTATATGAAAAGTGTTAATTGCAAAGAGGGTTTATAGGTTGTTTGAGGGTTTAAGTGCAAAGATGAGAGTAAGTAGGTGTTAAGCTTGGCATATTCCTCACACACACTATACCATGAGGTGAACCATGGAGCTACACCTCCTCCTTGCACCACACACACCTCACCTTTACTTCTCACACCTCCTCCTTTCTTCAACACACAACACTCATTTCCTTTTTTTTTTATCAAACTGAACTAAATTATTCACCCAACACTTTAACACCAAAATCATATGGTTCTTTTGTTAGTTATATGTATGCCCTAGAGGCCATTGCTATACATATGATGTATATTATAGTGGATGCTGGGACATATATAGGGAGGACTTTCTTGCTCGACATGATAGTATGCTATCTGGTTACTCTTTACCTTAATGTGTACACTGATTGTCTCTCTGTTACATATTGGTAAAGCCCTTAGGATGTGTACTTGACTACCTGGACTATGATGCGGATCATACTAGTGGGGACATGGTAGTCCATAAGTACATCCTTCAAAGTCCCTAGTCGTGGGTATATCGAGATGGGGCATCGATATACCAGAGTAGACTAGCGTATACCTTCTCAACCCATACAGATGGGCGATGGATGATCCCATATCCATTGGTGTTTGACATCAGAGATCATATACGGGTGCTCAGTGGAGACCGGGTACACTGGACGGACTCGCCGAGAACTCCCAGATGGTATTATACCTTACGTCAGATGGCAGTTCTCTGGTGACACTGGTACAGAGTAGTCTGTTGACCCGAGATCGTCATAGAGTCTTGTGTGGTTCCCACTATGCTTTGATTTCCACCTTACCACGTCCAAGAGGGCGTGCAAAACGGTGGTTTTTGGGTACATTCCCGAGTCACATGGAGGCAATGAGCGATAAGAGGGGATTCGTCTCTCCCGGTATAGGGAGTTGATGTTGCGCTGTGTTCGATTGGCTATAACCGGAAATCCCTGGCCAGGGTTGCTGAGATTTACTGGTAAGTGTTACCTGTAGTTTCTCGAACTGTTATAGACCTCATATCGACACGACTTATCGAGCTATTGGGGTCTGATGTTTACCACCCCTAGGCAAGATATGCGACATATCAGACGAACAGACCGGACTGTACGGTAAGTGTTACTGGTTGGATTCACAGGAGTGTGAGCGGGCTTGCTCGTCGATCTTCTGATCGCTCAATACCCGGATGGCCGTTACGTTTAGCAGACCGCTTGCGGTTTGTGGGTGCTTGATATGATCATCATCTGCTACCGGCGTATTGACGAGTCTTTAGAGTCCTACACAGAGGTTTCCTGGCTCAAGCGAAACGAAATAGGAGCGCATATGAGATATGTGCGGGACCGAGAATGATTCGTGTATGTGATACCGTATTCTATTCTCGCGGTGAATGTATCGAATGGTTGTATGCGATATAACCTAGTTATCGAATCAAGGATTGATTCGATAAATCGATACATTGTATACTAGTCGGTTGTGTGCGATATGACCGGATCGTTAAATCAAGTGTTGATTTAATGATTTAATGTATAATTATATATTTGATATATTACTTTGCATTAACTAGTATTTGTTCACTTTAAATGGATTTTCTCACTTGGTTGTACAAGTTGTATATGTGATATACTTTTTGTGCAAATGATTGTATCATGTTTGATGATACATGTTTACTTGGTTAAGTGTAGAGAATTAAACCATGGTTAAACTAATGGTTAGGGTTTTGTTTATCCATTACTTATTTATTCATTTATTTATTTGTTTATTCTTTTTGGAAAATAATTAGCATAATGAAAAGAATGGTGGCTTTATTTGTTGTTTTGTTGAAGCTTCATGAAGCTTTGACCTAGTCCACCATTCTTATCTCTTGCTTAACCCTAACCATCATTACTAACCATGGTCTATTCTCTACACTTAACTAAGGTTAAGAATATGATAAGAATCATTTTTCTTTTTCAATTATTCAAGAAAACTTATCATAATATTATCTTCTTCTTCTTCTTCTTCTTCACATGAAGAAGCTTGCTACCAAAAATGGCAAAGTGAGAAAAAGAGTGAGAAATCCAATTCTAAAGTGAACCCACTTCCTATTTCTTCATCCTCTACCTCTTGCCAAGTAGTAGAGTGTGTTTTCTTTACAAGTTTCATGACTTGGTGAAGTTGGAGCTTGATCTAGCGATGCCTCGACGTAGATCATCTTCGGCATCGTCGTCGATGACCTAGCCCGCTTTTTCTCCGATGAAGCCGACGCTAGAGCCCAAGATCCGATTTGTACAGCGAGGAGACATCATCGCGGAGCCATGGAGGTGGAGAATCGGATCTACAAAGGTTGTATTTCCGTTTACCATTTAGTTAAGTTGTTAACTAGTTTCTTTTTCGCCTAATATCTAGTTAACGATCCGTAGTCTAGGGTTTCTCGGCACCGTAAAATTTGAAATTGGCATGGTTGATGCCTTGTGAGACCTCATTAGCGTGCCTAGGAACCCTGCAGTGGTATCAGAGCCTAGCTAGAGCCTTAGGCGATGCGTTGACGGAGTTAGAAAGCTGATCGAACCGATACCGTAACCCTAATATTGCTCTCTGTACATTTTTGAAAATCGTGGATTTCTGAGAATTAAAAATATGCAGAAAACTCAGTAGAAGATTCTAAGAATTACTGTATAAAACGGGGCCCCTGAATCCATAAAAGCGCGGCGGAACCGCGGCATTAGCATGCTAATGCGGCGGTTCCGCGGCCCTTTTGTCTCTTCTTGCAATCAATTTTGCACAGTAATTCCTAGTTTGCAGTGCTGGTTTTCCTAGGAATTTTTAATGTTTTTTCAAGAGTTGAATTTTTTGGGTTGTATTGGGGACTCGGTGTATCGATCGGATTGTCTAATTTTTTCAGTGTGTTTTTCCGGGTATTTTTAGAATATGTTAAAAAGTTCGACCGGATATAAATACCCACTTTTTCCCCTGCCGGAAAATTTCCAATTGTTGGATTTTTCCGTAGTTTAACGACGTTCTAAGTAGTGCAAGTAACGCGATGGTCCCTCTAGAAGACAACAAACCTTAACTCGATTATGTGACCGTCTTGAACTGCCTGTTGAACCTTCGGGTTTGGGGCAGTACGGCGTGCCACATGTGAGGCGTTGGCTTGACCCTTCTACGACTGGACCGTTGGTACTGAGGCACGAACTGAATGTTGTTAGACTTATTTCATGTGTTGAGCTGTTTCGGGAAAACTTGGGTGTTTGAATGTTCGATCAGAAAGTTTAACATTTTCTAATTATCTGGAATGTGATACAATAATTGGAATTCACAAGTAGTTATGAGATAATGGAATGAATATTATAATTATAGCAGTTTAGTCTCACTTGATCGGTTGCCACGGAATTTTGATGTGATTAAAAGTCCGTCGCAATCACATAGCGTACGCGGATACTCGCCGGGTAAACTTAATAGACAGTCTCACCCCATAGCCCCGACCAAGTGACTGTAGGAGAACCCCGTCGCCGAAAGCATCCGTTTGGGTGCTCGCGGTAGCGGTTGTAGGGAGTTTTTCGTCACCCCATTGAGATGGGAATACGCGCACGCTTGTCAGGCGTACTACAGATTCCCCCTGCCCAGGGTAGGCCGGGGTTTATTGATTGTGGGGATCCAAATCTCCGGCAGCCGCGGACTAAGCTGCCGTTAATTACCCCTCGCCTTTGGGGCGAGGGAACCTCCGATTAACGGGTTAAAATGGTCATGCGAACTCAATGTGCAGTGTACGTGTGCTGTGTTTTGAAAGGGGGGTTTGGATATATCGGGAGCCACGCAGAGTTTTTACGGGGGTCCCGCTACCCGGATAGCGGGCTGGGGGTCAAGGGGGCTAGCAGCCCCCTTGCGGGGTGCGGGGCAACGCCCCGTTAGAAATTTTTTCTAACAGGGACAGTGTCGCAGAGTATGTGTGTGTGTAAATATTTATACATATGTGTGTATATATATATATGTATATATATATATATAAAGGAAAGAGGGGGGAAAGGGCATCCAAAGGATGCGTGGGGCCAGCGCCTTGAGCGCTGTGCGCTTAGGTGCTGTACGCTCAGACGCAAGCGCGCCACGTGTCGGCACGTGGGCGTTTTGCGCTTGAGCGCAGTGTGCTTGAGCGCAAGTGCGCTACGTGTCGGCACGTGGACGCTTTGCGCTCGAGCGCAGCACGCCACGTGTCGGCACGTGGGCGCTTTGCGCTCGAGCGCAGTGCGCCTGAGCGCAAGCGCGCCACGTGTCGGCACGTGGGCGCTTTGCGCTCGAGCGCAGTGCGCCTGAGCGCAAGCTCGCCACGTGTCGGCACGTGGGCGCGTTGCGCTCGAGCGCAGTGCGCCTGAGTGCAAGCGCGCCACGTGTCGGCACGTGGGCGCGTTGCGCTCGAGCGCAGTGCGCCTGAGCGCAAGCGCTCCACGTGTCGGCACGTGGGCGTTTTGCGCTCGAGCGCTGGGCGCTGGCGAGACAAAGGGACTTTTAGTCCCAGAATCAGAAGCTATGCTTCAGAAAGGAGATATTTATTATTATATATATATATATATCTATGTAAATATATGGAGTTAAACTCCTAAAATGTTTTGGTTGATGAAAGGGATTCTTCCTCTTCCTCCTCTGTTGGCTGGATCTTGATGATCAAGAGATATGAGATCTAAAAATCTCTCCTTTCTGAGATCTAATGGGAGATCTGAGTTCCCCTTTGTGGGTTTTGTGGTGGAAAACTACTTAGTTTTTGAAAAGAAAGAGTAAAACTCTTGATTCAATTCAAAAGAAATGAGAAGGTTTAGAACCTTGGAGAAGGAGCAGGGGGCACAAAGAACCCTAGATTTTGGGGAAATGAAAAGTTGTCATTTTTTATTCATCATGTTGCCTTTTATAGGCTTACATATTTACATATAGCCCCTTGGGCTTTACAAAAATGGCATTTTAGCCATCCTATGGCTCATGTGCCATTTCATTTTTGCACATAAGCCACGGGCTTACAAAATATTGGCTTTATGCCCATTTTGCATACATTCATGTATAAAAAATTACATAAAAATTATTTATTACATGATTTTGTTATTGGTATGGGGAGGCTGGCCGCGGGCTTGACTTGGGCATGGGCCCGCTTGACCTGGGCTTGGGCCCACCTAGCTTGGGAGTTGACCTTGACTTTGACTCGGTCAACCGGGGTGTAAATTTTTACCCCAACAGCGGTGTTCCGCCTTGGTGCACTTCGTCGACGGCGTCGGGGGTGCGGCCGCCTACTAAAGTTTGCGACGAGCATTCGATCAAAATGTCGGAAATCTTGTTGAATTGCCCGACTTGATATTGGAAAGTGTTTTCGATAATGAGACTAAAATGCGGGGTTTATAATTGTTAGGCATGCGATGTCTAAAGAGGTTGCGGATTCCAACTGTTGTAGTTTTACACTTTCTTTTCTGTGACCGTAAGTGTAATATGTGATATCGCCGGTTTCGTTGCTATATGTCAACGACAATTGGGGTGCACATATTTACTTACGTTGATGACATGTGATGTTATGTGTTGCTGGATATGTTATATTGGATCGTCGTGTTTGAATAGCCGGGGTTTTTTATGTGAGATGAGTGTTTTTCATTTTCATTCATGTAAAAACTTGTATGTAATATTCTTTTATTGGGGCACTTCCAGGTTGCGGAAGATGTCACTTTTTGTATATTATTTACTTTTCCGCACTAGGATAGACCCAAGGAGGAGGGCACAAGCAACCGGGTTCTGGAGTCCAGTGGAAGACCAACTCGAGGAGTCGAGTCCGGGTCTCCTAAATCCAGAATTGGTTGGGTTGCTTGCCGCTCTCGTAGGGGTCTAGGGGTGTGGGTTTGGCTATTCATCGCGACCGTGGAATCCGTGTTTTATATTGGCTCGTATTGAAAACACGGACGTCCTAGTATATCCAATATTTCATATGATTCTTCTGCTGCGATATCTGTGATGTGATCATGTGATGTTCTGTGATAAATGCTGTATATTATATATATGATATATTATATAGACGTTACTTATGTTTTACACCCGCGCTAGCCCTGCCCCGCTCTGTCGTTAGTTACTTAACCTAACGGTGCACGAGGGGACATCGAGGCGAATGCGGATGGCATAAGTGTACGTCGTATTTATCTGTGATGTTTAGGTAACTTAAATGATGGGACTTCATTAATATGATTAATGAAATAAAATAAACCTAAGATGTTGTAGAATCGAATTTCAAAATAAAACAGGTAGCTACAGTTCTTGCTTTGCACAGCGGTGTATATGATATATCCTGCACCTTATTCGATAAGGAAAGGACCGAGATCCCTTCACCGGGAGTGACTCCTTTAGCAATAACTGGCTGATGCTACAACCCTCGGTCTGTCTTTTGATTGCTTCTATAGTTTCTGCTTTACACAGTGATATATATGATATATCCCGCACCTCATTCGACGAGGAAAGGGCCGACGATCCCTTCACCGGGAGTGACCCCTTTAGCAAAACTAGAAAAGCCTAAAAAAAACACTCCATTTTAAAATCATTTGATTCTACAACGATATAAAGTTCATTACGCAAAAGGTTTTCTTAAAAACCTGTCGTAGCCCTCCGTCATTTCAGATAGGTAATAGTTAGTATTCGTGCTGCGTTTGTTGACTCAGTCAAGGCGTAGTGTGCGGTAGCTGATTAGTACTTATCTGTAAAGCATATGATGCGATTGGATTAGGGTAGTCGTGCGGCCTTGTTGACTCAGTCAAGGGTCGTGCGGGTGGGTTTAATTCAATCGAGAAATGACGGGTTGAACTTTACTTGCGGTCTATGGTTTGTTGACTCAGTCAAGGTCATAGATCGCATGGGGCAAAATATTATCCGGAATTTCAAGTGTTGAAATTTGCAATGAGATTGCATACCTTCTATGAGATAGTTGGATCCCGATACCCACTGCGAGTAAGAGTTACTCCTGGGAGAGTTTTACACATTACAACTAACCGATCAAGTAGGTGTCTAGAAAGGTGTCAACGGGGTTACGCCTCTGGGAAAATGAGATTTACATTAATTAGGTTCGTGCGAAAGCACAGGGGACCTCCCTCAAAGTACCGACACTGGTCTGGCTGAAAGATTGGCGAACTTGTAGTATGTAATTAATCCCGGCTAGTCTTTCCTTTTAGGGTTTGAAGGAAGATTTGATAAAAACAGTGGGAGCCATCTTGATTAGATAAAATAATAACTAATCTATTCTTGCAAGAGCGCACGCTGAGTGTTTTCTTCTCTCTCTCTCCTGGTAGCGACCATGTCACGCCTTAATCAAGATAATAATACGGATTATTGATCGAACCCGCTTGTTATACTGAGCTGGGGAATGTTGGTCCCGCTCCAACTTATAATTGTTATAAGACAGAGCAGGAAATAGGGGAATACCAGATTTCCCGTGCCGCCCAAACGAAGAAAGTGCATGCTGATGTATCTCCTTCAGGTGTATTCGTTACAAAGAACTGTTTCTCAGTATCCTCCACATCCTGGGTATATGATACCGGATCAGGATCCCAGATATGTAATCTGTTAATAGGGCTGCAAAAAGGTAGAAAAACTGAGAACGGGTGATAAGTTTCATGAGACAGAGAACGGGGCAAGTGTTGCAGCCAAGTCTGTTGGTCACTGTCACCCTGTATTCCAAATACATTGATTCTGAACGAATGTTATTAGATACCGAACTTGATATACAAAATCATATCAGTCTCTTTATTAGTAAAGAAATGATAAAATTTTGTATTGTTGGATAATGTTTTGAACATTTCCTATATCAAAAGTTGATCGGTTCAGGCACGTTATCTAAAAGCATTGATGTTCTAAATCAAACTACAGTTCTTAGTATACGGAACACACATAAGAGGAAGAGTTCAGAAATGAACGAATCCTTCTTGAGGCTTTGTAGACTAGGTCATATCAATGCGACCCGACTAGCTAAGTTGCACATAGATGCATATTTAAATCTGTTTGAATTTACATCTTGTGAAACTTGCCAGTCATGTCACAGAGATAAGATGACCACAACTCTGTTTATTGGAAACAGAGAAAGAGTTAGTGAACTCTTGGGATGATACATGTTGATGTATGTAGGTCCCCTATCTACACTTGCCAAGACCGGTTCTTTATACTTCATTACATTCTCTGATGATCTTTCGAGATTCAGACCCATGTTCCTGTTGAAACACAAGTCAGAACCTTTTGAGATATTCACAGAATATAAGTTAGAAGTAGAGAACCAAAATACGGGTATAAGTATCATGTCCTATGATGAGATCAGGGAGGAGAATACTTGTGCACGGAAATCCTGGACTTTTCTAAAGGAGAATGAGATTCTCTCTCAGCATTACTCCTCCGTATACACCATAGCACGATGGTATATCGGGACGGAGCAATTGCACCCTATTCGATATGGTGCGCTCTATGATGAGTAATACTGAGTTACCTGTTTCCTTTTGGGAGTTATGCGCTTGAGAAGCTGCATACCTATTGAATAGGGTTCGAATCAAATCAGTTGCCTACCACTTCATATGAGATATGGAAAGGGTAGAGCCCATGTCTTAAGCTAGTTAAGATTTGGGGTTGTCCGGCCTATGTCTAAAAGCAAAATCGGGACAAGCTCGAGGCAAGATCTGTTATGTACAACTGGAAATGTTCCAGCTATACAAAATACAGCAAATGATTTGATAAAACCATAGGATTCAATAGTTACCAATGAACCTCAGCCTCTCCGCCGATCTAGTAGGGTTCCTCACCCACCTGAGAGATACTTCGGTTACTCTATGACAGTGGGAACGAGGATTGCATCATGAGATGATGACCCAACTAGTTTCGAGCTGGCCATCAGGAGTGGGACTCTGTAAGAATGGCTGGATGCTTAGTGATCTGAGATGGAATCCATGTACACCAACAAAGTATGGACTTTAGTTGCTAAATCTGAAGGGTTAAATCCCCATCAGAAGCAAGTATATCTTGAAAAGATTACTTGGTGTAGATGGAAAAGTTGAGACTTTCAAAGCTAGACTTGTTAAAGGTTTGCATCATTGACCAGATATGGATCATGATGAAGCATTTTTCTAAGGATCTATGCTTAAGTCCATCCAGATCCTACTCACCACAGCTACATACCATGACTACGATATCTGGTGGTTGGGTGTCATGACTGCTTTTCAAAATGATGTTTTGGAAGAGAGCGTCTATAAGTACACAGCCAGAGGGCTTCGTAGACAGTGGGAGCAGCGGAAACGTGTGCAAGATGCTTTATAGGATAAAGCAGGCATCGCGGAGTTGGAACATCTGTTTTGATATGGTAGTCAAAGAGTTTGACTTCATCAAAATGGTAGATGAACCTTGTATATATACAAAAAGGTAGTAGGGAGTATGGTAATGATCCTCGTAGAGTACGTGGATAACATACTCTTGATAGGGAAGGAGTTTCCTATGCTACGCTCGGTCAATCTCCGCTTATCACAATGATTCTCTATATAGGATCAAAGTGATACCTATTAAATCCTGAGTTTTGGATCTATGAGATAGATTTAAATGGATGTTAGGATACTCACTAGCTGTAGTGAGATGGTATCAATCGATCCTGGGGAGAATCACTGGAAGGGTTCCAGGGTGATAAAGACGACTGAAAGTCAGTCACAGGCATTGTCTTTACCCTCAGTAAAGGGACGGTATGATGGAAGAGTTCCAATCTAGATACCGTGGCATACTAGACGATAAAGGCTCGATACATCGCTACTTAAGATGCTACCAAAGAGGCAGTCTGGATGTATATTTGTTCATGAGATGAACTTAGTTCCTCCCATTGTGTGACAATGGAGTTGTGGCTTATGCCAAGGAACACTGGTCCCATCAGTGATCCAGACATATTCTGAGGCAGTGTCACCTGATCGTGGAGATGGTTGATCTCCAGGGTGATCGAGGTTAGGAGAGCAGACTCAGAGGATAACACGGCGGATCCACTCACGAAGGCCTATTCCTAGAGAGAGACTATTATGGGATGGTTGAGTATGAGATACTACAACCACTGCTATCAGATGGCCCTAGTGCAAGTGGGAGATTGTTAGTTATATATATGCCCTAGAGGCCATTGCTATACATATGATGTATATTATAGTGGATGCTGGGACATATATAGGGAGGACTTTCTTGCTCGACATGATAGTATGCTATCTGGTTACTCTTTACCTTAACGTGTACACTGATTGTCTCTCTGTTACATGTTGGTAAAGCCCTTAGGATGTGTACTTGACTACCTGGACTATGATGCGGATCATACTAGTGGGGACATGGTAGTCCATAAGTACATCCTTCAAAGTACCTAGTCGTGGGTATATCGAGACGGGGCATCGATATACCAGAGTAGACTAGCGTATACCTTCTCGACCCATACAGATGGGCGATGGATGATCCCATATCCATTGGTGTTTGACATCAGAGATCATATACGGGTGCTCAGTGGAGACTGGGTACACTGGACGGACTCGCCGAGAACTCCCAGATGGTATTATACCTTACGTCAGATGGCGGTTCTCTGGTGACACTGGTACAGAGTAGTCTGTTGACCCGAGATCGTCATAGAGTCTTGTGTGGTTCCCACTGTGCTTTGATTTCCACCTTACCACGTCCAAGAGGGCGTGCAAAACGGTGGTTTTTGGGTACAGTCCCGAGTCACATGGAGGCAATGAGCGATAGGAGGGGATTCGTCTCTCCCGGTATAGGGAGTTGATGTTGCGCTGTGTTCGATTGGCTATAACCGGAAATCCCTGGCCAGGGTTGCTGAGATTTACTGGTAAGTGTTACCTGTAGTTTCTCGAACTGTTATAGACCTCATATCGACACGACTTATCGAGCTATTGGGGTCTGACGTTTACCACCCCTAGGCAAGATATGCGACATATCAGACGAACAGACCGGACTGTACGGTAAGTGTTACTGGTTGGATTCACAGGAGTGTGAGCGGGCTTGCTCGTCGATCTTCTGATCGCTCAATACCCGGGTGGCCGTTACGTTTAGCAGACCGCTTGCGGCTTGTGGGTGCTTGATATGATCATCATCTGCTACCGGTGTATTGACGAGTCTTTAGAGTGCTACACAGAGGTTTCCTGGCTCAAGCGAAACGAAATAGGAGCGCATATGAGATATGTGCGGGACCGAGAATGATTCGTGTATGTGATACCGTATTCTATTCTCGCGGTGAATGTATCGAATGGTTGTATGCGATATAACCTAGTTATCGAATCAAGGATTGATTCGATAAATCGATACATTGTATACTAGTCGGTTTTGTGCGATATGACCGGATCGTTAAATCAAGTGTTGATTTAATGATTTAATGTATAATTATATATTTGATATATTACTTTGCATTAACTAGTATTTGTTCACTTTAAATGGATTTTCTCACTTGGTTGTACAAGTTGTATATGTGATATACTTTTTGTGCAAATGATTGTATCATGTTTGATGATACATGTTTACTTGGTTAAGTGTAGAGAATTAAACCATGGTTAAACTAATGGTTAGGGTTTTGTTTATCCATTACTTATTTATTCATTTATTTATTTGTTTATTCTTTTTGGAAAATAATTAGCATAATGAAAAGAATGGTGGCTTTATTTGTTGTTTTGTTGAAGCTTCATGAAGCTTTGACCTAGTCCACCATTCTTATCTCTTGCTTAACCCTAACCATCATTACTAACCATGGTCTATTCTCTACACTTAACTAAGGTTAAGAATATGATAAGAATCATTTTTCTTTTTCAATTATTCAAGAAAACTTATCATAATATCTTCTTCTTCTTCTTCTTCTTCACATGAAGAAGCTTGCTACCAAAAATGGCAAAGTGAGAAAAAGAGTGAGAAATCCAATTCTAAAGTGAACCCACTTCCTATTTCTTCATCCTCTACCTCTTGCCAAGTAGTAGAGTGTGTTTTCTTCACAAGTTTCATGACTTGGTGAAGTTGGAGCTTGATCTAGCGATGCCTCGATGTAGATCATCTTCGGCATCGTCGTCGATGACCTAGCCCGCTTTTTCTCCGATGAAGCCGACGCTAGAGCCCAAGATCCGATTTGTACAGCGAGGAGACATCATCGCGGAGCCATGGAGGTGGAGAATCGGATCTACAAAGGTTGTATTTCCGTTTACCCTTTAGTTAAGTTGTTAACTAGTTTCTTTTTCGCCTAATATCTAGTTAACGATCCGTAGTCTAGGGTTTCTCGGTACCGTAAAATTTGAAATTGGTATGGTTGATGCCTTGTGAGACCTCATTAGCGTGCCTAGGAACCCTGCATCTTTACCCTCATAAAAAGAAAAAAATAGAGTTTTCTTGGATGATGGTTCAAAGCACCAAAGCTAGGCCTACTCGACTTCATGTGTGCACATCTTGATGCGTAGAGTTCTATGGAATTTCTCAATATAGGTAAAAACCAAGCTTTTCATGTTTTCTTAAGAATTTTAGTGTCAAATAGAGTATATACAATATCTAAATTTTATTTAGTATAGAGTTTTTGGCTTAAAATTGAAAATGCTATAATTATAGTACTCACAAAATAAAGCTAACAATACAGTAAGATGGTGTTAGAACCTAGAATACACCCTTAAAACCCGGGCCTATTTCACCATGGTTCGACCGCCGAAATATTGCTTTTCCCCTCCACCGGCGGTTTTTCTATGGAGTTGGGTGTTGAATTTTTGTTAGTATCTCTCCGTATGTTATCTAAGGTCTCTGGTATACTTAGATTTTACCCAGATTATATGTATAAAAATCTGGAAGCTTTTTACTATACTTTTGTGATATTTTAGCGTATGATACAGATATTGCATATCACGTTTTGGCGTTTTCTTAAAATACGACGATTCGGGGTAGCTCTAGATAGCTTTATGTCTGTATAGCACACGATAATCACACGCTTTACGTTAAGTAAGTTAGTTCGCTTTGTATTTGTGTATTCGTTGTATCGGAAAATTAGCCGCTTATATACGAAAGTTGTATTTCGATATTTGGATCGACTGCGGGGACTTCGGAAGCAGCGAGAAAGGGAAAGAAGTGATTAGATCCGAGTACATCATGAATTGTTCCGGTGAGTAGACTAAACATCTACCAGGGACATTGTATAGATGTCATATAGCGCCCGAAACCTAAAACTTGTGATAATTGCTTTCTATTCATTTTGTTTGCATAACTAAATCTAGATTTGCATTGCATGCATTCATACATTTTAAACACTATTGCTTAACACTTGCTAGGACACTTGCACTATTACCGATGGGTTTATGTTGCACTTGCACATACCTATATGCTACATTACATCCCATCGGTAATTAACATGTCACGTACACATATAAAACCTGCTATGTCATTTATATCCTATTGCACACTGCTAGTATCATAATTGACTGTCATCACTCATCATCATGTACTGTTTGATATAGATCGTATCTCATTGTCATCATTATTACCTTTTAGTATGCGATATTGCTTTATGAGATTTCTGTTTCTATGGGTTTTAATTCACTACATAATATAGTTGATAAGACTTAAATTGTTTATAATTTTACGGTTTCATGTGATATATGATGATACGTCCACCATGAGTTGATGTTTTTCTGATTTGATTTTATTCCGAACCGAGTGGGGGAGCTATACGGTTGCGGATTTTTACGTTATTCGGACTGAGTGGGGGAGTATACAGTCGGATACATGGTGGACCCGGTCGAGTCCGAGGGGCAGGAAAGTCGCATTTGAGGCAGAGAGCCTAGCGAGGATACTCGATACCGGAGATAGTTTGAGAAACCTTGCGGATATCTGGAGAATACTGACCGATGTTGTTGGATGTCAGGATCGTTCGGGGAATGTTGCCTGCAAGAATTGAAGATTTGCGTCGATATTTGACACTGTATTTGATGATAGCTTATGGATACGATCAAGATTTTGGGATATTTGATGAGATTTCCGTTTTCTTCTATACAGGCACTATTGTGACATATTCGTGTTTCACATCTATTATACATATGCTATTACATATCATGACTACCTTGTGCATAGGTTTAGTTGGTATTTCGGTTATGCTTACGATTTCCACTGTTTGATATTAGTTTTATTCACTGAGTTGGCAAATCACCCCCGTTGTGCCTTAGTTCCTTGCAGGATAGATCGTGTGGACACATAGCAGCGTTGCAGACACATATATCGGATTTCATCGTATGTCTTGCTAGGTGGATTACATGCATAGTAACTGCCTCTTTTGTGTATTTTATACTTTGCATCTAGTGTCACTCCGTCAGACTGTTTGTATTATTTGACATAGAACGAGTGAAGACTTATGTATATTTTGGGTCGACATGAGTATAATCAACTAGTTATGTTGTTTGTGCATTCTTTTACTTAGTATGCTTGTGATTCTTTTCTTTTGAGCGTCGTATATACATTGTGTAGGTTATTTCCGCCGATTGGCGTTAATGTTGCTCCCAAGTAGGGGATGACATTATAATATTTATTATGTACTTGTTTTTCTCAAAATTTACAAAGGAGGTGTTGTCGAAATTTTAAGTACGAAAACAATTTTTACTCCATTTCAAAACCACTCGACACGTGCTTCAAATTAAACTATCATTGCAAATTAAAACACAATTACTTTTTTTAAAACTTTACCTTCTTATCTCTTTACAAAGGGTTTTGATCTTGGTTTCTGACTTACTTATATTGTGTTGATATCTTTAAATGTCACACAATCTAAGTGCCGGTCACGTGCCAAATTCGGGTTGTGACATGGAGCACGAACTTGAGGTTGAAAATTGATTGAATAAATTAGTACAGTCTGTAATGATCGAAGTGTAAAACTGGATTGTATTAATCTATCAACACTTTGTGAAATAGGATCAAACATCTCAAGATTCGCAAGAAAACATAGGCCTACTAAACTTGGTGAACCAGGTGAACATGACAAGTTGTCTTGCAATTTGTTAACGACGGGAAATATGGAAGGAAGTGATTGAGAAGTGGTATCGGTTAAGTGTTCAGGTGGATGTTCATAGTCAACAGAAAGGACATGATGAATCAGAACATCCTACTCTTCCAAAATAACGAGTTCATCCTCAAAAATATCCTTAAAATTCTCCACAAAATTAAGCTCATCCAAACAATCGATCAAATCATCATCAATGATATCCAGAAGCAAATAGGGTTCGGGAAAAACAGTGAAAGGTTCGGGATGATGTCCACACGGATATGAAGGAAAGTGTTGAATTGGTGAGAAAAACTCATCCAAGACTGTGGGTTCATTATCAAAATTATCCCCAATATCAATATTCTCAATCAAGTCAAACTTTAATTTCTCAGATATCTCATCAAAAGTATGGTTGCCAATCGATTGTTTTTCTAGATCGGAGATGTAGAGATCAACAGGAGTGGTGGTGGTTTCACTTGAAAAGGTCCATTCACAAACGGGTAAATCAAACATACAGTAGTCGCACTAGTCATTAAATATGCTATCCTCAATTAGTGAATCATTTGGTATACTCGATAGATTTTTGAAACTGGAGCTGTGGAATTCAATTGGGAATGGGTAGGTTTGATTCTGAAGGGTGGATTGCTCACTTTCAGTACTCAAATCATCAAATTGTCCTATCGCCAAATCATACATTGTAAAATTTTGAGCTAGTTGGGAACTAGCTGCTGGTTCGTTAGGTTGTATGAGTGCGGCCATGGATCATTCAATTCCTCAATTTTTCGGCATGAAGCTACCCAAAATTCTTCCAATGTTCTTTCAAGACTAGACATAGGTTATGAAGGGGTTTCAATAAAAGATTCGAAGTTATTTGGATACGTTAAACTCCCAAATAGATGTTCAGAAGCAATGTCTAGCGTGGGTGTGATTGTCAAGTAAGATTGATAGGAATTGAATGGATATATAGAATGGATATGATTAGGATCAACACTTTGATACGGAGATGATCGGAATTGTTTTCCTAAAGAATTCGGAATGGTGAAAAGATTGAAAGATCGGCTACGGGATTGATCAACGTGCTCAGCAATGAACATGGGTTTGGGAGTCGCTATATTACTTTCAGAAGTGATATAAATATAAGAAGGAGTGAAAGTTTGAAACGGTTGATATGACGTGGATTGTGGTGTCCAATTGATGTTTTTAGAAGCGTTTATCCGATCTTTCAAAGAAATTTTGAACATGGATGAATCGTTTGAAGTTCTACCAAAACAAGAACCGTATGAAAAAATATCTGGTTGAGGGTACCAAAGTTCAGCAAGTTGGATGTTTTGGTGTACCCATGATATGAAGAGAGAGAGAGAGAGGGTGGAAAAAGTGGGTGAATTTTTATGAATTTTTTTGATTTTAGAGTTTTTGGATTTTTGAAATTTCTTATTTGGTTTTTGAAAAATACAGAATTATGGGACTAAATTTCAAATAATCACAATATGCACAAGCAACACCTAGAGCTAGAGTTTTCAAAGTCCAACTAGACCGCTCCTAAACTTCCAAGCGACAAGTTGCAGGATAACTCTCGAATCGTCTCTTCATTGCAAATTGTGGCCAGGTAAGCACAAGTGAGGTAAGGAGGGGTTCGCTCACGAATCACCATGAGACGGGCCTTTTAAAATTACCTCCTCACTTGTCTAGGCCAGACACCACAAAATCAAGTTTAGACAAACGACCGATTCTCTGCAACCTTCACTTGTCCTAAATGAGCGCGACAAGTCTTTATAGGTTTGGTCTAGATATTTTTTAATTAACTCAAGGTAATGCGTATACTTTTTGTAATTTTTGTTGGCTATAGTGCCCTCAAGTCAATTATTGGATTGCAGGCACGTGATTGCAATGATTGAAGGAGGACCTATACCGGTAGAACAGTCTTATTCGAGATGATAGTATGCTATCTGGTTCATCTTTATCATCGTGTATATACTTCAGGTTACATTACAGATCACTATTACATGTTGATAGAGCCCATAGGATTCTTGCTTGACTACAAGCAGTATGATGACGATCATATACGTGAAAGTTGGGTGGTCTATAAGCACATCCTTAAAGTGTCCCTAGTCGTAGGAGTTTCGAGACTGGGCATCGATACTCCAAGAGTAGACTAGTGTATACGGATCGAGAGCCCGACGAGGGGCGGTAACTGGTCTCATAAGCCATTCGTGTCAGTTGGTTCACCTAAGATGTATACAGGTGCTCATTGGGCTATGAGTACACCGGACGGACTCGCCGGGAACATGCTAGTTGGTATTATACCTATTGTCAGATAGCAGTTCCCAGGTGACATGTGTACAGGTTAGTCTATCGACCTGAGATCGTCATTTGTCTCGTGTGATTTCCCACTGTGCTTTGATTACTACCCTACCATGGCTCAAAGGAGTCGTGCAAACAGGTTTTAGTTGGGTACAGTCCCGAGCCATATGGAGACAGTGAGCAGATCGTCAGGGGATTCGTCTCTCCCGGTATATTGGGGGTTGATGTCGCGGAGTGCACGAGTGGCCATCACCAGAAATTCTCGGCCGTAGTAGACAAGAATTACTGATTCGGATCAGTAGTTTCTCAGTTGGTGATAGATTTCATACCGACACTAAATGTCAAGTTATTAGGGGTCTGACTTTATCCACCCCCCTAGACTCGATATGCGATACTCATAGACGAACGGATCGGACTGTATGGATATTGTCACTGTCAGGCTCAGTAGGGTTTCAGGATGAGTTTGCTCGTCGGCCTCCCTTTCGCTCAATACCTAGGTAGCCGTTACGTACAGCTAGTGCCACTGACGTGCTTGTGGTTAAACCCACTGCCAGCCTATTGACGAGTCTTTAGAATCCCACACAGAGGGTTTCCCTAGTTAGGGCGAAACGTTATAGAGGCTGTATGGTTTTATGGCAGGGTTCGATCATATACGTGCACTTGTGCACGGATCATGATCGGACGGATAATACTAGTGGGCTTTGGTTTAAGTCGGATCCTAGTATTATATTGTTGGATTATTTTCATCTCGTTGTATTCGTATTCAGTCAGAATACAGATGCGGGTATGTATATACGGATGAGGGGTATTCTTGTAACTCGTTACAAGATTTCTTTGGTCGATGCCATTTCTTTTTGTTGGATTAAACATTTAGTTTAAATGTTTAATTGGAGGAAAATGTGAGTGCAAGTTTTGGCCTTGTGCATTTATTTGATGGTGCATGCATTTGGTGACTCATGGTATTGGGTCTAGTGATCATTTATTGTGACAAAGATTGTTTTTGACGCCATGATTATTGTGTGGGATTTTTGTGGAGAGAGAGGGCAGTTCTTTTGAGGCTTGGGATTTTTTATTGAGTTAGTTATCATATGCTCAAAAAGATATCTCACACAATAACTCAAGCCATTTACTTCACTAGCTTCTTTCTTGAGCTCACACTTCCCTCTATGGGCATCTTCTTCAACCTCCACCCATCCCTCTCATGAGTTGAGAATCCATGGGTGTATTGAGACAAAGTATTCACACACTCTCTCTACTTCATCTTGTGCATCTAAGCTGGAAAACTGGATGCCCGAGTTGCTTCGGTTTTGAAGCAGGAGCCCTTATTAAGAATCCTCGACGTGGATCGTCTTCGACGAGAGAGACCGGAGAACGAACTTGATCGAGGAAGCCGTGACAAGCTTAGGACATAGGTTGAAGACCGAAGGACACGGATCGATCGGTATAACCTCTCTAAACTCCTTTTCATTTAGCTAGTATAGGGTTAATGGTTCGATCCGGGAATCGGGTTCCGTTAGCGCCGGGATTTTAAAGTTTTTGTTCCGCATTTGGCCGGATTGATGGCCGGGACGCTGGTGTAACCTTACATGGTATCAGAGCCAACCCATTAACCCTACTAACTAGTTTGCACAAGGTTAAAATCTCGATTGACCAATTTTTCCGAATCACGAATCTATATTCATGTGCTTGCTGTTGATTTTCAAAGTTGTTCTAATTTTTTTTTGGGTATCTTATAATTATGTGCAGGCAAAACTAGAGCTACAGAAAAAATTTGGAGACCTAACTCCAAAATTTCGCCTTGGAACCGGAGAAAAATGTCACATTTTGCGGCACTTCCGCCGCGCTTTTTGGGCTACAGTACCCCAAAATTTTTCTGAGGCTCTAGTTCATGGAAATATGATTTTTGTGATATATGGTTTTGGCCTAGATTTGTTTGAGTGTTGGATTTGCATTTGGGGCCAATTTGGAAAAGTTTAGTCGATCAAAATTTTAAATGTGTATTTTTCAGTATTTACATTACTGTCTGCGACCGTGAATGTCATTAAAGCGGTACAACTTGTCTAAATGCTATAGTTCTTTTAGACGGGTTTGCGAACGTGACATTCATGTTGATAATCTGTGTTATGCTGTGTTGTTGAGGATTCGTCGTGGTAGATAGCTTGGCATCAATGTTAGTACAGTTTAGTTTTATTTGTACATTTGATATCGCGGGACGAGCGTCCGATATGTGGGCTGCCGTCACTGCCTGTTTGTATATTATTTGTTAGGGGCACGACCGGGTTGAGGTCGATGTCACCGCTGTACATATTTTTCTTTTCTGTACTAGAATTACCCCGCGATGGAGTGCACAGATAAACGGGTTCTAGAGGGCAACGAGCCCGCATCTCATGGCATTGAGACGGAGGGGGCCACACTCTAGAATTGAAAGGCTATTTATCGCACTCGTAGGGGGTACAGGTTGACCCAAGGAGGGGTGCTCAAGTTACCGGATTCCGTGAAGTGCTGGGTGGCTCATTCACTTTGATGAAGGGGGCTGCCTCGCTTCTGGTTTTCACGGGTAACTTGCCGCGCTCGTAGGGGTCTAGGTTTTCATAGCACAGGCTATCCACATGACCAGGGGAACGTCGGGTTTCACTTGCGGCTCAAAGGAAACCCGGGGCTCCCAGATTATCTGTATTGTTCTGTGATACTTATTTCTTATTTGTGATGTTGCATTTATCACGCCTGGAGCGATTATTATATATTGTTATATATATACTAGTAGATGTTGTATATGTTTTACACCCGCGCTAGTCCAGTCCCCACTCTGTCGTTAGTTAAGTAACCTAACGGGTGATGACGGGACCCAGTGGCGAATGCGGATGGTATATACGTACATCATATTTTCGTTCTTTTCTGGTGTGATTAATTGATGGGATTGCGTTGATTCGGATCAACACAAGGAAAACAGATCTATTCGATGTTGTTGGAACAATTTTAAAAAGCAGTTATTGCAAGGACGTTTTCTTTTGTTTTGCACAGTGGTATTCGGTTATGAATATCCAGCACCTCATTCGACGAGGCAAGGGTCGAGATCCCTTCATCGGGAGTGACCCCTTAGGCAGAGGTTTGTGTCAGGGTAATAAATTCACTATAGTCGATTACTTTTGCTTTGCATCGTGGTATTCAGTTTGGAATATCCTGCACCTCATTCCACGAGGAAAGAGCTGAGATCCCTTCATCGGGAGTGACCTCTTTAGCAAAGGTTTTCGCCACTATATATTTATAAAAAGCTATTTGGTTCCTTCAACGATATCAAGTTCATTACGTTAAAGGTTTTTCGACAAAAACCATTCGTAGCCCTCCTTCATTTCAGACGAGTAGCACTTAGTATTCATGCTATGTATGTTGGCCTTCGTCAAGGCATAATGTATGGTAGCTATTTGTTACTTTTCTGTTGCATAGATAGATGCGTTGGTTTGGGACAGTCGTACTACTATTTTGGCCTTCATCAAGAGTATGTACGGGCGGGTTCAAATTAACTTGGACAATGACAGATAGAACTTGACATGTGACTTATGATATGTTGGCCTTCGTCAAGGTGATAAGAGCGTGGGGTAAAAATCACATCGGGAGTTTCAAACATACAGGAAACTTACCAGGCATGCGCATACCTTCTGGAGTGTAATAACTTGAGTGGATTCCATCAGGTTATCATGCGATGATAGTTGGATGCCGATTCCCAATGATGAGTTAGTTTACTCCTCGGGTGATTTTAGATGATCCCAACTAATTCTTCTTTCAAGTTTGGAGGAGAATTTGAGAATACAGTGGGAGACATCTTGATTAGATAAAGTGATTGACCATTCTGATCTAGGTTAGAATGCACGCTGAGTGTTTCTTTTCTCTCTCTTTCTCTGGCAGTGACCATGGCCTGACCCTAAACTAGAACTCATGAACCAAGTTATCCGGACCTTCTTAAAACACCGGCCTTTGGATTGCCAGAGTTGCATACCTCATTGCCACTCTTTCTTTTACCCTTTTCTTTTCTCCGGAACATTCTGTATTACTACTGTCACGGCCCGGCACATGATGGCCCTTAAACTACGCAACGTCTATAGGCGTAACGCAATTTAAGTAAGCCGAAAACCCAGCAATCTAAACCATCAAAAGTAGTAAGTAATAATAATATTTTTAAAACTTTGAAACCTCAAACTAAATTCTTTAAAGTCCAACTTTGTTTCCTTTAAGATTTTGGCAGCACCTCCTTTGTAAAAACCAGCCCTAAAAAAGGTACAACAAAGATAATAAGTAAAGCATCCCCAAACGGGAGCAAATACACGCCCAAAGGCGGAAAACAACCACCACAACAGATATACGACGCCGTAGCGAAGAAATAAAAGACGATATAAAGAAACTGCATAAAAGACCTCCAAGTCACAAAATAATATACAATATCGTCCTCACATCAAGTCTCTAGGTTAATACATAATAATGGTAGATGGAAAGTACAAGATACAACAAGATACAATGTACAAAAATGGATAACCGCAAAACCCACCTATAGCATAACTGCATACTATGAGCCGAAGCGGTATCCGCAGCAAAATATGATACGATAGATGAAAATAGCCCTACCTCTGACTATTCTGAGGAACAACCTACAAAACACTGTGGCACAACGGGGGTGAGTTGCTAGCTCATGAATAGTAAATAACATATGCAGGTAATCGCAAGTATGCACGTACATCGCGAATCTAATATATGCAAGCAATAGCAATAAATGGCAATATGTATGCACCAGTCATGAAAGGTACTCTATCAGGTACTACTAATACATGAAGCAATAAATGGCAATATGTATATGCAACAGTCAAGAAAGGTACTCTATCAGGTACTAGTAATACATGAAGCAATAAATGGCAATATGTATATGCAACAGTCATGAAAGGTACTCTATCAGGTACTACTAATACATGAAGCAATAAATGTCAATATGTATTGTTGGAGATAGTGCCCTCAAAGTCAATTATTGGATCGCAGGTACGTGATTGCAATGATTGAGGCAGGACCTATACCGATATGACAGTCTTGCTCGAGATGATAGTATGCTATCTGGTTTGTTTTTATCATCGTATACATGCTTTAGTTCACTATTGCATGATGATAGAGCCCATAGGATTCTGCTTGACAGCCAGCAGTATGATGGTGATCATATACATGGGAGCTGGGGTCTATAAGCACATCCTTAAAGTGTCCCTAGTCGTGGGAGTTTCGAGACAGGGCATCGATACTCCAGAGTAGACTAATGTATATAGTCGAGACCCCGATGAGGGGCGGTGGCCGGTCTCACAAGCCACTGGTGTCAGTTGGATCACCTAAGATGTATGCAGGTGCTCATTAGGTTATGAGTACACCGGACAGGACTCGCCGGGAACATGCTAGTTGGTATTATACATATCGTCAGATAGCAGTTCCCTGGTGACATGTGTACAGGTTAGTTTGTCGACCTGAGATCGTCATTTGTCTCGTATGAGTTCCCACTGTGCTTTGATTTCTACCCTACCACGGCTCAAAGGAGTCGTGCAAACAGGTATTTTTTGGGTACAGTCCCGAGCCACATGGAGGCAGTGAGCGGATCGTCGGGGATTCGTCTCTCCCGGTATTGGGGGTTGATGTCGCACAGTGCACGGGTGGCCATCACTGGAAATCCTCGGCCGAGATAGTGGAGAATTACTGATTTGGATCAGTAATTTCTCAGGTGGTGATGGGCTTCATGCCGACACGATTTATCGCGTTATAAGGGGTCTGACTTTATCCACCCCCCTAGACTCGATATGCGATACTCTTTAGACGAATGGACCGGACTATACGGATATTGTCACTGTTAGGCTCAGTAGGGTTTATGGATGAGTTCGCTCGTAAAGATTTCCTTCCAATCAATACATAGGCAACCGTTACGTACAGCTTGTACCTCTGACGTGCTAGTGGTTATACCCAGTGCCAGTGTGTTGATGAGTCATTAGAGTCCCCCACAGACACTTTCCCAAGTTCGGGAGAAACGTTGTAGAGGCCGTATGGTTTTATGGCAGGGTTCGGAAAATGCACGTGCGTTTTCGCACGTGTCGTTTTTCGGGCAGATAATACTGGTCGGCTTTGGTTTAATCCAGATCCGAGTATTATGCTGTGTAGATATAATATCTTTGTCTCAGTTGCATTTGTATTCGGTTGTAATACAAATGCGGGTATGTTTATACTGATACGGGGTTATCCTGAAATTCGTTTCAGGATCACTTTTGGAAGTTGCTAGTTTCCAGTTTTCTATCGACCGTATTTAACATTTGGTTAAATATGGATTTATCTTTTCTTCTTGGGTGAGTCATGAGAGTGAGTCATGCTTCTAGAAGGTTCTAGAAGTGGTGATTAGGCTTGTGAGTCATTAGTGCTTTAATTGTGCATTTATTGTGTTCATACAAGGTGTATGATGACTCATTCTTTTGCATTAACTCTTCTTTGTATTTGCTTAAGATCTTTTGCTTATGGTCACCCTTTTGGCTCCTACACTCACCTCCCTCCTCTCCTTTATATGGCCGGCCATTCACTTGGTGATGGTTATGGTTGTTCATTTGAGAAAAGATATAGTTTATAGTGTATGGAAATTTCATAGCTCTTTTCATTTCCATCACAGTTCCAAAAGGGCAACTTCATTAACTGTTCGTCCGTGACTTTGGACGTGACGAGATAAAGTGTTCTACTCATTCTCTACATCATCTTGGTCGTCTCATTTAGCAAACTTGAAGACCGAGTTGCCTCGGTTCAGAGGCGGGAGCCCGTTTAAAGATCCGTCGACGTGGTGCCACCTGGACGAGAAGACTGGAGATCGAGGAGATCGGAGCAGCCGCAACAAAGCGTGGGATGATGGTTGAAGACCGAAAGACTCGGATCGTTCGGTATAACATTTCTACCCACTTTGTAATTTGTTAGTTTAGCTTTAATGGCAGATCCGGGTTACAGTACGCGATAGCGCCAGTTGTAAAAATTTTTTGTTTCGCATTTAGCGTCTGTTAGACGGCCGGGGCACAACCGTGGACTTACATGTATATGCAACAGTCATGATCGGTACTCTATCAGGTACTACTAATACATGAAGTAATGCATATAAAATAAATGCGGAGTATGGGATAAAACATGTCATCCTCACGGAATCCTGACTTCGTGACAGGACCAAGGTCCATCAAGACAATCCAAATCCCAATTTCCTCAAATCAGCCCCTAAATTGGCTATCATATCCTGTAAGTCTCATACATCCCGAGTGTCCAATATCAAGTAAATCTCATATATCCTGAGTATCGAGTAAATCTCATATATCCTGTATCCAATATCGAGTAAATCTTATATATCATGTATCCAATATCGAGTAAATCTCATATATCCTATATCCAATATCGAGCAAGTCTCACGATATGAATAAGTATATTTGCATGAATCATTATGATGATGTATATAAATTAGATATGTATACATATATATTAGCATCCCATTCCACTAATATATATATATATATATATATATATATATATCATCGTCCCACTCCACTGTTATATATACTTAGGAGTAAAAATATCATGAAAACATGTATCAAGTATCGACACATAAATACTGATCTATCAGGTGCTGTCACCACGACTGGCCCCTGATAGGTACGTATCATACGCTATCTTGAAAACCCGAGTGCCCAGCTTCGACCCTCGCATTTCGACGTATCCATACGTACATGACACCGGTCGGTATCCCCACGATAACCGCCGAGTCATAGGTACTGTCATCGGTAGGTATGGTTCCCCTGTCAGGCTCATCGGCGTGGTCCATCGAAATACCTTTCTTGCCCCGGGGTACCTCCGGGCCCCACCATGTACCCTCACACGGCCCACGATGCCTCCTCGCATGGGGTATATATATCAGAACCGATAAAACTCATGGTGGCTGCTAAAATATCATATCAAGAGAAACCGGGTTTTTCAAATAATGCATAATTTCATGAAACTACCACGGTCCTCAAATCCAGAAAACATCATGAAAAATCCATATCTCAATGCGAAAATCCATGAATATAATATATGCAACATAAAACTACAATATGAGCATATAAAGGAAAAGCCGCTATTTAACTGCACAAGTTAATATATATATATATATATATATATATATATATATATATGAGAATAATGGAGAAAAGATGCCATAGGAGGGAATTCCCTCCTATGGCGTCGAAAAAATACCCTCTCCCTAATTTTTTCCGACGATCGGCACCTACCATCTTCATCGTCATCATCTAAGATGTGGATACACCAAATTTCATGTGATTCTACAACTTTTTCACCGTTGATTTAGCAATGTAAAAAGTTCTATTGTCGGTAAACCGTTAATTTTGAACCCACTAAATCAACGGTGAAAAAGTTGTAGAATCACATGAAATTTGGTATACCCACATCTTAGATGATGACGATGAAGTTGGTGGGTGCCGATCGTCGGAAAAAAACTAGGGAGGGGGTGTTTTTTCGACGCCATAGGAGGAAATCCCCTCCTATGGCCTCTTTCCTCCATTAATCTCTCTCTCTCTCTCTCTCTCTCTATATATATATATATATATATCATGCGGTTCCTAAGTTCTCCAAGTCCATATAATATCAAATAAAAGTGAACATGTAGGTATAACCAGATATATGTGTAAATATGTAGGTATAGCAAGGTATATGTATCTACCTATCAGTAATGATGTAATACCCTCCAGGTTATGCATAAGTATGTATGTAAGATGTACATGTAGCTATGTCTCATATGTGTATATACCTATCACTAATGGTACAATACCATATAGCTATATGGGTAACTAGCATGTAAGCATGCCAAGGCATATGTGTAAGCATGTAGGTATACATGTATGCTATATGTCATATGCATAAAGGAATATGAATCAATTCTCAATGTCTCTAACTAAACAATATCATATATGTATGTGTGTTGTGCGTGTCATGGCAATTATTGACGGTGTGAGTGGCATACAATCAGTGCTCGTGCAACATGAGCCGTCAATAATAGTACAGTGTCCTAAGGGTACAAGTCCAAGCACAATAAGTAAATATGCAATGAGGTGTATGCGTAAACTCTATATATGTAATAGAATATGCGGCTAATATCATATCATCTCTAACCCAGACGCATAATGCCATGCGGGCGATTCCCCTGTAGATGTTAAATCTACTCACCAACGCTCCTGGCTAAATAAAGCCAACCACTTGTTTTCTCTTCTTCGCAGTGTCCGAAGTCCCCGCCTGACCTAAAACATAAAACAATATAACAAGTATGTATATTAGCAAATAACCAAAAACACGTACACACTACGTTTAACCGACACACCAATTCCAAACAAACTCTCAAGTGTTCGCTTAGTAGCTAATGTGTATAGCGACACAACGAAACCAACTCAAGAGCAACAGATCACAACGACACGAACCGTAACGGATAACGTAACGCGCGTAAACGAAACACTAGAAAACAAGCAAGTGGTCCCAGATTTTTCTATACCAACAATTTGTAAAAGTTACAAGTACTACGAGACCACAAACAACCCCAGAGACCCCTACACTAAAACTCAACCCCCCAGTCCCCACTCTGGCCGCAAATTGCGGCCAGAAGCAATAAATCTGAGGCCTGATCATGAGGGAATGGGCTTTTATTTTGAGGGTAGGTTCTAGATCAATACACTAGGTCACTGTGATGGGAACTTCTGCAACAAATACCTGGTTTGATAGCAAACCATCCGAACCCAAAACTACACCAAAAACACGATATTTGCATGAAACGATACAATACGCGATCTAAACTGAAACGAATAAGCTACGCAACACTAAAAAACTTAATTAACAGAAAGAGATCATTACCTACTCCCACAACCTCAAAGATCCTAGCTTTCCAAGCTCCAAGGCATCCAAGAGGCAAAACAAGTCTAAAGATGTGATTTTGGTTAGATTTAGTGAAGTTTTGTGAAGGATTAGTGAATGTTTAGTGATGAGGTGATGAGTGTTCAGTTGAGAAAGAAGGGGATGAGAAAAAATGAGAAGGGAATAAGAGAGAAAGAAATGATAAAGAGAGAGAGAGAGGTGAGTATAATGAGCGAGAGAGGTGAGTGCACCATGCAATAAATGCACACAATTCTCACCATGCCACCTCTCACAAAACAAAAATCCAAAGGAAAATATCTCTCTTCTCACAAACAAATATCTAGAGAATAAGGTTAAGGATAAGGTTAAAGCAAACGATTAGGATTAGGGTTAAGTGTCATGGTTGCTAAGAACTAGACTAACACAAACAAACCCTCATATTAACGTGCACATGTGCGTGCAAGCCATAACAAATAATAACAAATTATTAATTAAATGTTATAAAATGTGAGGAACCCGAATTGGTAAACTTTTTACCAGAAACCCGCATTATCGTCTAATTAACACTAACCGAAATTCTAAGGCGTTACAATCTCCCCTCTTATAAAAATTCGTCCCCGAATTTAAAATTCTCACTAAGCGTACCTTCAAAGAGATGAGTGCAAAATTTCCATATCTCGCTCGCAGCCTCCCAAGTGATCACCTCACTATACGACTACGCAAAAGAAAACCCTCCACAGATGGCAAGACTCTTGACCGAAGTTTCTCCACCTGCCGAACCATTAACACAATTGGCTACCGGTGAACAAAAAGATCACGTCCCAATTAAAAGGTTTGGTGCTAAATCATGTGAGAAAGGTCATGAAGGTATTTGCAAAGTATCGACACAAGGAATACAGGGTGAAACTCAATAATCTGGGCAGAAGTGCCAAATTATAGGCAACGGAACTAACTCGCTTTAAGGATCTCAAAAGAACCTTCAATCCTGGGATAAGCTCCCCAAAACTCAACACGTCATTCATCGGAAAATCCGTAGGAATACATGATCTCCCGCTGCGAACTCAAGTCTGCGACCACTACGGTCGGCATAAGACCTCTGTCTGCACTGGGCTGCTATCATCTTGACCTGAATCAACTGAATCATCTCCTAAGCCTTTCGACTAGCTGGGGTCCAAAAATCCTACTCTCGCGGAGTCAGAAAAACAGACTAGCGATCGACACCACCTACCAAACAAAGCCTAAAAGTTGCCAATTGGAATGTCTCCTGATAACAGCTATCGAAGAAGAACCCTAACAATGGCAAGTGATGATCCCAACTGCCAACAACAATTAGTACGCATGCACAAGCATATCCTCCAGAGTCTGTATAGCCTGCTCTCACACACCATCGACCTACAGATGGAAAAGCGGAGCTAAAGTTCAACCGGTACCCAAGGCTTCCTTCTTCTGCCAAAGACGGCAAGCGAACAGGGTGCCTCTATTGGATACAACACATAAAGGAACTCCGTGCAATGCACAAACTTAACGAAGAACAACTGAGCAAACTGAGCATAACCGGACAAAAAACACCCAAATGGAGTCACACCCTGTCTAGATCTGGGTAGACACCACAACAGAATTCATGGAGATCTGCTCCCATTCCCACTCCGGAACGGTTAAAGGTTGCAACTCTCCAGCCGGTCACAAAATGCCCAACCTTAGCTCACAACAAGACAGACACCTTGAAACGAAATCTGAAACTTCACTCTTCATCCCTGCCCACCCGTAACTATCTCACAAGATACGTCACATATTGGTGGAACTTGAATGAACACAGAAAGCTGACTGATGTTCATGCTCTAGGATTTTGCGTTTCTACCCATCAGTAACAGGTATACACAAACGCGTCCCAAAGCGTAGCACACCCTGGTCACAAATCAAGGATTCCAAATCTTTACCAAGCCGAGTATACTCAAGAATCTCAGACAAACGAGCACCGGCGGGCTGTGCCTCACGAATACTATTAAGGAAAAAATGGATGGGCGCGGACATGAGCAAGTTGTCCCCTCAGTAGAGATGAACGTAAGCTGTACTCAACAATCGCACAAGAACTGTAAATTTGCAGAAGACTGTCTCTGAACTGCGCACAACTGGAACAAGCTACCCCGGGTCTATGACTCCAGCATCAGCTACCACAATCGCCTTGCCACGGGTAACGAGGATCTCACAATCACAATCCTTTACAAGCTCCATCCAACGACGCTGTCTTAACAATCAAAACCCGCTGCAGGAAGATGTACATTAAGCTCTGGCGGTCCATGAAAATCTGACACGACTCTCCACACAAGTAGTGTCCCCAAATCTCCAACGCACGACCACCGCGGCCATCTCCAGATCATGAGTGGGATATCCTGCTCGTACTTCCTCCAACTGTCGGGAAGCAAAAGCAATAACTCTATAGTGTCACATCAGTACACAATCGAGCCCCACTCGCGAAACATCAGAGTAAACAACAAAGTCGCCCGAACCAGAAAGCAAAGAAAGAACTGGTGCAGTTATCAACCGAGTCTTCAACTGCTGAAAACTCCGCACGCATGCTTCAGTCCAAAGAAAAGGAACCTCCTTTCCGGTCAGTCCAGTCAATGGTGCAGCACAAGCAATCCTGCACGAAACGGCGGTAAAAACCTGCTAAGCCCAAAAATCTGCGGACCTTCGTCCCGTACACAAGTCTGGGCCAAACCTGTACGGCCTCGATCTTCCTCGGGTCCATACGAAAACCGTCTCCCGTAACTACAAGACCTAGGAGTCAGCACAATCAAGCCTGAAGGAACACTCCGAGAATTTAGCAAATAGCTGGGGCTCTCCCAATGTATGCAAAACAAATCCTCAAGTGCTGCCCACGTTCCTCATGACTCTTGGAATAGACCAGAATGTCATCAATAACACAACAATCAATTGGTCGAGGAACGGCCTGAAGAAATCTGGTTCATCACATCACGAATGCTGCTAGGGCACTGGTGAGTCCAATGACACCACCAAAAACCCAAAAAGCCCGTAGCACGTATAAAAGCAGTCTTCGGAATGTCATCACTCCGAACCCGCAATCAATGATGACCTGATCCCAAACAAACTTAAAAAATGTCCCGCACTCTGGAGATGATCAAAGAAATCGTCAATGCGAGATAAATGATACCAATTCACACCGTAACTCGGTTCAATTGACGATCCATCAATATACAACCTCAACCGCCGTCCTTCTCCTGACGAACAGAATAGGAGCTCCCCAAAGCGAAACACCCAAACGCATAAGCCCCCCTACAAGCAACCCTGCAGCTGATCTTTAAGCTCCCTAAGCTCCGCCGGCTCATCTGGAACAACGTCGAAAAACTCTCACACTATAGGAACCCGGTCCAACAAACCCACTGTCGCTCCAGTATCACGAATGAAAGCCAAGAATCCTCGACATCTTCTCCTCAAAAGCCGACTAGCGAAAAAGGCTGAATTCAAGCTGTGAGAGGCGGCACCACTGTCCCCGTACACAACAAGAACTGACTCGCCGGGAAAACAAAACCTGACTGTTTCCTCGCGGCAGTCCACAGACACATAGCACGTAGCTAACCAGTCCGTTCCCAGGAGAACGTCAAATCCAACATCTCTAGAAGGATCAAAACCACGGACGAATCTCTATCTCCTATCCGATTGACACATGATCGAAACACGTGTCACGCAACCAAAGGATCGCTGACAGAAGTTAACACAACAAACGACTGATCTAGCTAACACGAATCTCGGCCCAACCACGGCACAAAGTGTGTAAAACAAACAAGTGCATCTAAAGAACATACGAATTAAGAATACCTGAAAACTCTGCATTGGATGCCCGCGCGTCCCGATGAGTAGAAGCAAACTCTCGTGCCTGCCCCCTACCCGCAACTGGCTGAACTCCTCCTCTGCCAACCTGTCCCCTCTGAACAAACCCTCCGCGTCCCCGACCTCTCTGAACATGGGTCTGACGTTGTAATACCCGGTTCATTTACGTACGCCTATATCCGTATTTTTTTAACCTATAAATTTTATTTATAATTATTTATTGTTTTAAAAACTCCCAATCTATTATAGTACCTCCACTCTCCTTTCTCAGACCCCAATCCCAATTCCTCATGTTCCTGCCCCATTAAGTATAAACCTCAATTTATATACACCCATCTCTTTCCACATTTTTATTTAAACTCAAAACCCAAAATTTCCCATTTTAAAACCCCCGGCCCATTCTAGTTCTTTAAGCCCGGCCCTCTTTCTCAATTCCTTACAATTCTTTCAGTATAATCCTCGGCCCATTCCTTTTCTTTAATGAATTAATAAACTCTTCCCCTTAACCCCAGCCCATTTCTTTTAAAATAAACTCATTTCCTTTTCCCCAAAGACCAAGCCCACTTTTTCATTTTTCTCCAATTTCCCAGCCGACCTTTGTTTCTATTTCCCTTTTATAAATTTTTCCCCAGCAGCTCGTTTCCTTTCCATTTCCCTTTATAATTCTTTTATTTTTTATTTTATTTTTAGCCTGGCCCGCACTCCTTCTCAGTATTTTTCCTTATTCTTCCCTGGCCCGGCCCATTTCTTCCTTTTCCCTTTTAAATTTATTTTCTTGTACAAGCCCAGCCCACTCTCCCCTCACCCGCGCGCCTACCCGACCCGGCCCACTACCTTTCTTCTTCCCACCCGATTGCGTTTTTCCCGCTCGACCGTTACTCCTTCGCCGCGCTCCTCGCCTCCGCCGACGCTCACGCTCGTGAGCGTTACCCACGACGCACGCCATTGACCCCTCCTCGTCGTCTCCCCTCCTTACTCCTATCACTCCTCCCTCTCATTCTTTCTCCAGCCCAACCCATCACCATCCCCCACCTACTTCTCCGACTTCACCCTCGTCACCTTCTAACCTCACCGTTAACGGCCTCAGCTCCCTCCCCCCACTCACCGGCACCCCACTGAGATCACCCTCCTCCATCAACGATGAACCCTCTTCCCTCATTTCCTCCAACCGAACTTCACCCCATACCCACAGCCCCGTTTTCCTCGCAGGAACTCCACGCACCCGAGCCGCCTCACCGCCGTACAACCACCGCCGTCACACCATCATCATCATCATCATCATCATCACTGTCGCCATCATCTCTCTACTTCTCCCTCTACACTTCTCTCTCTCACTCCCTTCCCCTGCACTCTTCCCCTGCCTCTGTTTCTCTCTCTAATCCTTTCTCTCTCCCCCTCAATTCCTCTGTCTCCCCTCTCTCTAGCAGATCCCTCTCTCTCCCCCCCTCTCTCTCCTTCCTTTTACAGTGACTCACTCTAAAATATCATTCCTTATTCAACCCACCACCGAGCTCACACTCTCGAAGCCGAGCTCAAGCCCAGTCGAACACTTGGTTGCCATCACCGCAACAGCCACCGTTGACGACTCTATCGGCGGCACTGCTGTCTTTGTCATCTCTGCGATCATAACCGTCACCGTAGTAATCACCGTCGCACCCACCGAGCCGTCGAATCCAAGAGCCGAGGCCGCGAACCCTACACGCACCATTCATCGCGCGTTCGTGCCGTTGCCACTGCCGTGCATCGCCAAGACGCCTCCAGGCAAGTTCTCTACTTGCTACATGCTAAGTCATGCTTGTTACAAATTAAAATCGTTTAGATTCTGTAGTTACTTTTCTGAATAAATTATACTACACACCTGTTCGATGCATGATCCCTATGAGAATACTTATCACATTTGACGGAACTGGATGGTTTACATTGGCCCTTGCTGTGATGAATACCTTATACAAGTTTCGCTGGAAAATATGACCGTTAACGACTAAAACGACTACCCCCAAGTTCACTCGTAAAACTGAAATTTTATTGTACCTGAAAACCGTTAAAATCGCTATAAATTATTTACACATGGGAATGATGCGTTCAAGGGCTCAAATCGAAGCCAACTCGACGAACTTTAACCCTATACTAGTTTCCAGATAATCCTGTACTTAAACTGTGACAATATTTGGATCGGAGTATGACTCTGGACTGTAGTCCAGAGCGACTCCAGTTGTGGTTTACTGTCCCGTAATGAGCACCACCCTGTTTCCTTAACTTTTAGGTTGCGGAACTCCACTTTTTATTGTAGGTGAACCTGTTAGATAGACAACACAAGTAGTTTCATTCTGTTTCGTTATCGTTTGTTATTTATTCTGTAATTTAAAAGATCGGGACGCATAACAGTCCCAACAGAATCAAAATTGACATACTAATGTTAAAATAGTGTATATCTCCTGACGTACAGACGCGATTGAAGATCCGTCTATTGCGTTGAAAACCTTACTGAAAACCCTAGAATTCATCCAACTGTAGCGTCGCTAAAATCTGATACCAACTGGGATTAAAATGCGTTGCGAAACGGACTTCTGATTCTGAAACCGGATTTCCAGCCGCGAACGCTTAAAATGAAATGGCTATAATTAATGATCCTGGAACCCGATTGACATGAAACTAAATTCGATGGATAGATAACTGAACATACTACTTATTACCTGTTTATCATTTCGCTAAACTGTACACGTTTGAATTATGATAAATTATGCAAGTGGTAGATTATTGATTCATGACATCCTAAACATGCTTTATTTACTGTTTACGCATCATATCATACACATGTCACTGCATTGATAACGTAGTGATAACGTGCATTACCCAGTGTTAGGTATTAGTGATGATTGTGGCAAGTACGTCAGTGTTCGTGTATCAGTGAATAAGTGAAAGTGATACGTACTTGTACACAATCAGTGAACCCTATGATTCTATTGCATTGTCGACGTCTGTGGGACGTGTGTACGTGTGACTATAAGTGGTATGGGACACTTATGGAAGCTCTTGCACGGGTGTCACAGGTAAGGCACCAGACACTGCCATTTATCTTAGGTATTAGTCGGGATGTGCCTGATGGAGGTCCTGCCTCCAGTTCTCACGCAGACTTGTCACAGACCGATTGGTATTTAGGGTTATGGCTAGCGTTTGATGTAGACCACGGGGTGTGGGGTAGTTTGAGTGTGAGTTCAACAGAATCTCGGGAGTCCCATGCCGGCTTATATATTTAGGGAGATATATGGAGATTTACAGGGTATGTGATTATCACCGTGATATACATGTTGGGCCCGTGGTCCCTTGCCCTTGGGTTCTACCCTTGGGTGGAGGACACTCGCGAGTGGTTGACTCTCACACTTGGACTGACGATAGACTTAGTGACCTGTACAGTGAGACTTAGAGACTGATAGGGATACTGGCATTGATATACCTTACATACTGTGTTGACATACGTGGCATATCATTCTACTGCTTTTACTGTTCCGCTGCATTGATTACTGCATGTTCATATGCATACTGCCATTGATCTACTGTTATATATACCTATTGTCACTGTAGAATTGTCATATGATTTTATATATTATATTGCTATTGTGTCGCTCTGACGACCTGAGTATGCATGCTCAGTGTGAGGAGAAGATTTAACATGGACCAGGACTAGACGTATATCACCGACACCTCGATTTGCTATCCAGAGTTATATTCGTTTGTTTCCCCTCAGGTCAGTTCTTTACATTGTTTCATCCAGTTACTGCTTTCTCATTACCTGTGCATCATCTACTGTTTACCATGAAAAACTAGAAGCCGATGTGTGACTACGGCAGGACTTTTTCTTGACCGTAGGAGCATGGCTGGCCTTGTCTACCCCTCGTATTCCGTATTTTGGGAAGCGGGGTGTGACATGGTTTAGTTGGTATCAAAGCCAGGTTTTGCTTCGATTGGGATTGCAGTTTTCCGTGTATAGCTTGGCAATCTATGACATTCCTTGGTCTAGGTTGTAAACTTGTCATTCTTGATCCATATTCACATTGAGTGTTCTGATATCCATTCACTAGGGTTTTGGGTGACTTGGCAAGGTTACGTGGTTGCAATTGCACTACCGTATTTTGTTTAAGTGACTTAAAGTCATACGGTTGATTCTCCACTTGTAATAAATCCATCACCTATGATATTCTTGAATCTTTGTCTTATCCATATTATATTTTGATTCGTTTAGCTTGTGACTTATATCATTCTCAAAATTGTTGTCTCAGGATCATGTCTTCCAACGACTCTTCATCTATATCCGCTCCCCAGAATCAGACCATCGAGATTCTGAGTGTACTGCAAGGTCTAAAGGAAACCCAGGAGCGAACAAACGACTTGTTAGCTGAAGGACTGAGAAGGCTGGTGAGTCAGGCACCAGCGGGAGTCTCCAATCATAAAGGGATCCCCGTTAGACGAGGAAAAGAGAAGAAAATGAAGCGCCCATTTGTTTTCCCGCGATAGAAGCAACAGAAGACCCCATGTTGTGGGTACTGTAAGAGGCCAGGACATATTCAGAGGGATTGTCGCCGCGTCCAAGGGAAATGTCTGATTTGCAGATCCAGCGAACATCTTATCAACGGTTGCCCAAAAAGGAAGGAGCTACAAGGAGGAGACTCATCCACACTCTCCACTTCTGCCAAGTGATGATTATTGCGTAGTTCGAACTTTGAGAATAAAGCAGACCCAACATAGGATTCAACTCGCATAACGATGATGTAGCGGTCTAGCAATCAAAGAAGAATTTTCATGTTTTTCAATTTCAGTATTATGTTGTCATCCTTTTATAAACATTTCTTTCCGTTTGAACCTTTGTATCCATCGAACTTTTAGTTGAATGAAATAAAATTTGAATCATAATATATGTATCATTCTCTTGTCATTTCCCTTGTTCATACTATTCATTAGCACAACATTTTAATCTTGATTTTTTTTTAAAAATTCCTGCCACCGCATATCTTCCCATACTTCGTACACTTAGCCATATTCCTGATGTATTCCATTGTCTAATCATGACTCTTTTTCTTTCAGGCCATGGCCCCCCCCGGAGCAGCGCCGCATCTAGATGAGGATGCACAGTCATGCGTTTCCTTAGACCGCACGCTGATGAGTTCTGACGATGAGATCGACGGTCCCCAGGTCATTGGCGAAAACAGTGATTCCGAAGACGAAGGAGCAGCCGCCCCAGAGTTTAACATGATAGATGATTCCGACGAAGAAGAAGGAGACCCTGAAGAGAACCCGATAGAGGAAGATCCTGAGGAAGACCCGATAGAAGAAAATCCAGCGGAGGAAAACCCCATGGAAGAAAATTCAGAAGAAGAAAATCACATGGAATCAGACCTCGATGAAGAAGCTCTATCCGAGGAAGAAGGACCAGAAGATCAAGACCCTGCGGTGGAAGAACTCCCAATGGCGATGCCCGCGAGGCGATATGGGAATGGACGCCCCTACCTGAGCGCGCGAACCTACCGCAACCTGCTGAATCTCCACAACCGCGACTGACGGGATTTCCTTTAAATGTTGTGTTCTTTGGCCAAATAAATCTGTGTATAGTTTAGGGCCACATTTCGTTTTTGAGAATGCTTTGTTTAAAATCTTCTGGAATGAAATAAATTGCCGAGTTCACTAATCTTTTGATCTTCTTAGTTCACTTGATACTCGATTATTTCTTCTATATAATTATTTTTCCTCTACTGAGATCTGTCCACCTCTACTCCTTACTTTACCTTAACCCTCACTCACATTAACCAGTACCGCATCCGATCTTTTAGTAAGTCCACCCTTCATCCATCGTCTGTTCCCCGTTTGAGATTCCTCTAGGAGGAGAGCATTCCTTATGAAATTTCTGAGTTAGCTAACCCTTCAAATTTTTGATTCATATGATGTACCGACCATCACCATTCCCATACTTTTCCCTTGTAGTCCATTGTTGCTCACCCTTACTTCCTGTGCTGACCCGATCCCTATCTCCTTGATCTTCAGCCTAAAGCCGCCACACTCCGACCTTCTGAATGAGCCACATATCCTTGTAATCCTTACCCTAGTTAGCCCAATATTTTTTTGTGTTTTTCCTATTACCCTATATATATTTAGGGACTTTATCATTCGAAAATTTGGTTTTCATTATTTTATATTTATCGAGGAGTGTGTTTTATCGATTACTTCCGTTTTACGCATTTCAAGTACTCCACTACTAGCCTTCCCATTATTTTTTTCAGTAGCGCAATCTTACATCGCGCATATTTTCGTTACGTGTTTCTTAATTTCATTAAGTAGGTTCTCTAAATTATTTTAAAAACTATTTGATCGATACATTATCCTAAAATGTTTTAACCTACCGACAAATCTTTCACTACTTTATTATCGTTATTTCATTTTCGGGTATTGTGCCTATGATTACTATTATAAGTGGTTGAGCCTTATACTTATTATTTCTGCTTGCTATTTTGATATACTTAAATGTGCACATATTTGGGTTTCGACTTTTATCGAACACGCCTTAATTATAATTGTTCGTTATTGTTATATATATTCTCGTATACTTGTAGTTGCCCTTATAGTGTTCCTGTATTATACCTATTAGACCTATCTTTTGTATGTGGTTCTTACATATATATATTTGTACCTTCAAAATTTTGTCTACCCGTTTTAAATAAATCACTATGTATTAGTGTTCGATATGATAACTCTTCGCTTATTATTTTATAGCTTGTTGTTTTTTTTAAATTTCGAGGACGAAATTTTTGTAAGGGTGGTATGATATAATACCCAGTTTATTTACGTACGCCTATATTCGTATTTTTTTAACTTATAAATTTTATTTATAATTATTTATTGTTTTAAAAACTCCCAATCTACTATAGTACCTCCCCTCTCCTTTCTCAGACCCCAATCCCAATTCCTCATGTTCCTGCCCCATTAAGTATAAACCTCAATTTATATACACCCATCTCTTTCCACATTTTTATTTAAACTCAAAACCCAAATTTTCCCATTTTAAAACCCCCGGCCCATTCTAATTCTTTAAGCCCGGCCCTCTTTCTCAATTCCTTACAATTCTTTCAGTATAATCCTCGGCCCATTTCTTTTCTTTAATGAATTAATTAACTCTTCCCCTTAACCCCAGCCTATTTCTTTTAAAATAAACTCATTTCCTTTTTCCCCAAAGGCCAAGCCCACCTTTTCATTTTTCTCCAATTTCCCAGCCGACCTTCGTTTCTTTTTCCCTTTTATAAATTTTTCCCCAGCAGCCCGTTTCCTTTCCATTTCCCTTTATAATTCTTTTATTTTTTATTTTATTTTTAGCCTGGCCCGCACTCCTTCTCAGCATTTTTTCTTATTCTTCTCTGGCCCAGACCGTTTCTTCCTTTTCCCTTTTAAATTTATTTTCTTGTACAGGCCCAGCCCACTCTCCCCTCACCCGCGCGCCTACCCGACCCGGCCCACTACCTTTCTTCTTCCCTCCCGATTGCGTTTTTCCCGCTCGACCGTTACTCCTTCGCCGCGTTCTTCGCCTCCGCCGACGCTCACGCTCGCGAGCGTTACCCACGACGCACGTCTTTGACCCCTCCTCGTCGTCTCCCCTACTTACTCCCATCACTCCTCCCTCTCATTCTTTCTCCAGCCCAACCCATCACCATCCCCCACCTACTTCTCCGACTTCACCCTCGTCACCTTCTAACCTCACCGTTAACGGCCTCAGCTCCCTCTCCCCACTCGCTGGCACCCCACTGAGATCACCCTCCTCCATCAACGACGAACCCTCTTCCCTCATTTCTTCCAACCGAACTTCACCCCATACTCACAGCCCCGTTTGCCTCGCCGGAACTCCACGCACCCGAGCCGCCTCACCGCCGTACAACCACCGCCGTCACACCACCACCACCACCACCACCACCATCATCATCACTGTCGCCATCATCTCTCTACTTCTCCCTCTACACTTCTCTCTCTCACTCCCTTCCCCTGCACTCTTCCCCTGCCTCTGTTTCTCTCTCTATAATCCTTTCTCTCTCCCCCTCAATTCCTCTGTCTCCCCTCTCTCTAGCAGATCCCTCTCTCTCCCCCTCTCTCTCCTTCCTTTTACAGTGACTCACTCTAAAACATCATTCCTTATTCAACCCACCACCGAGCTCACACTCTCGAAGCCGAGCTCAAGCCCCGTCGAACACTTGGTTGCCATCACCGCAACAGCCACCGTTGACGACTCTATCGGCGGCACTGCTGTCTTTGTCATCTCTGCGATCATAACCGTCACCGTAGTAATCACCGTCGCACCCATCGAGCCATCAAATCCAAGAGCCGAGGCCGTGAACCCTTCACGCACCATTCATCACATGTTCGTGCCGTTACCACTGCCGTGCATCGCCAAGACGCCTCCAGGAAAGTTCTCTACTTGCTAAATGCTAAGTTATGCTTGTTACAAATTAAAATCGTTTAGATTCTGTAGTTACTTTTCTGAATAAATTATACTACACACCTGTTCGATGCATGATCCCTATGAGAATACCTATCACATTTGACGGAACTGGATGGTTTACATTGGCCCTTGCTGTGATGAATACCTTGTACAAGTTTCGCTGAAAAATATGACCGTTAACGACTAAAACGACTACCCCCAAGTTCACTCGTAAAACTGGAATTTTATTGTACCTGAAAACCGTTAAAATCGCTATAAATTATTTACACATGGGAATGATGCGTTCAAGGGCTCAAATTGAAGCCAACTTGACGAACTTTAACCCTATACTAGTTTCCAGATATTCCTGTACGTAAACCGTGACAATATTTGGATCGGAGTGCGACTCTGGACTGTAGTCCAGAGCGACTCCAGTTGTGGTTTACTGTCCCGTAATGAGCACCACCCTGTTTTCTTAACTTGTAGGTTGCGGAACTCTACTTTTTATTGTAGGTGAACCTGTTAGCTAGACAACACAAGTAGTTTCATTCTGTTTCGTTATTGTTTGTTATTTATTCTGTAATTTAAAAGATCGGGACGCATAACAGTCCCAACAGAATCAAAATTGACATACTAATGTTAAAACAGTGTATATCTCCTGACGTACAGACGCGATTGAAGATCCATCTATTGTGTTGAAAACCTTACTGAAAACCCTAGAATTCATCCAACTGTAGCGTCGCTAAAATCTGATCCCAACTGGGATTAAAATACGTTGCGAAACGGACTTCTGATTCTAAAACCGGATTTCCAGCTGCGAACGCTTAAAATGAAATGGCTATAATTAATGATCCTGGAACCCGATTGGCTTGAAACTAAATTCGATGGATAGATAACTGAACATACTAATTATTACCTGTTTATCGTTTCGCTAAACTGTACACGTTTGAATTATGATAAATTATGCAAGTGGTAGATTATTGATTCATGACATCCTAAACATGCTTTATTTACTGTTTACGCATCATATCATACACATGTCACTGCATTAATAACGTAGTGATAACGTGCATTACCCAGTGTTAGGTATTAGTGATGATTGTTGCAAGTACGTCAGTGTTCGTGTATCAGTGAATAAGTGAAAGTGATACGTACTTGTACACAATCAGTGAACCCTATGATTCTATTGCATTGTCGACGTCTGTGGGACGCGTGTACGTGTGACTATAAGTGGTATGGGACACTTATGGAAGCTCTTGCACGGGTGTCACAGGTAAGGCACCAGACACTGCCATTTATCTTAGGTATTAGTCGGGATGTGCCTGATGGAGGTCCTGCCTCCAGTTCTCGCGCAGACTTGTCACAGACCGATTGGTATTTAGGGTTATAGCTAGCGTTTGATGTAGATCACGGGGTGTGGGGTAGTTTGAGTGTGAGTTCAACAGAATCTCGGGAGTCCCATGCCGGCTTATATATTTAGGGAGATATATGGAGATTTACAGGGTATGTGATTATCACCGTGATATACATGTTAGGCCCGTGGTCCCTTGCCCTTGGGTTCTACCCTTGGGTGGAGGACACTCGCGAGTGGTTGACTCTCACACTTGGACTGACGATAGGCTTAGTGACCTGTACAGTGAGACTTAGAGACTGATAGGGATACTGGCATTGATATACCTTACATACTGTGTTGACATGCGTGGCATATCATTCTACTGCTTTTACTGTTCCGCTGCATTGATTACTGCATATTCATATGCATACTGCCATTGATCTACTGTTATATATACCTATTGTCACTGTAGAATTGTCATATGATTTTATATATTATATTGCTATTGTGTCGCTCTGACGACTTGAGTATGCATGCTCAGTGTGAGGAGAAGATTTAACATGGACCAGGACTAGACGTATATCACCGACACCTCGATTTGCTATCCAGAGTTATATTCGTTTGTTTCCCCTCAAGTCAGTTCTTTACATTATTTCATCCAGTTACTGCTTTCTCATTACCTGTGCATCATCTACTGTTTACCATGAAAAACTAGAAGCCGAAGTGTGACTACGGCAGGACTTTTCCTTGACCGTAGGAGCATGGCTGGCCTTGTCTACTCCTCGTATTCCGTATTTTGGGAAGCGGGGCGTGACAGACGTGGTGCTAAGGAACAATTCCTGATAAGGTGATGAGGGCTCCCGCACCAGAAACATCCATGTGATGACTGCTGACCCTCCTGGGGATGAGAGCTGAACGACTGTCCTCGTCCCAAGCCTCTGCTACTCCCGCAACGTGCACGAAGCCTATCACGGTGACTGAACCTCTGTCTCAGGGATGGTACACCTGCATGAGTCCTCCTCTGTTCCGGAACTCCCAAAGTCTCTGGAAGACGTGCCTCATCAACTATGGCTGCATCCTCTGGTGCTATGTAAGTAACACTATGCTGTGTGCTGATCGCAATGAATAACTGGGTAACAGGGGTGGTAACCTCCTGTCGCTGCGCTCGACTGGCCGCCACCAATGACCTCATCGTCTGGCGCAAGTCCTGCATCTCTGCCTCAAGCCTAGCGATACGATCTATCGAAGGCGGATCCATCTGCTCTTGTGCAGCAAGCGTACCATCCTGGTCAGTCCTCGCCCCAAACGAGTCAACTCTGATCTCGACTCTCGCTGCACCTCTCTGAGTCCTCATAGTCATCGGCGGCAAAGGCTATAAATGGAAAAGGATTCGATAAGAACACGGAAATCGAATCACAAGGATATGTATCATCAAGGAAGGAATTTCAAGCAATTTGTACTTAGGTCACTTTAGGCGGAGTACCGTGTCGTGAGTATGCCGCGGACATACACACATTATGCTACTCTACTTAAACTACCTACTCCATCATACCAAGGTCATCCTACACTCCGAAAGATAAAACCTAGCGCTTTGATACCAATTTTGTCACGATCCGAAATTGGCACGTGACGGCCCTTAAAATACGCAACGTCTACAGGCGTAACGCAATTTAAGTAAGCCGAAAACCCAGCAATCTAAACCATCAAAAGTTGTAAGTAATAATAATATTTTTAGAACTTTGAAATCTCAAAACAAATTCTTTAAAGTCCAACTTTATTTTCTTTAAAATTTTGGCAGCACCTCCTTTGTAAAAACCAGTCCTAAAAAGGGTACAACAAAGATAATAAGTAAAGCATCCCCAAACGGGAGCAAATACACGCACAAAGGCAGAAAACAACCGCCACAACAGATATACGACGCCGTAGCGAAGAAATAAAAGACGATATAAAGAAACTGCATAAAAGACCTCCAAGCCACAAAATAATATACAATATCGTCCTCACATCAAGTCTCTATGTCAATACATAATAATGGTAGATGGAGAGTACAAGATACAAAAAGATACAATGTACAAAAACGGATAACCGCAAAACCAACCTATAACAAAACTGCACACTGTGAGCCGAAGCGGTATCCGCAGCAAAAGATGATACGATAGATGAAAATAGCCCTGCTTCTGACTATTCTGAGGAACAACCTGCAAAATACTATGGCATAACGGGGGTGAGTTGCCAACTCGTGAATAGTAAATAACATATGCAGGTAATCGCAAGTATGCACGTACAACGCGAATCTAACATATGCAATAAATAGCAATAAATGGCAATATGTATGCAACAGTCATGAAAGGTACTCTATTTGGTACTACTAATACATGAAGCAATAAATGGCAATATGTATATGCAACAGTCATGAAAGGTACTCTATCAGGTACTACTAATACATGAAGCAATAAATGGCAATATGTATATGCAACAGTCAAGAAAGGTACTCTATCAGGTACTAGTAATACATGAAGCAATAAATGGCAATATGTATATGCAACAGTCATGAAAGGTACTCTATCAGGTACTACTAATACATGAAGCAATGCATATAAAATAAATACGGAGTATGGGATAAAACATGTCATCCTTACGGAATCCTGATCTCGTGACAGGACCAAAGTCCATCAAGACAATCCAAATCCCAATTTTCTCAAATCAGCCCCCAAATTGGCTATCATATCCTGTAAGTCTCATACATCTCGAGTGTCCAATATCAAGTAAATCTCATATATCCTGAGTGTCAAGTAAATCTCATATATCCTGTATCCAATATCGAGTAAATCTCATATATCATGTATCCAACATCGAGTAAATCTCATATATCCTGTATCCAACATCGAGTAAATCTCATATATCCTGTATCCAATATCGAGTAAAACTCATATATCCTGTATCCAATATCGAGTAAATCTCATATATCATGTATCCAATATCGAGCAAGTCTCACGAAATGAATAAGTATATTTGCATGAATCATTATGATGATGTATATAAATTAGATATGTATACATATATATTAGCATTCCATTCCACTAATATATATATATATATATATATATATATCAAAACCACGGACGAATCTTTATCTCCTATCCGATCGACACACGATCGAAACACGTGTCGCGCAACCAAAGGATCGCCGACAGAAGTTAACACAACAAACGACTGATCTAGCTAACACGAATCTCGGCCCAACCGCGGCACAAAGTATGTAAAATAAACAAGTGCATCTAAAGAACATACGAATTAAGATTACCTAAAAACTCTGCATTGGACGCCCGCGCGTCCCGATGAGTAGAAGCAAACTCTCGTGCCTGCCCCCTACCCGCAACTGGCTGAACTCCTCCTCTGCCACCCTGTCCCCTCTGAAAAAACCCTCCGCGTCCCCGATCTCTCTGAACATGGGTCTGACGTGGTGCTAAGGAACAATTTCTGATAAGGTGATGAGGGCTCCCGCACCAGAAACATCCATGGGATGACTGCTGACCTTCCTGGGGATGAGAGCCGAACGAGTGTCCTCGTCCCAAGCCTCTGCTACTCCCGCGACGTGCACGAAGCCTATCACGGCGACTGAACCTCTGTCTCTGGGATGGTACACCTGCACGAGTCCTCCTTTGTTCCGGAACTCCCAAAGTCTCTGGAAGACGTGCCTCGTCAACTATGGCTGCATCCACTGATGCCATGTAAGTAACACTATGTTGTGTGCTGACCGTAATGAATAACTGGGTAACAGGGGTGGTAACCTCCTGTCGCTGCGCTCGACTGGCCTCCACCAATGACCTCATCGTCTGGCGCAAGTCCTGCATCTCCGCCTCAAGCCTAGCGATACGATCTATCGAAGGCGGATCCATCTGCTCCTGTGCAACGAGCGTACCATCCTGGTCAGTCCTCGCCCCAAACGAGTCAACTCTGACCTCGACTCTTGCTGCACCTCTCTGAGTCCTCATAGTCATCGGCGACAAAGGCTATAAATGGAAAAGGATTCGATAAGAACACGGAAATCGAATCACAAGGATATGTATCATCAAGGAAGGAATTTCAAGCAATTTGTACTTAGGTCACTTTAGGCGGAGTACCGTGTCGCGAGTATGCTGCGGACATACACACATTATGTTACTCTACTTAAACTACCTACTCCATCATACCAAGGTCATCCTACACTCCGAAAGGTAAAACCTAGCGCTTTGATACCAATTTTGTCACGATCCGAAATTGGCACGTGACGGCCCTTAAACTACGCAACGTCTACAGGCGTAACGCAATTTAAGTAAGCCGAAAACCCAGCAATCTAAACCATCAAAAGTTGTAAGTAATAATAATATTTTTAGAACTTTGAAATCTCAAACCAAATTATTTAAAGTCCAACTTTATTTCCTTTAAAATTTTGGCAGCATCTCCTTTGTAAAAACCAGCCCTAAAAAGGGTACAACAAAGATAATAAGTAAAGCATCCCCAAACGGGAGCAAATACATGCCCAAAGGCAGAAAACAACCGCCACAACAGATATACGACGCCGTAGCGAAGAAATAAAAGACGATATAAAGAAACTGCATAAAAGACCTCCAAGCCACAAAATAATATACAATATCGTCCTCACATCAAGTCTCTATGTCAATACATAATAATGGTAGATGGAGAGTATAAGATACAAAAAGATACAATGTACAAAAACGGATAACCGCAAAACCCACCTATAACAAAACTGCACACTGTGAGCCGAAGCGGTATCCGCAGCAAAAGATGATACGATAGATGAAAATAGCCCTACTTCTGACTATTCTGATGAACAACCTGCAAAATACTGTGGCACAACGGGGGTGAGTTGCCAACTCGTGAATAGTAAATAACATATGCAGGTAATCGCAAGTATGCACGTACAGCGCGAATCTAACATATGCAATAAATAGCAATAAATGGCAATATGTATGCAACAGTCATGAAAGGTACTCTATCAGGTACTACTAATACATGAAGCAATAAATGGCAATATATATATATGCAACAGTTATGAAAGGTACTCTATCAGGTACTACTAATACATGAAGCAATAAATGGCAATATGTATATGCAACAGTCATGAAAGGTACTCTATCAGGTACTACTAATATATGAAGCAATGCATATAAAATAAATGCGGAGTATGGGATAAAACATGTCATCCTCACGGAATCCTGACCTCGTTACAGGACCAAAGTCCATCAAGACAATCCAAATCCCAATTTCCTCAAATCAGCCCCCAAATTGGCTATCATATCCTGTAAGTCTCATACATCCCGAATGTCCAATATCAAGTAAATCTCATTTATCCTGAGTGTCAAGTAAATCTCATATATCCTGTATCCAATATCGAGTAAATCTCATATATCATGTATCCAATATCGAGTAAATCTCATATATCATGTATCCAACATCGAGTAAATCTCATATATCCTGTATCCAATATCAAGTAAAACTCATATATTCTGTATCCAATATCGAGTAAATCTTATATATCCTGTATCCAATATCGAGCAAGTCTCACGAAATGAATAAGTATATTTGCATGAATCATTATGATGATGTATATAAATTATATATGTATACATATATATTAGCGTCCCATTCTACTAATATATATATATATATATATATATATATATATATATATATAACAGCGTCCCACTCCACTGTTATATATACTTAGGAGTAAAAATATCATGAAAACATGTGTCAAGTATCGACACATAAATACCGATCTATCAGGTGCAGTCACCATGACTGGCCCCTGATAGGTACGTATCATATGCTATCTTGAAAACCCGAGTGCCCAGCTTCGACCCTCGCATTTCGACGTATCCATACGTACATGACACCGGTCGGTATCCCCATGATAACCGCCGAGTCATAGGTACTGTCACCATTAGGTATGGTTCCCCGATCAGGCTCATCGGCGTGGTCCATCGAAATACCTTTCTTGCCCTGGGGTACTTCTGAGCCCCACCATGTACCCTCACACGGCCCACGACGCCTCCTCGCATGGGGTATATATATCAGAACCGATAAAACTCATGGTGGCTGCTGAAATATCATATCAAGAGAAACCGGGTTTTCAAATGATGCATAATTTCATGAAACTACCACGGTCCTCAAATCCAGAAAACATCATGAAAAATTCATATCTCAATGCGAAAATCTATGAATATAATATATGCAACATAAAACTGCAATGTGAGCATATAAAGAAAAAGCCGCTATTTAACTGCACAAGTAATATATGTATATATATATATATATATCATGCGGTTCCTAAGTTCTCCAAGTCCATATAACATCAAATAAAGGTGAACATGTAACTATAGCCAGATATATGTGTAAACATGTAGGTATAGCAAGGTATATGTATCAACCTATCAGTAATGATGTAATACCCTCCAGGTATATGCATAAGTATGTATGCAAGATGTACATGCAGCTAAGTCTCATATGTATATGTATCTATCACTAATGGTACAATACCATATAATTATATGGGTAACTAGCATGTAAGCATGTCAAGGCATATGTGTAAGCATGTAGGTATACAGGTATACTATAAGTCATATGCATAAAGGAATATGAATCAAGTCTCAATGTCACTAACCAAACAATATCATATATGTATTTGTGGTGTGCGTGTCATGGCAATTATCGACGGTGTGAGTGGCATACAATCAATGCTCGTGCAATATGAGCCGTCAATAATAGTGCAGTATCCTAAGGGTACAAGTCCAAGCACAACAAGTAAATATGCAATGAGGTGTATGCGTAAACTCTATATATGCAATAGAATATGCGACTAATATCATATCATCTTTAGCCCAGACGCATAATGCGGGCGATTCCCCTGTAGATGTTAAATCTACTCACCAACGCTCCTGGCTAAGTAAAACCAACCACCTGTTTCCTCTTCTTCGCAGCGTCCGAAGTCCCCGCCTGTGAACCAAAAATATAAAACAATATAACAAGTATGTATATTAGCAAACGACCAAAAATACGTACACACTACGTTTAACCGACCCACCAACTCCAAACTCTCAAGTGTTCGCTTAGTAGCTAACGTGCATAGCGACACAACGAAACCAACTTAAGAGCAACAGATCACAATGACACGAACCGTAACGGATCATGTAATGCGCGTAAATGATGTTGCGCCACGGCAGCGCCCCGGCCGTCTATCCGAGGCCAAAATGCGGAATCAAAATTTTCTTAACTTTTAAACTGGCGCTACCGCGGACAATATACCCGGATCGAAACCATTAACCGATGCTAGCAATCAAGAGAAGGGGTGAGAGATATACCGAGTGATCCGAGTCCTTCGGTCTTCTCGTCATCATCCCGATCTCCCGCGGAAACTCCGGTCGTCACATCCTTGCCGGAAGGGCACCACATCGTCTGTATCTTTTACGGGCTCCCACCTCAATACCGAGGCAACTCGGGTGCGAAGTTGGCTAGCCGACGCGCCCAAGATTTGCTGTAGAAGTAGTGTAGAGTCTATGTCTCTTTGGAGTAGTGAAGTTGCCATTGGTGATGGAGGATTAAGGTTAAGGGAAAATGGTGCTTTCATTTTTCCAAAACTAGAAGAATGAGATGATGAAATATGTACTACAACAAAATGGAAATTTCTCTTATTCCCAACCATAGTGGCCGGCCAAACTTATGTGGAAATGGTGGAGGGCAAAAACAAATCATGAAGGGAGGTGAGTGTAGGATAAAGCAAGAGGTGACCACATCATAAAGCAAAGAAAACATCAACCATGCTTAACACTTCTAACCCATACCCTCTCTTTAATACAAATGATGGTGAAAAAGAAAAGATGCCATCATAATCAAAGCATTTGCAAGAAACCCCTCCACAATGTGTTATTTGCAAACTTGCAAATAACCCCCTCCATCGGAAAAGTCCGGCCGGGAAAGAACAAAGGAAAACCGGCCGGAACGGAATGCAAACTGGCAACTCCAGAAAACTGGTCCCGTAATAAATTACAGGAAAAACCCCCATACTGTGCATACACACCCGCATCTGTATTCCGACCGGATACAAATGCAATGAGACAAAATCTACACTGTACTATACTAGGATCCGGCTTAAACCAAAGCCGGCTAGTAATATCCGTCCGATCCTGATCTGTGCAATACCGCACGTATCTGATCGGACCCTGCCATATCTCCATACGGCCTCTACAGCTTTTCGCCCGAAAGCTTGAGTAACTGAAAGTGTGGTGGACTCTAAAGACTCGTCAATACTATGGTTGTGGATTTAACCACCAGCACGTCAGAGGTATAAGCCAATACGTGACGGGCCACCAGCTATTGACCAAAAGGGACGTCGATGAGCGAACTCATCCTGACACCCTACTGAGCCTGTCAGTGACAATATCCGTACAGTCCGGTCCGTTCGTCTATGAGCATCGCATGGCGGGCCTAGGGGGTTGGTAAAAGTCAGACCCCCAAAGGCGGTACAAGTCGTGTCGGAGTGAAGCCCAGAACACCCTGAGATACTACTGGAATACCTACCAGTAAATCTCTTACCTCGGCCGAGGGCTTTGTGTAATGGCTCTCCTAGACACAGCGCGACCTCACCCCCAATACCGGGAGAGACGAACCCCTGAAGATCCGCTCACTGCCTCCATGTGGCTCGGGACTGTACCCAACTAAAACCTGTTTGCACGACTCCTTTGAGCCGTGGTAGGGTAGTAATCAAAGTACAGTGGGAACTCACACGAGACAAATGACGATCCCCAGGTCGATGAACTAACCTGTACACATGTCACCAGGGAACTGCTATCTGACGTCAGGTATAAGACCAACTAGCATGTTCCCGGCGAGTCCTGTCCGGTGTACTCATAACCCAATGAGCACCTGTATACATCTTAGGTGAACCAACTGACACCAGTGGCTTGTGAGACCGGCCACCGCCCCTCGTCGGGGTCTCGACTGTATACACTAGTCTACTAATGGAGTATCGATGCCCTGTCTCGAAACTCCTACGACTAGGGACCTTTTAAGGATGTGCTTATAGACTACCAGCTCCCATGTATATGATCGCCATCATACTGCTGGTAGTCAAGCAAGAATCCTAGGGGCTCTATCAACGTGTAATAGCGACATGTCAGGTCACCTAAAACAGTACACGATGATAAAGATAAACCAGATAGCATACTATCATCTCGAGTAAGACTGTCCTACCGGGATAGGTCCTCCCTCAATCATTGCAATCACGTGCCTGTGATCCAATAATTGACTCTGAGGGCACTATCTCCAACAATCTCCCACTTGCACTCAAGGCTAATTATTGCGATGTCGCATACTCACAGCCCGTGTGATACCGAACACCCAACTCCTCTACTAGTCAGTCTCACAAAACCCATTTGTGAAACTATTGCGTTCGAGGAATAGCCTCAGTGAGTGGATCCGCCTTGATGTTTCTTTCTATGTCTCTCTCTATCTCAAGTTCGCGGAGAAAGCCATCTCCCGAAATGAGCAATACCTGTCTTAGAGTATGTCTGGATATCTGATGGGACCTAGCTCATAAATGAACTCCAAATCCAAACTTCTTAGACTGTATCATCAACTGAACTTAATCAGTATCCTGCGCCATGCCTCCCTCAGTATTGCCTTGGACCACCTGTCCAAAATACTGCCCCTCGTCAGAAGGAAAAACTATAACTCTGACAGCCACTCTGCTAACCAGGTCACCTTGGAAGCCTGGAATGATAACCGTCTCCTAAAGGAGGCTGCTGCTATCATATCCCTAGAACATCAACTTATGTTCTAAAACTGCTTCCGACTGTTTCTCCAGGATTGGATCAATATCAACTTATTGCATCTACTGCAAGAACAACATCTGGTGTGGTACTTGACATCTCATGATTGACTCAATTGCCTAAGCAAGTGATCTGCCAATCATGCACATCCTCTCCCCTTTAGTCTGTAAGACACCTTTAGAGAGGGTGACTCCATTACCTGCAGGTATACTACCGTGCCAGGAGTCGTCCTTTCTAAATACTCATAGAATGCTGTCAAGGTACCCAGATTAGGAAACCACCCAAATCTAGATCTAAAACCATAGATCTACTAACCAGAATGTCTGATATAATATCCAAGTCCTGTGTGGAGAAACCACTGTGTGACAACCAAAGTATAACCGATCGTATTATAGGAGTTTCCTTTCCTACTCTGTGTATGTCATCCAAAACCAGGACATCACACCCTACTACCTTCTTAACAGATCCATCCCCTATTCTGATGACGTCAAACCTATGACTGTCACATCAGAAATAGATGATCTATCTCCGCTATATCTGCTTTAGTCTATAGACATAAGCCTGATGTCCACCAATGCTTCCGCTGCTCCCACTGACTACGACAACCCTCTGGCAGAGTCATATAGACGCGCACTTCTAAAGCTAGTTTAGAACGACGCTATACTCATCCTCCTGCCGGGTCTCGCAGCCTGGAACAACAACAATGGCAAGTGTGGGTAAACAAGAACTTCCCTGTCACCGTCCTTGAGGCTACCGGAGTGCCTCTCGGGTGCCTGAAGTTACCCACCTTATCTGCGGAGTGGCCAATGTAATGTCAAATCAGATTGAATCTTTAGGTTCCTTATCAAATCTTCAGTAATCGTTTGCGGTTCTGGAATCGCTTCCAGTTCTACCATACTCCCACGACTGTTTTCTGAAAAATAACCATTTCTTTTTAAAATGTGGAGAGTTATGAACAATATCACTATTGATCTTCCAGATGGTAGAAAATCAACCCTCGTCATAGCCTGGGTCAACCCACAAACAGCCATTACAGAAACACGCCTTGAGTTGTCCAGTGTCTGTTTTTAATCATAAGCCGGACAACTCCCCGTACCTTAACATCGTTAAGATATGAACTGTTCTATACCCAATATAGAACCAGAGGCACTGATTTAATTGAACCAGATTCAAATCATGCAGCTGTCTCCAGTGCATGTCAACTAAATGGAAGGAGGCCGATCAGCGTTACCCAACTTAGGAATGCTTCCAATTATGAGTAACCTGAAAGAGAAGCAAGTTCTCATTACTATCAACTGAATACCATACACAAGTATCTACATCTTCGATCACCTTGAAGAATCCCGATACTTGCAATACCTGGTTCTCTACTCTATTCTTATACCAATAACTCCTCAAAACTCAGACCCTGTGTTTCTACGAAACACATGTCTAAGAATTAGAGTAGTTAAAAGTAAACAGAATATAGTATGAGGACCAACCCCACTGTCCTAATGGACACTGGACAATATACAATACTCTGTATAAGTCCCTGAATCTAACAACTCATTCACTGTGTGTCGTAGGTTGAAAACTGTCATATGGTTAAGAAGAATTACACCGCTGTTCAATGCTCCTTACCTAACCATCCACTGATATAGGTAAATGTCATAGACATAATTTCAAAAGGTATATCTCACTCTATAAAAATAGACGTACAGATATATCAATTTGAAATTGGTGCATAACAACGGATATTCAAAACCAAATATTTGCCGACCGGCAAACAGCCCAGGTGATCTCCTCAAATATCACCGATTACAACGAATCCCGATATAATGAGGATGATCACCCTATTCCCAATAACTTACTCCCACTCATCATCTGTAAAATCATACAGATGTGAGAATCAAACCTGGTAAATACATACACTGGAGCAAGTGTCTAATCAGGAAATCAGTTTTCTTTTAACAGTACACAGTTGAACTGAAACATTGAAATGTTTCGATAGGGTATCCTGGTATTCCTAGTAATGCCTCTACCATTATCCAGATTCACAACTGTAACCGTATATCTCTTTGCCATCTGTTCAAATCCCTTTATATGTCTTTAGTCATTACCGTCTGCACACCCCCTTAGGCCAAATGGTTTTCTTCCTTCCCTACCGTTCGGCACCAGCCTATGGTTTGGAAGAAGACTATCCAATAAGCATAATGAGTGTACTGTCCTAATCCTAGGAGCACTCGCAATGCGAGAGAAGGTGAAGATAAAAGACAACTGAATAAACCTTATTCCTATTTCTCCTGGACCAGAATCCATCCCCGAACTGGAACAAGTTCCTTTCGAGTTCGTATATAACCATACGATGGAGTATCCAAATAAACTGTGGATCTTCGTAGTGATACGGAGTGTCCTGGAGAAATACAAAGGTGATTTAGGTTTGGCGAAGATATACTCGGTTTGGTCGTGAATGGCAGTCGCAATTTACTTTGCCCTCTTACTAATCCCTTGCTTTGTCTTAACTTAATACCTTCTGTACACCATCGTTATGCTAATTGGTTTTCTTCATTCCCTACCGTTCGGCACCTGCCTATGGTTTGGAAGAAGACTATCCAATTTGCATAATAGGTGTATTATCTCCTAAACCAAGGAGTACTCGCAACCTGAGAGAAGGTAAAAGGAAAAGACAACTGAATAGTCCTATTCGTTTTCTCCAGAACCAGAAACCATCCTCGAAGTCCTTCGAGTTCGTATATAACCATACGATGGTTTTGTCCAATGGAAGTGGACGTTCGTAGTAATACGGGGTGTCCTGGAGAAAAGGGTAAAAGTAGGAGTGGCAATGAGGTTTGCAACTCTGACAATCCAAAAGCCAGTGTTAAGAAGGTTCGGTCAACTTGGTCACTGAGTCATAGTCTAGGGTCGGGTCAATGGTCGCTGCCAAAGAGAGAGAGAAAAGAAACACTCAGCGTGCACTCTAACCTAGATCAGAATAGTTATCACTTTATCTAATCTGGAAAGCTCCCACTGTAACCTCAAATTCTTCCCCAAACCTGAAAGAAGAATTAGTCGGGATCACCCGAGGAGTAAACCAACTCATCAGTGGGAATCAGGATCCAACTATCATCGCATGATAACTTGACGGAATCCACTCAAGTCACCACACTCCAGAAGGTATGCGCATGCCTGGCAAGTTTCAGTTCTTTTGAAACTCCCGATGTGATTTTTTACCCCTAGGACCCAAGTGACCTTGACTGAGCCAACATATCAAAGGATCCTAGTCAAGTTCAACCCGTCATTATCTTGATTGCATTAGACCCACCCGCACGAATCCTTGACTGAGCCAAAATGACCGCACGACTGTCCTAACCAATCTCATATCCATGCAACAGAAAAGCACTATATAGCTACCGAACACTACGCCTCGGCTAAGCACGACATACGCAGCACGAATACTAAGTAATACTAATCTGAAATGATGGAGGGCTACGACTGGTTTTTGGCGAAAAACCTTTAACGTAATGAACTTGATATCGTTGAAGGAACTGCATAGCCTTTTATAAAAATATAGTGACGAAAACCTTTGCTAAAGAGGTCACTCCCGGTGAAGGGATCTCGGCTCTTTCCCCGTAGAATGAGGTGCAGGATATTCCAACTGAATACAACGATGCAAAGCAAAAGTAATCGGCTATAGTGAAGTTAATGCCCTGACGCAAACTTCTGTCCAAGGGGTCACTCCCGGTGAAGGGATCTCGGCCCTTGCCTCGTCGACTGAGGAGCAGGATATTCCAAATGAATACCACGATGCAAAACAAAAGTGAACGTCCTTGCAATAACAGCTTTTTGAAAAAGTGTTCCAACAACATCAGAATAGGTTTGTTTAGCTTGCATTGATCTGAATCAACGCAGTCCCATCAATTGATCACACCACAAAGAACGAAAATATACTGATGTACGTATATGCCATCCGCATTCGCCACTGGGTCCCGTCATTACTCGTTAGGTTAGCTAACTAACGACAGAGCGGGGACTGGACTAGCGCGGATGCAAAACATATACAACATCTACTAATATATATACCAATATAGTATATTCGCTCAAGGCGTGATAAAATGCAATATCACAGAAATGTACAGCATCACAGAACAATACAGAAATCTGGAAGCCCCGGGTTTCACAGAGCCGCTGCTGAAACCCGACGTTCCCCTGGTCGTGTGGATAGCCTGTGCAATGAAATCCTAGACCCCTACGGGCGCGGCAAGTCACCCGCCAAAACCTGAAGCGAGGCAGCCCCCTTCAGCACCGTGAATGGACCACCCAGCACTTCACGGAATCCGGTAACTTGGGCACCCCTCCTGGGTCAACCTGTACCCCCTACGAGTGCGGCGAATAGCCCGCCAATCCTAGAGTAAAGCCCCCTCCGTCTCAATGCCATGAGATGCGGGCTTGTTGCCCTCCAGAACCCGGCTATCCGTGCACCCCACCGCGGGGCAATCCTAGTACAGAAAGTAAAATATACATACACCGGGTACATCGACCGCAACCAGGTCGTGCCCCAAAAGAATAATACAATCAGGCAGTGACGGCAGTCCACATGTCGGACGCTCGCCCCGCAATATCAAAAGTACATATAAAACAAAACAGTACTAGCATTGCATCCAGGCTATCCCCCACGACCGATCCGCAACAACACAGCATAAACACAGAACATCAACGTGAAAATCACGTTCGCAAATCCGTCTAACCGGGCTATAGCAGTTAGACAGGATTTACCGATCAAGTGATATTCACGGTCGCAGATATAATGTAAATACTGTGAAATAATGTGTTTAAAATATCCAATCGATCAAAAATTAACAAGTGGGCCCCCAAGTAATACTATAGCACTCACAGAAATTCTGGGCCCAATATTAATATTCCAAAACCCCAAAAATTAGCCCAGAAGCCTACTGGAAAAATATGATACAGTGAAGACACCAATGCGCGGCGGAACCGCGGCCCAAGGGGGGGTTTGGCCACGGTTCAGCGCTTGAGTGATCGACTGACTGTGTCGAATTTTTCCAGTAGTCTTAGAATTTCCAGTACAATAGTTTTTTACAACATGAAAAATTTTTAGAGCCCGGAAAAAATCGACAGAAAACTGATGCACACGAAATGGGGTTTTTGGGATTTTGTTCGATCGGAAATGTAAAACACACTAGAACAAGCTAGGCAAGGTTAATGGCGTGGCTCTGATACCATGTTGCGCCACGGCAGCGCCCCGGCCGTCTATCCGAGGCCAAAATGCGGAATCAAAATTTTCTTAACTTTTAAACTGGCGCTACCGCGGACAATATACCCGGATCGAAACCATTAACCGATGCTAGCAATCAAGAGAAGGGGTGAGAGATATACCGAGTGATCCGAGTCCTTCGGTCTTCTCGTCATCGTCCCGATCTCCCGCGGAAACTCCGGTCGTCGCATCCTTGCCGGAAGGGCACCACATCGTCTATATCTTTTACGGGCTCCCACCTCAATACCGAGGCAACTCGGGCGCGAAGTTGGCTAGCCGACGCGCCCAAGATTTGCTGTAGAAGTAGTGTAGAGTCTATGTCTCTTTGGAGTAGTGAAGTTGCCATTGGTGATGGAGGATTAAGGTTAAGGGAAAATGGTGCTTTCATTTTTCCAAAACTAGAAGAATGAGATGATGAAATATGTGCTACAACAAAATGGAAATTTCTCTCATTCCCAACCATAGTGGCCGGCCAAACTTATGTGGAAATGGTAGAGGGCAAAAACAAATCATGAAGGGAGGTGAGTGTAGGATAAAGCAAGAGGTGACCACATCATAAAGCAAAGAAAACATCAACCATGCTTAACACTTCTAACCCATACCCTCTCTTTAATGCAAGTGATGGTGAAAAAGAAAAGATGCCATCATAATCAAAGCATTTGCAAGAAACCCCTCCACAATGTGTTATTTGCAAACTTGCAAATAACCCCCTCCATCGGAAAAGTCCGGCCGGGAAAGAACAAAGGAAAACCGGCCGGAACGGAATGCAAACTGGCAACTCCAGAAAACTGGTCCCGTAATAAATTACAGGAAAAACCCCCATACTGTGCATACACACCCGCATCTGTATTCCGACCGGATACAAATGCAATGAGACAAAATCTACACTGTACTATACTAGGATCCGGCTTAAACCAAAGCCGGCTAGTAATATCCGTCCGATCCTGATCCGTGCAATACCGCACGTATCTGATCGGACCCTGCCATATCTCCATACGGCCTCTACAGCTTTTCGCCCGAAAGCTTGAGTAACTGAAAGTGTGGTGGACTCTAAAGACTCGTCAATACTATAGTTGTGGATTTAACCACCAGCACGTCAGAGGTATAAGCCAATACGTGACGGGCCACCAGCTATTGACCAAAAGAGACGTCGATGAGCGAACTCATCCTGACACCCTACTGAGCCTGTCAGTGACAATATCCGTACAGTCCGGTCCGTTCGTCTATGAGCATCGCATGGCGGGCCTAGGGGGTTGGTAAAAGTCAGACCCCCAAAGGCGGTACAAGTCGTGTCGGAGTGAAGCCCAGAACACCCTGAGATACTACTGGAATACCTACCAGTAAATCTCCTACCTCGGCCGAGGGCTTTGTGTAATGGCTCTCCTAGACACAGCGCGACCTCACCCCCAATACCGGGAGAGACGAACCCCTGAAGATCCGCTCACTGCCTCCATGTGGCTCGGGACTGTACCCAACTAAAACCTGTTTGCACGACTCCTTTGAGCCGTGGTAGGGTAGTAATCAAAGTACAGTGGGAACTCACACGAGACAAATGACGATCCCCAGGTCGATGAACTAACCTGTACACATGTCACCAGGGAACTGCTATCTGATGTCAGGTATAAGACCAACTAGCATGTTCCCGGCGAGTCCTGTCCGGTGTACTCATAACCCAATGAGCACCTATATACATCTTAGGTGAACCAACTGACACCAGTGGCTTGTGAGACCGGCCACCGCCCCTCGTCGGGGTCTCGACTGTATACACTAGTCTACTAATGGAGTATCGATGCCCTGTCTCGAAACTCCTACAACTAGGGACCTTTTAAGGATGTGCTTATAGACTACCAGCTCCCACGTATATGATCGCCATCATACTGCTGGTAGTCAAGCAAGAATCCTAGGGGCTCTATCAACGTGTAATAGCGACATGTCAGGTCACCTAAAACAGTACACGATGATAAAGATAAACCAGATAGCATACTATCATCTCGAGTAAGACTGTCCTACCGGGATAGGTCCTCCCTCAATCATTGCAATCACGTGCCTGTGATCCAATAATTGACTCTGAGGGCACTATCTCCAACAAATGAAACACTAGAAAACAAGCAAGTGGTCCCAGATTTTTCTATACCAACAATTTATAAAAGTTGCAAGTACCACGAGACCACACACAACCCCAGAGACCCCTACACCAAAACTCAACCCCCCAGTCCCCACTCTGGCCGCAAATTGCGGCCAGAAGGAATAAATCTGCGGCCTGATCATGAGGGAATGAGCTCGTATTTTGAGGGTAGGTTCTAGGTCACTGCACTGGTTCACTGTGATGGGAACTTTTGCAACAAATACCTGGTTTGATAGCAGATCATCCGAGACCCAAAACTTTACTAAAAAATATGATATTTGCATGAAACGATACAATACGCGATCTAAACTGAAACGAATAAACTACGCAACACTAGAAAAACTTAATTAACAGAAAGAGATCATTACCTACTCCCACAAGCTCAAAAATCCTAGCTTTCCAAGCTCCAAGGCATCCAAGAGGCAAAACAAGTCTAAAGATATGATTTTTGTGAGATTTAGTGAAGTTTTGTGAAGGATTAGTAAAGGTTTAGTGGTGAGGTGATGAGTGTTCAGTTGAGAAAGAAGGGGATGAGAAAAAATAAGAAGAGAATAAGAGAGAAAGAAAGAGAGAAAGAAATGATAAAAAGAGAGAGAGGTGAGTGCACCATGCAATAAATGCACATAATTCTCACCATGCCACCTCTAACAAAATAAAAATCCAAAGGAAAATATCACTCTTCTCACAAACAAATTTCTTGAGAATAAGGTTAAGGATAAGGTTAAAGGAAAGGATTAGGATTAGGGTTAAGTGTCATGGTTGCTAAGAACTAGACTAACACAAACAAACCCTCACATTAACGTGCACATGTACGTGCAAGCAATAACAAATAATAACAAATTATTGATTAAATGTTATAAAATGTGAGGAACCCGAATTGGTAAACTTTTTACCAGAAACCCGCATTATCGTCAAATTAACACTAACCGAAATTCTAAGGCGTTACAACTACGAAGATCCCCTTTTCATTGGATATGACCATCGTATAGTTACATACTGTTCCCGCCAAAATCTCCGGCCAAGAGCTCTTTGTTCCTGTTTACACCGGTTTAAGTTTCGTTTACAGATATGCGTGAAATCGGGCTCATTCATATATGCATATGCACACATCAGAGAAAGAACAGGTGTTACAAAGGGAGCACTTGGTAGTCAACGACAAAATGGAAGTATTTAATTGAACATTCTATTCTACAGGAAATAGTTCACCAAATATGGGATCGAAAGTACAGCGATTCACAAAATTATGGATAAAATTATCTAACTCCCTCTCTGCCTTCTCCACCATGTCAAACCGGCGATCTTCATGAATAGTCGCTTCCTATCGGTCAACACCGTGCCCATCAGCGAAGTCAGACATAACGATCCGCTGAGCCCGTATCTGGCTTAGCAGCTGAACAGTGCGATCCCTCAGAGCCGTGGTAATCAAAAGTGCCTCGTGAAAGCACTCGATCTTGTCCTCTGCGGCGTCGAGCATTGCCTGAGTCATTTCCGCTGGATGAGGAGGGATGTCATCGAGCACGGACAAGAAGACCATCCGAATCCAAATGGAGCCGACGGGGAGAGGAGATCCTCTACGAGTCAAAAGCTCGTACAACACCGTATCACATTAGTCATCCGTAAGAGTATGGTTCACCAAGAGTGCAGCAAAACGAGGAACGATTTCCTCAATAGGCACATCCCATGGTTTCCGGCGAGCATGTGGACGATTACAAGCCATAACTCTTCACTGTTAAAATAATTCTCTGAAACTAAGAGAGAAGAAAAGTATTGCTTAAAATTATAAAGAGAGACATTTACGTCTAAGCACAGAAAATTTTGTGCATGCTGGAACTGTTTCCAAGCTCTGTTAAGAGAATGCATTGGGAAAGAGAAGTTTGACTCAGGAAAAGTAGAGAAAGAAAACGAAAAGGCACCTTCAGTAAAGATGCAGCGCCTCACATGCAGAGCACGAGAGCGTGCGCGCCAAGAGCGCCAGTGCCATGAGTCAAAGACTCTGAGGCAGCACTTCACATGAAAATCATGAGAGCGCTCGCCCCAAAAGCGCCAGCGCTAAGAGTCAAAGACTCTGAGAAAGCGCTCACGTGCAAAGCACAGAAGTGCCAGCGCCATGAGTCAAAAACTCTGACGCAGCGCCTCACATGCAAAGCACGAGAGCGCTAGAGCCAGAAATAAAAGTTCTCAACCCTTGGATCAAAGATCCAACGAAGATAATAAATCATCAAATTACCAGAATTAAATTCTGTTAAGGAAATACTCCTCAAAATCTTTCTAAACCAGAAAGATTGAGCTCTGTAAATCAGAGCATCGTTGGATCAAAGATCCAATGGTGATTAAAAATTACCGAGATACAGAATAAGTTTTGTGTGGGAAAATATTTTTCCAATCTTGTTAATAACAAGAAAACTATCTTCTGTAAAATAGAAGCCCTTGGATCAAAGATCTAACGGTGGGAAACATTTCCCAAATCAATCAGAGATCTCTCAATAAGAGATTTCCTTAACTGATTCAACAAGGCAGCCTCCCCTATAAAAATGACCCAAGACTTCAAGTCTCATAGAGAAAGAAACCTCCTCATAAGTTCTCAAATCGAAAGAAGAAAAATCAGAGGAATCCCCCATAAACTTCAAGAGCAAGCTCTAAGAAGAAGAACCTTCTTCAAGGTGAGGGAAAAGAAGAGAGATTATAACATCTCCTCCATATTTGAGAGTTTAACTCTCACATCATAAGAACATAGTTCTTTTCTAGATCACAGATCTATAAGACAAGATCTTTCACAAAAGTAAGAGAGATCGCAGCATCTCATAAAGAAAGAGAAGAACTTAGTTCTTAGATTCATGAGACAAAGTCTCTTATAAACCGAGAATTTAATTCTCAGAGCACAGAACTGATCAGAGCTGATAAAGAAGCGCTTTAGCGCTCCAATTTATAAAGAAGCGCCTTAGCGCTCCAAATCTGGCGCTCAATGCCAAACGCTTCGCGTGTTCCTTACGTGGGCGCCCTTTTACAATAAGCGCTTTAGCGCACCAAGTCTGGCGCTCAGCGCCAAGCGCTCCACGTGCTCCTCATGTGGGCGCTCTTTTTACAATAAGCGCCTTAGCGCTCTAAGTCTGGCGCTCAGCGCCAAGCGCTCCACGTGCTCCTTACGTTGGCGCCCTTTTACAATAAGCGCTTTAGCGCTCCAAGTCTGGTGCTCAGTGTCAAGTGCTCCATGTGCTCCTCACGTGGACGCCCTTTTATAAGAAGCGCCGTAGCGTTCCCGGTCTAGCGCTCAGCGCCAGGCGCTCCATGTGCTCCTCACGTGGGCGCTATGGAATTACAAAGCGCTCTGTAAATAGGGCATCAGCGCCATAAAAAGTGTTCAACACTCAATAAAAGACAAAATGAAAAAGGGGTGTCAGAACCTAAATCAATGTTCGACATTATTGAATAAAAAGGGGGCAGAGCCCAAACAAGTGTTCAGAACTGAGTGGACTGAGCCCAAGTTGTCCACAAGTCCCTAATTCAAATTAACCGAGCCCATGTGCTCATAATCTTTTAATTGGTCTTAGTCCCAAACCTGATTATAGATCTCCCAACCAACATTGGTTCAAGGGTACATCTCTTCACACCTCTGATATATGTCGCTGTAATTCTTCAACGTCTTCAGAGAGGTGGCGGGTCCCGACAACCAGAAACTCCATGGACTATGAGATCCTTAAACACATGGACTATGATGTCCTTAAACCCAATGGACCGCAATGTCCCTAAACTAAACTTTATGGACTATGATGTCCTTAAACTTTGGACCACAACGTCCTTAAAACTAAATTGTGGACCGCAACGTCCCTATAAACTAAAGAAAATCTTGTTGAGTAGATCTTAGTCTAAAATTAGACTAATGTGTCCTCAACAAACGTTTGAGTTGATCTTAATCTAAAATAAGATTAACGATCCTTAAACCAACCCAAACCCAAACCTAAGAAAATACGGATTTGGACTAATCCACGCCTTACGGGCGACAACATAAAGTAGTCTCCGTATACAATCCACGGACAACCAAAAATAAAACAAACACATATGACACGAAGTGACCATCTAAAGAAGGAGAAAGTGGTAACCGCGATGAGGTAGCGTAATTAACTGCAGGGGCTTGTGTCTGCAGGGAAGAGCGTCCCCACAATTAAAAACCCCTCAAACGAGGGGGAATCTGACGAAGTCTTCTACAACGGCCGCATCTGTCTAAACCTCCGATACACGGTGCCATAAACAACTTGGCATCTTCGGAGAGGTGGACGGATAAAACCCAAATAGTATCTGCCCCCAAAATTCAGTCCAGACTTCCCAACGTCTCGGTCGCGTCTTTCGGCGGAGAACACATACGAACTCAAAGAAACTTGTTTCAGATTCAAGAATGGTTTCCGGTTCTGGAGAAATTGAATAGGACTACTCAGTTGTCTTTTCCTTTTACCTTCTCTCAGGTTGTGAGAATTCTTAGGATTAGGAAAGGGTACACCTATTGCGCTTATTGAATAGTTTTCTTCCAAATCATAGGAAGGTGCCGAAAGGTAGGGAAGGAAGAAAACCAATTAGCCTAAGTGTGGTGTACAGAAGGTAATAAGTAAAGACAAATAAAGGGATAAGAAAGAGGGGCAAAGTAAATGCGACTGCTATCATTCACGACCAAACCGCGTAGCTCATCGCCACTCCTACTTCACCTTTGCATTTCTCCGGTTCAGGAGAAATTGAATAGGATTATTCAGGTTGTCTTTTATCATTACCTTCTCTCAGATTGCGGGTACTCCTAGGATTAGGAAAGTACACCTATTACGCTTATTGGATAGTCTTCTTCTAAACCATAGGCTGGTGCCGAACGGTGGGGAGGGAAGAAAACCATTTAGCCTAAAGATGATGTACAGAAGGTAATGAGTAGAGACAAATAAAGGGATTTGGAGAGATGGCGAAAAAATATACGGTTACAGTCATGAATCTGGATAGTAGAAGATGGATTACTAGGAATACCCGGCTGCCCTTTCGAAACATTTTTATGTTTCAGTTTCACTGCGCATTGTTAATTGAAAACTGATTTCCCAATTAGTTTCTTACTCTAGGGTATGTATTTACCAAGTTTGATTCTCACATCTGTATGGTTTTACAGATGATGAGTGGGAGTAAGTTATTGGGAATTAGATGATCATATCCTCATTATATCGGAATTCGTTGTAATTGGTGATATTTGAGGAAATCACCTGGGGTTTTGCCTGACGGCAGATATTTGGTTTTGAATATCCGTTGTTATGCACCAATTTCAAACTGATATATCTGTACTTTTATTTTATAAAGTGAGATATAACTTTTTTGAAATTATGTCCATGACATTTACCTATATCAGTTGATGGTTAGGTAAGGAGTATTAAACAACGGTGTAATTCTTCTTAACCATAGTACAATTTTCAACTTACGACGCACATGGTTTGAGTTATTGAACTCAGGGGACTTATACAAAGTATTGTATGTTGTCCAGTGTCCATTAGGACAAAGGGGTTGGTCCTCGTACTATATTCTGTTTACTTGTGACTTCACCAGTTTTAGATAAGTGTTTCGTAGAAATACAAGGTCCAAGTATTGAGAAGTTATAGGTACAAGAATAAAGTAGAGAACCATGTTCTCCTCCGAACACAGAGACGCGACCGCGTAGGTTCGCCTTGCCTGAATTTCGAGGGCATATGCTAATTGGTGCTATCCGTCCACCTCTCCGAAAATGCCAAGTTGATTATGACACCATGCGTCGAAGGTTTAAACGGATGCGGCCGATATAGCAGACTTCATCAGATTGCCCCTCGTTAAGGGGTTTTTGATTGTGGGGACGCTCTTCTCTGCAGGTGCAAACCCCTGTAGTTAATTACGCTACCGCATCACGGTAACCACTTTCTCCTTCTCCAGATGGTCACTTCGTGTCGTGTGTGTTTATTTCGTTTTTGGTTGCCTGTGAATTGCATACGGAAACTAATTTATGTTGTCGCCCGTAGGGCATGGATTAGTCCAAATCCGTATTTTCTTAGATTTGGGTTTGGGGTTGGGTTTAAAGATACGTTAGTCTCATTTGAGACTAAGATCAACTTAAACGTTTGTTAAGGATACGTTAGTCTAATTTTAGACTAAGATCAACTTAACGGGATCGTTTAGATCCAACAAAAGAGCATTTGGATTCTATTGTTTTGTTTAGGGATATTGTGGTCGATTACCAGTTTAAGGACATGGTGGTCTAAGGTTAAGGACATCATAGTCCATGGGCTTAAGGACCTCACAGTCCGAGGTTAAGGACATCATAGTCTATAGGCTTAAGGACCTCACAGTCCAGTTTAAAGATATCATAGTCTATGAAATATATGGTTGTCAGGACCCGCCACTTCTCTGAAGACGTTGAAGAATTACAACGACAAATATCAGAGGAGTGAAGAGATGTACCCTTGAACCGATATTGGTTGGGAGATCTATAGTCCAATTTGGGATTAAGATAAAAAAAATTTATGAGCATATGGGCTCAGTAAATCTGAATTAAGGACTTATGGCCAATCTTGGGCTAAGTCCAATCAAGTTAAAATGTCTAACATTTAACAATGCTGAGTATTGATTTGAGTTCTGATAATATTTTTGTCTTGTATGGAATGCTTAGCATTCATCATAGCTCTGCGGCTTATTAAAGAACAATTTATGTTCTATCAGCGCACACGTGAGGGGCACGTAATGCGCTTGGCGCTTTGCGCCAGTCAATGAGTGCAGAGCGCTAGTTTATGAGCGCATTGCGCTTTTGCTGGGTAGCGCACACGTGAAGAGCACGTGGTGCGCTTGGCGCTTTGCGCCAGTCCATGAGCGCATTGCGCTAATTTGTGAGCGCAAAGCGCTATTTGTTCAGTGGCGCACACGTTAGGAGCACGTGGTGCGCTTGGCGCTGAGCGCCAGTCCATGAGCGCAAAGCTCTAGTTCAAGAGCGCGAAGCACTAACTGTTAAGTGGAGCACACGTGAGGGACACGTGGTGCGCTTGGCGCTGAGCGCCAGTCCAAGAGCGCAGAAGCACATCTGATCAATTTTATGATCTGAGAAATAAATTCTCGTTTATAAGAGACTTTGTCTCAAGATTCCAAGAACAAAAATTCTTACACCATAAGAGATACTTCAATCCTTTATATTGATGAAAGGCTTTGCCTTTATGGATCTGTGATCCTCAAGAGAATTGAATTATTCTCCCCCCTTTTTAATGAGATGTTCATAATCTCTTTGAGAAAGACCTTAGTCTTATAGATCTATGATCTGTGAGAAGAATTGTATTCTTCTTCTTGTTTTAGGATGAGATCTTCTGATCTCTTTGTGAAAGGCTTTGGTCTTGTAGATCTATGATCTTTAAAGAAGTGAATTCTTCTTTTTAATTATGAGATGATTTCATCTCTCTGTTCATCATTTTTTTTACCTTGAAGAAAATCTTCTTTTTCTGAGAGCTTGGCTCTTCTTTCTAAGATCTCTCAAAGCTTATGGGGGGTTCCTCTCTTTTTTCTGTCCTTTAGACTTGAAGTCTTGGGGCCTTTATATAGGGCAAGCCAATTTGTTTAATCAGTTAAGGAGATTTTTTCTCCAATTGATTTGGGGATTTCCCCACCGTTGGATCATTGATCCAAGGGCTTCTGATTTATAGAAGGCAATTTTTTTATTTTTAACAAGATTGGGAAATCTTTTCCATACAGAATTTATTCTCTATTTTGGTGATTTTTAATCACCATTGGATCATTGATCCAACTGTGCTCTGATTTACAGAGCACAATCTTGTTGTTTAGAAAGATTTTGGGAAATCTTTCGTTAACAGAATTTAATTCTGATTAATTAATGATTTATCATTATTATTGGATCTCTGATCTGACAGTGAGGAGCTTTTAGTTCCAGCGCTAGCGCAACCGTGCTTTGCACGTGGTGCGCTGCTTAGAGTGCAGCGCACTTAGCGCTAGCGCACCCGTGCTTTGCACGTGGTGCGCTGCTTAGGGCGCAGCGCACTTGGCGCTGCTGTCACGCCCCGCTTCCCAGAGTACGCAAGATTGGGCACGTGACATAGCCAGCCATGCTACCTGTGGGTAGGAAGTATCCATCCACAGTCACATTACGGCTGTAGAGATATCCAGAACAAGATAAAACTATCTAACACATGTCCATAATCCAGAATAACCAGAGTCAATGATAAATAAATGCGGAAGCAAATGATCCAATACAATAATAGAAAGTATGTCCCATAATGCGGGCTCACATCTGGAAATAAAATGCGGGAAATAAAACTAACCACTACAGAACTCACAACTCAGCCTGCTGGCTGAAGTACTCCTGCTCGGACAGCGACAGTGGTAAGGAATCTGGGCCATGCAAAACCCAGACGTCAGCGCGTCATGTCAACCAATAATATAATGTGAACAGTGTAATAGGCAATGCAGAAATAAACATGAATGAAGCAATAGTATGGAACAAGCAGTGCATGGTAGTGTGCAGTGGGTAACTAAACTGTTTTAGTGGGTTTTCTATCCTAAAGTCTTTGAAATCAATTCGAGTAATCCTCCATGTAACTCAAAGGATATGTCCCGTTACCCCCCGGGACCACGGATCAGGAAGATGGGAACCAATAGTGGTTCTGTCCCGTTGCCCCCCGGGACCACGGATCAGGAAATGTAAGAGTCACGAATGGCTCTGTCCCGTTACCCCCCGGGACCACGGATCAAGTAATACCCTTTCAAGTTACACTTTAGATTACCCTTTTGATTTCCCCATACCCCCAGGTTATATATGTCAGGTCAGGTATTCAGTGGTCAAGAACTAATTCCAACACAAGTTCATGTAACAGTAGGTTTGTCTGGATAGACAACAAGCTTGGTCCATGAGGACTCCATGTCAGGTTTGTTGGCATTAGGCATGAGATCAGGTAACAGGTCAGGTCATGGTACATCAGGTCAAGTTGATAGTAAAGGGTACCATGTCAGGTGCATCGGTATATATATATATATCATGTGTGGCAAGGTCAGGTCAAGATGTAACAAAATCGAGGGTGTGCTCACAATAGGTATATAATCGAATAAGGATTAACAGCAGGAAATAAGCAATAAATTAAACAACAATAAGCAGTTCATTTAATCACAATAGTGCATTAGTATAGTATAGCCGTTTTATCATATTAGCAGATTTCGAGCACCCCTTGAGGTGCAATAGATCACCTGGTGGTGCAATACCGTTATATCAATATCATAATGTAATAGAGCTAGATGTGTAAAGGCTATCATCCTTTAGACGGTAAATGTGATTAACGGGTAAACTTCGTTATTAGGGTTAGAGTGGCAACTGTAATTTTCGGTTAACTGTAAAATGATATATGTCATATTGCGACCAAATGAGAAAATATCCATACCGAGTTAAGTTTTGCAGGTTTAATGAGTCAAAACATATATAATTGTATAGTATAGCATGTAGCAAGTGATACTTGCCTCGACGGTTCACGAACCGGGAAAATGGACGTAGCGTCGGCGGAGAAATACGCGACGGACGCACGGTTCACGGATTGAACCCAAACAACGAACAGCGGGACCACGCGGATCGGGGTACCTTGCTGAAACGCCGGATCAAGTCGTCGGCACGGCCGAATTCCGGCGAGATGCAAAACAGCGACAAAAGTTTAGAATTTCTATGTACAGATAACGACCAATCAGAGGGGAAAAAGGAAGGGTGAAGATGAAGGAAATCTTACTGGAAATGCAGGGGTTGCGACGGCGACGGGGTCGACGACGATGGGGCGCCGGTGAGGAAGCTGCAGGTGGCAGACTAGGCTGCGGGTGCTGGAGGAGGGAAGACGGTGAGGAGGGAGAGGAAGTGGTCGGGTCTGGTGCGCAGGTGAAGAGGAAGTGGTCGGCGGTGGCGCAGGTGACGACGACGAGGGTCAACGGCGGCGACGGGCGAGCAGCGATGGGTGCAGGTGGCGCGGCTATGGCGTAGGTGCACGGGGACGTGGGGAGAGGAGGAAGGATGTGTCGAAGCTGAGGAGGCAGGGATCCCGGCGGTGCTAGCGCCGGCGTTGGGGCTCCGGTGGCGACGAAGGAGGCGGCGGCTAGGGTTCTCGCGTGGGTTCTGGGAAAACAAATAAAGAAGACGAGGATATATATATATATATATATATATATATATATATAGGGGATAGAGAGAGAGAGGGTTAGAGAGAGAGAGAGACACGAGAGATGGATTAAAGGAGGGGTCCACAGGATTAATCCTTCCCTGATTGGCCAGGAGGGATTCGTGGGTTAAAACGAATATTAAAAGATTTTTAATATTAAGTTAACAGTAAGATTCAAGAATATATTATGGTTTAATATTTTATTAATTTAGGATTTTTGGCGCTAAATGAAACATTTCCAAATCGCGCCCGGGTTGGGTCCAAAAATTCGAAATTTAAATAATAGGATTTTAAGCGGGTTCCAAATTTTAAAATGAAATGTTTTATGATTAAAAAGCATGCCTCCAAGTTGGACACCTGCACGCGCGCGTAGCCGTCCAAACTCGCCCGTTTCACCGAACGGAAAGAGAACTCGACGCACGGACGCTACCACGCGGCTAGGGGTGACGAGTAGGCCAAGATAGACATTTTTAATTTCATTTTAGGTGCTAAAATTTGTTATCTGCAGAAATGACTTAGCCTGTTAAAATTTTACAGTAAGACCCAAACAAGCAAGATAAATGAAATGAGCAATATCCAACACTCAACCAGTAACAGAAATGGTAGTATTGGGCTCGGGTGTTACATCATACCCAACTACAAAAAGAATTTCGTCCTCAAAATTCCAAGAATACAAGATAGAAAACTACAGGAAAAGGTGAGGAAACTTCTGTCGGATCTCGTCTTCTCGCTCCCACGTGGATTCTCCATGCGATCGATTACCCCAAGAAACTAGCACAAGGGGGATAACCTTGTTCTTAAGAACCTTTTCCTTTCGATCCACGATTTCAATCGGTCGCTCCTCAAAAGTCAAGTCTTCTCGTACTGTTAGCTCCGAATGATCCAAAACGTGTGTTTCATCTCGAACATACCTTCGTAGTTGAGATACGTAAAACACGTCATGCACACCCGCCAAGGACTGCGGTAACGCCAAACGGTACGCTACCTCTCCAACGCGCTCCAATATCTCGAAGGGTCCAACGAATCGAGGACTAAGCTTCCCTCGACTCCCAAAACGAATAACCCCTCTAGTCGGTGATATTTTCAAGAATACCAAATCACCCACGACGAACTCTAGAGGTCTTCTTGACGTGTCAGCCCAACTTTTCTGTCTGTCTTGAGCTGCCTTCATATGCTTTCTGATAGTGTTAACCTTCTCCACTGTCTGTACCACCAAATCTGGTCCCAATAATCTTCGTTCACCAACATCATCCCAACAAACAGGTGAACGGCACTTACGACCATACAAAGCCTCAAACGGAGCCATCTGGATAGTTGCTTGGAAACTATTGTTGTAAGAAAACTCCACCAAGTGTAGGTGATCCTCCCATGAACCCTTGAAGTCCAACATGCATGCTCTCAACATGTCTTCAAGAGTTTGGATCGTTCTCTCCGAATGACCATCAGTTTGAGGATGATAAACTGTGCTAAACTTCAATCGAGTCCCCAAACTTTCCTGTAAACTCCTCTAGAAGTGTGATAAGAACCGAGTGTCCCGATCGGACACGATACTCACCGGTACTCCATGCAATCTTACAATCTCCTGCATGTACCGCTCTGCCAAAGTCTCTGTTGATTGACCAACCCGAAAAGGAATAAAGTGAGCTGCCTTGGTCAACCGATCGACAATCACCCATACTGCATTGTTGCCCTTTGGACTCCGCGGTAAAGCCGTCACGAAATCCATGGTTATATGTTCCCACTTCCACTGAGGAATCGGAAGTGGTTGCAACAAACCAGCAACCTTTTGGTGTTCAGCCTTGACTTGCTGACATACCAAGCACTTAGCCACGAAGCGAGCAATCTCCCGTTTCATGCCTTCCCACCAGAAATGCTGTCGAATATCTCGGTACATCTTTGTACCTCCTGGATGTACAGAGTAAGCTGAACTGTGTGCCTCCTTCATAAGCTCTTCACGCACATCCCCCTTTGGCGCACACACACGGCTACCATACCTCAACGAACCATCTTCGTGGACCAGTAAATCTGTTCGTAGTCCGGCTTCAACCTGCCCTCGAAACTTTTGCAGTCTAGGATCCTGCGATTGTGCCGCTTTAATCTTCTCAACTAAGGACGACTGTACTTGCAACTGCATCAACTGTCCCGTAGAATGTGGTAGCACAACCTCCAAGTCAAATCTTCGAAAATCCGCAATGATCTCCCTCTGCGTAGTCAATACCTGAATCGCTGGTAACCGACTAAGCGCATCCGGCACGACGTTAACTTTTCCCGGATGGTACTTAAGATCAAGGTCGTAGTCGGTCATCAGCTCCAACCATCTACGTTGCCTCATGTTCAACTCTTTCTGAGTGAACACATACTTCAAACTCTTGTGATCTGTAAAAACTTCGACTCTCTCACCCAAAAGGTAGTGTCTCCAAATCTTCAAGGCGAAGATCACAGCCGCAAGCTCCAAGTCATGAGTCGGATAATTCTTCTCATGGGTCTTCAGTTGTCTCGATGCATAGGCTACGACCTTCCCATTCTGCATCAAAACACATCCCAATCCTTTTCCAGATGCGTCGCTATGAATCACCAGTCCTCCGGAATTGTCTGGTACGGTCAGGATAGGGGCGGTTATCAACTTCTGCTTCAACGTCTCGAAAGCCAATGCACATTTATCCGTCCAAACAAAAGGTACTTCCTTGCGCATAAGCTTGGTCAACGGTTCTGCCAAACGAGCGAAGTTCTCCACAAATCTCCTGTAGTATCCGGCTAAACCAAGGAAACTTCTTACCTCAGCCACATTTCTTGGAATAGGCCAATCTCGAACTGCTGCAATTTTTTCGGGATCGACGGCGATTCCATCGCCCGACACAACATGCCCCAGAAACTTCACTTCTTCCAGCCAAAATTCGCACTTACTCATCTTCGCATACAATTTCTCCTGTCTCAATGTCTGCAGTGCGATCTTCAAATGCTCAGCATGCTCCTCCGAACTCTTTGAGTAAACCAGAATATCGTCAATGAATACCACAATAAACTGGTCCAAGAATGGTGAAAAGATTCGGTTCATCAAATCCATGAATATTGCCGGCGCATTCGTTACTCCGAAGGGCATCACTAGATACTCGAAATGTTCATACCGAGTTCGAAACGCCGTCTTGCAAATATCTTCTGCTTTCACTCGGACCGGATGATATCCGGATCGCAAATCCAGTTTCGAGAATACCCTCGCGCCACTAAGCTGCTCAAAAAGTTCTCCAATGCGAGGGATCGGGTACTTGTTCTTGATAGTCACCCGGTTTAATTCTCGATAGTCGATGCACATCCTTCTTGTGCCATCCTTCTTCTTTACTAGAAGGACTGGAGCTCCCCAAGGCGAGTTGCTGCTTCGAATCCAACCCTTCTCAAGCAATTCAGCGACTTGCTTCTTAACTTCTTCCAATTCCACTGGTGCCATTGGATAATAAGCTTTAGATACTGGCACTGCACCAGGAATAAGGTCAATCGCGAACTCCACATCTCGCTTCGGCGGTAAACCTGATATATCTTCAAATACGTCCATAAAGTCACGAACAACTGCCGGCTCTTCATTACTATCAACTTCCATAGCCGCAAGAACACTGTTTGTCGGCCTAGCCCTAAACTCGACTGGCCCGACAGAACTGCTTCCCCCAGTGAAGGTAAACTCAGGATGTCCGGGAATCTGGAAAATTACCTTCCTTGCCCTACAGTCAATGTGGGCGTGGAAAGTGCCAAGAAAATCCATTCCCAAGACAACTTCATAGCTGCCCGTATCTATTACCAAGAAATCTGCAAAGAGTTCCCGTCCGCACACAATAACTGTACAATCTCTACATTCCCTACTAGCTATGATTTTCCCATTCCCAGTATGTATGTCCCAAAAACTAGACAGGGTCGTGCAGGTAATCGAGTGCGTAGTTATAAATTTGGATGACATAAAACAGTGGGATGCACCGGAATCAAATAATGCCAATGCGGGAAAACCATGAACGAGTAAAGTACCTGAAACCACTTCTCCTGATGCCTTAGCTTCCTCAGCTGTCAAGGTGAAAGCTCGAGCCTGATTAGGTCCCTGAGTCAGCTGTTTCTGCCCCTGGAACGGTCTCTGCGGAGGCTTCTGTATATCATATCTCGTGCGAAGCTTCGACGGACAGGCACCAACTGCGTGATCGGCCGCTCCACAAACCAAACAAAGTCCCAGCTTCCTTCGACAATCTTTCTGCACATACCCGGGCAAACGGCAGTAGTCACAAATCGTGCCCTTTCTTCGATCAACGACCACAGGCTTCTTCATTGGTGCTACACCACGTCGATCCACTGGAATACCTCTGCGCCCATGATCTCTGTTATGTACAAATGCGGGCTTCCTGGCCGCAACGGCTGTCTGCTGCACGCTCCCTTTCATCCCAGATAAACTCTGCTGTTCCCGAGCTGCCGTAAGAACCTGTGAGAAAGTGGTCAAACCCAGGGAGACAATCTACCTCTGGATGTCCACATCCAAACTGCGCATGAACCTCCGTGCCCTGTCTGCCTCATTAGCGACTAAAGGTCCAGCGAAACGGCTGAGTCTCGTCCACTCCGCTGCATGTACGTCCACGGGCGCTCCATTTTGCCTCAGCCCAATAAATTTCTCTTCCATTTCCTCCCGTGCAGTCCGCGGGAAGAATTTCTCCAGGAAACTCTTAGAAAAATCCACCAATTTGATCGGTTTGGGCAAGCGGGTCTCCTCCACAAGCCACCACTCTCGGACGTAATCCACTAGCTGAATGCGCACCACATCAACTCTTTTGTCCTCTGGGATCTGTGCCGCAATCAGCAAATTCTCAGTGTCAACCAGCCACTGCTCGGCTGGAAACGGTTCCTCCAGACCAGTGAAAGTAGTTGGACCCAAACGTCTGAAATCTGCCACGGTCCCTACCCGGTCAACTGGTTTAGCTCCAGCGTTGTTTACAGACTGCCGAATGGCCTGCAAACCCTCCTGAAATGAATCTGCTTGCTGCTGGATCAGCTCAGTATGCCTCTTCTGATTTTCCAACATTCCACGTATCACTCCCAACATGGCGGCTTCATCCACGCGCCTCTGATACGTCTTGAAATTCTTATCTGCCATAATCCTGAAATCAAAACACCCAACATTAGCATGATGATAGATTCAATATATAAATCAAGGCTAGAACTCCAAGATACTTAAATAGAGTACCGCATTGTAACTATGCCGTGGTATCATAGCCACAATTACTTAACTCCACCCAAGTCGCCTAAGTCCTAGAGATAACAAGAAATCAGGTTTTCGAGTCGACATGCAAAGTAAGTTTGCACGTCGATATAATCCGGAAGAATGTGATTCAAGAATGGTAAAACGGTCAAGGTGGTAGGACATGTTTCCTAAGCACGGGTATTCTGATTCGTGTATCGGGTACAATACCCAACTACAAAAGAATTAACCCAACTAACATATGGCTCTGATACCAAAAGAACCATGTCACGCCCCGCTTCCCAGAGTACGCAAGATTGGGCACGTGACATAGCCAGCCATGCTACCTGCGGGTAGGAAGTATCCATCCACAGTCACATTAGGGCTGTAGAGATATCCAGAACAAGATAAAACTATCTAACACATGTCTATAATCCAGAATAACCAGAGTCAATGATAAATAAATGCGAAAGCAAATGATCCAATACAATAATAGAAAGTATGTCCCATAATGCGGGCTCACATCTAGAAATAAAATGCGGGAAATAAAACTAACCACTACAGAACTCACAACTCAGCCTGCTGGCTGAAGTACTCCTGCTCGGACAGCGACAGTGGTAAGGAATCTGGGCCATGCAAAACCCAGACATCAGCGCGTCATGTCAACCAATAATATAATGTGAACAGTGTAATAGGCAATGCAGAAATAAACATGAATGAAGCAATAGTATGGAACAAGCAGTGCAGGGTAGTATGCAGTGGGTAACTAAACTGTTTTATCGGGTTTTCTATCCTAAAGTCTTTGAAATCAATTCGAGTAATCCTCCATGTAACTCAAAGGATATGTCCCGTTACCCCCCGGGACCACGGATCAGGAAGATGGGAACCAATAGTGGTTCTGTCCCGTTGCCCCCCGGGACCACGGATCAGGAAATGTAAGAGTCACGAATGGCTCTGTCCCGTTACCCCCCGGGACCACGGATCAAGTAATACCCTTTCAAGTTACACTTTAGATTACCCTTTTGATTTCCCCATACCCCCAGGTTATATGTGTCAGGTCAGGTATTCAGTGGTCAAGAACTAATGCCAACACAAGTTCATGTAACAGTAGGTTTGTCTGGATAGACAACAAGATTGGTCCATGAGGACTCCATGTCAGGTTTGTTGGCATTAGGCATGAGATCAGGTAACAGGTCAGGTCATGGTACATCAGGTCAAGTTGATAGTAAAGGGTACCATGTCAGGTGCATCGGTATATATATATATATCATGTGTGGCAAGGTCAGGTCAAGATGTAACAAAATCGAGGGTGTGCTCACAACAGGTATATAATCGAACAACGATTAACAGCAGGAAATAAGTAATAAATTAAACAACAATAAGCAGTTCATTTAATCACAATAGTGCATTAGTATAGTATAGCCGTTTTATCATATTAGCAGATTTCGAGCACCCTTGCGGTGCAATAGATCACCTGGTGGTGCAATACCGTTATATCAATATCATAATGTAATAGAGCTAGATGTGTAAAGGCTATCATCCTTTAGACGGTAAATGTGATTAACGGGTAAACTTCGTTATTAGGGTTAGAGTGGCAACTGTAATTTTCGGTTAACTGTAAAATGATATATGTCATATTGCGACCAAATGAGAAAATATCCATACCGAGTTAAGTTTTGCAGGTTTAATGAGTCAAAACATATATAATTGTATAGTATAGCATGTAGCAAGTGATACTTGCCTCGACGGTTCGCGAACCGGGAAAACGGACGTAGCGTCGGCGGAGAAACACGCGACGGACGCACGGTTCACGGATTGAACCCAAACAACGAACAGCGGGACCACGCGGATCGGGGTACCTTGCTGAAACGCCGGATCAAGTCGTCGGCACGGCCGGATTCCGGCGAGATGCAAAACAGCGACAAAGTTTAGAATTTCTATGTACAGATAACGACCAACCAGAGGGGAAAAAAGGAAGGGGGAAGATGAAGGAAATCTTACTGGAAATGCAGAGGTTGCGACAGCGACGGGGTCGACGGCGATGGGGCGCTGGCGAGGAAGCTGCAGGCGGCAGACTAGGCTGCGGGTGCTGGAGGAAGGAAGACGGTGAGGAGGGAGAGGAAGTGGTCGGGTCTGGTGCGTAGGTGAAGAGGAGGTGGTCGGCGGTGGTGCAGGTGACGACGACGAAGGTCAACGGCGGCGATGGGCGAGCAGCGATGGGTGCAGGTGGCGCGGCTATGGTGTAGGTGCACGGGGACGTGGGGAGAGGAGGAAGGATGTGTCGAGGCTGAGGAGGCAGGGATCCCGGCGGTGCTAGCGCCGGCGTTGGGGCTCCGGTGGCGACGGAGGAGGCGGCGGCTAGGGTTCTCGCGTGGGTTCTGGGAAAACAAATGAAGAAGACGAGGATATATATATATATATATATATATATATAGGGGATAGAGAGAGAGAGGGTTAGAGAGAGAGAGAAAGAGAAAGAGAGAGGGATTAAAGGAGGGGCCCACGGGATTAATCCTTTCCTGATTGGCCAGGAGGGATTCGTGGGTTAAAACGAATATTAAAAGATTTTTAATATTAAGTTAACAGTAAGATTCAAGAATATATTATGGTTTAATATTTTATTAATTTAGGATTTTTGGCGCTAAATGAAACATTTCCAAATCGCGCCCGGATTGGGTCCAAAAATTCGAAATTTAAATAATAGGATTTTAAGCGGGTTCCAAATTTTAAAATGAAATGTTTTATGATTAAAAAGCATGCCCCCAAGTCGGACACCTGCACGCGCGCGTAGCCGTCCATACTCGCCCGTTTCACCGAACGGAAAGAGAACTCGACGCACGGACGCTACCACGCGGCTAGGGGTGACGAGTAGGCCAAGATAGACATTTTTAATTTCATTTTAGGTGCTAAAATTTGTTATCTGCAGAAATGACTTAGCCAGTTAAAATTTTACAGTAAGACCCAAACAAGCAAGATAAATGAAATGAGCAATATCCAACACTCAACCAGTAACAGAAATGGTAGTATTGGGCTCGGGTGTTACAGCTGCTTCTGAAGCGTTGCTTCATTTCAAAATTTGAATTTTAAACAGAGTTTTGCTCTGATTGGGGGAAACAAATGCCCCCCACCGTTGCGCTTACGTGGCCCACATGTGAGTGCAGCGGTGGCAACATCTGCGCCCTTGGATCAACTAAGAAGTTGAAACGGCATCTCGGTGCCTATAAATAGAACCCTTAGCCCTTGAGATAATTTCTATTCATCTTCCTCCTTGTCTTTTCCTGAGAATTAATTCTCTTTTTAGAACAAAGTTCTTCATCTTAAGAATTTTCTTAAGGACAAAACTCTGTCAAAATTAAGGTAAAGATTAAATCTTTTAAAGGATCTAGGGTTTCACCCATTAACAGAGCTTTGCTCTTCATAGATCTTAGATCTAAAGAAAACCCTTTTAGGGTTTCATTTACAGAGCTTTGTTCTCATAGATCTAAAGGGATTTTTCTTGGGGTTTCTTAACCCATTAACAGAGCTTTGCTCTCTTGAATAATGGAGATTTGTTAATCTCCAATGAAGAACTCTTAAGAGTTTGTTCATAGATCTTGAAGATCTCAGAATTTTAATTCATATATAAAAATTGATTTCAATTTTTCTGATGGATTATTCCATCGTTTTTTCAGAGCAAGGCTCTTGAAGAATTTTTATTCCTTCATCATTAGAGTTGACAGATGTCACTCTGCCATAGAGCACTGCTCTCAAAGGGAGATTTACTCCCTGGCCCTAGGAATTCTCATTGAATGAGAATCAATTGAGGATTTCCTCATTTAATGACAGTCTCATCAAATGATGAGACTGTTCTATTAATGATGAGTTATCATCTAGATTTTGTGGGTCCCCTTTGGCCCCCTTTTCACTGCATTGCAGTGCAGTACAGATTTAAAGTACCAAATGTCAGAATTATAGCACTGACGGTTGACTTTTGTTCCTTTTCGCGCAGGTGACATGTCTTTTGATAGTTCTTTCCCATTTGTTCGTTCAGAGGGAGGATTCCCTAGAGCGCCTGTGGATAGGGAAGTCTTAGCATTGATCAGAGATCATGACCCGGAACATAAGAATCTTCATCTATGGGGAACATGGTACAATCAAATCATTAGGGGTCGACAGAGCTTTTCGTGCGCGGTACCCTCAGAGCCCATCATGACGATCCACTACGCCGACTCACCCCCGGTGAACTATACCGTGGAAGAAGTCAACTAGACTTCGGGAGGTCTTCTTCTTCCCGCTATGGCTTCGATACCCATTCAGCTTCCAATGGTTTTGGATACCCTGGGGCGACGTATTTGTCAAGGCGAGTCACGCCCATGGGGATAACCCTATATGATTGGCCTAACTCCTCGTCATCCAGCTGGGTATCTGTAATGGGCCCTCTATATTCTGTCAGCGAAGAAGTCGCAGCTGCTGAGGCTTGGGTTGTATCCCGCAATTTATGCTTCTCTTTTTCAGTATTCTATGCTTCCTACCTGGTAGGTTAAGGCCTTTCTGGAGCAGTGGAATATTCCGACTCACACCTTCTTTCTGCTGGATCGAGAAGTATCAATCTCTTTAGAGGAGTTTGCAGAAGTTTCTGGCTTACTGGTTATAGGGGAGCATTATGAGGAATTGCTTCCTACGGATGAATACGTTTTTAATGCCAAGTCAGTGATGACAGGCCTTACCCCGGAGAACGCCATTCAACACCAATTCCCTAGTTTGATTAAAGTGCTAAATATTTATAAGGGCATTTTCCTCGAATCTGGGAGCCGTGGGGTTAATTTCACGGATTTCATCGCTCATTTTCTTCACCCGGAAGTCCTTTCGAAGGAGGCCACTAAATTCGCCAAACTTGACGATCCTTTTGACTTAGGTTTGGGCAACCTGCCAACAGCGGAGGAAGATCAGAAAAGTTTCTTCCTCCCCAACACCCCGGTCGTCTCTTTTGCAGAGCTTGCAGTTCCTGGGATCGACGAGGAAACGTTCTTTTTAGGGTTTCTCGGGTTATGGCTGAGCTGGTTTGCGCTTCCGATGCACCCTTGCCGTATGAGACCGTCTGTCTTCTACCTAGCTCACCGAATGGTTATTGGGGTAAAAGTGGCTGTCGGGGTCGCTGGGTTAGCTCATTTGTATTACGGCCTCAGCCAAGCGGCGGATACTACTGAACCAGGAGTGCAGCATGTGAACTTCTCGATGCATTACTTTATGTCATGGCTCGAGCTACATGTACTTGGTGTTTTCGGTACCCATAAAAGGCCTTCCTTCTACGACAGGTGTGGTTTCCCCCAGATCATGCGGTTAGTTGACGCATCCATTGTAAATCCGACCGCGGAAAGCTAGGGGTTTGCTCCTTTGTCCGCGCACGATTGGAGATGGCATGACCTTTACTGACAAGGTTCTAACTATCGGCAAAGAGTCCGTAACAATGGTGCAGCCATTGTAGGACATTTTTAAAGACGGGGCCTCTGTCTTGAAAGCTCGGGAAATTCTCCATCTATACTCCATCAGGCCGGGCTTTCTCATGTTTAGGCAGAATGATGCGACGTTGTTCATCAGGTACAACCCGCATCGATTTGCCCAGCAATTATGCTACAATCAAGACGTCCCGCTTGAGGCCTTCCTGTCAGAACCACCTGCGACTGAAGAGGGTATTCGGAACGCAATGCACCATTTTATGCGATTGAACACCATCTCCAATTTCTTTATTAGTGAGCCGGGTTGCGTTCCAAAAGCCCTGAATGTGTATGTGGCGTAGTACCAGCATTCGATGAGCGCCGTTATCAGAGAAGAGAAGCGATTATTTCTCGATCATAAAGGTACCGCCCAGACGTTCCTCTGAAGCGACGGACCATCGTTCATCCTCCCTTGAGGGAAGCTACTGCGGCTGTGGTACCGGGTGATAGGCTTGAGCTACCGATACCCCGTGCTCCTGTGAAATAGGTAACTGTAGCGTCTCCCGAGTCTGGCGTGGGTTCAGATATCGGGACTCGTCGTCCCAAGGTGCCCACCAAGCGTAAGCTTGTGCCAGCGGTGACCAGTGCTCGCTCGCAGAAGACGAAGAAGAAGTCGATTCTTTCTGCAGATGTTGTACTTGGCTAGGAGCCTCATGCTCCTTATAACGAGAGCCTGAGCAAATATGGGACCAACGAGGGTCTATTTATGGCGCCGGATGATACCGACCTCGAAGCTCCTATTGCAGCTTCCGAGCGATCAGCAAGCCACAAAGCGGGCCTGGCCATCCTTGCATAGTCAAGTAAACCTCAGCCGTATCTTTTGTCATTGCATTACATTTTTATTATCATGTTTTGACTGACACTTTTTCTTCAACAGGCATCTCCACTGAAGAAGCTCTCGCAGCTTCTCTCAAGTTATTTGAGGAGGAGGAAAGGCTTCGAGCATCTTTAGGCATCGGTACATTTCGGTTCACCGCGTCTCCAATCCCGTTTCTTATGCGTAATCTGACCCTTCCTTTTCGTTTTATTACAGAGACTACCTCTGCTCATGTTATTCTAGGTGTGGTACCGACTTCGCAGGGCAGTGTGGAGACGCTTCCAAGGCCAGCTATCGAAGTCCCGGCCTCTTCAGCATTGCCAAAAGAGGCTTTACTCAAGCAACCGATGACAGATGCCATAATGGCTCCAGAGGTAGCTCCTTGCGTGGACGATGACATCCCCTTGACGGAGGTCTTGAGAAGATCAGCTCTCACGGCCCGGACAGAAAGGAAGAGCGGGAGGCGTGCAACAAAAGAACGCAGCGCCGCCTTGGGCGTGGGTGCAGGCTCGAGCGCTGCTTCCCTTGTCCCGCTTCTTCAGAGGGTGCTCCGGGCACCCTGTCTACCGCTCACAGACAGGCAGCACGTGCGGCTCGGGAAGCAATTGAAAAGCCGACCCAAGGTAACGTAACACTGAGCCTTTTTGACAAAGATTTAATCTTTAGATTCTCATATATCTTATCCTACAGGGCCAAGTCCTGGTGAGGAGGTAGCGGGTGAGATGACTGCAACTACTGAGCCTAAAGCGGCTACTCTTTCCCAGGAGTTCGGGACCGCTCCAATTGCCGCTCTTTCTGCCTGCGGTTCCCTGCCATCTCCTGGTGTCGCGAGTGTCATGACAGCTCTCGTGGAATCGGGGGACGAAGCTACGGGCGGCAAAACCATCCCCGCAAATGAGATTGAAGAAGTCATGATGCTTGGCGATGCTCCCATCGCGGTTCTGGTTGATGACCTGTCCGGTAGGTCTTGGGTCGCTGCATTCTTTTCATTTCGTAATCCTTTCTGATGACATTCTTTTCCTTTCGAATGTAGGTGTGGCAAGCGCTGAGGTTGTGATACCTGAAGATGCACTACCAGTTGCTGCTTTGATGGTCTTTGCCCCTCCGTCCTCTCTTATATCTTCTCAAATGCTGGAAGGTATGGGTTTGTGATAAATTTAAATCGGGGACAACATCTTTCGTGTACTGACCATGTATCATCATGATCTCGCAGGAGTTCTCTTTGATCACTTGTATCAGGTGCTGAGCCCACACTTCTCTTTCCAGTCGGAGATTAGTCCGCCCGCTGGTGTCGGTGAGTATCTTTTTTAATCGGCGTCCTTTCTTTTTCTTTGACGGGCAGCCATGTCATTGCTAATTCCTCTTTGCATCACTTGTAGCCTTACAAATTGAAGGAGGGGACGAGAGTATCGCCGCGCTACCAGTACTTCTAGCTTTGCCGCCTGTTGCAGCCGGTATAGTAGACTCTATTATTCGTGCATTTTTTTTATTTCTTGAGCCATCATCTGATTATGATTTGTTTTGCAGCGGTGACACCGACTCCAGCTCCGTTCGAGTCTCGAATCATAATGCCAGCAGGGCCCTTTTCCAGACGTCCATCTTCAAAAGGCGCTGTGACCAGTCTGCGTATGTTGGGCGATTACAACGAGGAGCTTGATGTAGAGGTCCCTACATTCGCTGCAGATTTTGCTGCCGAGGTTAATTTAATGTTGGCGACGCTTGTGAACTTCCATAACGAAGGCGTCGTTGAGTCTTGGGTTAACCACTGCAGAAAGATTGAGGCCTTCCTGCACGAGCTTGAGCTTAGGCATCCTGCTCCTGAGATTCTGGCTGTGAACTCCCAACGAGCTGCATGGTTCGAGTAGAGTGTATTCTTCCTCCGCCATTTTGAACAAGAAGCGACCTTGAGGCGGAAGGAGCGCGAGGAGGCTTCGGATGAATCTTCCCGGCGCCCAAGTTAAAATAAATGCCGCGCTACTGAGAGCTACTTTTGACACCTTGCAGCAATGTATCTCGGACGGGCTTGTATTCAGGCGGAAGCTTGACTCTATTGAGCGGGTTACGCAGATTTGCGAAGCTGCCCAACGGGAAATTGATGAAAAGATTTCATCATGCTTGCAGCAAAGGGCTCGAATTGAAGCGGAGCTGGCCGCGGCGGCTGATCACAAGAAGGCACTGAAAGGAGTGCGAGAGCAGCTTGCGGACTTGTTGAAAACGCTTTCTTCTCAGTAGCTGTTTTGCTTGTAATCTTTGAATAACATGTATCCATTTTTTATTCTTTCATACGATTCAACGTGTACTCCATTGAATTCATGAATAAAAGATACATATTTTTTGTTCTATTTCTGCTTTCTTCTCTTCGCTGTGTCATTGCCATGTAATTTCAGCAAATGTGGCCTGTAGATAGTAAGTGATGGTCCATCTTAGACTCTTTGCAGGGTAACGATGGCTTAGGAAACAGGTTCAGGTCTGCTGCCTAAGACTTTTCAATTTTATGAGCTGTGAGGGTCTCATAAAGACTTTTCTCCCTACGAGTCGAGAGGATCTCATAGGTGTATTTTCTCCTTAGGAATCATGAGGATTCCCAAGTATGCTTTCTCTTGAGAGTCGTAAAGATCTCACAAGAGAATTTTTCCTCTTACAAGTCGAGAGGACTCGAAAGTGGTTGTTTCCCTCCTTGTCGAGATTCAACTTTGGAGAGTGTGGCCCGTGAATAGTATGCAAGAGTCCATTTTGGACCGACTTGCAGGGCCCCAGTGCTCAGGAAACAGGTCCTTATCCCCATTGCCTAAGGCTTTTCCTTTTGAGTCGAGACGAATCGAGAAGTTCTCGCAAAGACACTAATTTCCTCACGAGTCGAGACGAGTCGAGAAGTTCTCGCAAGAATGTCCTAACGTCACAGTTAACCTCTGCTCTTTACGACAGAGGTCCGTTAGGGTCTGTAGTACTAGGTTTTGCCTATCGTACCGTCGCGTTGACTGATGTATCCCTCGATAGGCAATATTGCTATTCGAGTAGCCTTGCGACTGTCGTGTCTCTGATCCCTTCGGGGGCTGGACAAGACGTCTTCAAGCAATCTTCGTAGGCAGTTTGATCGTCGGAAGAGCAAGCGTTAGGAATTTTACCATGCCGCTTTTTACTTGAGTTTAGGCTCAGTTTGGGGAGCCTTGATGAGTCATAACCACTCCGCGCTGGTGTGGGATGATCTCCGATAGTCTTTCAGGTTTTATATGAGTTGCCGTCAAGACCCTGAAGCTAGGAATTTGGCCTTTGCTTCGTTTGCTGGTGTGTCCAAATCCTATTGGAGGAAGGACGCTGTAGTGACATCGCGTCTGTTGTATCGAGACGAACGTCGAGGTGGTGACCACTTCGCGCTGGTGTGGGATGATCTCCGACAGTCTTTCAGGTTTTATATGAGTTGCCGTCAAGACCTTGAAGCTAGGAATTTGGCCTTTGCTTCATTTGCTGGCGTGTCCGAATCCTGTTGGAGGAAGGACGCTGTAGTGACATCTCGTCTGCTATATCGAGACGAACGTCGAGATGGTGACCACTCCACGCTAGTGTGGGATAATTTCCAATAGTCTTTCAGGTTTTATATGAGATTCCGTCAAGACCCTGAAGCTAGGAATTTGTCCTTTGCTTCATTTGCTGGCATTGCGTCTGCTGTATCGAGATGAATGTCGCAGATGTCTCTAGGTTGTTGGTGAACCGTCGAGATTTGTAACTAGGGACTTTACCATGGCTCCGTTGTTTTGACCCTGGGGTGACATTGCGTCTGCTGTAACGAAACGATTGCTGAGGTGGAGCTGGGATTTTGCCATCACTCCGCTTTGTTTCGACCGTAAAGTCTTTTGTTGACATTGTATCTGCATCCTGCTAGACTGCAAAGGAACGCTGTTGTTGACATTGCGTCTGGTGTAACGAGATGAATGCTGAGGTAGAGTTGGGATTTTGCCATCACTCCGCTTTGTTTCGACCGTGAGGTCTTTCGTTGACGTTGTATCTGCATCCTGCTGGACTGCGAAGGAACGCCGTTGTTGACATTGCGTCTGGTGTAACGAGACGAATGCTGAGGTGGAGCTGGGATTTCTCCATCACTCCGCTTTGCTGACGTTGCGTCTGCTGAGACGAATGTTGAGTTGGTCTCTAGGTTGTCTGTGAACCGTCGAGATTTGGCTTCTTTTTCTGAGGGAGCCTGGGGGAAGGTATGGTTCCTTCTTTGTTTGTGCCTCTGGATTGTATACAGGGATCGTTGTGATCTCACATGTAGGGCAAAAGTTTCATTATATATATTTTTCTTTCCGCGATGCTCTATCATTTCAGCTTTTATATCGCGAAGGTCGCGATTGCCCAATCATTTCGGCTATTTTTAGCGGTGCCCAATCATTTCGGCTATTTGTTTTATTTTTACTCGATATTTTTTATTGCGAGTTGCCCAACCATTTCAGCTATTTTGTATGCATACATTTTTACTTGCTGATTTTGTTGCAAGTTGTCCCATCATTTCGGCTATTTCATATGCATTTGTGGATCGCTGGCTTTTCGCTGCGAGTTTGGGATTTGATACCGATTTGGGCATCACTATCGCTACAACTGGGATAATGCCAGGAGCGAATCATCATTTGCCTCTGTCGATGTTGTAAGTCTATGGTAGCGCCCCGGCCGTCTTTCCGAGGCCAAAATGCGAAAACGAAAAGTTTTTCAAACCAAAAACCGGCGCTATCGTATGCTTAAAACCCGGATCGAACCATTAACCTACTACTAGCAATCTAGAGAAGGGATAGAAAACTATACCGATCGATCTGTGTCCTTCGGTCTTTGGCCACCATCCCAAACTCCTCGCGGCATCTCTGGTCTCGATCTCCTCGTCGGAAAGGCACCACATCACCGAGTCTTTTTTACGGGCTCTCACCTCTGAACCGAGGCAACTCGGACACGAAGTTTGCTAGCCGACGTGTCCAAGATTGCTGTAGAATATATGTAGATCACTTTGTCTCAAGAGTTAATGAAGTTGCCATTTTGGAGGTGAAGGTGGAAATGAGCAAAAATGATTTTTGCAAGAATGAATCTCTTTCTTTTGCAACCCAAATGAACTAACTTCTCACTACCAAAAATAAAAATGGGGCTCCTCAAGTAGTGGCCGGCCACACTAGTGAGAGGGGGGTAATTAAGGGAGGTGAGCACAAGGAAAGGTTGGGGTGAGCATAAGGAAAAGGTGGTGATAAAGAGGAAAAATGGTCACAACATTTCCTAATCAAATCCCATCTCATTAATGCAAAGAAATGAGCACAAATGAATTAAAAGATGCTAGAACCATCATGCGGACTGCTGGAGCCCCAGCACCACAAAAAAAACCCCTATTTTGTAAAAGCCACTTTTACAAAAAGACCCCCTCAATGCAAAAATCAGCCATGAAAGGATAGAAAGAAAAATGGCCGAAACGGAATGCAAACTGCCAAATTCAAAAAGCGATCCCATAATAAATTACAGGAAAACCCCGCGACTGTATATACATACCCGCATTTTTATTCCGACCGAATACAAATGCAATGAGACAAAATCTATACAGTATAATACTAGGATCCAGCTTAAACCAAAGCCCGCTAGTATTATCCGTCCGAACCATGACACGTGCACAAGTGCACGCGTACATTCGAACCCTGCCATAAATCCATACGGTCTCTACAGCGTTTCGCCCGAAACTTGAGAAACTGTCTGTGGGGGACTCTTAAAGACTCGTTAATACTTTGGCTGTGGATTTAACCACTAGCACGTCAGAGGTATTAGCCGTACGTAACGAGCTACCAGGTATTGACCAAAAGGGAGGTCGATGAGCGAACTCATCCTGACACCCTACTAAGCCTGTCAGTGACAATATCCGTACAGTCCGGTCCGTTCGTCTATGAGCATCGCATGGCGGGCCTAGGGGGTTGGTAAACGTCAGACCCCTAAAAGCGGTACATGTCGTGTCGGAGTGTAGCCCAGAACACCCTGAGATACTACTGGAATACCTACCAGTAAATCTCCTGCCTTGGCCAAGGACTTTGTGTAATGGCTCTCCTAGACACAGCGCGACCTCACTCCCAATACCGGGAGAGACGAACCCCTGCCGATCTGCTCACTGCCTCTATATGGCTCGGGATTGTACCCAACTAAAACCTATTTGCACGACTCCTTTGAGCCGTGGTAGGGTAGTAATCAAAGCACAGTGGGAACTCACACGAGACAAATGACGATCTCAGGTCGATGAACTAACCTGTACACATGTCACCAGGAAACTCTATCTGACGCTAGGTATATTACCAACTAGCATGTTCCCGGCAAGTCCTGTCTGGTGTACTCATAACCCAATGAGCATCTGTATACATCTTAGGTGATCCAACTGACACCAATGGCTTGTGAGACCGGCCACCGCCCCTCGTCGGGGTCTCGACTGTATACACTAGTCTACTAATGGAGTATCGATGCCCAATCTCGAAACTCCCACGACTAGGGACCATTTAAGGATGTGCTTATAGACCCCAGCTCCCACGTATATGATCGCCATCATACTGCTGGCCTTCAAGAAAGAATCCTAAGGGCTCTATCAACGTGCAATAGTGACCTCTAAGGTCACCTAAAGCTGTACACGATGATAAAGATAAACCAGATAGCATACTATCATCTTGTGTAAGACTGTCCTACCGGTATAGGTCCTCCCTCAATCATTGCAATCACGTGCATGTGATCTAATAATTGACTCTGAGGGCACTATATCCAACAATCTCCCATTTGCACTCAAGGCTAATTATTGCGATGTCGCATACTCACAGCCCGTGTGATACCGAACATCCAACTCCTTTACTAATCAGTTTCACAAAGCCCGTTTGCGAAACTATTGCGTTCGAGGAATAGCCTCAGTGAGTGGATCCGCCCTAATGTTTATTTCTATGTCTCTCTTTATCTCAAGTTCGTGGAGAAAGCCATCTCCCGAAATAAGCAATACCTGTCTTAGAATATGTCTGGATATCTGATGGGACCTAGCTCATAAATGAACTCCAAATCCAAACTTCTTAGACTGTATCGTAAACTGAACTCAATCAGTATCCTGCGTCATGCCTCCCTCAGTGTCCGCTTGGATCACCTGTCCAAAACACTGCCCCTCATCAGAGGGAAAACTATAACTCTGACAGTCACTCTGTCATCCAGGTCACCCTGGAAGCCTGGAATGATAACTGTCTCCCGAAGGAGGATGCCGTTATCATATCCCTAGAACACCCACTTATGTTCTAAAACTGCTTCCGATCGTTTCTCCAGGATTGGATTAATATCAACTTATTGCATCTAGTGCAAAAAACAACGTCTGGTGTGGTACTTGGCATCTCATGATTGACTCAATTGCCTAAGCAAGTGATCTTCCAATCATGCACACCCCTCTCCCCTTTAGTCTGTAAGACACCTTTAGAGAGGGTGACTCCATCACCTGCAGGTACACTACCGTGCCAAGAGTCGTCCATTCTAACTACCTTTAGAATGCTGTCTAAGTACCCAGATTAGGAAACTACCCAAATCTAGATCTAAAACCATAGATCTAGTAACCAGAATATCTGATATAATATCCATATCCTATGTGGAGAAACCACTGTGTGACAACCAAAGTATAACCAATCGTAGTATAGGAATTTCACTTCCTACTCTGTGTATGTCATCCAAGTACCAGGACATCACACCCTACTATCTTCTTAACAGATCCATCCCCTATTCTGATGAAGTCAATCCTAGACTGTCACATCAGAAATAGATGATCTATCTCCGCTATATCAGCTTTAGTCCATAAATAGACATAAGCTACTTGTCCATTATGCTTCCGCTGCTCCCACTGACTACGACAACCCTCTGGCAGAGTCATATACACGTACACTTCGAAAGCTAGTTTAGAACGACGCTATACTCATCCTTCTGCCGGGTCTCACAGTCTGGAACAACAGTAATGGCAAGTCTGGGTAAACAAGAACCTCCCTGTCACCCTCCTTGAGGCTACCGGAGTACCTCTCGGTTGCCTGAGGTTACCCACCATGTCTGCGGAGTGGCCAATGAAATGTCAATCCAGATTGAATTTGTATGTTCTTATCAAATTTTCAGTAATCGTTTGCGGTTCTGGAATCACTTCCACTTCTACCATACTCCCACTACTGTTTTCTGGAAAAAATCCATTTTTATTAAAACTGTAGCGAGTCAAGAACAATATCACTATTGATCTTCCAGATGGTAGAAAGTCAACCCTCGTCATAGCCTGGGTCAACCCACAAACATCCATTACAGAAACGTGCCTTGAGTTATCCAGAGTCTGGTTTTAAGCATAAGCCGGACAACTCCCCATACCTTAACATCGTTAAGATATGAACCGTTCTATATCCAATATAGAAACGGAGGCACTGATTTAATTGGAACCAGATTCAAATCGTGCAGCTGTCTCCAGTGCATGTCAACTAAATGGAGAGAGGCCGATCAGCATTACTCAACTTAGAAATACTTCCAATTATGAGTAACCTGAAAGAGAAGCAAGTTCTCTTAATCATTACTATCAACTGAATACCATACACAAGTATCTACATCTTCGATCACCTTGAAGAATCCCAATACTTGCAACGCCTGCTTCTCTACTTTATTCTTATATCTATAACTTCTCAAAACTTAGACCTTGTATTTCTATGAAACACATGTCTAAGAACTAGAGAAGTCACAAGTAAACAGAATATAGTACGAGTACCAACCCCTCTGTCCTCATGGACACTGGACAATATACAATACTCTGTATAAGTCCCCTGACTCGAATAACTCATTCCCTGTGTGTCGTAGGTTGAAAACTGTACTTATGGTTAAGAAGAATTACACCGCTGTTTAATGCTCCTTACCTAACCATCCACTGATATAGGTAAATGTCATAGACATAATTTCAAAAAGTTATATCTCACTTTATAAAAATAAACGTACAGATATATCAATTTGAAATTGGTGCATAACAACGGATATTCAAAACCAAATATTTGTCGTCCGGCAAACAACCCAGGTGACTTCCTCAAATATCACCAATTACAACGAATCCCGATATAATGAGGATGATCACCCAATTCCTAATAACTTACTCCCATTCATCATCTGTAAAACCATACAGATGTGATAATCAAACCTGGTAAATACATACCCTGGAGCAAGGGCTAATTGGGAAATCAGTTTTCTTTTAACAGTACACAGTGAAACTGAAACATGTAAATGTTTCGAAGGGGTATCCGGGTATTCCTAGTAATGCCTCTTCCATTATCCAGATTCATGACTTTAACCGTATATTTCTTTGCCATCTCTCCAAATCCCTTTATATGTCTTTAGTCATTACCTTCTGTACACCCTTTTAGGCTAAATGGTTTTCTTCCTTCTCTACCGTTCGGCACCAGCCTATGGTTTGGAAGAAGACTATCCAATAAGCATAATGGGTGTACTGTCCTAATCCTAAGAGCACTCGCAACCCGGGAGAAGGTAAAGATAAAAGACAACTGAATAAAACCTTATTCCTATTTCTCCTAAACTAGAATCCATCCCCAAACTGGAACAAGTTCCTTCGAGTTCGTATATAACCATACGATGGAGTATCCAATAAATTGTGGATCTTCGTAGTGATACGGAGTGTTCTAGAGAAATACAAAGGTGATGTAGGATTGACGAAAAAAATACTTGGTTTGGTCGTAAATAGCAGTCGCAATTTACTTTGCCCTCTTACTAATCCCTTTATTTGTCTTTACTTAATACCTTCTGTATACCGTTTAGGCTAAATGGTTTTCTTCATTCCCTACCATTCGGCACCAGCCTATAGTTTGGAAGAAGACTATCCAATTAGCATAATAGGTGTACCGTCCTAATCCAAGGAGCACTCGCAACCTGAGAGAAGGTAAAAGGAAAAGACATCTGAATAGTGCTATTCGTTTTCTCCAGAACTGGGATCATCCTCGAATCTGGAACGAGTTCCTTCGAGTTCGTATATAACCATACGATGGTTTTATCCAATGGAAGTGGATGTTCGTAATAATACGGGGTGTCCTGGAGAAAAGGGTAAGAGTAGGAGTGGCAATGAGGTATGCAACCCTGACAATCCAAAAGCCAGTGTTTTAAGAAGGTTCGGTTAACTTGGTCACTGAGTCATAGTCAAGGGTCGGGTCATGGTCGCTGCCAAAGAGAGAGAGAAAAGAAACACTCAGCGTGCACTCTAACCTAGATCAGAATGGTTATCACTTTATCTAATCAGGAAACCTCCCACTGTAACCTCAAATTCTCCTCCAAACCTAAAAGAAGAATTAGTCGGGATCACCCGAGGAGTAAACCAACTCATCAGTGGGAATCGGGATCCAACTATCATCGCATGATAACGTGATGGAATCCACTCATGTTATCACACTCCAGAAGGTATGCGCATATCTGGCAAGTTTCAGTTTCTTTAGAAACTCCCGATGTGATTTTTACCCCATGCTCTTATGACGTTGACGTAGGCCAACATATCATAAGTCACTTGTCAAGTTCTACCCATCATTATCCAGATTAATTTGAACCCACCCGTACATACCCTTGATGAAGGCCAAAATAGTAGTACGACTGTCTCAAACCAACGCATCTACCTATGCAACAGAAAAGTAACAAATAGCTACCATACACTATGCCTTGACGTAGGCCAACATACATAGTATGAATACTAAGTGCTACCTTTCTGAAATGATGGAGTGCTACGAATGGTTTTTGGCGAAAAACCTTTAACGTAATGAACTTGATATCGTTGAAGGAACCGGATAGTTTTTTATAAAAAATATAGTGACGAAAACTTTTGCTAAAGAGGTCACTCTCGGTGAAGGGATCTCGGCTCTTTCCCCGTAGAATGAGGTGCAGGATATTCCAACTGAATACCACGATGCAAAGCAAAAGGCAATCGGCTATAGTGAAGTTATTACCCTGACGCAAACTTCTGTCCAAGGGGTCACTCCCGGTGAAGGGATCTCGGCCCTTGCCTCGTCGACTGAGGTGCTGGATATTCATAACCGAATACCACTGTGCAAAACAAAAGAGAACGCCTTTGCAATAACAGCTTTTTGAAAAATGTTCCAACAACATCAGAATAGGTTTGTTTAGCTTTCATTGATCCGAATCAACGCAGTCCCATCAATTGATCACACCAATAAAGAACGAAAATAATGATGTATGTATATGCCGTCTGCATTCGCCACTGGGTCCCGTCATCACCCGTTAGGTTACTTAACTAACGACAGAGCGGGGACTGGACTAGAGCGGATACAAAACATATACAACATCTACTAGTATATATATCAATATATAATATTCGCTCAGGGAGTGATAAAATGCAACATCACAGAAATGTAATAAGCATCACAGAACAATACAGATAATCTAGGATCCCCGGGTTTCATAGAGCCGCTACTGAAACCTGACGTTCCCCTGATCGTGTGGATAGCCTGTGCAATGAAATCCTAGACCCCTACGGGCGCGGCAAGTTACCCGCCAAAACCTGAAGCGAGGCAGCCCCCTTCAACAACGTGAACGGACCACCCAGCACTTCACGGAATCCGGTAACTTGAGCACCCCTCCTTAGGTCAACCTGTACCCCCTACGAGTGCGGCGAATAGCCCGCCAATTCTAGAGTAAAGCCCCCTCCGTCTCAAAGCCATGAGATGCGGGCCCGTTGCCCTCTAAAACCCGGCTACCCGTGCACCCCACTGCGGGGTAATCCTACTACAGAAAGTAAAATATACAACGGGTACATCGACCTCAGCCCGGTCGTTCCCTAAAAGACTATTATACAAACAGGTTTGGTTCTTATGCCAATGTGCGCTTTGAGTAGTGGAAAGAATCATGCGAGTTGTATAGCGAAACGAATACTTGTTCACTAATCTAGTTGACCGTAAAAGGACAAGCAGTGACGGCAGTCCACATGTCGGACGTTCGCCCCGCAATATCAAATGTACAAACAATACCAAACTGTATTAATATTGCATCCAGGCTATCCACCACGACAAATCCGCAACATCACAGCACAACACAGAACATCAACGTGAACGTCACGTTCGCAAATCCGTCTAAAAGAACTATAGCAATTAGACAGGATTTACCGATCAAATGACATTCACGGTCGCAGATATAATGTAAATACTGTGAACTAACAAGTTTAAAATTTTTGATCGACAAAATTCCCCGAAGTGGGCCCCAAGTACAATACCCAGTACACAAAATAAATCTGGGCTCAAACGGAATATACCATAAACCCCAATTCCAAGTTTAAAGAGCTCTGTAGAAAAATGGTATGGTGATGACTCTTTACTGCGGCGGAACCGCGGCCAGAACAGGGGTTTGGCCGCGGTTCCGCGGCCTTACTATAGTATCACATTACCAATTTTTCACAGAATTCTTAAAAAACCCTGCACGTATTTCTGCAACACTAAAAATAGTTTTTCGAGCATATAAAAAATTCGACAGAAACAACATTTTTGAAATTGTGGTTTTTGGAATTTTTGTTCGATCGAAATTCTAAACACGTTAGAGCAAGCTAGAAAAGATTAATGGCGTGGCTCTGATACCATGTAAGTCTACAGTAGCGCCCCGGCCGTCTTTCCGAGGCCAAAATGCGGAAACGAAAACTTTTTCAAACTAGAAACCGGCACTATCGTATGCTTAAAACCCGGATCGAACCATTTACTTACTACTAGCGATCTAGAGAAAGGATAGAAAGCTATACCGATCGATCCGTGTCCTTCGGTCTTTGGCCACCATCCCAAACTCCTCGCGGCATCTCCGGTCTCGATCTCCTTGTCGGAAAGGCACCACATCACCGAGTCTTTTTTACGGGCTCCCACCTCTGAACCGAGGCAACTCGGACACGAAGTTTGCTAGCCGACGTGTCCAAGATTGCTGTAGAATATATGTAGATCACTTTGTCTCAAGGTTTAATGAAGTTGCCATTTTGGAGGTGAAGGTGGAAATGAGCTAGAATGATTTTTGCAAGAATGAATCTCTTTCTTTTGCAACCCAAATGAACTAACTTCTCACTACCAAAAGTAAAAATGGGGCTCCTCAAGTAGTGGCCGGCCACACTAGAGAGAGGGAGGTAATCAAGGGAGGTGAGCATAAGGAAAGGTTGGGGTGAGCATAAGGAAAAGGTGGTGATAAAGAGGAAAAATGGTCACAACATTTCCTAATCAAATCCCATCTCATTAATGCAAAGAAATGAGCACAAATGAATCAAAAGATGCTAGAACCATCATGTGAACTGCTGGAGCCCCAGCACCACAAAAAAAACCCATTTTGTAAAAGCCACTTTTACAAAAAGACCCCCTCAATACAAAAATCAGCCATGAAAGGATAGAAAGAAAAATGGCCGAAACGGAGTGCAAACTGGCAACTTCAAAAAGCGATCCCGTAATAAATTATAGGAAAACCCCGCGACTGTATATACATACCCGCATTTGTATTCTGACCGAATACAAATGCAATGAGACAAAATCTACACAGTATAATACTAGGATCCGGCTTAAACCAAAGCCCGCTAGTATTATCCGTCTGAACCATGACACGTGCACAAGTGCACGCGTACGTTCGAACCCTGCCATAAATCCATACGGCCTCTACAGCGTTTCGCCCGAAACTTGAGAAACTGTCTGTGGGGGACTTTAAAGACTCGTCAATATTTTGGCTATGGATTTAACAACTAGCACGTCAGAGGTATTAGCCGTACGTAACGAGCTACCAGGTATTGACCAAAAGGGAGGTCGATGAGCGAACTCATCCTGACACCCTATTGAGCCTGTCAGTGACAATATCCGTACAGTCCGGTCCGTTCGTCTATGAGCATCGCATGACGGGCCTAGGGGGTTGGTAAAAGTCAGACCCCCAAAAGCGGTACAAGTCGTGTCGGAGTGTAGCCTAGAACACTCTGAGATACTACTGGAATACCTACCAGTAAATCTCCTACCTTGGCCAAGGACTTCGTGTAATGGCTCTCCTAGACACAGCGCGACCTCACCCCCAATACCGGGAGAGACGAACCCCTGCCGATCCGCTCACTGCCTCCATGTGGCTCGGGACTGTACCCAACTAAAACATGTTTGCACGACTCCTTTGAGCCGTGGTAGGGTAGTAATCAAAGCACAGTAGGAACTCACACGAGATAAATGACGATCTCAGGTCGATGAACTAACCTGTACACATGTCACCAGGGAACTGCTATCTGACGCTAGGTATAATACCAACTAGTATGTTCCCGGCGAGTCCTGTCCGGTATACTCATAACCCAATGAGCACCTGTATACATCTTATGATCCAATTGATACCAATGGCTTGTGAGACCGGCCACCGCCCCTCGTCGGGGTCTCGACTGTATACACTAGTCTACTAATGGAGTATCGATGCCCAGTCTCGAAACTCCCACGACTAGGGACCTTTTAAGGATGTACTTATAGACCCCAGCTCCCACGTATATGATCACCATCATACTGCTGGCCGTCAAGCAAGAATCTTAAGGGCTCTATCAACGTGCAATAGTGACCTCTAAGGTCAGCTAAAGCTGTACACGATGATAAAGATAAACCAGATAGCATACTATCATCTTGAGTAAGACTGTCCTACCGGTATAGTTCCTCCCTCAATCATTGCAATCACGTGCCTGTGATCCAATAATTGACTCCGAGGGCACTATATCCAACAGATGTCGAACAAAGGTGACTTAGCGAACAGGTTTAGGATCCTGTCGACTAAGGCTTTTAACTTTACGAGCCGTAAGGGTCTCATAAAGCTATTTCTCCCTACGAGTCATCGGGATCTCGTAGGTGCGTTTTCTCCTTAAGAATCGTGAGGATTCCCAAGTGTATGTTCTCTTATAAGTCGTGAGGATCTTACAAGAGTGTTTTCTCCTTATAAGTCGAGAAGACTTACAAGGGCTGTCCACTGTGTAAACATATCCCAAGTCGCTGGTGGGACTTTGTTAGGGAAAAGTTTATTCGTGCCCGTGGATTGTATACAAGGGTCGAGACGCTTGTAGGGCAAAAAGTTTCATTTTATATATTTTTTCTTTCCGCGATGCTCTATCATTTTAGCTTTTATATCGCGAAAGTCGCGATTGCCCGATCATTTCGGTTATTTTTCGCGGTGCCCAATCATTTCAGCTACTTGTTTTATTTACTCACTGCTTTTTATTGCGAGTTGCCCAATCATTTCGGCTATTTTGTTTGCATACATTTTTGCTTGCTAATTTTGTTTCAAGTTGCCCCATCATTTCGGCTATTTCATATGCATTTATGGCTCGCTGGTTTTCCACTGCGAGTTTTGGGATTTGATACCGATTTAGGCATCAGCATCGCTACAACTTGGATATTGCCAGGAGCGAATCATCATTTGCCTTTGTCGAGGTCGAACAAAGGTGGCTTAGTAAACAGGTTTAGGATCCTGTCGACTAAGGCTTTTAACTTTACGAGCCGTAAGGGTCTCATAAAGGTATTTCTCCCTATGAATCGTAAGGATCTCGTGGGTGCGTTTTCTCCTTAAGAATCATAAGGAGTCTTAAGTGTATGGTCTCTTATAAGTCGTAAGGATCTTACAAGAGTATTTTCTCCTTATAAGTCGAGAGGATTTACAAGTGACATTCGCTATATGAGCATATCCTCGGTCTCTAATGAGACTTTGTTAGGGAAATGTTTATTCGTGCCCGTGGATTGTATATAAGGGTCAATATTGAACCGCTTGTAGGGCAGTCTATGGGTTGTGATGGCTTAAGAACAGGTTTAGATCACTGTAGCTTAAGGCTTTTGAATCTTATGAGTCGTGAGGGTCTTTTAAGAGGGTTCTCCTTACGAGTTGTGGGGATCTCGTAAACGTATTTTCTCCTTAGGAATCGTGGGGATCCCTAAGTGTATTGCTCCTTGGTGAGTCGTAAGGATCTCACGCAGGTGGTTTCTCCTCAAAAGGTCGAGAGGGCCTTGCAAGTGTCTTTTAACGAGATTGCGCCCTTTCGGGTTTTCATAAACTCGCCGGCAGTCCCGCTGTTTTTACACACGGAGCCCTTTCGGGTTTTCATCCGTGCCCATTTTGCTTATGGACATACCGTTTTTTTTGTGTCAGCCTTGGGATACTGCGATCCATAGTAGTTTATCGACATCTCGGTCAATAGCTAGTTTTAGGACATAGTGGTCCATCGTTAGTTTAGGGACGTTTCGGTCCGTTGTTAGTTTAAGGACATTTCGGTCCGTCATTAGTTTTAGGACATTTCGGTCCATGGGGCTTTCTCTATGAATGAGCACGATGCCCTGGCATGTCTATCTTTTTCGGATCATGTGGTTGTCGCGGGTTCATCTTCCAGTTTTCAGACAGCGCGAATTTGCCCAATTGGTATTGGTCCTCAATCCAGCCTTTGAAGACGAAGCAATTTTCGATTGGATGGCTTACTGCTTGGTGGTAAGGGCAGTAATTAGGATTGTTGACATCACCTGGCTGCAACGGACATTTCGGATCCGGCAAATTGATGAGTCTGTTGCGCACTGCCAGCTCGAACAATCTCTTTGTTTTATCCCGGGGAAACGAGTAAGGACGTCCTAGTCTCTCCTCGAGGGATGGGCGTGGACGCACGTTGTTTTGGCGAACTACCGTCTTTAAGTTGCTCGGCTGTTGTTGAGTATTGGCGATAAAGGTTGCTTTCCCTTTCCCTTTTTCATTCCGAGATTCCAGCTTAGAAGGATATGGTCTATGACCCATCTGGTCCATTTGGGCTAGCTTATCAATCAAGGCCTGGAAAGTAGTTGGCTTAATGGTCACCTGCGGGTCAAGAGTACCCACGAACATGCCTACCGCAGGAGCCTCTTCGATGCGCTACTCGCACTTCGACCATAAATTCCGCCACCGTATTGCGTACTGGACCCAAGTTTCTCCTGGCTTCACCGTGGCATTGATCAGTGCTGTGATTGGGGTACGTTCGCTAGCGCTCGTAAAATGTTAGGTGAATGGCAGCTCCATTTTTGCAAATGTTTTGACGGAGTCGTTGGGCAGCTCCGAATACCACTCAAATGCTGTCTCCGACAAGCTGCCAACGAATTGGCGAAGCAGTAGCTTATCGTCACCTCCGGTGTTGCCGCATAAGGCTTTAAATTGAGCGACGTGCTGATGCGGATTTCCCGTCCACTTATATACGTGGAATTTGGGGATCGTGTATCCCGGCGGGTACTTTATTTGGTTATACCAATCTGGATAGGGTCGTCCAGTTTTAAAAATTTGCCCAGCCGCTTCATTCGCCTGGTGAACTCGTATCTGCTGTGCGATGTAATCATCCAGGGCGGCTTTGGAGATTGTCTTCTCCTTGGCTGTTGACAGAGATGGCAGAGGATTTGACGTCTCCACCCGGTCATCTTCGAGGATAATCGGAGGATCTTCAGCTAGAGGGTCCGGCTGGATCATCATGCCCACCATATCCTGAAATAGAAGGGCCATTTGTTTTATATTGGCAGTTTGTTCCGCGGCCTCTTTGTCCTTCTTCTCAAGCATTCTCCGAAGGAATTCAGCATCAGTTTCCTGCTCACGGCGCTGCTCCGAGGATGTCTCCGGGCTTGCTCTCGGTCCCGTAAGTGCGGCCATAGCTATTAGCATCTCTTGGATCTTTTGTTGTTGTTGCTCCTGAGCCTTAGTCACTGATCGCGTAAGCGGTCGATGACCTGTGGAGATACGGCTGTCCTCTTTTCCGGATGCCAAATAGACGGTATGCACCACCATGTCCCCAGCCTTGGGGCGTTTTGGCTCAGTGGTCTTGCGATTCGTCGCAGACGCAGGGATTTTCTCCGGCCTTCTCCTCTTGTGGGCGGTCGAAGTTGAGGGGGCCATTGCAGTAGGCACCCAAGTAGCTGTCGCCTTCAGTGGCTTGACAGGATGGTTGTCTTCTCGCTGAACTTTCACCTTTTTCTGTCGGCGAGAGTAATCTTGATCAATCACAGAGTCTTAGACTTGACGCCAGACCATGTAAATTTTAGAGGATAGCCGTTGAGGGGGCTGCTCCAGCTTCACCTTAGTAGCGTTCTCCACGGGTGGAGGAGATCTCTTCAGCACGGCAGTCGGAGAGTTTTTGTGCACTCTCCTTAGCGGTTCAAAGCCGTTCCCAGTTGGAACAGCAGCATCGATTTCCACCGTTGGAGCCGGCGGAGTCAGTCCAGAAGGAGAGTTGCCCCCAGCCTTCCTTACTCGGTGCCAGTGGCGACGTCGAGCGTGTCGAGCCGTTGGGATTATCTCAGTTGTATGAGTGACTTCCTCGTTCCCCCTGTATTGGTCAGAAGTTGTCGTTGTCAGCCTATTGAAGACTGATGTTCGCTGAGTGGGGATAGCCAACCTATCGAAGGCAGACTTCCGAGCAAGGGAAGCAGCCTTGACGATTCCGCCTGAAACAGGAGCTGAAACAGTCAGTATTGTAAAGACCGACCCTTTGGCAGGAGAAGCCGTCCTGATGACTTCAAGAGCAGGAATGGCTATCCTTTTTGGGATAACCCTTTCTGGTATCGTAGGCTTCTTCACGGGCCCCCATGAGCTTTGGCCCAATCTGTCAAAGACTGAGGCATTGGATTTGGGTGACCCGTTGAGAGGGGCCACGGCAGTGGTAAGTCGATCAAAGACCGACTTCTTGGGAGCTTCTTGCGATGGTACAGAGTCGCTGAAGCTCGTTGGCGGGAGCATGGTCCCCAAGAACAATCCAGTGGTGGCCTGAGTCACCTGTTCCACCGGTAGAGCGAAGATGGAGGCCGCTTGGGGCCCGTAAATCACTCCTTCGGACGGAACGGAGCGAGAGTTGCAGTTGCAATTAGTGCAGTTTGAAGCCATCGATCTTCTGTTTTCTGCACGGAGCAAGACACCAAATCTTAGTACCTCGAACCCAAGGGCAACCATATCAAACCGCGATTTGTTCGTGAAACACGACACATGAAGTGTGGAGTGGAAAGAGGAAAAGGTCCCACCGGGCGTGCCAGAATTTGTTCTCCTCTGAACACAGAAACGCGACCGCGTAGGTTCTGTTAGTTATATGTACGCCCTAGAGGTCATTACTGTACATACGATGTATATTGTAGTGGATGCTTGGACATATATAAGGAAGACTTTCTTGCTCGACATTATAGTACGCTATCTGGTTGCTTTTTATCTTAACATGTACTCTGATTGTCTCTATGTTACATATTGATAAAGCCCTTAGGATTGTACATGACTACTGGGACTATGATGAGATCATACTAGTGGGACTACGGTAGTCGACGAGTACATCCTATAACTTTTCCTAGTCGAGGGTGTATCGAGACAGGGCATCGATACACCAGAGTAGACTAGCGTATACGCATCTTGACCCATATGATGGGCGATGGATGATCCCATATCCATCGGTGTTTGACATCAAGGATGGTGTACGGGTGCTCAGTAGAGACTGGGTACACTGGACGGACTCGCCGAGAACTCCCAGATGGTATTATACCTCACGTCAGATGGCAGTTTTCTGGTGACACTGGTACAGGTTAGTCTGTAGACCCGAGATCGTCATAGTGTCTTGTGTGATTCCCACTATGCTTTGATTTACATCATACCACGTCCAAGAGGGCGTGCAAAAAGGTGGCTTTTGGGTACAGACCCAAATCACATGGAGGCAATGAGCGATAGGAGGGGATTCGTCTCTCCCGGTATAGGGAGTTGATGTTGTGCTGTATTCGATTGGCTATAACTGGAAATCCCTGGCCAGGGTTGCTGAAATTGTAGGGTTCCTAGGCACACTAACGAGGTCTCACAAGGCATCAACCATGCCAATTTCAAATTTTTCATGTGCCTACAAACCCTAATACGGATCGTTAACTAGAGAATAGGCGAAACATGCAACTAGTTAACAACTTAACTAAGTGAACGGAAATACAACCTTTGTAGATCCGGTCCTCCACCTCCATAGCTCCGCATTGACGTCCCTCCGCTGCGATCATCGGATCCCGGACTCCAGTAATGGTTTCGTCGAAAAAATGATCGTGCTAGGTCGTCGACTTCGATGCCGAAGATGATCTACGTCGAGGCAACTCAAGATCAAGCTCCAACTTCACCAAGTCATGAAACTTGTGAAGAAAACACCCTATACTACTTGGCAAGAGGTATAGGATGAAGAAATATGAAGTGGGTTCACTTTAGAATTGGATTTCTCACTCTTTTTCTCATTTCACCATTGAAGCTAGCAAGCTTTTTCTTCTTGAAGAAAAAGAGGAAGAAGAAAAAGAATATGATAAGAATTAATGAAAATAGAAAACAAAGTGATTCTTATCATATAGCAACCATGGTTAAGTGTAGAGAATAAACTAGGGTTAGGTAAATGGTTAGGGTTAAGGAAAGAAACAAAATGGTCAACTATTTCAAAGCTTCATGAAGCTTCAAAGATAATCCAAAGTTAGCCACCATTTTATTTCTTTCTAAAATGAATAAATAAATAAATGAATAAGTAAATGAAGCAAATGAAACCCTAACCATTGACCAACCATGGTTTAAACCAAACACACAAACTTTCATGTATCATCAAACATGATACAATCAAGTGCACAAAAGTATATCACATATACAATGTGCACATCAAGTGAGAAAATCCTTTTTAAGTGAACAAATATTAGTTAATGTAAAGTAATATATCCAATATATAATTATACATTAAATCATTAAATCAATAGTTGATTTAACGATCCGGTCATATCGCATATAACCGACTAATATCAATAGCAACAACTTATCGAATCAACACTTGATCCGATAACCCGGCTATATCGCATATAACCGATCAATGTCACAAATCGCGAGAATCAAATACAGTATCACATACTAGTATTATTCTCGGTCCCGCACATATCTCATATGCGCTCCTATTTCATTTCGCTTGAGCCAGGAAACCTCTGTGTAGAACTCTAAAGACTCGTCAATACGCCGGCAGCAGGTGATGATTATATCAAATACCCACAAGCCGCAAGCGGTCTGCTAAACGTAACGGCCACCCGGGTATTGAGCGATCAGAAGATCGACGAGCAAGCCCGCTCACACTCCTGTGAATCCAACCAGTAACACTTACCGTACAGTCCGGTCTCGTCGTCTGATATGTCGCATATCTCGCCTAGGGGTGGTAAACGTCAGACCCCAATAGCTCGATAAGTCGTGTCGATATGAGGTCAATAACAGTTCAAGAAACTACAGGTAACACTTACCAGTAAATCTCAGCAACCCTGGCTAGGGATTTCCGGTTATAGCCAATCGAACACAGCGCAATATCAACTCCCTATACCGGGAGAGACGAATCCCCTCCTATCGCTCATTGCCTCCATGTGATTCGGGACTGTACCCAAAAACCACCATTTTGCACGCCCTCTTGGACGTGGTAAGGTGGAAATAAAAGCACAGTGGGAATCACACAAGACTCTAAGACGATCTCAAGTCAACAGACTACTCTGTACCGGTGTCACCAGAGAACTGCCATCTGACGTAAGGTATAATACCATCTGGGAGTTCTCGGCGAGTCCGTCCAGTGTACCCAGTCTCCACTGAGCACCCGTATATCATCTCTGATGTCAAACACCAATGGATATGGGATCATCCATCGCCCATCTGTATGGGTCGAGAAGGTATACGCTAGTCTACTCTGGTATATTGATGCCCCGTCTCGATACACCCATGACTAGGGACCTTGAAGGATGTACTTATGGACTACCATGTCCCCACTAGTATGATCCGCATCATAGTCCAGGTAGTCAAGTACACATCCTAAGGGCTTTACCAACATGTAACAGAGAGACAATCAGTATACACGTTAAGGTAAAGAGTAACCAGATAGCATACTATCATGTCGAGCAAGAAAGTCCTCCCTATATATGTCCCAACATCCACTACAATATACATCCTATGTACAGTAATGGCCTCTACGGCATACATATAACTAACAATCCCCCACTTGCACTAGGGCCATCTGTAGCAGTGGTTGCAGTATCTCATACTCAACCATCCCATAAAAGTCTCTCTCTGGGAATAGGCCTTCGTGAGTGGATTCGCCGTGTTATCCTCTGAGTCTGCTCTCCTAACCTCGATCACCTTGGAGATCAGCCATCTCCATGATCAGGTGATACTGCCTTAGAATATGTCTGGATCTCTGATGGGACGGATGTTCCTTAGCATAAGCCACAACTCCATTGTCACACAATGGGAGGAACTAAGTTCATCTCATGAACAAATATACATCCAGACTGCATCTTTGGCAGCATCATAAGTAGCGATGTATCCTGCCTTTATCATCTAGTTAGCCACGGTATCTAGCTTGGAACTCTTCCAACATACCTGTTGCGCCACGGCAGCGCCCCGGCCGTCTTACTCGAGGCCAAATTGCGGAATAAAAATTTTTCCTTACTCGGAAACCGGCGCTACCGCGGACAAAGAAAACCCGGATCGTTAACCATTAACCTACGCTAGCAATCAAGAGATAGGGTGAGAAGTATACCGAGTGATCCGAGTCCTCCGGTCTTCTCGTCATCGTCCCGATCTCCCGCGGAAAGTGTTGCCTCCACATCGTCGCCTCCTCGCCGGAAAGGGCACCACATCGCCTTCGTCTTTTACGGGCTCCCGCCTCAATACCGAGGCAACTCGAGCATGAAGCCGGCAACTCGACATGCTCAAGATATGCTGTAGAATGTGGTGTAGAACGTCTATGTCTCTTTTGGGGTATAGGAGTTGCCTTTGATGGAGGAATCAAGAAGAAATGAACTTGGGGATTTTGGTAGCAATAAAAATGAGATGGAGGATTAATTTTCACACAAAAATGATGCTTCTCATTTTTTCCCTTCCTCCAAAATATGTGGCCGGCCTCTTCATCTTAGAAATGGTGGTGGTGTGTTGAACAAAAGCAAGAGGGAGGTGATGGTAGGAAAAGGTGGAGGTGACCATATCCAAGGTCAAAGAAACAACAACCATGCTTGTTACTATTCAACCCATACCCTCACTTTATCACAATAAAAAGCAAGTCAATGTGCAAGATATGAAAGGTGTCATAATCAATCATTATGCAAGAAACCCCCCACAAAGTGTAATTTGCAAAACTGCAAATTACCCCCTCCATCGGAAAAGTCCGGCCGGGAAAGAACAAAGGAAAACCGGCCGGAACGGAATGCAAACTGGCAACTCCAGAAAACTGGTCCCGTAATAAATTACAGGAAAAAAACCCGATACTGTGCATACACACCCGCATCTGTATTCCGACCGGATACAAATGCAATGAGACAAAATCTACACTGTACTAGACTAGGACCGGCTTAAGCCAAAGCCGGCTAGTAAAATCCGTTCGATCCTGATCCGTGCAATACCGCACGTATCTGATCGAACCCTGCCATATACCTATACGGCTACTAGTACAATCCGTCCGATCCTGATCCGTGCAATACCGCACGTATCTGATCGGACCCTGCCATATCTCCATACGGCCTCTACAGCGTTTCGCCCGAAAGCTTGAGTAACTGTAAGTGTGGTGGACTCTAAAGACTCGTCAATACTATGGCTGTGGATTTAACCACTGGCACGTCAGAGGTATAAGCCAATACGTGACGGGCCACCAGCTATTGACCAAAAGGGACGTCGATGAGGAAGCTCACCCCGACACCCAACTGAGCCTGTCAGTGACAATATCCGTACAGTCCGGTCCGTTCGTCTATGAGTATCGCATGGCGGGCCTAGGGGGTTGGTGGAAGTCAGACCCCCAAAAGCGGTACAAGTCGTGTCGGAGCGTAGCCCAGAACGCCCTGAGATACTACTGGAATACCTACCAGTAAATCTCCTGCCTCGGCCGAGGGCTTTGCGTAATGGCTCTCCTAGACACAGCGCGACCTCACCCCCAATACCGGGAGAGACGAACCCCTGAAGATCCACTCACTGCCTCCATGTGGCTCGGGACTGTACCCAACTAAAACCTGTTTGCACGACTCCTTTGAGCCGTGGTAGGGTAGTAATCAAAGCACAGTGGGAACTCACACGAGACAAATGACGATCCTCAGGTCGATGAACTAACCTATACACATGTCACCAGGGAACTGCTATCTGACGTCTGGTATAAGACCAACTAGCAGGTTCCCGGCGAGTCCTGTCCGGTGTACTCATAACCCAATGAGCACCTGTATACATCTTAGGTGAACCAACTGACACCAGTGGCTTGTGAGACCGGCCACCGCCCCTCGTCGGGGTCTCGACTGTATACACTAGTCTACTAATAGAGTATCGATGCCCTGTCTCGAAACTCCTACGACTAGGGACCTTTTAAGGATGTGCTTATAGACTACCAGCTCCCACGTATATGATCGCCATCATACTGCTGGCAGTGAAGCAAGAATCCTAGGGGCTCTATCAACGTATAATAGCGACATGTCAGGTCACCTAAAGCAGTACACGATGATAAAGATAAACCAGATAGCAAACTATCATCTCGAGTAAGACTGTCCTACCGGGATAGGTCCTCCCTCAATCATTGCAATCACGTGCCTGTGATCCAATAATTGACTCTGAGGGCACTATCTCCAACAATCTCCCACTTGCACTCAAGGCTAATTATTGCGATGCCGCATACTCACAGCCCGTGTGATACCGAACACCCAACTCCTCTACTGGTCAGTCTCACAAAGCTCGTTTGCGAAACTATTGCGTTCGAGGAATAGCCTCAGTGAGTGGATCCGCTGTGATGTTTCTTTCTATGTCTCTCTATATCTCAAGTTCGCGGAGAAAGCCATCTCCCGAAATGAGCAATACCTGTCTTAGAATGTCTGGATGTCTGATGGGACCTAGCTCATAAATGAACTCCAAATCCAAAATTCTTAGACTGTATCAACAACTGAACTTAATCAGTATCCTGCGCCATGCCTCCCTCAGTATTGCCTTGGACCGCCTGTCCAAAATACAGTCCCTCATCAGAGGGAGAACTATAACTCTGACAACCTCCTTGTCGTCCATGTCACCTTGGAAGCCTGGAGTGATAACCGTCTCCTAAAAGAGGCAGCCGTTATCATATCCCTAGAACATTCACTTATGTTCTAAAACTGCTTTCGACTGTTTTTCCAGGATTGGATCAATATCAACTTATTGCATCTAGTGCAAGAACAACATCTGGTGTGGTACTTGCATCTCATGATTGACTCAATTTCCTAAGCAAGTGATCTGTCAATCATGCGTATCCCTCTCCCCTTTAGTCTGTAAGACACCTTTAGAGAGGGTGACTCCATTACCTGCAGGTACACTACCGTGCCAGGAGTCGTCCATTCTAAATACTCTTAGAATGCTGTCAAAGTACCCTGATTGGGAAACCACCCAAATCTAGATCTAAAACCATAGATCTAGTAACCAGTATGTCTGATATAATGTCCAAGTCCCTTGTGGAGAAAACACTGTGTGACGACCAACGTATAACCGATCGTAGTATAGGAATATCACTTCCTACTACCTTCTCAACAGATCCATCCCCTATTCTGATGACGTCAAACCCATGACTGTCACATCAGAAACAGATGATCTTACTCCGCTATATCTACTTTAGTCTATAAATAGACATAAGCACAAAGTCCACCAATGCTTCCGCTGCTCCCACTGACTACGACAACCCTCTGCCAGAGTCATATAGACGTGCACTTCTAAAGCTAGTTTAGAACGACGCTATACTCATCCTCCTGCCGGGTCTCGCAGCCTGGAACAACAACAATGGCAAGTGTGGGTAAACAAGAACTTCCCTGTCACCGTCCTTGAGGCTACCGGAGTACCTCTCGGGTGCCTGAAGTTACCCACCTTATCTGCGGAGTGGCCAATGGAATGTCAAATCAGATTGAATCTTTAGGTTCCTTATCAAATCTTCAGTAATCGTTTGCGGTTCTGGAATCACTTCCAGTTCTACCATACTCCCACTGCTGTTTTTGAAAAAATCCATTTTTAATAAAACTGTGGCGAGTCTAGAACAATATTTCTATTGATCTGCCAGATGGTAGAAAGTCAACCCTCGTCATAGCCTGGGTCAACCCACAAAAAGCCATTACAGAAACGTGCCTTGAGTTATCCGGAGTCTGGTTTTTAAGCATAAGCCGGACAACTCCCCGTACCTTAACATCGTTAAGATATGAACTGTTCTATATCCAATATAGAACCAGAGGCACTGATTCAATTGAACCAGATTCAAATCATGCAACTGTCTCCAGTGCATGTCAACTAAATGGAAGGAGGTCGATCAGCGTTACTCAACTTAGGAATGCTTCCAATTATGAGTAACCTGAAAGAGAAGCAATCTGTCTTCATCATTACTATCAACTGAATACCATATACAAGTATCTACATCTTCGATCATTTTGAAGAATCCCGATACTTGCAACACCTGGTACTCTACTCTATTCAAATACCTATAACTCCTCAAAACTTAGACCCTGTGTTTCAACGAAACACATGTCTAAGAACTAGAGAAGTTAAAAGTAAACAGAATATAGTATAAGGACCAACCCCTCTGTCCTAATGGACACTGGACAACATACAATACTCTGTATAAGTCCGCTGAGTCAAACAACTCTTTCACTGTGTGTCGTAGGTTGAAAACTGTACTTATGGTTAAGAAGAATTACACCGCTGTTTAATGCTCCTTACCTAACCATCCACTGATATAGGTAAATGTCATCGACATAATATCAAAAGGTATATCTCACTCTATGAAAATAGACGTACAGATATATCAATTTGAAATTGGTGCACAACAGCGGATATTCAAAACCAAATATTTGCCGACCGGCAAACAGCCCAGGTGATCTCCTCAAATATCACCGATTACAACGAATCCCGATATAATGAGGACGATCACCCAATTCCCAATAACTTACTCCCACTCATCATCTGTAAAACCATACAGATATGAGAATCAAACCTGGTAAATACATACCCTGGAGCAAGTGTCCAATCGGAAAATCAGTTTTCTTTTAACAGTACACAGTGAAACTGAAACATTGAAATGTTTCGATGGGGTATCCTGGTATTCCTAGTAATACCTCTACCATTATCCAGATTCACAACTGTAACCGTATATCTCTTTGCCATCTGTCCAAATCCCTTTATATGTCTTTAGTCATTACCGTCTGCACACCCCTTTAGGCCAATTGGTTTTCTTCCTTCCCTACCGTTCGGCACCAGCCTATGGTTTGGAAGAAGACTATCCAAAAAGCATAAAGGGTGTACTGTCCTAATCCTAGGAGCACTCGCAACGCGAGAGAAGGTGAAGATAAAAGACACCTGAATGTACTTTATTCCTATTTCTCCTGAACCAGAATCCATCCCCGAACTGGAACTAGTTCCTTTCGAGTTCGTATATAACCATACGATGGAGTATCCAATAAACTGTGGATCTTCGTAGTGATACGGAGTGTCCTGGAGAAATACAAAGGTGATTTAGGGTTGGCGAAGAAATACTTGGTTTGGTCGTGAATAGCAGTCGCAACTTACTTTGCCCTCTTACTAATCCCTTGCTTTGTCTAAACTTAATACCTTCTGTACACCATCGTTATGCTAATTGGTTTTCTTCATTCCCCACCGTTCGGCACCAGCCTAAGGTTTGGAAGAAGACTATCCAATTTGCGTAATAGGTGTACTACTCCTAAACCAAGGAGTACTCGCAACCTGAGAGAAGGTGAAAAGAAAAGACAACTGAATAATCCTATCCGTTTTCTCCAGAACCAGAAACCATCCTCGAAGTCCTTCGAGTTCGTATATAACCATACGATGGTTTTGTCCAATGGAAGTGGACGTTCGTAGTAATACGGGGTGTCCTGGAGAAAAGGGTAAAAGTAGGAGTGGCAATGAGGTCTGCAACTCTGACAATCCAAAAAGCCAGTGTTAAGAAGGTTCGGTCAACTTGGTCACTGAGTCATAGTCCAGGGTCGGGTCAATGGTCGCTGCCAAAGAGAGAGAGAAGAAACACTCAGCGTGCACTCTAACCTAGATCAGAATGGTTACCAATTTATCTAATCAGGAAACCTCCCACTGTACCTCAAATTCTCCTCCAAACCTGAAAGAAGAATTAGTCGGGATCACCCGAGGAGTAAACCAACTCATCAGTGAGAATCGGGATCCAACTCTCATCGCATGATAACGTGACGGAATCCACTCACGTCACCACACTCCAGAAGGTATGCGCATGCTTGGCAAGTTTCAGTTCTTTTGAAACTCCCGATATATGTTTTTACCCCTAGGACCCAAGTGACCTTGACAATGCCAACAAATCAAAGAGTCCTAGTCAAGTTCTACCCGTCATTATCTTGATTGCATTAAACCCACCCGTACGAGTCCTTGACAATGCCAACAAGACCGCACGACTGTCCTAACCAATCCACTTATCCATGTGACAGAAAAGCATTACATAGCTACCGAACACTACGCCACGGCAATGCACGACAAACGCAGCACGAATACTAAGTAATACTAATCTGAAATGACGGAGGGCTACGACTGGTTTTTGGCGAAAAACCTTTAACGTAATGAACTTGATATCGTTGAAGGAACTGGATAACTTTTTAGAAAATATAGTGACGAAAACCTTTACTAAAGAGGTCACTCCCGGTGAAGGGATCTCGGCTCTTTTCCCGTAGAATGAGGTGCAGGATATTCCAACTGAATACCACGATGCAAAGCAAAAGTAATCGGCTATAGTGAAGTTAATGCCCTGACGCAAACTTCTGTCCAAGGGGTCACTCCCGGTGAAGGGATCTCGGCCCTTGCCTCGTCGACTGAGGAGCAGGATATTCCAAATGAATACCACGATGCAAAACAAAAGTGAACGTCCTTGCAATAACAGCTTTTTGAAAAGTGTTCCAACAACATCAGAATAGGTTTGTTTAAACTTGCAATGATCCGAATCAATGCAGTCCCATCAATTGATCACACCACAAAGAACGAAAATATACTGACGTACGTATATGCCATCCGCATTCGCCACTGGGTCCCGTCATCACCCGTTAGGTTAGCTAACTAACGGCAGAGCGGGGACTGGACTAGCGCGGATGTAAAACATATACAACATCTACTAATATATATACCAATATATAGTATTTCGCTCAAGGCGTGAATAAAAAGCAACATCACAGAAAAGTACAGCATCACAGAACAATACAGATATCTGGAAGCCCCGGGTTTCACAGAGCCGCTGCTGAAACCCGACGTTCCCCTGGTCGTGTGGATAGCCTGTGCAATGAAATCCTAGACCCCTACGGGCGCGGCAAGTCACCCGCCAAAACCTGAAGCGAGGCAGCCCCCTTCAGTACCGTGAATGGACCACCCAGCACTTCACGGAATCCGGTAACTTGGGCACCCCTCCTGGGTCAACCTGTACCCCCTACGAGTGCGGCGAATAGCCCGCCAATCCTGGACTGAAGCCCCCTTCATCTCAATGCCCTGAGATGCGGGCCCGTTGCCCTCCAGAACCCGGCTATCCGTGCACCCCACCGCGGGGTAACCCTAGTACAGAAAGTAAAATATACATACACCGGGTACATCGACCGCAACCAGGTCGTGCCCCAAAAGAATAATACAAACAGGCAGTGACGGCAGTCCACATGTCGGACGCTCGCCCCGCAATATCAAATGTACATAATACACCAAAACTGTACTAGCATTGCATCCAGGCTATCCCCCACGACCGATCCGCAACATCACAGCATAAACATAGAACATCAACGTGAAAGTCACGTTCGCAAATCCGTCTAACCGGGCTATAGCAGTTAGACCGGATTTACCGATCGAGTGACATTCACGGTCGCAGATATAATGTAAATACTGTGAAATAATGTGTTTAAAATTTTCCGATTGACCAAAAATTAACAAGTGGGCCCCCAACCAAAACTGTAGCACTCACAGAAAACCTGGGCCCAATTTTAATATTCCAAATACCCTATTTTAATGTAAAAACCTCACTGGAAAATTCTGGTCCAGAAACCAAACTAAACCGCCGCGGAAGAGCGGCGCCAAGGAGGGTTGCGCCGCGCTTCCGCGGCGGATCTACAGTAACTCGTGACCAAAATTTCCCAGATGTCTTATAATGCCATTTACATCATTCTGCAATCACCTGAAAAATTTTTGGACTTCAAAAAAATTCGACAGAAACTGATGTGCAATAAAAATACGGTTTTTGGAAATTTCGGTCGATCGGAAACGCAAACACATCAAACGAAGCTAGGTAAGGTTAATGGCGTGGCTCTGATACCATATTGCGCCACGGCAGCGCCCCGGCCGTCTTACTCGAGGCCAAATTGCGGAATAAAAATTTTTCCTTACTCGGAAACCGGCGCTACCGCGGACAAAGAAAACCCGGATCGTTAACCATTAACCTACGCTAGCAATCAAGAGATAGGGTGAGAAGTATACCGAGTGATCCGAGTCCTCCGGTCTTCTCGTCATCGTCCCGATCTCCCGCGGAAAGTGTTGCCTCCACATCGTCGCCTCCTCGCCGGAAAGGGCACCACATCGCCTTCGTCTTTTACGGGCTCCCGCCTCAATACCGAGGCAACTCGAGCATGAAGCCGGCAACTCGACATGCTCAAGATATGCTGTAGAATGTGGTGTAGAACGTCTATGTCTCTTTTGGGGTATAGGAGTTGCCTTTGATGGAGGAATCAAGAAGAAATGAACTTGGGGATTTTGGTAGCAATAAAAATGAGATGGAGGATTAATTTTCACACAAAAATGATGCTTCTCATTTTTTCCCTTCCTCCAAAATATGTGGCCGGCCTCTTCATCTTAGAAATGGTGGTGGTGTGTTGAACAAAAGCAAGAGGGAGGTGATGGTAGGAAAAGGTGGAGGTGACCATATCCAAGGTCAAAGAAACAACAACCATGCTTGTTACTATTCAACCCATACCCTCACTTTATCACAATAAAAAGCAAGTCAATGTGCAAGATATGAAAGGTGTCATAATCAATCATTATGCAAGAAACCCCCCACAAAGTGTAATTTGCAAAACTGCAAATTACCCCCTCCATCGGAAAAGTCCGGCCGGGAAAGAACAAAGGAAAACCGGCCGGAACGGAATGCAAACTGGCAACTCCAGAAAACTGGTCCCGTAATAAATTACAGGAAAAAAACCCGATACTGTGCATACACACCCGCATCTGTATTCCGACCGGATACAAATGCAATGAGACAAAATCTACACTGTACTAGACTAGGACCGGCTTAAGCCAAAGCCGGCTAGTAAAATCCGTTCGATCCTGATCCGTGCAATACCGCACGTATCTGATCGAACCCTGCCATATACCTATACGGCTACTAGTACAATCCGTCCGATCCTGATCCGTGCAATACCGCACGTATCTGATCGGACCCTGCCATATCTCCATACGGCCTCTACAGCGTTTCGCCCGAAAGCTTGAGTAACTGTAAGTGTGGTGGACTCTAAAGACTCGTCAATACTATGGCTGTGGATTTAACCACTGGCACGTCAGAGGTATAAGCCAATACGTGACGGGCCACCAGCTATTGACCAAAAGGGACGTCGATGAGGAAGCTCACCCCGACACCCAACTGAGCCTGTCAGTGACAATATCCGTACAGTCCGGTCCGTTCGTCTATGAGTATCGCATGGCGGGCCTAGGGGGTTGGTGGAAGTCAGACCCCCAAAAGCGGTACAAGTCGTGTCGGAGCGTAGCCCAGAACGCCCTGAGATACTACTGGAATACCTACCAGTAAATCTCCTGCCTCGGCCGAGGGCTTTGCGTAATGGCTCTCCTAGACACAGCGCGACCTCACCCCCAATACCGGGAGAGACGAACCCCTGAAGATCCACTCACTGCCTCCATGTGGCTCGGGACTGTACCCAACTAAAACCTGTTTGCACGACTCCTTTGAGCCGTGGTAGGGTAGTAATCAAAGCACAGTGGGAACTCACACGAGACAAATGACGATCCTCAGGTCGATGAACTAACCTGTACACATGTCACCAGGGAACTGCTATCTGACGTCTGGTATAAGACCAACTAGCAGGTTCCCGGCGAGTCCTGTCCGGTGTACTCATAACCCAATGAGCACCTGTATACATCTTAGGTGAACCAACTGACACCAGTGGCTTGTGAGACCGGCCACCGCCCCTCGTCGGGGTCTCGACTGTATACACTAGTCTACTAATGGAGTATCGATGCCCTGTCTCGAAACTCCTACGACTAGGGACCTTTTAAGGATGTGCTTATAGACTACCAGCTCCCACGTATATGATCGCCATCATACTGCTGGCAGTGAAGCAAGAATCCTAGGGGCTCTATCAACGTATAATAGCGACATGTCAGGTCACCTAAAGCAGTACACGATGATAAAGATAAACCAGATAGCAAACTATCATCTCGAGTAAGACTGTCCTACCGGGATAGGTCCTCCCTCAATCATTGCAATCACGTGCCTGTGATCCAATAATTGACTCTGAGGGCACTATCTCCAACAATACCGTCCCTTTACTGAGGGTAAAGACAATGCCTGTGACTGACTTTTAGTCGTCCTTATCACCCTGGAACCCTTCCAGTGATTCTCCCCAGGATCAATTGATACCAACTCACTACAACTAGTGAGTATCCTAACATCCAATTAGATCTATCTCATAGATCCAAAAACCCAGGATTTAGTAGGTATCACTTTGATTATATATGGAGAATCCTTGTGATAAGCGGAGATTGACCGAGCGTAACATAGGAAACTACTTCCCTATCAAGAGTATGTCATCCACGTACTCTACGAGGATCACCACCATACTCCCTACTTCCTTTTTGTATATACAAGGTTCATCTACCATTTTGATGAAGTCAAACTATTTGACTACTACATCACAACAGATGTTCCAACTCCGCGATGCCTGCTTTATCCTATAAAGCATCTTGTACACGTTTCCGCTGCTCCCACTGTTTACGAAGCCCTCTAGCTGTGTACTTATAGACGCCCTCTTCTAAAACATCATTCAGAAAAGCTGTCATGACACCCAACCACCAGATATCGTAGTCATGGTATGTAGCCGTGGCAAGTAGGATCTGGATGGACTTAAGCATAGGCCCCAGAAAAGGTTTCATCATTATCCACATCTGGTTGATGACGAAAATCTTTAACAAGTCTAGCTTTGAAAGTCTCAATTTTTCCATCTACACCAAGTAATCTTCTCAAGATATACTTGCTCCTGATAGGGATTTAACCCTTCAGATATAGCAACCAAAGTCTATACTTTGTTGGTGTACATGGATTCCATCTCAGATCGCTAAGCATCCAGCTATTCTTACAGAGTCACTACTCTCGATGGCCTGCTCGAAACTAGTTGGGTCATCATCTCATGATGCAATCCTCTCTCCCACTGTCATAGAGAAATAGAAGTATCTCTCAGGTGGGTGAGAAACCCTACTAGATCGGCGGAGAGGCTGAGGTTCGTTGGTATCTACTGAATCCTTTGGTTCTACCAAATCATCTGCTGTAGTTTGTATAGCTGGAACCTTTCCAGTTCTACATGACTGACCTTGCCTCGAGCTTTTCGGATTTTTCTTTTAGACATAGGCTGGACAACCCCAAATCTTAACTAGCTTAAGACATGGGCTCTTCCCATACCATATCTCATATGGAGTGGTAGGCTTTGATCTGATTCGAACCTAATTCAATAGGTATGCAGCTTCTCAAGTGCATAACCCCAAAAAGGAAACAGGTAACTCAGTAGTACTCATCATAGAGCGTACCGTATCTAATATGGTGCAATTGCTCCGCCCCGATACACCGTTGTGTTGTGGTGTATTCAGAGGAGTAATACCGAGAGAGAATCTCATTCTCCTTTAGAACAGTCCAAGAATTCCGTGCTCAAGTATTGTCCTCTCTGATCGCATCAAAGGACATAATACTTATACCCTCATCTTGGTTCTCTACTTCTAACTTATATTCCATGAATATCTCAAAAGGTTCGGACTTGTGTTTCAACAGGAACATATGGCTGAATCTTGAGAGACTATCAGAGAATGTAATGAAGTACAAAGAACCGGTCCTGGCATCTGTAGACAGGAGACCTTACATACATCATCATGTATCAGTCCTAAGAGTTTACTAACTCTTTCTCTGTTTTCAGTAAACGGAGCTATGGTCATCTTATCTTTGTGACATGACTGGCAAGTTTCACAAGATGTAAATTTAAACTAATTTAAATATGCATCTAAATGTAACTTCAGCCAGTCGGGTCGCATTGATATGACCTAGTCTACAATGCCTCAAGAAGGATTCGTTCATTTCTGAACTCTTCCTCTTGTGTGTGTTCTGTATACTAAAAACTGCAGTTTGATTTAGAACATCAATGCTTTTAGATAACGTGCCTGAACCGATCAACTTTTGATATAGGAAATGTTCAAAACATTATCCAGCAATACAAAATTATATCTTTCTTTATCTAAATAAAGAGACCGATATGATTTTGTATATCAGGTTCGGTATCTAATAACATTCGTTCAGAATCAATGTATTGGTAATACAGGGTGACAGTGACCAACAGACTTGGCTGCAACACTTGCCCCGTTTTCTGCCTCATGAAACTTATCACCCGTTCTCAGTTCTCTACCTATCGGTAGCCCTATGTAACAGATTACATATCTGGGATCCTGATCCGGTATCAAATACCCAGGACGCAGAGGATACTGAGAAACAGTTCTTTGTAACGAACACACCCGAAGATGATGCATCATATGAACTTTCTTCGTTTGGGCGGTACGGGAAATCTGGTATTCCCCAATTTCCTGCTCTGTCTTATAACAATTATAAGTTGGAGCGGGACCAACGTTCCCCAGCTCAGTATAACAAGCGGGTTCGGTCAATACTTCCGTATTATTATCTTGATTAAGGCGTGATATGGTCGCTACCTGGAGAGAGAGAGAAGAAAACACTCCGCGTGCGCTCTTGCAAGAATAGATTGGTTATTATTTTATTTAATCAGGATGGCTCCCACTGTTTTTATCAAATCTTCCTTCAAACCCTAAAAGGAAAGACTAGCCGGGATTAATTACACACTACAAGTTCGCCAATGTTTCAGCCAGGCCAGTGTCGGTACTTTGAGGGAGGTCCCCCGTGCTTTCGCACGAACCTAATTAATGTAAATCTCATTTTCCCAGAGGCGTAACCTCATTAACACCTTTCTAGACACCTACTTGATCGGCTAATTGTAATGTGTAAAACTCTCCCAGGAGTAACTCTTACTCGCAGCGGGTATCGGGATCCAACTATCTCATAGAAGGTATGCAATCTCATTGCAAATTTCAACACTTGAAATTCCCGATAATATTTTTCCCCTAACGTGCTATGACCTTGACGAAAGCCAACAAACCATAGCCCGCTAGTCAAGTTCAACCCGTACATTTCTCGATTGAATTAAACCCACCCGCACGACCCATGACGAAAGCCAACAAAGCCGCATGACTACCCTAATCCAATTGCATCGTATGCTGCAGATAAGCAGCATATAGCTACCGCACACTACACCTTGACGAAAGCCAACAAATGTAGCACGAATACTATATACAACTTATCTGAAATGACGGAGGGCTACGACAGGTTTTTCTGAAAACCTATTGCGTAACGAACTTGATATCGTTGTAGAATCAAATGATTTTAAAATGGAGTGTTTTTTAGGCTTTTCTAGTTTTGCTAAAGGAGTCACTCCCGGTGAAGGGATCGTCGGTCCTTTCCTCGTCGAATGAGGTACGGGATATATCATATATATCACTGTGCAAAGCAAAAACTCTTAAAAGCAATCAAAAGACAAACCGAGTGTGTAGCATCTGCCAGTTATTGCTAAAAGAGTCACTCCCGGTGAAGGGATCTCGGTCCTTTCCTTATCGAATAAGGTGCAGGATATATCATATATACCGCTGTGCAAAGCAAGAACTGTAGCTACCTGTTTTATTTTTGAAATTCGATTCTACAACATCTTTAGGTTTCTTTTATTTCATTAATCACATTAATGAAGTCCCATCATTTAAGTACCTAAACATCACAGATAAATATGACGTACACTTATGCCATCCGCATTCGTCTCGATGTCCCCTCGTGCACCGTTAGGTTAGGTAACTAATGACAGAGTAGGGCAGGGCTAGCGCGGGTGTAAAACATAAGTAATATCTATATAATATATCATATATACTATATACAGTATCTATCACAGAACATATCACATGATCACATCACAGATATCGCAGCAGAATATATCATATGAAATATTGGATATACTAGGACGTCCATGTTTTCAGTACGAGCCAGTATAAAACACGGATTCCACGGTCGCGATGAATAGCCAAACTCACACCCCTAGACCCCTGCGAGAGCGACAAGCAACCCTACCAATCCTAGAGTTAGGAGACCCGGACTCGACTCCTCGAGTTGGTCTCCCACTGGACTCCAGAACCCGGTTACTTGTGCCCTCCTCCTTGGGTCTATCCTAGTGCGGAAAAGTAAATAATATACAAAAGGTGATATCTTCCGCAACCTGGAAGTGCCCCAATAAAAGAATATTACATACAATTTTTTACATGAATGAAAATGAAAAACACTCATCTCACATAAAAAAAATCGGTTATTCAAACACGACGATCCAATATAACATATCCAGCAACACATAACATCACATGTCATCAACGTAAGTAAATATACGCATCCCAATTGTCGTTGACATATAGCAACGAAACCGGCGATATCACATATTACACTTACGGTCACAGAAAAGAAAGTGTAAAACTAAAACAGTTGGAATCCGCAACCTGCATAGACATCGCATGCCTAATCAAATGAATTCCTTAGACATCGCATGCCTAACAATTATAAACCCCGCATTTTAGTCTCATTATCGAAAACACTTTTCAATATCAAGTCGGGCAATTCAATAAGATTCCCGACATCCTGATCGAATGCTCGTCGCAAACTTTAGTAGGCGGCCGCACCCCCCACGCCGTCGACGAAGTGCACCAAGGCGGAACACCGCTGCCGCGAGCATCCGAATGGATGCTTTCGGCGACGGGGTTCTCCTACAGTCACTTGGTCGGGGCTATGGGGCGTGGCTGTCTATTAAGTTTACCGGTGAGTATCCGCGTACACTACGTGATTGCGACGGACTTTTGATCGCATCAAAATTCCATGGCAACCGATCAAGTGAGACCAAAGTGCTGTGTTTATAACATTCATATTAGTTATCTCATAACTACTTGTGAATTCCAATTATTGTATCCCATTTCAGATAAATAGAAAATGTTAAACTTTCCGATCGAACAATCAAACACCCAAGTTTTCCCGAAACAGATCAATACATGAAACAAGTTTAAAAATATCCAGTTCATGCCTCAGTACCAATGGTCCAGCCGTAAAAGGGTCAAGCCAACGCCTCACATGTGGCACGTCGTACTGCCCCAAACCCTAAGGTTCAAAGGGCAATTCAAGACGGTCACATAATCAAGTTAAGGTTTGTTGTCTTCTAGAGGGACCATCGCGTTACTTGCACTACTTAGAACGTTATTAAACCACGGAAAGATCCAACACTTGGAAATTTCCCAACAGGGGAAAAAGTGGGTATTTATATCCGGTCGAACTTTTTAACAGTTTTTAAAATATCCGGAAAAACACATAGACAAAGTTTGACAATCCGATCGAATCTACGAACTCCCAATATAACCCAAAATACTCAACTCTTGAGTAAATATTAAAAATTCCTAGAAAATTCAGCACTTTCAGATAGACATTACTGTGCAAAAATTATTAAATAATGGGACTATATGGCCGCGGAACCGCCGCCTGAGCCAGGCTCTTGCCGCGGTTCCGTGGCTGTTTAGTGGAATCAGACAGTCGTTTTGCACAGTAACCCTTATAAAATCCTGCTGATTTTTCTGCATATTTTTAATTTGGAAAAATCCCAGTTTTCAAAAATTGTACAGAGAGTGGATTTTGCATTAGGGTTTCGGTTCGATCGGACTTCTAATTCCGTCTACGCATCGCCTAAGGCTCTAGCTAGGCTCTGATACCACTGTAGGGTTCCTACGCACGCTAACGAGGTCTCACAAGGCATCAACCATGCCAATTTCAAAATTTTCATGTGCCTACAAACCCTAATACGGATCGTTAACTAGAGAATAGGCGAAACATGCAACTAGTTAACAACCTAACAAAGTGAACGGAAATACAACCTTTGTAGATCCGGTCCTCCACCTCCATAGCTCCGAGTTGACGTCCCTCCGCTGCGATCATTGGATCCCAGACTCTAGTAATGGTTTCATCGAAGAAATGATCGGGCTCGGTCGTCGACTTCGATGCCGAAGATGATCTACGTCGAGACGACTCAAGATCAAGCTCCAACTTCACCAAGTCATGAAACTTGTGAAGAAAACACCCTATACTACTTGGCAAGTGGTAGAGGATGAAGAAATATGAAATGGGTTCACTTTAGAATTGGATTTCTCACTCTTTTTCTCATTTCACCATTGAAGCTAGCAAACTTTTTCTTCTTGAAGAAAAAGAATATGATAAGAATTAATGAAAATAGAAAACAAAGTGATTCTTATCATATAGCAACCATGGTTAAGTGTAGAGAATAAACTAGGGTTAGGTGAATGGTTAGGGTTAAGGAAAGAAACAAAATGGTCAACCATTTCAAAGCTTCATGAAGCTTCAAAGATAATCCAAAGTTAGCCACCATTTTATTTCTTTCTAAAATGAATAAATAAATAAATGAATAAGTAAATGAAGCAAATGAAACCCTAACCATTGACCAACCATGATTTAAACCAAACACACAAACTTTCATGTATTATCAAACATGATACAATCAAGTGCACAAAAGTATATCACATATACAATGTGCACATCAAGTGAGAAAATCCTTTTTAAGTGAACAAATATTAGTTAATGTAAAGTAATATATCCAATATATAATTATACATTAAATCATTAAATCAATAGTTGATTTAACGATCCGGTCATATCGCATATAACCGACTAATATCAATAGTAACAACTTATCGAATCAACACTTGATCCGATAACCCGGCTATATCGCATATAACCGATCAATGTCACAAATCGCGAGAATCAAATACAGTATCACATACTGGTATTATTCTCGGTCCCGCACATATCTCATATGCGCTCCTATTTCATTTCGCTTGAGCCAGGAAACCTATGTGTAGGACTCTAAAGACTCGTCAATACGCCGGCAGCAGGTGATGATCATATCAAACACCCACAAGCCGCAAACGGTCTGCTAAACGTAACGACCACCCGGGTATTGAGCGATCAGAAGATCGACGAGCAAGCCCGCTCATACTCCTGTGAATCCAACCAGTAACACTTACTGTACAGTCCGGTCTCGTCGTCTGATATGTCGCATATCTCGCCTAGGGGTGGTAAACGTCAGACCCCAATAGTTCGATAAGTCGTGTCGATATGAGGTCTATAACAGTTCGAGAAACTACAGGTAACACTTACCAGTAAATCTCAGCAACCCTGGCCAGGGATTTCCGGTTATAGCCAATCGAACACAGCGCAACATCAACTCCCTATACCGGGAGAGACGAATCCCCTCCTATCGCTCATTGCCTCCATGTGATTCGGGACTGTACCCAAAAACCACCGTTTTGCACGCCCTCTTGGACGTGGTAAGGTGGAAATCAAAGCACAGTGGGAATCACACAAGACTTTAAGACGATCTCGGGTCAACAGACTACTCTGTACCAGTGTCACCAGAGAACTGCCATCTGACGTAAGGTATAATACCATCTGGGAGTTCTCGGCGAGTCCGTCCAGTGTACCCAGTCTCCACTGAGCACCCGTATATCATCTCTGATGTCAAACACCAATGGATATGGGATCATCCATCGCCCATCTGTATGGGTCGAGAAGGTATACGCTAGTCTACTCTGGTATATCGATGCCCCGTCTCGATACACCCACGACTAGGGACCTTGAAGGATGTACTTATGGACTACCATGTCCCCACTAGTATGATCCGCATCATAGTCCAGGTAGTCAAGTACACATCCTAAGGGCTTTACCAACATGTAACAGATAGACAATCAGTATACACGTTAAGGTAAAGAGTAACCAGATAGCATACTATCATGTCGAGCAAGAAAGTCCTCCCTATATATGTCCCAGCATCCACTACAATATACATCCTATGTACAGTAATGGCCTCTAGGGCATACCTATAACTAACAGAAATTTACTGGTAAGTGTTATCAGTAGTTTCTCGAACTGTTTAGACCTTATATCGACACGACTTATCAAGCTACTGGGGTCTGACGTTTACCACCCCTAGGCGAGATATGCGACATATCAGACGAAGAGACCGGACTGTACGGGAGTGTTACTGATTGGATTCGCGGAAGAAAGTACAGGCTTGCTTGCTGATCTTCTGATCGCTCAATACCTGGGTGGCTGTTACGTTTAGCTGACCGCTTGCAGTTTGTGGGTGTTTTTTATGATCATCACCTGCTATCGGCGTATTGACGATTCTTTAGAGTCCTACAAGAGCTTTCTTGACTCCAATTAGTAACACTCGACAAAACGGAGTAGAGGCACATATGTGATATGTGAGGGACCGAGAATAATACGTGTATGTGATACCGTATTAGATTCTCGCGATATGAGATATCGGCCGGTTATATGTGATATATCCGGGTCATCGGATCAAATGTTGATTCGATGAACTGATACAGATTATATTAGTCGGTTATTTGTGAGATAGCCGGATTATCGGATCAAGTGTTGATTCGATAATTTAATGTATAATTATATATTTGATATATTAAATTACATTAACTGATATAAGCTCACTAAAAGATTCTTTTTCTCACTCGGGTAATACATTGATATATATATGCGATATATGTTAATTGTATTATTTTATTTTGTTACAATAAATATTGTATATGTGATATATAATATTGTAACATGTTAGGGTTATTAATGTAACATGTTTAGTGGAGATTAAATATGGTTAGGATTTGATTTGGGTTAATCTTTTCTAGAACCTTCTAGAAGGTTTTGTTTTGTTTTCTGCAAAGATATTTGTTTTGATATTTTGTAAGATATTTGTTTAACCCAACCCAACCCTTTAACCTTAGTAAAATCTCTACAAAGGTTACTTGAACCATGGTTGCATTTCTAACCTCACACAACTTTCATTATCCATCACAAAACAATTCATCTTCTTCTTCCTCCTTGCAATGCTTTCTAGTTTTGAGTTTAGTGATGAAAATGAGTGAGATTAAGAAAACAAATGAGAGCTAAAATCCTACTTCATCATCCTAATCTATCCTAACCATTTAGATTAGGGTGTTCATTTCATTTAGTGAGTGAGAGCTTGTGTTAAAGAAACTTCAAGGTAGATCATCTTTGTTATCGAAGATCGGAAGCAAGCTTGCATCTTTCTCTTCGTGGAGCCACTCTAGAGTCCGGATACTCGATGATCGCAGCGAAGGGACCTCAACACGGAGCTTTAGAAGTGAAGGACCGGACTACAAAGGTTGTAATCCCAAACTCTTAGTGTTAAAGTGTTTAACATGCTTTGTTTCGCCTAATCTCTAGTTTAAAGATCTTGGTTAGGGTTGTTCGGTACGTCTAAATTTTAAATCGGGCATGGTTGATACCTTGTAGACCCTTGTGAGAGTGCCTAGCATCCCTGCAGTGGTATCAGAGCCAAGCTAGAGTTTTAGGTGAAGTCTGGGCGAAGTTTAAAGTCCGATCGAACTCCGAATACCCGTAAAACCCTAGTTTCTGGAAAAAATTTCAAAAGTTGACATTTTTCATATTAAAAATACTCAAAAAAATCAGCAGGGAATTCTATGGACAACTGTGAAAAACGACCCATTAATTCTATTAATTCGCCACGGAACCGCGGCAAAGACATGCCTTGCGCGGCGGTTCCGCGGCGGAACAGTGGACTTAGGGTTTCAAATTTCTACAGTTACGTCCGTATGTGTTTCCTGATGCTTCTGGGAATTTTTTTATTCTACTCAAGTGTTGAGTTTTCTGGGTTGTATTGGGAGCTCGTTGATTCGATCGGAAAGTTTAACTTTGTTTAATTTTTTTCCGGGTAATTTTAGAACGTGTTAAAAAGTTCGAACGGATATCAATAACTCACTATTTCCCCTGCCGGAAAATTTTCAAGTGTTGGATTTTTCCGTAGTTTAAGAACGTTCTAAGTCGTGCAAGTAACGCGATGGACCCTCTAGAAGACAACAAAGCTTAACTCGATTATGTGACCGTCTGAACCGCCTCTAAACCTTAGGGTTTGTGGCAGTACGGCGTTGCCACATGTGAGGCGTTGGCTTGACCCTTCTACGGCTGGACCATTGGTACTGTGGCATGTGATGGATATTTTTTAAACTAATTTCAAGTGTTAAGAATTATTTGGGAAAACTTGGGTGTTTGATTATTCGATCGAAAAGTTTAACATTGTCTATTTATCTGGAATGTGATACAATATTTGGAATCCACAAGTAGTTATGAGATAACTAATTTGAATGTTACAAATCTAGCGGTTTAGTCTCAGATGATCGGTTGCCACGGGATTTTGATGCGATCAAAAGTCCGTTGCAATCACATAGCGTACGCGGATACTCGCCGGGTAAATTTAATAAACAGCCATGCCCTATAGCCCCAACCAAGTGACTGTAGGAGAACCCCGTCGCTAAAAGCATCCGTTCGGGTGCTCGCGGCAGCGGTGTTCCTCCTTAGTGCACTTCGTCGACGGTATCCGGGGGTGCGGCCGTCTACTAAAGTTTGCGACGAGCATTCGATCAGAATGTCGGGAATCTTGTTGAATTGCCCGACTTGATATTGAAAAGAGTTTTTGATAATGAGACTAAAATGCGGGGTTTATAATTGTTAGGCATGCGATGTCTAAGGAATTCATTTGGTTAGGCATGAGATGTCTAAAGAGGTTGCGGATTCCAACTGTTGTAGTTTTACACTTTCTTTTCTGTGACCGTAAGCATAGTATGTGGTGTATCGCCGACTTCGTTGCTATACATCAACGACAATCGGGATACGCATACTTGCTTACGTTGATGATATGAGATATTATGTGTTGCTGTGATATGTTATATTGGATCGCCGCGTTCTCAATAGCCGGGGGTTTTATGTGAGATGAGAGTTTTTCTTTTTCATTCATGTAAAATTCATTTGTATGTAATATTCTTTTATTGAGACACTTCCGGGCTGAGGATGATGTCACCATTGTATATTATTTACTTTTCCGCATTAAGTAGACCCAAGGCGGGGAGCACAAGTAACCGGGTTCTAGGGTCCAGTGGGAGACCATCTCAAGGAGTCGAGACCGGGTCTCCTAACCCTAGAATTGGCAGTGTTACTTGCCGCTCTCGTAGGGGTCTAGGGATGTGGGTTTGGCTATTCATCGCGACCGTGGAATCCGTGTTTTATACAGGCTCGTATTAAAAACCCGGACCTCCTAGTATATCCAATATTTCATATATGTTCCTCTGCTGCCATGTTCTATGATGAGATTATATTACTGCCTGAGACAAATGTTTATATTATATATATGAGATATATGTTATATTGCAGATTTCGTTTCAAATGTGATGCTTTGAAGCATAATAAAATGGGATTTCATTAATGAGATTAATGAAACTAAAAAGAAACCTAAAGATGTTGTAGAAACTTCTTTAAAAACTGGTAGCTCTAGTTCTTGCTTTGCATAGCGGTGTTCCTTATAGAACATCCAGCACCTTATTCGATAAGGAAAGAGCCGAGATCCCTTCACCGGGAGTGACCTCTTTAGCGAAACTAGCAGATGCTACAAACTCGGTTTGTCTTTTGATTGTTTTTATAGTTTCTGCTTTGCATAGTGGTATTTGTGAAATATTCTGCACCTTATTCGATGAGGAAAGAGACGACAATCCCTTCACCGGTGTTTCCCTCCGAAAGACGTGCAAGACAGACGTCTTGCCTGAGATTTAGGGCAGATGCTAATAGGTGCTATCCGTCCACCTCTCCGAAGATGCCAAGTTGATTTATGACACCATGTATCGGAGGTTTAAACGGATGCGGACGATGTAGCAGACTTCATCAGATTCCCCCTCGCTTGAGGGGTTTTTGATTGTGGGGACGCTCTTCCCTGCAGGCGCAAGCCCCTGCAGTTAATTACGCTACCGCATTGCGGTAACAACTTTCTCCTTCTCCGGATGGTCACTTCGTGTCGTGTGTGTTTGTTTTATTTTTGGTTGCCCGTGGATTGTATACGGAGACTGAGTTATGTCGTCGCCCGTAGGGCGTGGACTAGTCCAAATCCGTATTATCTTAGATTTGGGTTTGGGGGTTTGGGTTTAAGGATACGTTAGCCTCTTTTGAGACTAAGATCAACTTAAACGTTTGTTAAGGATACGTTGGTCTAGTTTTAGACTAAGATCGACTTAACGGGATCGTTTAGATCCAACAAGAAAGCAATTAAGGGAGCCCTGTTGTTTAGTTTAGCGACGTTGCGGTCGATGGGTAGTTTAAGGACATGCGGTCCAATGTTAGTTTTAAGACGTTGCGGTCAAGGTTAAGGACATCATAGTCCGTGGATTTAAGGACTCCACAGTCCGGCGTTAGTTTTAAGACATCACGGTCAAGGTTAAGGACATCATAGTCCGTGGATTTTAAGGACTCCACAGTCCGGCATTAGTTTTAAGACATCACGGTCAAGGTTAAGGACATCATAGTCCGTTGTTAGTTTTAAGACATCCCGGTCAAGGTTAAGGACATCATAGTCCGTGGATTTTAAGGACTCCATAGTCCGGCATTAGTTTTAAGACATCACGGTCAAGGTTAAGGACATCATAGTCCGTTGTTAGTTTTAAGACATCACGGTCAAGGTTAAGGACATCATAGTCCGTTGTTAGTTTTAAGACATCCCGGTCAAGGATAAGGACATCATAGTCCGTGGATTTGAAGAACTCCACAGTCCGGCATTAGTTTTAAGACATCACGGTCAAAGTTAAGGACATCATAGTCCATGAGTTTAAGGACCCCACAGTCCGTATCAATGTGTTGTCATCGGGACCCGTCACCTCTTTGAAGACGTTGAGGAATTACAACACCAAGTATCAAAGGAGTGAAGAAATGTACCATTGAACCAAGGTAGATTAAATAATCTTTGGCCCAATTTGGAACTAAGACCAATTAATTATATTATGAGCCCATTAGCCCAGTTAAGTTTTAATTGAGGACTTATGGCCAGCTTAGGCTAAGTCCAATCGTGTTTAGAATATTGGCCCTCTGTTGGTTTATTGAAGGAGAGGCCTTGCCTCTAGAAACTTAGCCAATTAGGCTAAAACTAGTGTTAAATACTAAAGACCAACAGTGTTGAACACTGGGAATAAGATTAGTAAGTTAGTGTTAAACACTAAAAGATAATCAGTGTTAAACACTAGCAACAGGGCTTTCAAATTAGTGTTAAACACTAAAGCAAATCAGTGTTAAACACTGGAAACAGAGATTTCAAATTAGTGTTAAGCACTAAAGCAAATCAGTGTTAAACACTGGGAACAGAGATTTCAAATTAGTGTTAAACACTAAAGCAAATCAGTGTTAAACACTGAGAACAAAGTTTTCAAATTAGTGTTAAACACTAAGAAAATCAGCGTTAAACACTAGAACAAAGTTTTCAAATTAGTGTTAAACACTAAGGAGAGAGGGGTCACGTGTGGACACGTGAGAGCGCCCTGATTCCCCTTATTTTATTCTGCCCGAAGTATTGAATACTTCCTATAATTACTCTTGGAGCATCACGTGCTGTCACGTGATGGGAATGTGGGTTTTTAACTGTTAAAGCCTTTGCCAAGGGGTCACGTGGTAGCACGTGAGAGCGCCCATAGCTTCTGTTTGCTTTTTCTTTGTATCCTTCAGGGGTCACGTGGGGCATGTGAGGCGTTGCCTCAAAGTTCTTTTCTATGGATCTTTACAGGGGTCACGTGGTAGCACGTGACTTTGGTTCTTTGTATGTTTTAAAGATTTGTTCATCTTTTAAGAATTAAATTCTTCAAAGGGTTAAACCCTAGCAATAAACTTTAGAGGAATTAAATTCCTATTTTCTTCTGAAGAATTATATTCTTAGATAGGGTTAAACCCAAATTTCTTTTCTGTAGGAATTAAATTCCCCATATATGTAAAGAATTAAATTCTGGCATAGGGTGAAACCCTAATTTCTTTTTTAAGGGAATTAAATTCCTGTGAGTTTGAGAGAATTAAGTTCTCAATTAGGGTTAAACCCTAGTTCTATCCATTCTGAAGGAATTAAATTCCTATAATATAGGGTTAAACCCTAATTTTATCTCAAAGGAATTAAATTCCTATAACTCTGTGAGAATTAAATTCTCAAAACTCAATTCCTCCTCTATGTTTTAGATCTGCATGGCAGAATCTCAACCCAATGAGAATTAAATTCTCAATTCATGGGGAGATGTGCACTTTGCCGATCTTCCACCAGAGAAAGAACTAAGTTCTTTTCTTTATATAAGAGTTAAACTCTTTTGAGAATTAAATTCTCTTTCGAAGCCTCTCTTTTCTTACCTAGGGTTTTTCTTTTGCAAAGAATCAAATTCTTCCTTCTGAATTTTCAAGATTCCAAGGCTCTCTATCTCTCTCTTTGTCTCTCCCTCTCTCTATCCACCCTCTTCTCTTTTTTATAGGAGAAGGAAAAGAATCAATCTGTTTTAGTGAATTTTTCATTGAAAGATCTGATTTGTTTATTGAGAGATTTGATTTATCTTCATCATTAATCTGGGCCTTTAGATTATTAGGTGAATTTTATTCACCATTGGATTTTAAGTCCAAAGATATCTCTTTGTTATTTCGGTTAGATTTAGGGGGAAATCTTTCCATGTCCAAGATTTTTCCATAAATTGGTGATATTTAATCACCCTCAGATTCTTGATCCAACGGTTTCAGATAAATCTTCTCCATTTTGGAAAGTTTGAATGATCTCTCCTCAGAATTTAATTCTGTTAAAGAATAAGGCTTTTAAAGCCGGTCACGTATGGCCACGTAACCGTTGGTCATATGTGAGCACGTGACCCCTGGTCACGTGTGCGCACGTGACCCCTGGTCACGTGCGCGCACGTGACCCCTGGAATAGGCTTCTCTTCTTCTGCGCTCTGTTCTCTGGCCGCTGCTTAACCATCACATGCCAGCACGTGACCATTGGTCACGTGTGAGCATGTGATGCCTCTTCTGAAGCCTTTTCCTGATTTTTAATCAGGGAACAAATGCCCCCACAGTGTTGTTCTCATGTGTCCGCACGTGAGTGCAACGCTGTCACTTTTGTGACCGTCGGATCTGCCTTGGGAGTAGGGTAGATGAAACGTTTTCCATCTCATCCTATAAATGCCCATGTCCTTTCAGAAGAGCCTCCACTTTGCTTCATCTTCCTCCTTGCAAACTTTTTTCTGAGAATTTAATTCTCCTTTTCCAGAGCTTAGTTCTCTGCTCCACAATCTTCAGCGTTTAACTCTATTCAGGGAAAACCCATCTCTTCAGGTAGTGATCTTTGTACGATCGAGGAACCCTTATATATATTTTTCAAAAACTCTCTGGATTTTAAATCCACACCAAGGGTTTCACCCCTTTTAATATGAACCCATTTTTTCAAGTTCATCAACAAAAATAGAAAACCATTTAATTTTCGAACAGTAGATCTCTTAGGGTTCATATGATCTTTAGGGAGATGATGGTGACGGTTCAAATCCATGGAATTTAATTCCTTCCCAAAAAATGTTTCTGGGAATTTAATTCCCCTTTTCAAAAAGGAATTTAATTTCTATGAAGAACTCAGTTCTTCCCAGGGAACTTCATGGGTTTTCTTGCCCTGAGTCGTCTTCTTCAAAATCAAGAAGAAGTTTGTAATGAATCTTCATGATCGTTATTTTAGGTATTATGGATGCCCATTTGTATGATCTTGACGAAATCATTTCTTACGGAAATATTCGCGCACTGGGCCACAGCCAGAACCAGGAGTTCACCAACGCTCAGTGTGCTGGGGTCATGAGTCGCTTCAACGAGTACAACGGTCAGTTACTCCCTCGTCGCTCTTCTTTTTTGAAACTCATCGTGCTGGCGATCTGGGAGGCGCTCCCTCTCTTTTACACCGGCGTACCGCTCGGGGCATTGGATGCCGCCGAGGATAAAGTGCATTCGGTGTATCTGATGAGCCTAATCTCGAAGAGAAGACAAGACAATCTCATTGATCTCTTACATCAGGCTTTTCAGCAGTCGGCCATACTTGCTGCTTATCGGAGGGTGGAGGACATCCGTGAGGATCCTGACGCTTGTGATCGCGAGAGAAAACATACTAGGATGGTTCGAAATGCCTGGAAGATCTTGGACAAAGTCACTTTTGGGTTTCTTAATCCATGCCCCGAATCTGAGGTCTTGCCATTGTAATTGTTTCTTCTTGTTTTTGTATGAACTTTTAAAGTATGAGTGATAAGTTTCATCGTGCCCTTCTGTGTTTACATGCCTTTCTGTGGGATTTTGTCATTTTTTGCTATTGTTGCTGCTGATGTGTTTAGCGTGCAGGGCATTATTTCACTTTCTAGTACACACCAAGCATGATGCTCACGTGCTCCACACGTGGGGGCTTTTTATGGGGCTATTTAATTTTTCATGCCATATTTCTGTGCATGGCATTAGATGCAGAGAAGGCGCCTTGGAAATAGTTCCCTTTCTTGATTTCCAATGCCTTCCCTTTTTTGGGCCTTGGAAATGGTTCCATCATGCTATTTTCTCCGCGCGTAGCATTTAATGCTCCCCTTTATAGTCTTGAGGCCATAGCCTATTTCCTCTTCATAGAGAAATCTATTCTCATTTTGGCGTGATTTATTTTGAGAAACAACTGAGTGCCATGGCTTGCAACCGTCCACACGCTCGTCGACAGCCATAGGAAGTGCCTATCGAGGAGATGATTCCTCGCTTTGTTGCACGATTGGTGGACCCTCTCCTTACCGACGACGAATGCGACTCAGCGACATATGAGCTCTCGATCCGTAGGGGGTACCCCCTCCCAATGGGCTCCCTCTAGCTCCGGATGATTCTTGCTGCCGTGCTTGCCGACATCCCTCCTCACCCGGCGGAGATGACCCTGGCGATGCTTGACACGGCTGAAGAAAAGCTCGAGGGTTTTCACGAAGCGTGCCTGATTACTCAGGCTTTGAAAGATTGCTCAGTTCACCTATTGAGCCAAATAAGAGCCTGGCGAGCTATCATGTCTGCTTTCGCGGATGAACATGGCGCCAATCGGTGGGGAGCGTCTCCTCACGAGAACCGTCGCTTTGATGTGTTGAAGAAAGCAGAGAGAGAGATGGAGAATTTTGTTCTTTGTTTTGTTAACCCTTATGCTACTGATCCCATGTTTGGTGACCTTTTCCCGCTAGCGTACTATATTCAAATCAATGTACTCTTTTTATTGTTAGCTTTCGCATGCTTTATGGTGAATCCCCATGTATGTTGTGTACTCGTATGTGTGTCTGGCTTGCGTAAATGAACCTCATACCTTTCCCATAAGAGCTTTCTTTAATTGCGAACGCTATTATCATGTTGCATGCACATCAGAGCTTTGGGTATTATTTGTTTTTGGATATTCACATAATTGCGAATGCATGCTTGATAGGATATACATCGGAAATTTTCTTGTTGCTTCCCATACCCGATGATGTGCGCGTGTTTTAGATCGACTATTGCTATCAACCGGGGGCTTGTTTATACAGTCCTGAGCGTACCTGTCCTGTTTCAGAGGCTGCGGTCGTGACAGCGGGCTTGCATGATCTGATAGAGCAATATGTAGCGAATATGGTGTCGTGCGAGAAGAGGCTCGGCCGCAAATTCTCGGAGAGGGAGCTGGCCTCTAAGGCATTGCACGAGCTCCAAGCCAACCTTACAGCCAAAGCTAATAAAGCATATGAACTCTGGCGAGTACTTCAAGAGTCTATCAAAGAAGTGGTGGCCCTCGATAAAGCTGCCGTGTTCACCCGCGAAAAGGTTGAGGTTCACAAGGCCACCGAAAAGGAGCTCGAAGGCCGGCTTGCCTCATATCAGGCCCAGCAGGCTCAGGCGGAGGCCCGCCTTCTGGCGATACTGAATCATGAAGCTGTGACTCAGCAAAAGAAGGATGAGCTAGTAAAATTGCTAAATCGCCCGCCAGCTTGAAGACTTGTATCTTTTCCTTTCTTTTTGTACATACTCCTGAACGAGAGTATATTCTTTTTGTTTTTTTCATGAATTGTACTTTGTGTCCATTTTGGTTTATGAATAAAGACATATTTTTCTTCTCAATGATGTGTCCTTTTCATCGAATGTGTTCTGCGAACAATTTATCTTGGTCTCCTTGCAGAGTAGCGATGGTTTAGGATTCAGGGTTAAAATCTGCCTCCTAGGACTTTTGAGCTTTATGAGTCGTGAGGGTCTCATAAAGAGTTTTTCTCCCTACAGGTCGAGAGGATCCCGTAGGTGTAAGTTCTTCTTAAGAATCGTGAGGATTCTTAAGCGGGATTTCCCTTGAGAGTCGTAAGGATCTCACAAGAAAGTTTTCTTCCTTACCGGTCGTGAGGACCCGCAAGTGCTGGGTGCGGTCGCCCTTATCCGTATTTCACGGGGTCAGGGGTTGCTTTGGGATGTTTTCCAGGGTACCGTAGTTTAAAGACATCGCGGTCGAGGTTAAGGACCTCATAGTCCGTGGGTTTAAGGACTCCACAGTCCAATGTTAGTTTTAAGACATCACGGTCAAGGTTAAGGACATCATAGTCCGTGGGTTTAAGGACTCCACAGTCCAATGTTAGTTTTAAGACATCACGGTCAAGGTGAAGGACATCATAGTCCGTGGATTTAAGGACTCCACAGTCCAATGTTAGTTTTAAGACATCGCGGTCAAGGTTAAGGACATCATAGTCCGCGGATTTAAGGACTCCACAGTCCGATATTAGTTTTAAGACATCACGGTCAAGGTTAAGGACATCATAGTCCGTGGATTTAAGGACTCCACAGTCCAATGTTAGTTTTAAGACATCGCGGTCAAGGTTAAGGACGTCATAGTCCGTAGATTTAAGGACTCCACAGTCCGATGTTTAGTTTTAAGACATCACGGTCAAGGTTAAGGACATCATAGTCCGTGGATTTAAGAACTCCACAGTCCGATGTGTGGTTACCGGGACCCGTCGGCTCTTTGAAGACGTTGAGAAATTACAACGACAAATATCAAAGGAGTGAAGAGATGTACCCTTGAACCAAGGTAAAATCAGTCTAGAATCATGGTGGTTGATCGTTAGTTTTAAGACATTACGGTCGAGGTTAAGGACATCATAGTCCGTGGATTTTAAGGACTCCACAGTCCGATGTTTGCTCTGGATGCTTCACACGGATTCACTGCCGTGTTCAGTGAGGACCAGGCTCCGCTTTGGGCGTTTTCCGCGGGGTCAAAGAGTGACGTTATCCGCGTTCCACGTGACCAGGAATTTTGCACTAGATGCTTCACACGGGTTCACTGCCGTGTTCGGCGAGGACTAGGCTCCGCTCTGGATGCTTCGCACGGGTTCACTGCCATACTCTGCGAGGACCAGGATCCGCTCTGGATGTTTCCCACGGGGTCAAAGAGTGACGTTATCCGCGTTCCACGTGACCAGGAATTTTGCTCTGGATTCTTCCCACGGGTTCACTCCGTGTTCTGCGAAGAACAGGCTCCGCTCTGGACGTTTTCCACGGGGTCAAAGAGTGACGTTATCCGCGTTCCACGTGACCAGGAATTTTACTCTGGATGCTTCCCACGGGTTCACTGCCGTGTTCTGGGAGGACCAGGCTCCGCTCTGGACGTTTTCCATGGGGTCAAAGAGTGACGTTATCCGCGTTCCACGTGACCATGAATTTTTCACTAGATGCTTCACACGGGTTCACTGCCGTACTTGGCGAGGACTAGGCTCCGCTCTGGACGTTTTCCACGGGGTCAAAGAGTGACGTTATCCGCGTTCCACGTGACCAGGAATTTTGCTCTAGATGCTTCCCATGGGTTCACTGCCGTGTTCTGCGAGGACCAGGCTCCGCTTTGGACGTTTTCCACGGGGTCAAAGAGTGACGTTATCTGCGTTCCACGTGACCAGGAATTTTGCACTAGATGCTTCACACGGGTTCACTGCCGGGCTTGGCGAGGACTAGGCTCCGCTCTGGATGTTTTCCACGGGGTCAAAGAGTGACGTTATTCGCGTTCCACGTGACCAGGAATTTTGCTCTGAATGCTTCCCACGGGTTCACTGCCGTGTTCTGCGAGGACCAGGCTCCGCTCTGGACATTTTCCATGGGGTCAAAGAGTGACGTTATCCGCATTCCACGTGATCAGGAATTTTGCACTAGATGCTTCACACGGGTTCACTGCCGTGCTTGGCGAGGACTAGGCTCCGCTCTGGACGTTTTCCATGGGGTCAAAGAGTGACGTTATCCGCGTTCCACGTGACCAGGAATTTTGCTCTGGATGCTTCCCACGGGTTCACTGCCGTGTTCGGCGAGGACCAGGCTCCGCTCTGGACGTTTTCCACGGGGTCAAAGAGTGACGTTATCCGCGTTTCACGTGACCAGGAATTTTGCTCTGGATGCTTCCCACGGGTTCACTGCCGTGTTCTGCGAGGACCAGGCTCTGCTCTGGACATTTTCCACGGGGTCAAAGAGTAACGTTATCCGCGTTCCACGTGACCAGGAATTTTGTTGATTGTATCCGCATTTCACGGAGTTGGGATTTGACTTTCGGTGATCTGTACACCGCCGAGTCATGGAACTGGGAATCGTCGTTGTTCCGCTTTGCTCGAGGTCGTATTTGCCGTAACGAGACGAATGTTGAGAAGATTTCTAGGCTACTTGTGGCCCTTCGAGACTTGGCCTCTTCTTTTGATGAAACCTGGTGAGGAGAAGTGTGATTCCTTCTTTATTTACGCCCCTGGATTGTATACAAGGATTGATGTAACATCACCTGTAGGGCATAAATTTAATTTTTGTTTTATCTCTTTTTCCGCGATGCTCTATCATTTCAGCTTTTATATCGCGAAGGTCGCGATTGCCCCATCATTTCAGCTATTTTTCGCGGTGCCCAATCATTTCGGCTATTTATTTTATTTTCTACTCGCTGCTTTTTATTGCGAGTTGCCCAATCATTTCGGCTATTTTTTATGCATACATTTTTACTTGCTGATTTTGTTGCAAGCTGCCCCATCATTTCGGCTATTTCGTATGTATATGTGGCTTGCTGGCTTTTCGCTGCAAGCTTGGATTTATACACCGATTTCGGCATCAGCACCGCTATAACTGGGATGTTGCCAGGAGCGAATCATCATTTGCCTCTGTCAATGCTGAACAAAGGTGGCTTAGTAAACAGGGTTAAGGGTCCTGTCGACTAAGGCTTTTGACTTCATGAGCCTTAAGGGTCTCACAAAGGTATTTCTCCCTACAAGTCGTGAGGATCTCGTAGGTGTGTTTTCTCCTTAGGAATCGTGAGGATTCCTAAGTGCGTGCTCTCTTGTAAGTCGTAAGGATCTTACAAAAGGGTTTTCTCCTTATAAGTCGAGAGGACTTACAAGGGTTGTTCACTATATGAACATATCCCTAGTCACGGATGGAACTTGGTTAGGGAAATGTTTATTCGCGCCTGTGGATTGTATACAAGGGTCAGTATTGAGCCACTTGTAGGGCAATATCGAAGGTTGTGGGGGAGGGTTCTTAAGAACAGGTTCGGGTCTCTGTAACTTAAGACTTTCAAATCTTATGAGCCGTGAGGGTCCCATAAGAGAGTTCTCCTTACGAGTCGTGAGGATCTCGCAAGTGTAATTTCTCCTTAGGAATCGAGAGGATTCCTAAGTGTGTTGCTCCTTTGTGAGTCGTAAGGATCTCACGCAGGTGGTTTCTCCTTACAAGGTCGTGAGGACCCTGCAAGTGTCCTTTAATGAGGTTGCGCCCTTTCGGGTTTTCACAAACACTCGCCGGTAGCCCTGCTGTTTTTACTCACGGAGCCCTTTCGGGTTTTCATCCGTGCCCACTTTGCTTATGGACATACTGTCTTTATTTTTTCTTTTTTCTTTTTTATATCAGCTTTGAGATACTGCAATCCACCGTAGTTTATCGACATCTCGGTCAACAGCCAGTTTTAGGACTTAGTGGTCCATTGTTAGTTTAAGAACGTTTCGGTCCGTCTTTAGTTTAAGAACATTTCGGTCCACTGTTAGTTTAAGGACGTTTCGGTCCGCTGTTAGTTTAAGGACGTTTCGGTCCGTTCAGGAGAAGGCCGGCTACTGCTTATAGAGTTTGAGCTTAGGAAGATAGCGAGCGGACATAGTCGTCGTCATCTATCATTGACCTAGGCCGTGGCTCATTAAGCGTAGTATTTCTTCAGGAAGCGACCGTTTATTGGCCTTAAAGACCTTTCACCGTGCATATCTATGAGTAGATAGGCTCCACCCTGGTAGACCTTGTCTATTATGTACGGGCCTTCATAGTTCGGCTCGAATTTTCCCCACTTGGCGTGATTGGGGATCATAGGTCTTTTGACCACTAGCACAAGTTCGCCCTGGCGGAATGTCCTCGGCCTGGTCAATCTTTTATATGAGCGCGTCATCTTTGCTTTATAAGCCTCTGGATTTTGTTGCGCTATGAGCCGAGTTTCATCAAGGGCGTCAAGCTCCTCAAGCCGAAGGTGAGCATTTTCTTCGTTCGTCAGCTCGTAGTGGACTGACACTCGTAGAGAAGGTTGCTCTATCTCGAGGGGAAGTACCGCTTCTGTACCGAATACCAACGCGTACGGCATCGTGTTCGTGGCCGTCTTGAACGTAGTTCGATACGACCAGAGAGCTTCTTGTAATCTCTCGTGCCAGTCCTTCTTATTTCGGGACACCATCTTCTTTACGATCTTCGTCAAGGTCTTGTTGAAAGTCTCAGCTAGACCGTTAGCTCGCGGATTATAAACTGAGGAATATCTCCGGTCTATGTTGTGTTGTTGTGCGAAGCGGCTGATCCTGTGGCTTCTGTAGGCTGGCCCATTATCGGAGATGATCCGTCGCGGCGTTCCAAACCGATAGATGACGTGCGTCTTGAAGAAATGGAGGATATTCTTCGTCTTCACTTCCCACAGCGGTACTGCTTCTGCCCATTTGGAGAAGTAATCAGTTGTTGCCAAAAGAAATCGATGTCCTCTGGACGATGCTGGTTCGATGGGGCCGATTATGTCAGTCCCCCACATTTCGAACGGCCGGCTAGCCACCGTTGGATGTAGTGGATTTGGATGCTGGTGGATGAAGTCCCCATGAATCTGGCACGAGTGGCATTGCTTCGCATATTCGAGGCAGACCTGAATCATCGTGTGCCAATAGTAGCCCATTCGTTTAATCTTCAACTTCATCTTCGGGCCTGCTTGGTGAGAGCCGCAGAGTCCGTCGTGAACTTCCTGAACAACTTTTTTCGCTTCGTCAGGTCCCAAGCATCTCAACCACAGAGAATCAAATGACCTCTTGTACAGAGTATTATTAACGAAGGCGAAGGACAGAGCTCGTTTCACAAGCTGATGCCTTGAGGACGCATCTTCAGGCGTTCGACGGGATTTGAAGTAGTCTATGAAGACTTCTCTCCAATCTCCAGCCTTTTCTTGGTCATTTATTTGCAGGGCCGTCTGCTCAGTTGCTTCCTTTTCCTCGGATGATTCCGGCAATATTTCTGCCGGTGTGAGGACCCGACGGTTTTGTACCACGATTCTGACGTCATCGAGGTTCTCATCAGCCAGTTCTTTAGCGAGCTTGGCTAACGCGTCTGCCTTGCTATTTTCCGCACGCGGTATGCTTTCCAGCATGTAGTAGGGAATATAAGTCATCAATTGCTGTACTCTGTCGCCATACTTCACCAGCTCTGGCTTGTATGTCTGGTAGTCGCCGTTCACTTGGCTAACGACCAGTTGGGAGTCTCCATGTATGAGGAGGTTTTCAATTCCCATGTCGATGGCGATCTCGAGACCTGATATGAAAGCTTCGTATTCGGCTTCATTGTTCGTCCTCGGCTCTGTCAAGGAGAAGGCGAATCGCATTATCCCTCTTTGTAGGGTTACGAAGATAAGGCCTACCCCTGATTTGATTATAGGAGTGCTTTGTTTGCACTTTTTCATGGAAGACGCTCCATCAAAATAGAGTTCCCACAGGTTACCACCACCGTCGATCGCATCAAACGCGTGTTCGTCTTGCAGTTCGCAATTCAAAGGGGAATCGGCCGGTATCAGATGTTCAGCGAGGAAGTCGGCGATGGTCTGGCCTTTGACTGCTTTAAGAGGTTGATAAGTTATCGAGAACTCCATCAAGAGCAAGGCCCATTTAGCGAGCCGACCTGTCAATATGACCTTTGACATCAAATATTTAAGAGGGTCCACCTTCGATATGAGACGGACTTCATGTGCCAATGCATAGTGCCGGAGCTTTATTATCGCAAAGATCAGCACCAGGCAGTGTTTTTCAATGGGGGAATACTTGCCTTCTGCCCCTAGTAGAACCCGACTCAAGTAATAGAGAGCCCTTTCTTTCCCTTGGTCGTTCTCTTATGCCCATAATGCACCTAAGAAACCTTCGATGGCAGTTGTATAAAAAATAAGAGGCTTTCCCTTGACCGGAGCAGCCAGCACTGGAGGGCTCTGCAGATACTGCTGTCCTCTTTTCCGGACGCCATATAGACGGTGTGCACCACCATGCCCCCAGACTTGGGGCATTTAGGTTCAGTGGTCTTGCGATTCGTCGCAGACTCAGGGATTTTCTCCGGCCTTCTTTTCTTGTGAGCGGTCGAAATTGAGGGGGCCCTTGCAGTGGGCACCCAAGTAGCTATCGCCTTTTGTGGCTTGATAGGACGGTCCTCTTCCCGCTGAACTTTCACCTTTTTCTGTCGGCGGGGATAATCTTGATCAATTACCGAGTCTTGGACTTGACGCCAGACCTTGTAGATTTTAGAGGATAGCCGTTGAGGGGGTTGTTCCGGCTTCACCTTTGTAGCGCTCTCCATAGGTGGAGGAGATCTTTTTAGCACAGCGGTCGGAGAGTTCTTGCGGACCTTCCTAAGTGGTTCAAAACTGTTCCCAGTTGGAACAGCAGCATCAATTTCCGCCGTTGGAGTCGGCAGAGTCAGTCCAGGAGGAGAGTTGCCCCCAGCCTTCCTTACTCGGCGCCAGTGGCATATCCCTAGTAGGAGGAGTGTTGTCTCCTGAGGGTTTTCAACGGATTACACCCACAAAATCAGGAGCGCTGAAAAACGACTTCTTGGGAGCTTCTTGCGATGGTACAGGAGCGTTGAAGCTCGTTGGCGGGAGCATGGTCCCGAAGAATAGCCCAGTGGTGGCTTGAGTTACCTGCTCCACTGGTATAGTGAAAAGGGAGGCCGCTTGGGGCCCGTAGGTTACTCCTCCAGATGGGACAGAGCGAGAGTTGCTGTTGCAGTTAGTGCAGTTTGAAGCCATTGATTTCTTGATGAGCTTGAATATTCTGCCCCCTACATCGACCTTGGTCTTTGGCATGTGCCAGTTGTTTGAGGACCGATTCCGTCGGCAAGGCTGCTACTTGGGGAGCCTGCTTGTGGACGGCAGACATCCTCTGGGCTTCCTCCATCGGCGTTGAGGCACCGAGGGTGGGAGGTGGGAGCATCGACCCAAAAAGAAGCCTGTTGATTTCTTGAAGAGCCGGATTGCAGAGATTTGAGGCTGCAAATGACCCATACTTGACTCCGCCGGATATGACAGAGCCTGAGTTGCTAGAGTGGGAGCAAATGCCATTCTTCATAGAGACGAAATGCCGGCTTCAATATCCACTCCCCTAAGGGCAAACAAAAACATACACACCGCGATTATTTGATCGCGGGAAAACACGACATACGAAGTGTGGAGTGGAAAGAGTAAAAGGTCCCACCGGGCGTGCCAGAATCTGTTCCCCTCCAAAAGACGCCCAAGAAAGACGTCTTGCCTGAGATTCGGGGCAAATGCTAATAGGTGCTATCCGTCCACCTCTCAGAAGATGCCAAGTTGATTGATGACACCATGTATCGGAGGTTTAAACGGATGCGGCCAATGTAGCAGACTTCGTCAGATTCCCCCTCGCTTGAGGGGTTTTGATTGTGGGGATGCTCTTCCCTGCAGGTGCAAGCCCCTGCAGTTAATTACGCTACCGCATTGCGGTAACAACTTTCTCCTTCTCCGGATGGTCACTTCGTGTCATGTGTGTTTGTTTTATTTTTGGTTGCCCGTGGATTGTATACGGAGACTGAGTTATGTCGTCGCCCGTAGGGCGTGGACTAGTCCAAATCCGTATTATATTATATTTGGTTTTGGGGGTTTGGGTTTAAGGATACGTTAGCCTCTTTTGAGACTAAGATCAACTTAAACGTTTGTTAAGGATACGTTTGTCTAGTTTTAGACTAAGATCGACTTAACGGGATCGTTTAGATCCAACAAGAGAGCAATTAAGGGAGCCCTGTTGTTTAGTTTAGCGACGTTGCAGTCGATGGGTAATTTAAGGACATTGCGGTCCAATGTTAGTTTTAAGACGTTGCGGTCAAGGTTACGGACATCATAGTCCGTGGATTTAAGGACTCCACGGTCCGGCATTAGTTTTAAGACATCACGGTCAAGGTTAAGGACATCATAGTCCGTAGATTTTAAGGACTCCACAGTCCGGCATTAGTTTTAAGATATCACGGTCAAGGTTAAGAACATCATAGTCCGTTGTTAGTTTTAAGACATCCCGGTCAAGGTTAAGGACATCATAGTCCATGGATTTTAAGGACTCCACAGTCCGGCATTAGTTTTAAGACATCACGGTCAAGGTTAAGGACATCATAGTCCGTTGTTAGTTTTAAGACATCCCGGTCAAGGTTAAGGACATCATAGTCCGTGGATTTTAAGGACTCCACAGTCCGGCATTAGTTTTAAGACATCACAGTCAAGGTTAAGGACATCATAGTCCATGAGTTTAAGGACCCCACAGTCCGTATCAATGTGTTGTCATTGGGACCCGTCACCTCTTTGAAGACGTTGAGGAATTATAACGCCAAGTATCAAAGGAGTGAAGAGATGTACCCTTGAACCAAGGTAGATTAAATAATTTTTGGCCCAATTTGGAACTAAGACCAATTAATTATATTATGAGCCCATTAGCCCAGTTATGTTTGAATTGAGGACTTATGGCCAGCTTAGGCTAAGTCCAATCATGTTTAGAATATTGGCCCTCTGTTGATTCATTGAAGGAGAGGCCTTGCCTCTAGAAACTTAGCCAATTGGGCTAAAGCTAGTGTTAAACACTAAAAACCAACAGTGTTGAACACTGGGAATAAGATTAGCAAGTTAGTGTTAAACACTAAAAGATAATCAGTGTTAAACACTAGCAACAGGGCTTTCAAATTAGTGTTAAACACTATAGCAAATCAGTGTTAAACACTGGAAACAGAGATTTCAAATTAGTGTTAAACACTAAAGCAAATCAGTGTTAAACACTGGGAACAGAGATTTCAAATTAGTGTTAAACACTAAAGCAAATCAGTGTTAAACACTGGGAACAAAGTTTTCAAATTAGTGTTAAACACTAAGAAAATCAGTATTAAACACTGGGAACAAAGTTTTCAAATTAGTGTTAAACACTAAGGAGAGAGGGGTCACGTGTGGACACGTGAGAGCGCCCTGATTCCCCTTATTTTATTCTGCCCGAAGTATTGAATACTTCCTATAATTGCTCTTGGAGCATCACGTGCTGTCACGTGATGGGAATGTGGGCTTTTAACTGTTAAAGCCTTTGCCAAGGGGTCACGTGGTAGCACGTGAGGGCGCCCATAGCTTCTGTTTGCTTTTTCTTTGTATCCTTCAGGGGTCACGTGGGGCACGTGAGGCGTTGCCTCAAAGTTCTTTTCTGTGGATCTTTACAGGGGTCACGTGGTAGCACGTGACTTTGGTTCTTTGTATGTTTTAAAGATTTGTTCATCTTTTAAGAATTAAATTCTTCAAAGGGTTAAACCCTAGCAATAAACTTTAGAGGAATTAAATTCCTATTTTCTTCTGAAAAATTATATTCTTAAATAGGGTTAAACCCTAATTTCTTTTCTGTAGGATTAAATTCCCCATATATGTAAAGAATTAAATTCTGGCATAGGGTGAAACCCTAATTTCTTTTTTAAGGGAATTAAATTCCTGTGAGTTTGAGAGAATTAAGTTCTCAATTAGGGTTAAACCCTAGTTCTGTCCATTCTGAAGGAATTAAATTCCTATAATATAGGGTTAAACCCTAATTTTATCTCAAAGGAATTAAATTCCTATAACTCTGTGAGAATTAAATTCGCAAAACTCAATTCCCCCTCTATATTTTAGATCTGCATGGCAGGATCTCAACCCAATGAGAATTAAATTCTTAATTCATGGGGAGATGTGCACTTTGCAAATCTTCCACCAGAGAAAGAACTAAGTTCTTTTCTTTATATAAGAGTTAAACTCTTTTGAGAATTAAATTCTCTTTCGAAGCCTCTCTTTTCTTACCTAGGGTTTTTCTTTTGCAGAGAATCAAATTCTTCCTTCTGAATTTTCAAGATTCCAAGGCTCTCTATCTCTTTCTTTGTCTCTCCCTCTCTCTATCCACCCTCTTCTCTTTTTTATAGGAGAAGGAAAAGAATCAATCTGTTTTAATGAATCTTTCATTGAAAGATCTGATTTGTTTATTGAGAGATTTGATCTTCATCATTAATCTGGGCCTTTAGATTATTAGGTGAATTTTATTCACCATTGGATTTTAAGTCCAAAGATATCTCTTTGTTATTTCGGTTAGATTTAGGGGGAAATCTTTCCATGTCCAAGATTTTTCCATAAATTGGTGATATTTAATCACCCTCAGATTCTTGATCCAACGGTTTCAGATAAATCTTCTCCATTTTGGAAAGATTTGAATGATCTCTCTTCAGAATTTAATTCTGTTAAAGAATAAGACTTTTAAAGCCGGTCACGTGTGGCCACGTGACCCCTGGTCACGTGTGAGCATGTGGCCCCTGGTCACGTGTAAGCACGTGACCCCTGGAATAGGCTTCTATTCTTCTGTGCTCTGTTCTCTGGCCGCTGCTTAACCATCACGTGCCAGCACGTGACCATTAGTCAAGTGTGAGCACGTGATGCCTCTTCTGAAGCCTTTTCCTGATTTTTAATCAGGGAACAACCGGGAGTGACCTCTTTAGCAAAACTAGAAAAAGCCTCAAAAACATTCCATTTAAAATCACTCGATTCTACAACGATATCAAGTTCATTACGCAAAGGGTTTTCTTAAAAACCTGTCGTAGCCCTCCGTCATTTCAAATAAGTACTAGTTAGTATTCGTGCTACGTTTTTTGACCATGTTAAGGCGTAGTGTGCGGTAGCTGATTAGTGCTTGTCTGTATAAGCATATGATGCGATAGGATTAGGGTAGTCGTGCGACTTTGTTGACCATGTTAAGGGTCGTGCGGGTGGGTTTAATTCAATCGGGAAATGACGGATTGTACTTGACTAGCACTTATGATTTGTTGACCATGTTAAGGTCATATAGCTGCTAGGGGTAAAATATTATTGGGAATTTCAAGAGTTGAAATTTGCAATGAGATTGCATACCTTCTATGAGATAGTTGGATCCCGATACCCGCTGCGAGTAAGAGTTACTCCTGGAAGAGTTTTACACATTACAATTAGCCGATCAAGTAGGTGTCTAGAAAGGTGTTAACGGGGTTACGCCCCTGGGAAAACGAGGTTTATTTTAATTAGGTCCATGCGAAAGCACGGGGAACCTCCCTCAAAGTACCGGCACTGGCCTGGCTGAAAGATTGGTGAACTTGTAGAGTGTAATTAATCCTGGCTAGTCTTTCCTTTTAGGGTTTGAAGGAAGATTTGACTAAAACAGTGGGAGTCATCCTGATTAGATAAATTGATAACCAATCTAATCTTGTAAAAGCGCATGCTGAGTGTTTTCTTCTCTCTCTCTCCTGGTTACGACTATGTCACGCCTTAATCAAGATAATAATACGGATGTATTGACCAAACCCGCTTGTTATACTACGCTAAGGAACGTTGGTCCCGCTCCAACTTATAATTGTTATAAGACAGAGCAGGAAATAGGGGATTACCAGAATTCCCGTGCCGCCCAAATGATGAAAGTGCATGTTGATGCATCTTCTTCGGGTGTGTTCACTACACAGAACTGTTTCTCAATATTCTTTACGTCCTGAGTATTTGATACCGGATCAGGATCCCGTAAATGTAATTTGTTACATGGGCTACAGATAGGTAAAGAACTGAGAACGGGTGATAAATTTCATGAGATAGAAATGGTGCAAGTGTTGCAGCCAAGTCTGTTGGTAGTTATCACCCTGTATTATCAGAATACATTGATTCTGAACGAATGTTATTAGATACCGAACCTGATATACAACATCATATCAGTCTCTTTATTAGTAAAGAAAGGATATAATTTTGTATTGTTGGATAATATTTTGAACATTTTCTATATCAAGAGTTGATCGGTACAGGCACGTTATCTAAAAGCATAGACATTCTAAATCAAACCACAGTTCTTAATGTACAGAACACACACAAGAAGAAGAGTTCAGAAATGAACGAATCCTTCCTGAGGTATTGTAGACTAGGTCATATCAATGCGACCCGACTAGCTAAGTTACATTTAGATGCATATTTAAATTAGTTTGAATTTACATCTTGTGAAACTTGCCGGTCATGTCACAGAGATAAGATGACCACAGCTCCGTTTATTGGAAACAGAGAAAGAGTTTGTGAACTCTTGGGATTGATACATACTGATGTATGAAAGTCCCCTGTCTACACATGTCAGGACCGGTTCTTTGTACTTCATTACATTCACTGATGATCTCTCAAGATTCAGACATATGTTTCTGTTGAAACATAAGTCCGAAACTTTTGAGATAATCACATAATATAAGTTAGAAGTAGAGAACCAAAAACGGGTATAAGTATTATGTCCTTTGATGAGATCAAGGAGGAGAATACTTGAGCACGGGATTCCTGGACTATTCTAAAGGAGAATGAGATTCTCTCTCAGCATTACTCTTCCGTATACATCACAGCACGTCGGTGTATCGGGGTGGAGCAATCACACCCTATTTGATATGGTGCGCTCTATGATGAGTACTACCGAGTTTCCTATTTCCTTTTGGGAGTTATGCACTTGAGAAGCTGCATACCTATTGAATAGGGTTCAAATCAAATCAGTTGCCTACGACTTCATATGTGATATGGAAAGGGAAGAGCCCATATCTTAAGTTAGTTTAGATTTGGGGTTGTCCGGCTTATGTCTAAAAAGAAAAATCCGGACAAGCTCGAGGCAAAGTCAGTTCTATGGAAGTTTGTTGGATATCCCAAGCATTCGCAAGGGAATATCTTCTACCTAACCGAGGAACAAAAGATGTTTTGTTTCTCAGCATGTCACCTTTGTGAAAGGGAATTTCTTGTGAAGAAATTATTGGACATGAGGTAGAACTGGAAAGAGTTCCAGCTATACAAACTGCAGCTGATGATTTGGTAGAACCAAAGGATCCATTAGTTTCCAACGAACCTCAGCCTCTCCGCCGATCTAGTAGGGTTCCTCACCCACCTGATAGATACTTTGGTTTCTCTATGACAGTGGGAGCGAGGATTGCATCATGAGATGATGACCCAACTTATTTCGAGCTGGCCATCAGGAGTGGGACTCTGTAAGAATGGCTGGATGCTTAGCGATCTGAGATGGAATCCTTATACACCAACAAAGTATGGACTTTGGTTGCTTTATCTGAAGGGTTAAATCTCCATCAGGAGCAAGTATATCTTGAGAAGATTACTTGGTGTACATAGAAAAGTTGAGACTTTCAAAGCTATGCTTAAGTCTATCCAGATCCTACTTGCCACGGCTACATACCATGACTACGATATCTGGCGGTTGGGTGTCATGACTGCTTTTCTAAATGATGATTTGGAAGAGAGCGTCTATAAGTACACAGCCAGTAGGCTTCGTAAATAGTGGGAGCAGCGGAAACGTGTGCAAGATGTTTTATGTGATAAAGCAGGCATCGTGGAGTTGGAACGTCTGTTTTGATGTGGTAGTCAAAGAGTTTGACTTCATCAAAATGGTAGATGAACCTTGTATATACAAAAAGGGTAGTAAGGAGTATGGTGGTGATCCTCGTAGAGCACGTGGATGACATACTCTTGATAGGGAAGGAGTTTTCTATGCTACGCTCGGTCAATCTCCGCTTATCACAAGCATTCTCCATATAAGATCAAAGCGATACCTCCTAAAATCCTGGGTTTTGGATCTATGAGATAGATCTAATTGGATGTTAGGATTCTCACTAGGTGTAGTGAGATGGTATCAATCGATCCTGGGGAGAATTACTGGAAAGGTTCCAGGGTGATAAGGACGACTGAATGTCAGTCACAAGCATTGTCTTTACCCTCAGTGGAGGGACGGTATGTTGGAAGAGTTCCAAGCTAGATATCGTGACTTACTAGACGATTAGAGGCAAAATACATCGTTACCAAGGATGCTACCAAAGAGGCAGTCTGGATATATATATTAGTTCATGAGATGAACTTCGTTCCTACCATTGTGTGACAATGGAGTTGTGGCTTATGCCAAGAAACCCCCATCCCATCAGAAATCCAGATATAATTCTTAGGCAGTATCACCTGATCATGGAGATGGTTGATCTCCAGGGAGATCGAGATTAGGAGAGTAGACACAGAGGACAACAGCGCGGATCCACTCACAAAGGCCTATTTCCTAGTAGAGACTTTTTATGGGATGGTTGAATATGAGATACTTCAACCACAGCTGATTGTTGGGTATGCGATACCACAACAGATGGCCCTAGTGCAAGTGGGAGATTGTTACTTATATGTATGCCCTAGAGGCCATTACTGTACATACGATGTATATTGTAGTGGATGCTTGGACATATATAAGGAGGACTTTCTTACTCGACATTATAGTACGCTATCTGGTTGCTCTTTATCTTAACATGTACTCTGATTATCTCTATGTTACATGTTAATAAAGCCCTTAGGATTGTACTCGACTACTGGGACTATGATGAGATCATACTAGTTAGGCTACGGTAGTCAACGAGTACATCCTATAACTGTTCCTAATCAAGGGTGTATCGAGACAGGGCATCGATACACCAGAGTAGACTAGCATATACGCATCTTGACCCATATGATGGGCGATGGATGATCCCATATCCATCGGTGTTTGACATCAAGGATGGTGTACGGGTGCTCAGTAGAGACTGTGTACACTGGACGGACTCGCCGAGAACTCCCAGATGGTATTATACATCACGTCAGATGGCAGTTCTCTGATGACACTGGTACAGGTTAGTCTGTAGACCCGAGATCGTCATAGAGTCTTGTGTGATTCCCACTGTGCTTTGATTTCCATCATACCACGTCCAAGAGAGCGTGCAAAAAGGCGGCTTTTGGGTATAGTCCTGAATCACATGGAGGCAATGAGCGATAGGAGGGGATTTGTCTCTCCCGGTATAGGGAGTTGATGTTGTGCTGTGTTCGATTGGCTATAACTGGAAATCCCTGGCCAGGGTTGCTGAGATTTACTGATAAGTGTTATCAGTAGTTTCTCGAACTGTTATAGACCTCATATCGACATGACTTATCAAGCTACTGGGGTCTGACGTTTACCACCCCTAGGCGAGATATGTGACATATCAGACGAAGAGACCGGACTGTACGGGAGTGTTATTGATTGGATTCGCGGGAGAAAGTACAGGCTTGCTTGTTGATCTTCTGATCGCTCAATACCTGGGTGGCTGTTACGTTTAGCTGATCGCTTGCAGCTTGTGGGTGTTTGATATGATCATCACCTGCTACCGGCGTATTGACGATTCTTTAGAGTCCTACACAAAGCTTTCTTGACTCAGGCAAAACGGAGTAGGGGCACATATGTGATATGTGCGGAACCGAGAACAATACGTGTATGTGATACCGTATTAGATTCTCACGATATGAGATATCGGCCGGGTATATGTGATATAGCCGGGTCATCGGATCAAGTGTTGATTCGATGAACTGATACAGATTATATTAGTCGGTTATTTGTGAAATAGCCGGATTATCGGATCAAGTGTTGATTCGATAATTTAATGTATAATTATATATTTGATATATTAAATTACATTAACTGCTATAAGCTCACTAAAAAATTCTTTTTCTCACTCGGGTAATACATTGATATATATGCGATATATGTTAATTGTATTATTTTATTTTGTTACAATAAATATTGTATATGTGATATATAATATTGTAATATGTTAGGGTTATTAATGCAACATGTTTAGTGGAGATTAAACATGGTTAGGGTTTGATTTGGGTTAATCTTTTCTAGAACCTTCTATAAGGTTTTGTTTTGTTTTGTGCAAAGATATTTGTTTTGATATTTTGCAAGATATTTGTTTAACCCAACCCAACCCTTTAACCTTAGTAAAATCTCTATAAAGATTACTTGAAGCATGGTTGCATTTCTAACCTCACACAACTTTCATTATTCATCACAAAACAATTCATCTTCTTCTTCCTCCTTGCAAAACTTTCTAGCTTTGAGTTTAGTGATGAAAATGAGTGAGATTAAGAAAAAAAATGAGAGCTAAAATCCTACTTCATCATCCTAATCTATCCTAGCCATTTAGATTAGGGTGTTCACTTCATTTAGTGAGTAGATTAGGGTGTTCACTTCATTTAGTGAGTGAGAGCTTGTGTTAAAGAAACTTCAAGGTAGATCATCTTTGTTATCGAAGATCGGAAGCAAGCTTGTATCTTTCTCTTCGTGGAGCCACTCTAGAGTCCGGATACTCGATGATTGCAGTGAAGGGACCTCAACACGGAGCTTTAGAAGTGAAGGACGGGACTACAAAGGTTGTAATCCCAAACTCTTAGTGTTAAAGTGTTTAACATGCTTTGTTTCGCCTAATCTCTAGTATAAAGATCTTGGTTAGGGTTGTTCGGCACGTCTAAATTTTAAATCGGGCATGGTTGATACCTTGTAGACCCTTGTGAGAGTGCCTAGCATCCCTGCAGGTTTGCCTTGCCTGAATTTCAAGGGCGGATGCTAATCGGTGCTATCCGTCCACCTCTCCGAAAATGCCAAGTTGATTTATGACACCATGTGTCGAAAGTTTAAACGGATGCGGCCGATATAGCAGACTTCATCAGATTCCCCAACGTTTAGGGGTTTTTGATTGTGGGGACGCTCTTCCCTGCAGACGCAAGCCCCTGCAGTTAATTATGCTACCGCATCGCGGTAACCACTTTCTCCTTCTCCAGATGGTCACTTCGTGTCATGTGTGTTTGTTTTGTTTTTGGTTGCCCATGGATTGTATACGGAGGCTAATTTATGATGTCGTCCGTAGGGCGTGGATTAGTCCAAATCCGTATTTTCTTAGATTTGGGTTTGGGGTTAGGTTTAAGGATACGTTAGTCTCATTTGAGACTAAGATCAACTTAAACGTTTGTTAAGAATACGTTAGTCTAATTTTAGACTAAGATCAACTTAACGAGATCGTTTAGATCCAACAAAAGAGCATTTGGACTCTATTGTTTAGTTTAGGGACATTGCGGTCGATTACCAGTTTAAGGACATGGTGGTCCAAGGTTAAGGACATCATAGTCCATGGGCTTAAGGACCCCACAGTCCGAGGTTAAGGACATCATAGTCCATAGGCTTAAGGACCCCACAGTCCAGTTTAAAGACGTCATAGTCTATGAAATGTATGGTTGTCGGGACCCATCACCTCTCTGAAGACGTTGAAGGATTACAACGACAAATATCAGAGGAGTGAAGAGATGTACCCTTGAACCGATATTGGTTGGGAGATCTATAGTCCAATTTGGGACTAAGATCTAAGATTTATGAGCATATGGGCTCAGTTAATCTGAATTAAGGACTTATGGCCAATCTTGGGCTAAGTCCAATCAAGTTAAAATGATTAACATTTAACAATGCTGGGCATTGATTTGAGTTCTGACAATATTTTTGTCTTTTATAGAATGCTTAGCATTCATTATAGCTCTGTGGCTTATTAAAAATCAATTTATGTTCTATCAGTGCACACGTGAGGGGCACGTGGTACGTTTGGCGCTTTGGGCCAGTCAATGAGCACAAAGCGCTAGTTTATGAGCGCATTGCGCTTCTGCTGGGTAGCGCACACGTGAAGAGCACGTGGTGCGCTTGACGCTTTGTGCCAGTCCATGAGCGCAAAGCGCTATTTGTTCAATGGCGCACACGTGAGGAGCACGTGGTGCGCTTGGCGCTGAGCGCCAGTCCATGAGCGCGAAGCGCTAACTGTTAAGTGGCACACACATGAGGGACACGTGGTGCGCTTGGCGCTGAGCGCCAGTCCAAGAGCGCAGAAGCGCATCTGATCAATTTTATGATCTGAGAAATAAATTCTCGTTTATCAGAGACTTTGTCTCAAGATTCCAAGAACAAAAGTTCTTACACTATAGGAGATACTTCAATCCCTTATATTGATGAAAGGCTTTGCCTTTATGGATCTGTGATCCTTAAGAGAATTGAATTATTCTCCCCCTTTTTTAGTGAGATGTTCATGATCTCTTTGAGAAAGACCTTAGTCTTATAGATCTATGATCTATGAGAAGAATTGTGTTCTTCTTCTTGTTTTAGGATGAGATCTTCTGATCTCTTTGTGAAAGGCTTTGGTCTTGTAGATCATGATCTTTAAAGAAGTGGATTTTTCTTTTTAATTATGAGATGATTTCATCTTTCTGTTCATCATTTTTTTTACCTTGAAGAAAATCTTCTTTTTCTGAGAGTTTGGCTTTTCTTTCTGAGATATCTCAAAGCTTGTAATACCCGGTTCTTTTATATACGCCTAAAATCCGTAATTCTTTTTAAACTATGAATTTTATTATTTTTAATTATTTAATTGTTTTAAAGAATCTCCATTAAACCCTAAACTCCCAATCCATTTCCCCCCGCTATTTTTCTCAAACCCTAATCCCGATCCCTCATTTTCTTTTCCCGTTTATATAAACCTCGATTTCGGTCCAGAACTCCATTTCATTTTATTAGCCAAGTTAAAAACAAAATAAGATTTTTAAATTTAAACCAATCCCTCAGCCCAACTCCATTTTTCCCTTTCAATTTATTCTATCCCTACAGCCCATCTCCCTTTCCGTTTATTAATTAATCTTTGATTTATTAGCAGCCCGGCCCTTTCTAATTTTCCTCATTCATTTTTACTTCGCGCCGGCCCAGCAGCTTCCCCGGCCCACTCCTTTTTATCCCCATTTATTTTTCCTATTAATCCCCAGGCCCGGCCCAGTGCCCCTCCAAGCCCACTCACTTCTGCCCACACCCGACCCGTTTCAACCTCCGACCCGACCCGCCTTCTCATCTTCCCCAACGGCTACCCCCATTTTTCCCGCTCCCTGTCTCGCTCGCGATCCGCGATCTCCGCCGCCTCCGTTGCCAAAGCTCGCGAGCCGTTACCCCACGTCACGCACTCCCCTCTCTAACCCCTTATCGCCTCCTTTCTCTCTCACTCGTTCTCTTTCCTCCTCCTCTCTCGCTCCCACTCTCGAGCCACGCCCACGCCCCCTCCGTCGCCATCACCCCACTCCGCCGGCCATCTCGTCGGACCCTCAACACCGCCCTCATCTCCTCACCACCCACCTTCACTCTTCCCTGCCACCATCACCCAATACCCAAAACCCACAGCCAAGCTCAAACTCCCCTGCATACCCAAGCTCCAACTACCGCGCCCTTCACCGGCACCCACGACGTCGACGAGCTCCCCACTGCATCTCGTCGACCCCATCACCCCCTCTCTTCCCCTCTCGCAATCTCTCTGTTTTCTCACTCCCTCTCTCCCTCTGCTTTCTCTCTCTCTCTCTCTTCCTCTACTCTCTCTCTGATATCACTGTCTCTCTCTCTCTATCTCTAATCCCTCCTCTCTCTCTCTTCCTTTCTCAGTTACCTCTCTCTCTCTTCCTTTCACAGTTACCTCTCTCTCTTCCTTCTTTCTCAGTTCTCTCTCTCTCTCTCTCTTCTCTCTAAACCTCTCTCTCTCCCTGCACACACTTCCTCACTCCCATCATTCTCTCCATCGGCCTCGACAGCATCAGCGATCCCCAGCCCCGACACAGCCTGAGCTCGCAACAACCCATCCCCAAGCTCGAACCAAGCCCAAGCCTAGCCGAGACTCGTCGCGTGCTTGCTACTCTGTGCCCGAGACGTGTCACTACTGCCTTCACTGCCGCGCCATCAGTTCACCGTCTCCAGGCAAGTTCTCTACTTGCTACATGCTAAGTTATGCTTGTTACAAATTAAAATCGTTTAGATTCTGTATTTACTTTTCTGAATAAATTATACTACGCACCTGTTCGATGCATGATCCCAATGAGAATACTTATCACATTTGACGAAACTGGATGGTTTACATTGGCCCTTGTAGTGATGAATATCTTATGCAAATTTCGCTGGAAAATATGACCGTTAACGACTAAAACGACTACCCCCAAATTTACTCGTAAAACTGGAATTTTCTTGTACCTGAAAACCGTTAAAATCACCATAAATTATGTACACACTGGAATGATGCGTTCGAGGGCTTAAATCGAAGCCGACTTGACGAACTATAACCCTATGTAAGTTTATAAATATTTTGGTACTTAAACTGTGACGATATTTGGATCGGAGTGCGACTCTGGACTGCAGTTCAGAGCGACTCTGGACTGCAGTTCAGAGCGACTCCAGTTGTTGTTTACTATCCCGTAATGGGTACCACACTATTTTCTTTAACTCGTAGGTTGCCGAACTCTACTGTTTATTATAGATAAATCTGTTAGCTAGACAACACAAGTGGTGTCATCCTGTTTCGTTATCGTTTGTTATTTAATCTGTAATTTATAAGATCGGGACGTATAACAGTCCCAACAGAATCAGAATTGATATACTAGTATTGAACAGTGTATTTCTCCTGACGTACAGACGCGATTGAGGATCCATCTATTGAGTTGAAAACCTTAATAAAAACTCTAGATTTCATTCAACTGTAGTGTCGCTAAAATATGATCCCAACTGAGATTAAAATGCGTTGCGAAACGGACTTCCGATTCTGAAACCGGATTTCCAGCCGTGAACGCTTAAAATGAAATGGCTATAATTAATGATCCTGGAACCCGACTGGTATGAAACTAAATTCGCTGGATAGATAACTAAATATACTATTTATTCCCCGTTCATCGTTTCACTAAACTATAACCGTATGATTTATGATAAATTATGCAAGTTGTAGATTATTGATTCATGACACCCTAATCAAGCTTTACATACTGTTCACGCATCATATCATACACATGTCACTACATTGATAACTTAGTGATAATCTATATTACCTACTGTTAGGTATTAGTGATGATTGTGGCAAGTACGTTAGTGTTCGTGTATACGTGAATAAGTGAAAGTGACACGTACTTGTACACAATCAGTGAACCTTATGATTCTATTGCATTGTCGATGTTTGTGGGATGCGTGTACGTGTGACTATAAGTGGTATGGGACACTTATGGAAGCTCTTGCATGGGTGTCACAGATAAGGCACCAAACACTGCCATTTATCGTAGGTATTAGTCGGGACGTGCTTGATGGAGGTCCTGCCTCAAATTCTCGCGTAGACTTATCACAGACCAACTGGTATTTAGGGTTATGGTTAGCTTTTGATGTAGACCACGGGGTGTGGGGTAGTTTGAGTGTGAGTTCAACAGAATCTCGGGAGTCCCTTGCCGTCTTATATATATATGGAGATATATGGAGATTTACAGGGTACATGATTATTACCGTGAGTTACATGTTGGGCCCGTGGTCCCTTGTCCTTGGGTTCTACCTTTGGGTGGAGGACACTCGCGAGTGGTTGACTTTCACACTTGGACTGACGATAGGTTTAGTGACCGGTACAGTGAGACTTAGAGACTGATAGGGATGACAACATCGATATACATACTTACTGTGTTGACATACGTGGCATATCATTCTACTGCTTTTACTGTTCCGCTGCATTGATTGCTGCATGTTCATATCTATACCGTCATTGATTCACTGTTATATATATCTATTATCACTGTTAAAATTGTCACATGAATTTATATATTATATTTCTATCGTGTCGCTCTGACGACTTGAGTATGCATGCTCAGTGTGAGGAGAAGATTTAGCCTGGATCAGGACTAGACGTATATCACAGACACCTCGATTAGCCATCCAGAGTTATACCCTTTTGTTTCCCATCAGGTCAGTTCTTTATATTGTTTCGTTCCAGTTACTGCATTTCTCTTTACCTGCGCATTATTTACTGATTACCACTTAAAGCTAGAAGCCGAAGTGTGACTACGTCAGGATATTTCCTTGACCGTAGGAGCATGGCTGGCCTTGTTAACCCTTCGTATTCCGTATTTTGGGAAGCAGGGCGTGACAAAGCTTATGGGGGGTTCCTCTCTTTTTTCTGTCCTTTAGACTTGAAGTCTTGGAGCCTTTATATAGGGCAAGCCGATTTGTTCAATCAGTTAAGGAGATCTTTTCTCCAATTGATTTGGGGATTTCCCCACCGTTGGATTTTTGATCCAAGCGCTTCTGATTTACAGAAAGCAATTTTCTTGTTTTTAACAAGATTGGGAAATCTTTTCCATGCAGAATTTATTCTATATTTTAGTGATTTTTAATCACCATTGGATCATTGATCCAACGGTGCTCTGATTTACATAGCACAATCTTATTGTTTGGAAAGATTTTGAGAAATCTTTCCTTAACAGAATTTAATTCTGATTAATTAATGATTTATCATTATTATTGGATCTCTGATCTGACAGTGAGGAGCTTTTAGTTCCAGTGCTAGCGCATCCGTGCTTTGCACGTGGTGCTCTGCTTAGAGTGCAGCGCACTTAGCGCTAGCGCACCCGTGCTTTGCACGTGGTGCGCTGCTTAGGGCGCAGCGCACTTGGCGCTGCTTCTGAAGTGTTACTTCATTTCAAAATTTGAATTTTAAACAAAGCTTTGCTCTGATTGGGGGAAGCAAACCATGTGATGCAAGTATCAGGATTCTTCAAGGTGATTGAAGATATAGATACTTGTGTTTGGTATTCAGTTAATAGTAATAGTTTTGAGAAACTTGTTTCCCTTTCAGGTTACTCATATCTGGATGCAATCCTAGTTGAGTAATGTTGATCGACCTCCTTCCATTTAGTTAACATGCACTGGAGACAGCTGCATGATTTGAATCTGGTTCCAATTAAATCAGTGCCTCTGTTTCTATATTGTATATAGAATGGTTCGTATCTTAACAATGTTAAAGTATATGGAGTTGTCCGGCTTATGCTTAAAACCAGAGTCTGGATAACTCAAGGCACGTTTCTGTAATGGCAGTTTGTGGGTTATCCCGGGCTATGACGAGGGGTAACTTTCTACCATCAGGGAGATCAATAGTGATATTGTTCTTGACTCGCCACAGTTTCAGCAAAATGGACTTTTTCAGAAAACAGTAATGGGAGTATGGTAGAACTGGAAGTAATTCCAGAACCACAAACGATTACTGAAAATTTAATAGAACCTAAATATTCAATCAGAGTTTGACATTCTATTAGCCACTCCGCAGATATGGTGGGTAACCTCAGGTACCCGAGAGGTATTCCGGTATCCTCAAAGACAATGACAGGGAGGATCTTGTTTACCCATACTTGACACTACTATTGTTCCAGAATATGAGACTCGGCAGGAGGATGAGTATAGCGTCGTTCTAAACTAGCTTTAGAAGTGCACGTGTATATGACTCTGCCAGAGGGTTGTTGTAGTCAGTGGGAGCAGCGGAAGCATAGTGGACAAGTTTCTTATGTCTATTTAAAGATTAAAGCAGGTATAGCAGAGATAAATCATCTATTTTTGATGTGACAGTCATAGACTTTGATTTCATCAGAATAGAGATGGATCTGTTAAGAAGGTTGTAGGGTGGTATGTCCTGGTATTTGGATGACATGCATATTGTAGGAAGTGAAATTGCTATCCTACGATCGGTTATACTGTGGTTGTCACACAGTGGTTTCTCCACATAAGATATAGAAATAATATCAGGCATTCTGGAAACTAGATATATGGTTTTAGATCTAGATTTGGATAATTTCCCAATCCGGGTACTTAGACAGTATTCTAAAGGTGTTTTAGAATGGACGACTCCTGGCATGGTAGTGTACCTGTAGGTGATGGAGTCGCTCTCTCTAAAGGTGTCTTACAGACTAAAGGGGAGAGGGGTGTGCATAATTGGCATATCACTTGCTTAGGCAATTGAGTCAATCATGAGATGTCAAGTACCATACCAGATGTTGTTTTTGCACTAGATGAAATAAGTTGATATATTAATCCAAATCCTGGAGAAACGTTCGGAAGCAGTTTATGAACATAAGTGGATATTCTAGGGATTTGGTAACGGCAGCCCCATTCGGGAGACGGTTATCATTCCAGGCTTCCATGGTGACATGGATGGCAGAGTGACTGTCAGAGTTATAGTTTTCCCTCTTTTGAGGGGCAGTAGTTTGGACAGGTGATCCAAGCGGATACTGAGGGAGGTATGGCATGGGATACTGATTAAATTCAGTTGACGATACAGTCTATGAATTTTACCGGATTTGGAGTTCATTTGTGAACTGGGTCCAATCAGATATCCAGACATATTCTAAGACAAGTATTGCTCATTTCGGGAGATGGCTTTCTCCGCGAACTTGAGATAAAGAGAGACATATAAAGAAACATTGGAGTGGATCCACTCACTGAGGCTATTTCTCGAACGCAATAGTTTTACAAACGAGCTTTGTAAACCTAATTAGTAGAGAAGTTGGGTGTTTGGAATCACACGGACTGTGAGTATGCGACAACGCAATAATTAGCCTTAAGTGCAAATGGGAGATTGTTGGCTAAAGTGCCCTCAAGTCAATTATTGGATCGCAGGCACGTGATTGCAATGATTGAAAGAGGACCTATACCGATAGAACAGTCTTACTCGAGATGATAGTATGCTATCTGATTCATCTTTATCATCGTGTACATGCTTCAGGTGGCATTGCAGATCACTATTACATGTTGATAGAGCCAATAGGCTTAACTACCAGCAGTATGATGGTAATCATATACGTGAGAGTTGGGTGGTCTATAAGCATATCCTTAAAGTGTCCCTAGTCATAGGAGTTTCGAGACTGGGCATCGATACTCCAAAGGTAGACTAGTGTATACGGATCGAGAACCCGACGAGGGGTGGTGGCCGGTCTCACAAGCCATTGGTATCAGTTGGTTCACCTAAGATGTATATAGGTGCTCATTGGGCTATGAGCACACCGGACGAACTCACCGGGAACATGCTAGTTGGTATTATACCTATTGTCAAATAGCAGTTCCCAGGTGATATGTGTACAGATTAGTCTATCGACCTGAGATCGTCATTTGTCTCATGTGAGTTCCCACAGTGCTTTGATTACTACCCTACCACGGCTCAAAGAAGTCATGCAAACAGATTTTAGTTGTGTACAGTCCCGAGCCACATGGAGGTAGTGAGCGGATTGACAGAGGATTCGTCTCTCCCGGTATATTGGGGTTTGATGTCGCGGAGTGCACGGGTGGCCATCACCACAAATCCTCGGCCGGGGTAGACGAGAATTACTAATTCGGATCAGTAGTTTCTCAGTTGGTGCTAGGCTTCATACCGACACTAAATGTCAAGTTATTAGGGGTCTGACTTTATCCACCCTCTAGACTCGATATGCGATACTCATAGACGAACGGACCGGATTGTATGGATATTGTCACTGTCAAGCTCAGTAGGGTTTCAGGATGAGTTTGCTCGTCGGCTTCTCTTTCGCTCAATACCTGGGTAGCCGTTACGTACATCTAGTGCCACTGACGTTCTTGTAATTAAACCCACTTCCAGCGTATTGACGAGTCTTTAAAGTCTCACACAGAGGGTTTCCCTGGTTCAGGCGAAACGTTGTATAGGCCGTATGGTTTTATGGCAGGGTTCGATCATATACGTGCACTTGTGCACGGATCATGATCGGATGGATAATACTAGTGGGCTTTGGTTTAAGCCGAATCCTAGTATTATATTTTTGGATTACTTTCGTCTCGTTGTATTCGTATTCAGTCGGAATATGGATGCGGGTATATACGGATGAAGGGTATTCTTGTAATTCGTTACAAGATTTCTTTGGTGGATGTCATTTCTTTTCGTTGGATTAAACATTTAGTTTAAATGTTTAATTGGAGGAAAACGTGAGTGTAAGTTTTAGCCTTGTGCATTTATTTGATGGTGCATGCACTTGGTGACTCATGATATTGGGTCTAGTGATCATTTATTATGACAAAGATTATTTTTGAGGCCATGATTATTGTGTGGGATTTTTGTGGAGAGAGAGGGCAGTTCTTTTGAGGCTTGGGATTTTTTCTTGAGTTGGTTTTCATATGATCAAAAAGATATCTCACACAATAACTCAAGCCATTTACTTCACTAGCTTCTTTCTTGAGCTCACACTTTCCTCCATGGGCATCTTCTTCAACCTCCACCCATCCCTCTCATGAGTTGAGAATCCATGGGTGTATTGAGACAACTCCATGGGTGTATTGAGACAAGTTATTCACACACTCTCTCTACTTCATCTTGTGCATCTAGGCTGGCAAACTGGATGCCCGAGTTACTTTGGTTTTGAAGCGGGAGCCCGTATTAAGAATCCTCAACGTGAATCATCTTCGACGAGGGAGACCGGAGAACAAACTTGAACGAGAAAGCCGCGACAAGCTTAGGATATAGGTTGAAGACCGAAGGATACAGATCGATCGGTATAACCTCTCTAAACTCATTTTCATTTAGCTAGTATAGGGTTAATGGTTCGATCCGGGAATCGGGTTCTGTTAGCGCCGGGTTTTTTAAAGCTTTTGTTCCGCATTTAGCCACAGATTGATGGTCGGGGCGCTGACGTAACCTTACAATTTTTGGGGTCTTAGGAAGGGTGATGAAATCTCCACCCAATCTGAATTGGTGTTCAATCCCCTTAATATCCGTATTATTGTATGCAAAGCGATAAAACAATCAAAATCTAAAACAACAACAAAAAAAAATATTTGGCAGTGGCGCAAAGAATCCTGCACAAAACAGTTTATTAGAAAGGGAGAGAGAATTCGTGTAAAGAATACTGCAGAAAAGATAATTTATTAGAGCTCGGAGAGGGTTTCTGGAAGAAAAATATACTCACAAAAATTTTTGGGCTCTGAAGCAATCTTTTGACAACGGAACCGCGGTCAAACCCTTTGATTTGTTGCGGAAGGGCGGTGGAGTTGGAGACTTAGACCTTCAAATTTCTTCTGTGCACTAAAATTGATCTCCACTTCTGGTTTTTAGCATCTGGATCTTGATTTGGTCATTGAATTTGCTTCAGATTTTGGTACGGTTAGCCGCGGTTTCGTCTTGATCCGCTGCTATGTAGTCGCGAGATTTGGGTCTAACTTCCCATGATTTTGGCACTGATCTTGCTCTTCTCCCTATCCTGCACACTCGCACAAAAAAGAATCAAAGAATAACTAGATGATTTTTATGGTTTTATTGTTTTTTTAATTCACAAATTAACCCGAAACTACAAAAAGAAATAAACTACCGTCTCCTCGACAACGACGCCATTTGATTGGCAGAAATTTCATGATATGATATGCATTCTACTTGTTCTACTTACCACAATCAAGTTGGTTTCACTTGGTAGCTAGCCGGTTGAGTACGAGTCGATCCACAAAGATATTGTATATAGTTTCGTTCTTATTTTAGACGAGTCAAGAAAAAATATACAAGTGTGTTTGAGTTATCCTAAGTGTTTGTAATTTTATGTTCAAAGAGAACTTGTTAGGGTTAGGTTTGGTTAATAGAGTTGGAAATTATTCTTGTGCTTGCCTTGTGCCATCATTAAAATGATGTTAGAATAATTGGAAATAACGAGGATTGGGAGGACATAGAAATAGTATTTGGGAGTTTAAGCAAGCTTTTCAATGCTAAATATATTCCTGGTGCCCCTTGTTCGTCCGTTCTATGCTCTTATTTCCAACCACATGCCAAACACACACAACAAGTCTCCAATTAAGTCATAACTACATGTCACGTTGTAGTGCACCTAAAGCAATTCTCAACTTAGGTCGCGACTATATGTCATGATAGTGCGCCTAAGGGAAAGGGTTAAGTGTACATGTGCTCCTTTTCGTGACAACTACGGCTTTGCGGAATCAATAACTTTTAAAACTTGAGCACAATATACTAAAATCCCGGGATACAAGCCCAAACACTAAACTAAACAAACCCTAACTAAGAGTTTTAGCTACTTGGTTAGGATTACAACCTTTGTAGACGGTCTTTCGGGACTTGAAATGTGGACTCCACAAGCTTCTTGAGTTGATAGAATGAGCTCTCGAAGCCGATCTTCCGCATCAAAGACGATCCATCCAAGGATGTCGGTTCAAGTGATAGCTTCATCCGAAGCAACTAAAGATCAAGCCTTGCCAAGACAAGATAATTAGAGAGGTATAGTTTGTGAATAAGATACTCTCTTTTAATCCTCAAAACTCAAGTGGAGAAATTGAGGAAGAAGAAGATGATAGCTACTAGAGATAAACTCTCATTTGTGAAAAATATCCAACCTTACAAATATCTCTCACACTCTCACTCTTATCTCTTCACACACAAAACAAAAGAGTGGGTGGGCTTGGTGACTCATTAGAGTGAGCCACAAGCCCACACACTTCCTCATTTAAGATGAAAAAGAGAGAGAGAGTGTACCCACCTCACTAGTATACATATACATACACTTGTAAATAAATACAAATGCATGTATATAAACAAATATACTAAAATCCGTATTTATAATAAATACGTATACCATATTTCTACCGAAATACGAATACCGTATTTGTACCGAAAATACAAAATACGCATATTCATTTTTAGAAAAAAATACATGTATTCGTATCAAAGCACAAATACCCATATTTATACAAATACACGTATTAGTATAAATACCATATTCGTGTTAAAATACAAATACCCAAAAGAGAGCAATAAAATACTAGTATCAAAATTGGCTGTCTTTCAGACCTGCTAGGACTACAAAAACGTCCGATTAAAGCACGTGTATAAATACACGTGTTCAATCGAACACCCATGCGTAAAACCATACGCAAACTACACTGTTTTGCCTGAACCGGGAAACCCTATGTGTGGGACTCTAAAGACTCGACGATACGCTGACAGTGGGTTTAACCACAAGCACGTTAGTGGCACTAACTGTACGTAACGGCTATCCAGGTATCTATCGAAGGGAAGATCGACACGATAACTCGTCCGAAGACCCTACTGAGCCTATAGGTGACATTCTCCGTACAGCCCAGTTTGTTCGTCTAAGAGTATTGCATATCGGTCCAAGGGGCGGTAAACGCCAGACCACTAATAGCACAATAAGTCATGTCGGTGTGGAACCAATACACCCTGAGAAACTATTGGTATACCTACCAGTAAATATCACTTTCCCTAGGCAGGGACTTTGGGTATTGGCCAGCCGTACACAACGCGATATCAACTCCCCATACCGGGAGAGACGAATCCCTTCTAACTCCTACTGCTTCTAAGTGCTTCAGGACTGCACCCAACTACTACCTGTTTGCACGACTCATTTGAGCCGTGGTAGGGTAGTAATCTAAGTACAGTGGGAACACACTCGAGATGTATAGTGATGTCAAGTCAATGGACTAATCTGTACTCATGTCACCGGGGAACTGCTAATTGACGATAGGTATAATACCAACCAGCAGTTCCTAGCGAGTCCGTCAAGTGTAACTCATAACCCAATGAGCACCTGTATACTATCTTTGGTACTATATACCAATGGCTGCGGAACAGGCCACCTCCCCTAACGGGGATAAGAAGCGTATACACTAGTCTACTCTGGAGTATCGATGCCCAGTCTCAATAATCCTATGACTAGGGACAAGTTTAAGGATGTGCTTATAGACTATCCAGCACCCACTAGTGTGTCTGCCATCATAACGCTGGTAGTTAAGCAGAGATCCTAAGGGCTCTATCAACATATATTAGCGATATGTTAAAAGAAACATATACATATGTTAAGATAGACTCAAACCAGATATCATACTATCATGTTGAGCAAGACTGTTATTATATCTGTATATATCCCAACCTTCCAAAATATAATATACAATCCAGTACTATATAATAATAGTCTCTAGGGTATATCACTAACAATATTTCTTTGGTCTAGGTTCATTTTCAAGTTGTTTGGTAAAGAGAAGTACAAAAGATTTTTCCATTCCTCATACTACCCTTCCTTAAGCCTAACAAGTGAGTAACTACTCACACATGGAAAGAAAATAAACAAGAAGAAGAGAAGAAAGAATAGAAGAATAAGATGAGAACAAAAAATAACAAGCTAACTACTTGGGCCCTCATATAAGCAAGAGACTCCATTGAGTATTATGGCTTAAAAATAGTGATTAGAAGAGAAGAAAAGAAAAACAATAAAATCAATAACTACTTTAACAAACAAGTAAGAAAATAAAGACAATACAAGAAAATAAAGATACACGGTAGAAAAAACTCCCATCTTCGTTATTCATCCACTCAAAATCTCTCACTACATTTTAATAGAGAAGAGATGAAGAAGAAAAAGAAGAAAACTACACTAAACTAAAAACTAATTCTAAGGAAAATAAAGCATGTCTCTTTGCCTTTGAACTGAAGCATTTATAGGCAGTGAAATGAAATCGTAGGGCAATATTCTGAGCCCTTACACAATGACTAAAACACCCATGAAAATTCATCACATTTGGCTACGACATAACCACTGATCCGCTGCCAAATAGGCCAAAATTTCGCTGATCCGCGGTCCATTTTTGGAATTGGCGCGTCGTTTTTCTTGTGGATTCTCGTGTTGCTATTTTCTTCTATTTGGTAGGTTCATATCTGCAAAATCCTTCCAAAATATTCTCAGATTTTCAAAAGTCTAAAATGGCAACACAATTGAATTTTGTATTTTGATATCCCTCGAGCTCTGCGTTGCCACATTGATCCTTGTGCTGCCTCCCTCGTGTTTTGTGCTTGTCTTAGACACGAATGAACATCACTTGATCTTGTCTCCTGTACTTGTAAGTGGCACCTGACAGATATGGATGACCGGAACCCGGATTTTAACTGTTTTCGGAAGTTGTCCTGAATTTGTCATAACTGTAGAGAATGTGCGTGATTTGCGTTGTTCTGGACTAAGAACCTATAATCTGTAATCATGTAGCAAAAACGGATCAAAAGCACCTACCTATATACAAATATGCATAAGAATGAGTGGTATTAAATGCAATATTCTGAGGTGAACAGAGGTCGTCAATCAAGTACGTTTTACCTTATTGAGCCTGAATGTGATAGTCTCTATACAATACGGTCTCTTTGTCTAAGAGAATCACATACCAGGTCTAATGGATGGTAATGTCAAACCCTTAATAACCTGATAAGTTGTGCTGGTATCTAGCTCATCTCCTACCGAGAAACTACTGAACAACCATCAGAAAATCTCATCTACACTGGCCAGAGATTTCTAGTGATAGCCAACTGAACACTGCGCAGCATCGACTCCTAATACCTGGAGAGACGAATCCCTGACGATTGCTCACTGCCTCCATATGGCTCGGGACTGTACCCAATTAAAACCTGTTTGTATGACTCCTTTGAGCCATGATAGGGTAGTAATCAAAGTACAGTGGAAACTCACACAAGACAAATGCTGATCTCAGGTCAAAGGACTACTCTGTATTCATGTCACCTGAGAACCGCTGTCTGAAAATAGGTATAATACCAACCAACTGTTCTCGACGAGTCCTTCCAGTGTACTCACCTCCAGTGAGCACCTGTATACTGTCTTAGTTAACTCAACACTAATGGCTTGTGAGACCGGCCACTGCCCCTTATTGGGGTCTAGAAATATATACACTAGTCTACTCCGGAATATTGAGGCCCAATCTTGATACTTTCTCGACTAGGAACATTTAAGGATGTGCTTTTAGACTACCCAGCTCCCACGTATATGATCGCCATCATAATGCTGGTAATCAAGTAAGAATCCTACGGGCTTCATCAATGATGAAGACAAACCAGATAGCATACTATCATCTCAAGCAAGACTGTTCTATCTGTATATGTCCTCCTTTAATTATCATAATCGTCTATCTGCAATTACAATAATTGCTTTGAGGGTACTATATCCAACAATCTCCTACTTGCACTTAAGGCCAATTATTGCGGTATCGCATACCTACATCTCGTGTGCTACCAAATACCCAACTTCTCGACCAATCAGTTTCGCAAATAGTGTTTGTAAAACAACCGTTGTTTGAGAAATCGCCTTAGTGAGTGGATTCGCTCCAATGTCTCCATTGGTGTAGATACCGTCTTGCAATTTATCATGCCATACTTGAGCAGTAGGTTCTTTGCGTACTTTTTCTGACATGGAAACATTTCTTCTTTTCTTTGATCAACTTCAAGTCCTAGAAAAAGTTTTAGTTGTCCAAGCTCTTTCATCTAAAAGCGAACTGAGATATTTTCTCTCGTTCTTTTGATCTCCACCTCGTCATCTCCAGTCACGATCAAATCATCGATATAAACTAATACCGAAGTTAGCTTGCCTTCTTGTTGCTTGACAAATAAACTGGAATCCACAGAAGTGACAGAATATCCACTTTATATAAGGAACTCTGCTATCTTTCCATACAAGCCCTTGGCGCTTGCTTTAATCCATACAATTCTTAACTTGCACACAGACCCGAGCCTTTCTTTACTTTCGAATCCCCTAGGTTGCTCCATGAATTTCTCTCGATCGACCTCGCCGTGTAAGAATGCATTCTTCACGTCCATGTGCTAGAGTTTCCATCATTTACTTGCCACAATAGCTATAAGAACCCAAACAGTTTAATCTTAGCAGCTGGACTAAACATTTCATCATAATCTAGTCCATATTGCTGAGAAAACCCTCGAGCCACTAATCGCGTGTCACGCCTTACCCCCAATACAAAGAGTATTGTCCACTCCGGCCGAAACCGCACGGTTTTGTCCTTCGGGGCGAACCAGACCTGAGTTCCAAACAAAAAAGCAAAATCCATGCCTTGTGAAATAATCCCTGCACCCATGCCTTATTAAATGAGGCACCCCCCTTCACTGTGCAGCCCACGTAGTAACCGGGAATGGTGGGAAAAAAAGAAAGGTCAAGGGAAAAAGGTCAATGGTCAATGCTCACATGTAATTTAAAACAAGGATGGTGATGTTTTAAAACAAGACGGCATGATAAATTGCAAGATGGCAAATAGTGTTTGTAAAACAACCGTTGTTTGAGAAATAGCCTTAGTGAGTGGATTCGCTCCAATGTCTCCATTGGTGTAGATACCGTCTTGCAATTTATCATGCCATACTTGAGCAGTAGGTTCTTTGCGTACTTTTGCTGACATGGAAACATTTCTTCTTTTCTTTGATCAACTTCAAGTCCGAGAAAATGTTTTAGTTGTCCAAGCTCTTTCATCTAAAAGCGAACTGAGATATTTTCTCTCGTTCTTTTGATCTCCACCTCGTCATCTCCAGTCACGATCAAATCATCGATATAAACTAATACCGAAGTTAGCTTGCCTTCTTGTTGCTTGACAAATAAACTGGAATCCACAGAAGTGACAGAATATCCACTTTGTATAAGGAACTCTGCTATCTTTCCATACAAGCCCTTGGCGCTTGCTTTAATCCATACAATTCTTAACTTGCACACAGACCCGTGCCTTTCTTTACTTTCGAATCCCCTAAGTTGCTCCAAGAATTTCTCTTGATCGACCTCGCCGTGTAAGAATGCATTCTTCACGTCCATGTGCTAGAGTTTCCATCATTTACTTGCCACAATAGCTATAAGAACCCAAACAGTTGTAATCTTAGCAGCTGGACTAAACATTTCATCATAATCTAGTCCATATTGCTGAGAAAACCCTCGAGCCACTAATCGCGTGTCACGCCCCATCCCCAATACAGAGAGTATTGTCCGCTCCGGCCGAAACCGCACGGTTTTGTCCTTCGGGGCGAACCAGACCTGACCAGGGGCCACTTCCCAAGAGGTCATCCATCCCAAGACTTCCCTAGCCCGAGCACGCTTAGCTACGGAGTTCTCAATCTCCTATAGTGCCGATTCATTTAAAAGGTGCTTCTGTATTGAGGAGTGGTATCATTCCATTTATAGTATAGATCTGCCCTCTTTCGGAATGTATTCCAAAGAATCCCCATTGTTCTATAGTGAGTCCCACGGACTCAAGATGTGGCCCCCATGGATTCAAGAGGTGGCCCCCGCCCTCTTGGTATGACACTTGGCGTGGCACTTTGTTCCATGTGGCACTTTATTCCGTGAGCCAGAACCGGGTCCCGACATCCTCCCCACTTTTGAACAATGGTTCGTCCTCGAACCACAGACCTACTATTGAGAGACTGGGTTTGATACCATTCTGTCACGCCCCATCTCCAATACAGAGAGTATTATCCGCTCTGGCTGAAACCGCACGGTTTTTCTTTCGGGGCGAACCGGACCCGACAAGGGGCCACTTCCCAGGAGATCACCCATCCCAAGACTTTCCTGGCCCAAGCACACTTAACTACGGAGTTCTCAATCTCCTATAGTGCCGATTCACTTAAAAGGTGCCTCTGTATTGAGGAGTGATATCATTCCATTTATAATATAGATCTGCTTTCTTTCGGAATGTATTCCGAACAGTCCCCATTGTTCTACAGTGGGTCCCACGGACTCAAGAGGTGGCCCCCCCCAGATTCAAGAGGTGCCCCCCGCCCTCTTGGCATGACACTTGGCGTGGCACTTTATTCCGTGAGTAAGAACCGGGTCCCGACATCATAACCAGGATGCAACGAGATATGCATGCATGAATAAAAATCAACAACATGAATATAATAGTGAGGTATGTATGTGTATGCGAAGTGCAATAAGTAATCTAAACTGTGCTACTGGGTCATCTACTCTAAAGTTTTTGAAATCAATTTAATGGAATTATCGATGTAACTCAATAGTATCCCGTGCGTGCCCGAGACCATGGTTAAGACTCTCGGGCTGAATCCGAGACATGCCGCTAGGAAGTAAACAGGTAACATGTACAGACGAATGTTGTCAGCAGCTGTTGGCTATAGTGCCCTCAAGTCAATTATTTAATTGCAGGCACACAATTGTGATGATTGAGGGAGGACCTATACTGGGAGAAGTCTTACTCAAGATAATAGTATGCTATCTGGTTTGTCTTTATCATCATGTACATGCATTAGGTGGCATTACAGATCACTATTACATGTTGATAGAGCCTATAGGATTCTTGCTTGACTACCAGCATTATGATGGCGATCATATACGTGGGAGCTGGGTGGTCTATAAGCACATCCTTAAATGTCCCTAGTCGTAAGAGTATCGAGACTCGGCATCGATACTCCGGAGTAGACTAGTGTATACTTATCGAGACCCCAACGAGGGATGGTGGCCGGTCTCACAAGCCATTGGTGTCAGTTAGTCACCTAAGATGGTATACAGGTACTCATTGGGTTATGAGTATACTGGACGGACTCGCCGGGAATATGCTATTTGGTATTATACCTATTGTCAGATAGCAGTTCTCAGGTGACATCAGTACAGGTTAGTCTGTCGACCTGAGATCGTCATTTGTCTCATGTGAGTTCCCGCTGTGCTTTGATTACTAGCTTACCACGGCTCAAAGGAGTCGTGCAAACAAGTTTTAATTGGGTACAGTCCCGAGCCACATGGAGGCAGTAGGTGGATCGTTGGGGATTCGTCTCTCCCGGTATTAGGGGTTGATGTCGCGTTGTGCACGGGTGGCCATCACCAGAAATCCTTGGCCAAGGTGGACGAGAATTACTGTTTTGGATCAGTAGTTTCTCAGTTGATGATAGGCTTCATACTGACACGAAATATCGCATTATTGCGAGAAAATTAAATCTAAAGTGAGCCCATTTCCTACTTCATCATCCTCTACTATATTAGCCATTTAGTTTAGGGTGTTTGCTTCACTAATCTACCATTAGTGAAGAGGTAGCATGAGCTTAAGTCTCCTTGACGTAGATCATCTTCGGCCTCGAAGATTTCGAGCAAGTTTGTTCATTTTTTCATGTGAACCCTTACTAGAGTTCGAATTTTCACTACTTGGAGCGAAGGGGCTACTACACGGAACTTTAGAAGTGAAGGATCGGTCAACAAAGGTTGTATTCCTTATTCACTTAGATGTAAAGTTGTTTGCATTGCTTGTTCGTTTAAATCTCTACTTAAGATTCTAGGGTTAGGATTGTTTAGCATGGAAAAATTTGAAATTGGCATGGACAATACCTCCCGAAATCTTGCTGCCGCGCTACATAACTCTACAGTGATATCAGAGCCAAGCTAGAGATTTAAATGATGTTTGTTAGATTATGAAACCAAAACTACTCCGAAACATAAAACAACGAAATCCAGTTTCTGTCGAATTTTAAATGGCCTCTAAAAAAATTTTTAGCAACTGCAGAATGTTGTATGTGATATAACATGAACACTATCAAAATTTGAAGCAATTTTGCATGTTTTTGGCCGGCCACATCACTAGAAAAACCGAGCTCACCGGGTCATTCTGGGCTTTTTGACTTCAAATTTTCATGGTGTTCCAGTCTTTGGGTTTTGGTGTTTCAGTTGTTGCTTGTTTTTGCTAAATTTGCATGTGATGTTAACTTTCTGCAAAGGCGATTCGGAGTGTTTCGTGGTCGTAATTCTAACATCTATTCGGGTTATTTAGACGACGGTAAAATATTCGAATGGATATCAATAACCCATATTTTCCCTCGCTGGAAATTTTCTAAGAGTTGGATTTTTTTTCAAGTTTAAAATCTTCAGAAAATCATGCAAGCGATTCTGTGGACCCTCTAGAAGAACGATACCCAAACACGACATTTTGTATCGCGGAACAGCGGTCATACGTTAGGGTTTGCGGCAATTCCACGGAGACATTAGTGAGGCATGGGTCGGCCCTTCTACGGATGGTTCATAGAAGCTGTGGTATGTTCTGGGTACTTTTTGAACTCCGCTCAAGTGTTGAGCTCTTTGGGAAATTTTGGGTGTTTGTTTATTCGATCGAAAAGTTTAACATCGTCTAGCTATCTGTGATTGTGATACAATATTTGGAATCCACATATTTAGTTATGTGATAACTAGTTTGAATTTTATAAATCTAGCAGTTTAGTCTCATTTGATCGGTTGCCACGGAATTTTGATATGGATCAAAAGTCCGTCGCAATTACGCAGTGTATGAGGATACCCGCCGGGTAACCTTATTAGATAGCCATGCCCCATAACCCTGACTAAGTGACTGTAGGAGAACCCCGTCGCTAAAAGCATCCATTCGGGTGCTCACGGCCGCGGTGTTCCGCCTTAATGCACTTCGTCGACGGCATCGGGGGTGCGGCCGTCTACTAAAGTTTCCGATGAGCATTCGATCAGGTTATTGGGAATACTGTTGAATTACACGACAGGTTATTGGAAAGTGTTTTCAATATCGAGACTAAAATGCGGGGTTTATAATTGTTAGGCATGTGATGTCTAAGGAATTCATTTGGTTGGGCATGAAATCCAATATATGTGATACATTAGGTTTATGATGTCTAAGGTGGTTGCGGATTCCAATTGTTATAGTTTTTCACTTCTTTTTCTGCGACCGTAAGTGTAATATGTGGTGTATCGCTAGTTTCGTTGTTATATGTCAACGACAATTAGGATACGCATATTTACTTACGTTGATGACATATGATATTTATGTGTTGCCGTGATATATTATATTGGATCGTCATGTTTTGAATAGCTGGGTTTTTTTATGTGAGATGAGAGTTTTTCATTTTCATTCATGTAAAAGCTTGTATGTAATATTCTTTTATTGGGGCACTTCCGGGTTGAGGATGATGTCACCATTGATGTATATTATTTCCTTTTCCGCATTAGGATAGACCCAAGGCGGGAAGCATAAATAACCGAATTCTAGGGTCCAGTGGGAGACCATCTCGAGAAGTCGAGACCGGGTCTCCTAACACTAGAATTGGTAGAGTTGCTTGCCGCTCTCATAGGGGTCTAGGGATGTAGCTTTGGCTATTCATCGCGGCCGTGTAATCCGCGTTTTTTATTGGCTTAATTAAAATACGGAATTCCTAGTATATCCAGTATTTCATATGTGTTCTTCTGCTGCTGATATTTTGTGATGTGATCACTTGATATGTTTTGAGACAAATGCCTATATTATATATATGATATATGATAACTATTGTTGCTTTCGTTTCTTCTGTGATGCTTAGGAAGCATAATTTGATGGGACTTCATTAATGAGATTAATGAAATAAAAGAAACCTAAATAAGTTGTAGAAACTTGATTTAAAAACTGGTAGCTCTAATTCTTACTTTGCATAGCGGTATTCCTTGTAGAATATCCAACACCTTATTCGATAAGGAAAGAGCCGAGATCCTTTCACCGGGAGTGACCTCTTTAGCAAAACTGGCAGATGCTACACCCCACTCGGTTTGTCTTTTGATTATTTCTATAGTTTTTACTTAGCATAGTGGTATTTGTGAAATATCCTGCACCTTATTTGATAAGGAAAGAGCCGAGTTCCCTTCACCGGGAGTGACCTCTTTAGCAAAACTAGTAAAAGCCTCAAAGAACTCCTTTTAAAATTCACTCGATTCTACAACGATATCAAGTTCATTACGCAAAGGGTTTTCTTAAAAACCTGTCGTATCCCTCCGTCATTTCAGATAAGTACTATTTAGTATTCGTGCTACGATAGTTTGGCCTCCGTCAAGGCGTAGTGTACGATAGCTGATTAGTACTTATCTGCATTATGAGATGCGATTGGATTAGGGTATTCGTACGTTGTAGTTTGGCCTCCGTCAAGGGTCGAGCGGGTGGGTTTAATTCAATCAGTAAATGACGGGTTGAACTTGACTAGCGCCCTATGGGTAGTTTGGCCTCCGTCAAGGTCATAGGACGTTAGGGGTAAAAACTATTATCGGGAATTTCAAGTGTTGAAATTTGCAATGAGATTGCATACCTTTTATGAGATAGTTGGATCCCGATACCCACTGCGAGTAAGAGTTACTCATGGTAGAGTTTTACACATTACAATTAGCCGATCAAGTAGGTGTCTAGAAAAGTGTTAACGGGGTTACGCCCCAGGGAAAACGAGGTTTATTTTAATTAGGTATGTGTGAAAGCACGGGGAACCTCTCTTAAAGTACCGACACTGGCCTGGCCAAAAGATTGGCGAACTTGTAAGGTGTAATTAATCCCAGCTAGTCTTACCTTTTAGGGTTTGAAGGAAGATTTGATAAAAATAGTGGGAGCCATCCTGATTAGATAAAATAATAACCAATCTGATCTTGCAAGAGCATACGCAGAGTGTTTTCTTCTCTCTCTCTCCTGGTAGCGACCATGTCACGCCTTAATCAAGATAATAATAAGGATGCATTGACCGAACCTGCTTATTATACTGAGTTTGGGAACGTTGGTTCCGCTCTATCTTATAATCGTTATAAGTCCGAGCAGGAAATAGGGGAATATCCGGATTCCCATGACACCCAATCGAAGAAAGTGCATGTTGATACATCTTCTTTGGGTGTGTTTATTACCGAGAACTGTTTTTCAGTATCCTCTGCATCCTGGGTATGTGATACCGGATCAGGATCCCGCATATGTAATATGTTACATGGGCTACAGATATATAGAGAACTGGGAATGGGTGATATGTCTCTATGTGTAGAGAATGGTGCAAGTGTTGCAGCCAAATCAGTTAGCAAATATCACCTTGTATTACCAAATGGTAAATACATTGATTCTGAACAAATGTTATTAGATAACGAACCCGATATAAACATTACATCGGATTCTTTATTGAGTTAAAGAAGGATATAATTCTGTATAGGAGGATAATGTTGTGAACATTTTCCTGAATCAAAAGTTGATTGGATCAGGCACGTTATATAATAGCATATGTTTGCGTTACTCAAGCCGACATTCTCGCTTCCGCTTCGTCCACACCTGCTAAATCAAACTACAGTTCAGAGTATGTAGAATAGACACAAGAAGAGTAGTTTAGAAATGAATGAATCTTTCTTGTGGTATTGTAGACTAGGTCATATCAATGCGACACGATCAGCTAAGTTACATAAGGATGAATATGAGAATCTGTTCGAATTTTCATCTTATGATACTTGCCAGTCTTGTCTCAAAGGTAAAGTGACCAATACTCCGTTTACTGGAAAAAGAGAAAGAGTTAATGAACTCTTGGGACAGATACATGATGATATATACGGTCATATGTCTACAAATGCCAAGGCTGGTTCTTTGTACTTCATTATATTCACTGATCATCTCTCAAAATTCGAACATATGTTCCTGTTGAAACACAAGTCTGAAACTTTTGAAAAATTCAAGAAATATAAGCTTGAAGTTAAGAACCAGAAGGGTAGACGTATTAAGTCCTTCGATGTGATCGAGGAGGAGAATACTTGCGCATGAAGTTCCTGGAGTTTCTAAAAGGAGAATGAGATTCACTCTTAGCTTACTCCTTCGAGTACACCATAGCACCACGATGTATCGGGGAAGAGGTGTCGTACCCTATAAGATATGGTGCGCTCTATGATGAGTACTGCTGAGTTACCTGTTTCCTTTTTGGAGTTATGCACTTGAGAAGCCGCATACCTATTGAATGGGGTTCCATCCAAATCAGTGCCTACCACTCCATATAAGATATGGTATGGGAAAAGACCATGTCTTAAATGAGTTAAGATATGGGGTTGTCCGGCCTAAGTTGAAAAGCAAAATCTGGACAAACTCGAGGCAAGGTTAGTTCTGTATAAGTTGGTTAGGATATCCCAAACATTTGCGAAGGTATATCTTCTACCACACTGAGGAGCAAAAGGTGTTTTGTTTCTCAGCATGCCACCTTTTTAGAAAAGGAATTTCTTATAAAGAAATTTGTGGACATGAGGTAGAACTGGAAGGAGTTCCAGCTAGACAAACTAATAGCTGATGATTTGGTGAAACCAAAGGATTCAATAGTCTCCAACGAACCTCGGCCTCTCCATGAATCTGGTAGGGCTTTTCATCCACTTGAGAGATACTACGATATTCTCGGTGACAGTTGGAGCGAGGATTGCATCATGGTAGATGATGGCCCAACTAGGTTCAGGCAGGTCATTACAAGTGGAGACTTTGTGAAATGGCTGAATGCTATGCGATCAAAGATGGAATCCATGTACACCAACAAAGTATGACCTTGATTATTGCACCTGAAGGGGTAAAATCCATTGGGAGCAAATGGATCTTGAGAAGATTCTTGGTGTGGATGAAAAAGTTGAGACTTTCAAAGCTATGCTGAAATCCATCAGGATCAATGCACGCATCGCGGAGATGGAACATCTGTTTTGATGTGGCAGTCAAAGAGTTAAACTTCATCAAAAAGATAGATGAACCTTGTATATATAAGAAACTTGTAAAGAGTAAGATTGTCTTCCACGTATGGTACGTAGATGACATACTCTTGATAGGAAATGGTTTCCTATGCTACATTCGGTCAAGCTCCTCTTATCACAAGGATTCTCCATGGAAGATCTGGATGATACCTACTACATCTTGCGGATTATGATCTATGGTGATAGATCTAAGCGTGGTGGTTCTAAGCATGGTGGTTCGCCCACTTACTCAGGAACCACTCTCTCCAAAAAGATGTCTTCCAAGACTGATTTGGAGAGAGCTCGCGTGCAAGAGATGCCCTATGCTTCAGCAGTAGGCTCTATTATGTATGCGATATTATATACCAGATCAAATGTAGCCAACTCAGTAGGTATAGTGATCAGGAATCAATCGGATCTTGGGAGCATCACTGGACAGCTGTGGAGGACATTCTTAAGTACTTGAGAAGCACTAAAAGAATGTTCTTGGTTCAAGCTTCCAGAGTGATAAGGTCGACTGAAAGTCGGTCATGGGCTTTGTCTTTACTCTCAGTGGAGGGACGGTATGTTGGAAGAGTTCTAAGCTATATACCGTGGCAAACAAGACGATAAAGGCTAGATACATCGCTACTAATGATACTACCAAAGTAGATGTCTGGATAATTCTTGTTCATGAGATGAACATGGTTCCTACCATTGAGCATCCAATAACTGTTATTGTGACAACAATGGAGTTGTGGTTTTGGCCTAGGAACACCGGACCCATCAGCGATCTAGACATATTCTGAGGACAGTATCACCTGATCAGGGAGATGGTTGATCTCCCAGGGATCGAGGTTAGGAGATTTAACGCGAAGGATAACACAGCGGATCCACTCACAAAAGCCTTTCCTTAGAGAGACTTCTATAGAACGTTGAGTATAAGATACTACAACAAATGGTCTTAGTGCAAGTGGGAGATTATTAGTTATATGTATGCCCGATAGGCCATTACTGTACACGTGATGTATATTGTAGTGGATGCTTGGACATATATATGGAGGAATTTCTTGCTCGACATGATAGTATGCTATCTGGTTGCACTTTATCTTAACATGTACACTTATTGTCTCTTTATTACATGTTGATAAAGCCCTTAGGATGAGTATTTGACTACCAGGATTATGATGCGGATCATAATAGTGGGGCAGAGATAGTCGGCAAGTACATCCTTCAAATGTTCCTAGTCGTGGGAGTATTGAGACATGGCATCGATACTCCAGAGTAGACTAGCGTATACGCTTCTTGACCCATATGATGGGCGATGGATGATCCCATATCCGTTGGTGTTTGACATCAGAGAAGGTATACGGGTACTCAGTGGAGACTGGATACACTGAACGGACTCGCCGAGAACTTCTAGATGGTATTATACCTATCATCAGATAGCAGTTCTCTGGTGACACTGGTACAGGTTAGTCTGTCGACCCGAGATCGTCATAAAGTCTTGTGTGATTCCCACTGTGCTTTGATTTCCACCATACCACGTTCAAGAGATCGTGCAAAAAGGTGGTTTTTAAATACAGCCCCGAGTCATATGGAGGCAATGAGCGATAAGAAGGGATTCGTCTCTCCCGGTATTGGGGGTTGATGTTGCGCTATGCTCGATTGTCCATAACAGGAAATCCCTGGCCAGGGTTGCTGAGATTTACTGGTAAGTGTTATCAGCAGTTTCTCAAACCATTATGGACCTTGCATTGGCATGACTTATCAAGCTATTGGGGTCTGACGTTATACCACCCCCAGGCTGTGATATGCAACATATCTGACGAAGAGACCGGACTGTACGGTAGTGTTACTGATTAGATTCGCAGGAGTATGAGCAGGTTTGCTTGTTGATCTTCTGATCGCTCAATACCCTGGTGGTCGTTACATTTAGCAGACCGCTTGCGGCTTATGGGTGTCTAATATGATCACCATCTACTGCCGGCGTATTGACAAGTCTTTAGAGTCCTACACAGAGGTTTCATGTTTCATGCGAAATGAAGTAGGAGCACATATGTGATATGTGCGGGACCGAGATTAATGCGCGTATGTGATACTGCATTCTGTTCTTACGATATATGATATCGGTCGGTTATATGTGATATAGCCGGGTTATTGGATCAAGTGTTGATTCGATAGATTGTTACATTTGATATTAGTCGGTTATATGTGATATAGCCGGATTATTAAATCAAGTGTTGATTTAATAATTTAATGTATAATTATGTATTTGATATATTGAATTATATTAACTAATATTAGCTTACTTAAACATTTCTTTTTCTCACTTTTGTGCATATAGTATATATGTGATATATATTAATGTACATTTATTTGTGTCATGCTTGATGACACATGCTACATGGGTGTATAAGACTTACACCATGCTTGATATAATGAATGGTTTTATTTATTTAAAGTTAATCAAAATTAATTGTAATTAGTCACATGGTTCAAGCTTGTAGAATCTTGTGGAACCATTGACCAAGTCCACTAATTTTGTTTTACTTATAGATATTTATTAACCTAACCATTATTGTTATCCATGGTTTATTCGTTACATGAGTTAGTGTATGACACTAACTCCCCCATGGTTGCTATTCTCACCCATGGTTGCTATTCTCACCTCATGGGTTTCATTTTCTCATCTTCATCATTTCATCTTCTTCTTCATGAGAAAAAGCTTGCTAGCTTTTTTCTAAGTGAGAAAATATTGTGAGAAAATTAAATCTAAATTGAGCCTATTTCCTACTTCATCATCCTCTACTATATTAGTCATTTAGTTTAGGGTGTTTGCTTCAATAATCTACCATTAGTGAAGAGATAGCATGAACTTGAGTCTCCTCGACGTAGATCATCTTCGGTCTCGAAGACTTCGAGCAAGCTTGTTCATTTCTTCATGTGAACCTTTACTAGAGTTCGGATGTTCACTACTTGGAGTGAAGGGACTACTACACGGAGCTTTAGAAGTGAAGGACCGGTCTACAAAGGTTGTATTCCTCATTCACTTAGATGTAAAGTTGTTTGTATTTCTTGTTCGTTTAAATCTCTAGTTAAGATTCTAGGGTTAGGCTTGTTTAGCATGGCAAAAATTTGAAATTGGTATGGACGATGCCTCCCGAAAGCTTGTTGCCGCTCTACGTAACCCTACAAATTATTTAAGATTGTGATGATTGAGGGAGGACCTATACGGGGAGAACAGTTTTACTCGAGATAATAGTATGCTATCTGGTTTGTCTTTATCTTCATGTACATGCATTAGGTGGTATTACAGATCACTATTATATGTTGATAGAGCCTATAGGGTTCTTTCTTGACTACTAGAATTATGATGGCGATCATATACGTAGGAGCTAGGTGGTCTATAAGCACATCCTTAAATGTCCCTAGTCGTGGGAGTATCGAGACTGGGCATTGATACTCCGGAGTAAACTAATGTATACTTATCGAGACTCCGATGAGGGGCGGTGGCCGGTCTCACAGGCCATTGGTGTCAGTTAGTCACCTAAGATAGTATACAGGTGCTCATTGAGTTATGAGTACACTGGATGGACTCGCCGGGAACATGCTAGTTGGTATTATACCTATTGTTAGATAGCAGTTCCCAGGTGGCATCAGTACATGTTAGTTTTTTGACCTGAGATCATCATTTGTCTCGTGTGAGTTCCCACTGTAGTTTGATTACTACCCTACCACGGCTCAAAAGAGCGTGCAAACAGGTTTTAGTTGGGCATGGTCCCGAGCCACATGGAGGCAGTGGGCGGATTGTCGGGGATTCGTCTCTTCCGGTATTGGGGGTTGATGTCGCGTTATATACGGGTGGCCATCACCAGAAATCCTTGGCTAAGGTGGACGAGAATTACTGATTTGGATCAGTAGTTTCTCAGTTGGTGATAGGCTTCAGATCGACACGAAATGTCGCATTATTAAGGGTCTGACTTTATCCACCCCCTAAACAAGATATGCGAATTCTTAGATGAACAGACCAGACTGTACGAAGATTGTCACGGACAGGCTCAGTAGGTGTAACAACCCTAAAGTTTCTGTACAATTTTTTTCAAAAATATAGAAAGGGATATTTGAGCCTAAGCACAAGTTATAAATTTGTTTTGCTTTTTAATAGCAAGAAAACACTTGTAGCTCATTGGTAAAGTTTTGCACTGCTGAGACAAAGCATCTGAGTTCAAATCCTATTAGCCGCACTATTTTTTTAATTAGTTTTCTTTTAAATTTTTAGAAGCCCAAGAGCCTACACGTGCACAACTCGTAAAAACCAAAAGTCACATATAAAACAAACGAGCCCAGGAGGTAGACTAATTGACAGTGGACACGTGGCGACGAGCCCCGGCCGCCCAACTCGGCCGACTCGGGCCGGCGGCTCGGCCGAATCGGCCGGCGGCGCCTGTTCGGGTGAGTCGGATCGCCGAGTTTCCTTCTTGAAACCTGTGTCTTTTGGCCTCCCATAACTCCTGTCATGTTTAATTTCCCTGCATTATTCCAGAGACCATAAAATCCCTTTAATCTCCATTTTAATACAATTTAAATCCAATTTTTTCATCAAACCTTAACCCTAATCTTTTCCTATAAATACCACTCCAATTCACACACCCCTCACTCACAAACTCTGTCCAAACTCTCAAGAAAATTCTCTAGAACTTTTGTGTACAAGTTGAGTTAGCGAAGGGCGAAGTTCCGGCGAAGTTCCGACGACGACCCTAGGAGCTCCCGGCGGAAAAACGACGCACCGGCACTTCCTACCCCTCCTTTTTCCTCTTCTCTAATCAACAAACCCGTAAGTCCCTCCTCCCTCTTCTGTTGTATAATCTAAAAACTTGTATTTCTAAAACCCGACGGAAGCGGAGTTAATCCGACTTCCTGTAACGTTTTAAAAATAAATAATTAATTAATTAAATAAATAAAATCCTTTAGGTGAATTTTCGGATAATCGGTAAAATAAACCGTATTTTCCATAAAACTCAACTGTAAGTATTTTTCAATATAGAATTAAATACGCCTATTTTAACTATATAATTACTAGTAAATGGTGTTTATTTAGTGACTTATAAATTATTAGTTTACTAAAATATTTTCCGTAATTAATTAAATTCAAATATTAACATAAGCTTTAATTATACATTAAATTAGTGCAAATTACAAATTAGAAATGGGTTAATTTTAAAAAGTGAGCCATGACAATTTAAAACAAGTGTGTGATATGCAAAATTTCTTCTCAAAATCTCTCCATGGTTCTAGATTTTTCTAGGTTTTTTTTTGAAAAGAAAATTAATTAAATAAAGAATTTGATGAAAAGACTTAAATGATGTATTATTTGGAGAAGTTTCTACAAAACTCCTCACATCTTTTTCTCTCTCTCTTTTTTCCCCATGCCATGGCTGAAAATACCTCATGGGCAGCCCCCCATTTCTCCACTTCAATTCTTCTAAAAAATCATCCAAAAATTCATCAAAAATCCAAATAAAAAACCACTAATTCCTAATTAAATCTCTACCCTTCATTCTTTTTCCAAACAAGCAAGGATCTTGGAGCAAAGTTAGCATTTTGGAGACAATTTTGCATGTTTGAACTCATGTTTATGGAGGTATAATCCTAAGCCCATGGATTAAAATTTTAGTTAATCACTTTAAATTAGCTTATTAAGTGTTTAGTTTGGTTTTAAAGTGGTTCCAATTGCATGATTAAAAATTCTAGAAAGGGTTTGGAAATTCAAGTTAGGGTTTATCACTTAATCATGATTCCAATGGGTAATGTAAAATCTTATGCAATACAAAATGTAATCTAGTTGCTAATTTGTAAATTGTTGTATTTAAATTATCCTAAATAGGTTTTTTTGCAAACTAGGTTTTGTGAAATGCATATATATGTGAGATAAAATTCTAGTGAGGGTTTTTATCAATTGTTCAAGGTTTTAATGAGTGGATTAACACATAAATACATGTAAAATCTAATCTAGATTGTTAAATTAATAATTGTTACATTTTAATTGTTCAAATTAAGCTATTTGTAAACTAGATTTTTATAAATCATGTATATTGGTGAGATAAAATTATGATGAGGGTTTCTATCATTATATTATAGTTTTAATGAGGAGATTAACATATTAATTGAATGCAAAACCTAATTGGGTTACTAGTTGCTATTTGTTAGTTAAAAATTGTGATAAATATGCTATTTTGTAAACTAGGTTTTAGAAATTAATTTAAAATGTGGGATTAAAAATCTAGTTAGGGTTTTAGCACATCATTAAGCTTTCCATGCGTGGTTTAATAATTTAAAATATGCAAAATCAAGTTTAGTTGTGAAATTGTGAATTTTTCTTTAAAAAGTGTTAAAATTGGATATTTTCGCAAACTAGAACTTTGGGTTTTATACAAATTGATGAGATTAAATTATGAAAATGGTTTATATAACCTAGTTATGATATTTAGTGAATATATTGGTCATTAGTTTCGTTTAAAAATCAAGTTTTGAAGTAAAACGGTTAATTGACGCTTTTTAGGCTTTTGCGAAATAGAACGATTTGATTGATTTTAAGGTTTTGATTATTTAAACCCTGTTTTATATTATAATTAATGAGTTTTGGAACTATGATTTGTATGTTTTAATTTTATCTCGATCAATCAGCGTTTGTACGACGATATCGAGGGTTATTTGGTTCTTTTGCATGAGCGGGTCATAGGTAATCTATGCGCGTATCGTGCGCCGTTTTGGTTTTATCCGCGATTCGGTTTACGATATACATATATGTTTGCATATAGGTACCTCTCACGTGCAGTTCGGACGATGAAGAAGAGGATGGCGACATCGACTTCGGCAGATAAGGACCAGGTGAGTAGATGTATATTTACGGGGGAAGTCGGGTGGATGGCGTATAGCACCCCCGCAAACGTAGAATAGGGATATTACTTACTGTTATTAGAAAGTCGGACGTGACCTTAGATTCTTAGCGAGTAGGGTCCTATTGAAGATTTTAGGTTGGACTAGACTGATTTAGAAAGACTTAACCATGAGAATGACTGCCTTGAAGGGAATTCGTAGGTTTCATGTAGACACACACACGCACACACATAAACTTGACTTGGTGTATATGTGTGTATATATACATATAGGAATGTGTGTAGGTGTGTGTGTGTGTGTGTGTGTATATACACACACACAACATATGCATGTGATATGAGGAGGTTATATGATACATGGGGATGAGTCGATATGACTAGGCTTGATGCCGTGATCTATTGGATATACGATCGAGTTATGATATGAGATGTGTTATGATAGTAGCGGATCATTAGGCAATGAGATTATACAAAATTTATGTATATAAACGATAATAAGTGTTGATGACATTTGAAATGAACGAGACTTTAGAATAGAACCCGGATTGTAATATGTGACTTAATCATGATATGATATATGACATGATATTTATGAGTATCATTTGACGATGTATATTTACACAGACAATGATATATGTTTGATGATATTGGGATGTATGCGATTATAGCACAGTACCCTTGATCATGATATTGTTTGATAATGATATTATACGAACGATGACGTATATGTGATAGTTGACCCGTATCCCGATTTTGGGAAGCCGTACGACGGATTTTACCATACGAGGCGTAGATGTGATGATTAATCCACACTCTTGACTCGAGAAAGTCATACTACGTACGTGACGCTATTGAGGCTGGATCGCCGACTACTAGAGATATCGACTCAGACTTTAGGTGGATTCTTACTTCCTATCGACTAGTTTCTTTAGTTTAGTTCTTTAGTGGGTTAGATAGATACTAGTTTAGGCTCGAGTCATATAGTTTGTAGTTAGATATGTATATTCTAAATGTGTGGTTAATACACATTCACCCTTATATTCAGATTGTAATCGCATTGCATGTTTATATTTATATGTTTCTTTAGTTAATATAAAACTCTTCCTGTTAGGATACCAGCATCATTACCGATGATGCGCATGATCCACGCACACTTATTTGCCGGCTCACACACATCATCATCGGTAATTGCCATGTCACGTACACTTTAGAACATATTATCTTTTATTGATATAATCAGCTAAATGCTAGTCTAATATAATATTGTGTGATTACTCTCATGTGCTGGTTTAGACATTGCATTTATTACTTAGACATTTCATGCATTCACATATTCATATTATCATCCAGTATTGTGGGGCTTATGTCGATACTTATTTATCTACTTATGATTTTGAGATTTGGATTTCTATGATATTTCTGGATTTTGGGGAAAACCGCAAGAATTTAATAAAAGCTTGTTATTATCATTTTTAAAATGTAAGTTGCGCTTTTCTCGTGATGTATGTGTCGTCCACTATGAGATTTCATATTTTCTGTTGGATTTTGAGACCCGATTCGAGGAGTGGATGAACCGTCTCGGGTACATGGTGGGCCCGGTATGGTACCCCAGGACAAGAAGATCGAGTTGTAGACGGTGAGCCTGGCAGGGGAAGACTACGTACCGGTGATGTCTGGCGCGGCGGATATCCGGAGGATACCGACCGTTGTCGTGAGATTTGATGATATGGGCCGATCCGTACTGACGGAGCCCGAGATATTGAGACTATGAGATATTGAGACTATGAGATTTACATATTTTGTGTCGATACTTGACATGGATTTCCATGGATTTCATTGATGATATTTCAGATTACCATACAAATTTTACTATGATAAAAATTAAAGATTTCTTATACAGATATATCCAGATTTCATGGTTGATTGTTTTACATTCATGATGCATGCATTCTCATACACATGACATGTTACTACTTGAGGTACTGACACGGGCACTGAGCATTGCACTTACGCATAGATTATTACCCTGCCACTACTAAATGACTAGGGATATTTTAAGAGTATTATTATGACTTAGGAGAGCGTTGTGCATGCGATTTCTACTCGTAGATGTCTTCTACTCACGACTTGGCAACTCACCCCCGTTGTGCCAAATTTTTCTTACAGGTTTCGATGTACAGGTTTCCTTGGCAGTTGGCTGGCACATCATTTCATTCAGGGTGATTTGCTGGTAGGTTGGTTCACTTGTATCAGGACCGCCGTTGTACTTTTATTATTTCATTTGTATCTAATAAGCTCCATCAACCAGACTTGTATTACTGATAGATTTAGAAGACCAGTTGTTTTATTTCGACCTTAGAGTCGCGCTTGTATTATTATGGTTTATGGTGGATTTGGTTTTCTTTTGAGTTTTGAGTCTCGTCCCTCGGCGTTGTATATTATAGTGCATTGTGTGGTTGTTTCCGCCTTTTGGCGTAGAGCTAGCTCCCGCTTGTGGATGCCTTTTTATTGTTGCTTATGTATATATATTCTTATTTGTACCCGTTTGGGGCCAGTTTTTACAAAGGAGACTCTTCCGAAATTTTTGAGGAATTTGATGTTGCTTTTAAACATGTTTTCCTTTACTTCTTCTTTTAAATGGTTTAGATTTCTGGGCTTCGGCTTACTTAGATTACGTTGTACCTCTAGACGCTCCGTAATTTAAGTGGCGGTCCCGTTCCATATCTTCGGGTCGTGACAAAGTTGGTATAAGAGCGCTAGGTTTAACCCTTGTCTCTAAGTCTAGGATGATCCTTGGTTGATAGAGTAGGTGATTTAGGTAGAGTGACGTACCGTGGGTATGATCCGCGGCATACTTTTGATACGCTACTCTGCTTAAGAAACCTTAGGATGTACATTTCTTTGCATCATATTCTATTCGTTCCTATGATTTATCTTCGTCAATGTCGGATGGTGGTCTCTGTTACCACAGTCGCATGGGCAGATGGAGCTGCGGCTCGAATGCAATGACCGTTAGGGTATCATTTATTCTTGAGGATTGAAGCATTGTTTAGCTTGTGGACGAAGGGCATTCACATGTCGTCCAGACGAAATTAAAAGGTTCGAACGAATGTCAGAAACCCATTTTCCCAAGTTTAAAGTATTCGGAAGATCATGCAGGTATTTCTATGGACCCTCTAGAAGAATGAAACCCTAACTCGACATAATGACCATGAGAACGCTGGTGAACCTTAGGGTTTGTGGCAGTTCCGTGGTGCCATTAGTGAGGCTTGGGTTTGCCCTTTTACGGCTGGTTCGCAGATGCTGGGGCATGCACTGGATATTTTTAAACTGTACTTGAGTGTTGAGCTCTCAGGGAATTATGAGATTTTGATGAATCGATCGAAAAGTTTAACGTAGTCCAGATATCAGGTGAAGGGATAGATTACTTGGGAGACTCTAGATATGAGCATAGCCGTTTGTAGCACTGTGCTATGAGGAGACGAGTCTGAATCAGTCGACATTAGAAAAGGTGCACATTGACGATAGTGTTTACGATTGCGATTTGGTGATTTGAATTTCATATTTCCGTTGTTTGGATTTTGGTATTTTGAGGATTTTGTTCTATGATTGGTATTTCCTATGTGTATATTCATTACACTCTATTCATGTTTCATATATCAGTGGTATTGATATTGTTTTGTGCATACCCAGTGCACTCGATTTAGTTTTATACATTTTGAGATATTGATTTGATTTCGTGCATATGGGTTGCACATGATTTTGACGTATGCTTCGGCATAGTTTTCATGCACTTTTCGTACTATGATTTCGATTTTGATATTCAGTATATGTTTTCGTGCACCATGTGAACTTGATTGAGATTCTTGCGCACACTTGGCGCACTTGATGCAATTTGTGCACACCAGATGCACTAAATCGGGGTTTTGTGCAGATTAGATGCACCTGATATTATTGTCGTGCACGCCCGTTGCACTTGACAGATGTTTTTGGTGCACACCCGTTGCACTCAGTTTTGTTTCTGTGCATATTCATGGAATCTGTATTTGATTTCGATTTTCGTGCGCACCAGACGCACGTGGTACCTCGTATATTGTATTTGAGATTGATTTCATTTTGAGCAATACTTTTTTTATGATATTTACTATTTGGTGTAGTAACCGAGCAGGACTGTTCGGAGAACAGTACCTGGGATTTCGATGTATATCATGTTGGTTTCGTATTGGACTTTGACATTGTGTTTTCACCATGACTCTGATGATTGCGTTTTGCTTGAAGGAGTTTTGATTTTGAGGTATGTACTTGTTTTTCATGCACATGCCTTGCGCTAAGAGGTGTTTTATGTATTGATGATTTCGGAGCCCCGACGATTTGAGTGTTTTGCTAAATGTTTTAATATTTGGGGGGAGTTTTAATTTAAATTCGGGGACCAAATTTCTTTAAGGGGGGAAGATTATAACGTTTTAAAAATAAATAAATAAATAAAATCCTTTAGGTGAATTTTCGGATAATCGGTAAAATAAACCGTATTTTCCATAAAACTCAACTGTAAGTATTTTTCAATATAGAATTAAATACGCCTATTTTAACTATGTAATTACTAGTAAATGGTGTTTATTTAGTGACTTATAAATTATTAGTTTACTAAAATATTTTCCGTAATTAATTAAATTCAAATATTAACATAAGCTTTAATTCTACATTAAATTAGTGCAAATTACAAATTAGAAATGGGTTAATTTTAAAAAGTGAGCCATGACAATTTAAAACAAGTGTGTGATATGCAAAATTTCTTCTCAAAATCTCTCCATGGTTCTAGATTTTTCTAGGTTTTTTTTTTTGAAAAGAAAATTAATTAAATAAAGAATTTGATGAAAAGACTTAAATGATGTATTATTTGGAGAAGTTTCTACAAAAGTCCTCACATCTTTTTCTCTCTCTCTTTTTCCCCCATGCCATGGCTGAAAATACCTCATGGGCAGCCCCCCATTTCTCCACTTCAATTCTTCTAAAAAATCATCCAAAAATTCATCAAAAATCCAAATAAAAAACCACTAATTCCTAATTAAATCTCTACCCTTCATTCTTTTTCCAAACAAGCAAGGATCTTGGAGCAAAGTTAGCATTTTGGAGACAATTTTGCATGTTTGAACTCATGTTTATGGAGGTATAATCCTAAGCCCTTGGTTTAAAATTTTAGTTAATCACTTTAAATTAGCTTATTAAGTGTTTAGTTTGGTTTTAAAGTGGTTCCAATTGCATGATTGAAAATTCTAGAAAGGGTTTGGAAATTCAAGTTAGGGTTTATCACTTAATCATGATTCCAATGGGTAATGTAAAATCTTATGCAATACAAAATGTAATCTAGTCGCTAATTTGTAAATTGTTGTAATTAAATTATCCTAAATAGGTTGTTTTGCAAACTAGGTTTTGTGAAATGCATATATATGTGAGATAAAATTCTAGTGAGGGTTTTTATCAATTGTTCATGGTTTTAATGAGTGGATTAACACATAAAGATATGTAAAATCTAATCTAGATTGTTAAATTACTAATGTTACATTTTAATTGTTAAAATTAAGCTATTTGTAAACTAGATTTTTATAAATCATGTATATTGGTGAGATAAAATTATGATGATGGTTTCTATCATTAGATTATGGTTTTAATGAGGAGATTAACATATAAATTGAATGCAAAACCTAATTGGGTTACTAGTTGCTATTTGTTAGTTAAAAATTATGATAAATATGCTATTTTGTAAACTAGGTTTTAGAAATTAATTTAAAATGTGGGATTAAAAATCTAGTTAGGGTTTTAGCATATCATTAAGGTTTCCATGAGTGGTTTAACAATTTAAAATATGCAAAATCAAGTTTAGTTGTGGAATTGTGAATTTTTCTTTAAAAATTGTTAAAATTGGATATTTTCGCAAACTAGAATTTTGGGTTTTATACAAATTGATGAGATTAAATTATGAAAATGGTTTATATAACCTAGTTATGATATTTAGTGAATATATTGGCCATTAGTCTCGTTTAAACATCAAGTTTTGAAGTAAAACGGTTAATTGACGCTTTCTAGGCTTTTGCGAAATAGAACAATTTGATTGATTTTAAGCTTTTGATGCTTTAAACCCTGTTTTATATTATAATTAATGAGTTTTGGAACTACGATTTGTATGTTTTAGTTTTATCTCGATCAATCAGCGTTTGTACGCCATATCGAGGGTTATTTGGTTCTTTTGCATGAGCGGGTCATACATTTTAAGCTATGCGCGTATCGTGCGCCGTTTTGGTTTTATCTGCGATTCGGTTTACGATATACATATATGTTTGCATATAGGTACCTCTCACGTGGACTTCGGACGATGAAGAAGAGGATGGCGACATCGACTTCGGCAGACAAGGACCAGGTGAGTAGATGTATATTTACGGGGGAAGTCGGGTGGATGGCGTATAGCACCCCCGCAAACGTAGAATAGGAATATTACTTACTGTTATTAGGAAGTCGGACGTGACCTTAGATTCTTGGCGAGTAGGGTCATATTGAAGATTTTAGGTTGGACTGGACTGATTTAGAAAGACTTAACCATGAGAATGACTGCCTTGAAGAGAATTCGTAGGTTTCATGTAGACACACACACGCACACATATAAACTTGACTTGGTGTATATGTGTGTATATATACATATAGGAATGTGTGTAGGTATATATATATATATACACACACACACATATATAACATATGCATGTGATATAAGGAGGTTATATGATACATGGGGATGAGTCGATATGACTGGGCTTGATGCCGTGATCTATTGGATATACGATCGAGTTATGATATGAGACGTGTTATGATAGTAGCGGATCGTTGGGCAATGAGATTATACAAAATTTATGTATATAAACGATAATAAGTGTTGATGACATTTGAAATGAACGAGACTTTAGAATAGAACCCGGATTGTAATATGTGACTTAATCACGATATGATATATGACATGATATTTATGAGTATCATTTGACGATGTATATTTACACAGACAATGATATATGTTTGATGATATTGGGATGTATGCGATTATAGCACAGTACCCTTGATCATGATATTGTTTGATGATGATACTATACGAACGATGACGTATATATGTGATAGTTGACCCGTACCCTGATTTTGGGAAACCGTACGACGGATTTTACCGTACGAGGAGTAGATGTGATGATTGATCCGCACTCTTGACTCGAGGAAGTCGTACTACGTACATGATGCTATTGAGGCTGGATCGCCGACTACTAGAGATATCGACTCAGATTTTAGGTGGATTCTTACTTCATATCGACTAGTTTCTTTAGTTTAGTTCTTAGTGGGTTAGATAGATACTAATTTAGGCTCGAGTCATATAGTTTGTAGTTAGATATGTATATTCTAAATGTGCGGTTAATACACATTCACCCTTATATTCAGATTGTAATCATCGCATTGCATGTTCATATATATATGTTTCTTTAGTTAATATAAAACTCTTCCTGTTATGACAACAGCACCATTACCGATGATGCGCATGATCCACGTACACTTATTTGCTGGCTCACACACATCATCATCGGTAATTTCCATGTCACATACACTTTAGAACATATTATCTTTTATTGATATAATCAGCTAAATGCTAGTCTAATATAACATAATGTGATTACTCTCATGTGCTGGTTTAGACATTACATTTATTACTTAGACACTTCATACATTCACATATTCATATTATCATGCAGTATTGTGGGGCTTATGCCGATACTTATTTATCTACTTATGATTTTGAGAATTGGATTTCTACGATATTTCTGGATTTTGGGGAAAACCGCAAGAATTTAATAAAAGCTTGTTATTATAATTTTTAAAATGTAAGTTGCGCTTTTCTCGTGATGTATGTATCGTCCACCATGAGATTTCATGTTTTCTATTGGATTTCGAGACCCGATTCGAGGAGTGGATGAACCGTCGCGGGAACATGGTGGGCCCGGTATGGTACCCCTGGGCAAGAAGATCGAGTTGTAGACGATGAGCCTGGCAGGGGAAGACTACCTACCGGTGATGTCTGGCGCGGCGGATATCCGAAAGATACCGACCGTTGTCGTGAGATTTGATGATATGGGCCGATCCGGACTGACGTAGCCCGAGATATTGAGACTATGAGATATTGAGACTATGAGATTTACATGTTTTGTGTCGATACTTGACACGGATTTCCATGGATTTCATTGATGATATTTCAGATGACCATACAAATTTTACTATGTTAAAAGTTAAAGATTTCTTATACAGATATATCCAGATTTCATGGTTGATTGTTTTACATTCATGGTGCATGCATACTCATACACATGACATGTTACTACTTGAGGCACTGACACGAGCACTGAGCATTGCACTTACGCATAGATTATTACCCTGCCACTACTAAATGACTAGGGATATTTTAAGTATATTATTATGACCTAAGAGAGCGTCGTGCATGCGATTTCTACTCGTAGATGTCTTCTACTCACGAGTTGGCAACTCACTCCTGTTGTGCCAAATTTTTCTTACAGGTTTCGATGTATAGGTTTCCTTGGCAGTTGGCTGGCACATCATTTCATTCAGGATGATTTGCTGATAGGTTGGTTCACTTGTATCAGGACCGCCGTTATACTTTTATTATTTCATTTGTATCTAGTAAGCTCCATCAACCAGACTTGTATTACCGATAGATTTAGAAGACCAGTTGTTTTATTTCGACCTTAGAGTCGCGCTTGTATTATTATGGTTTCTGGTGGATTTGATTTTCTTTTGAGTTTTGAGCCTCGCCCCTCGGCGTTGTATATTATAGTGCATTGTGTGGTTGTTTCCGCCTTTTGGCGTAGAGCTAGCTCCCGCTTGGGGATACCTTTTTATTGTTGCTTATGTATATATATTCTTATTTGTACCCGTTTGGGGCTAGTTTTTACAAAGGAGACTCTGCCGAAATTTTTGAGGAATTTGATGTTGCTTTTAAACATGTTTTCCTTTACTTCTTCTTTTAAATAGTTTAGATTTCTGGGCTTCGGCTTACTTAGATTACGTTGCGCCTCTAGACGCTCCGTAATTTAAGTGCCGGTCACGTTCCGTACCTTCGGGTCGTGACACTTCCGATTCGGTTTTCTTTAAAAAGTTCTAATTTTCTTAAATACAACAATACCAAACGTACACATCATGATCATTAAACATTAACAAAATATATTGAACAAGTTTCATAGCAAAAGAAAACATATTGAAATTTTTATAGCACTTTTACAGAAAAATTTCATGTAGTTTAGTTTCAACATAAATCTTTTATTTCCTTGCTATACCCTCAAATAGTTCACGAGGTAATGACTTACCTCTTCACAACACTCATATGTAATATAGCACGATATCTCTTGGGAAATTAGAATACAGAAATACAATTCTTACAAATAAATACCATAAACTACTAAACCTTTTTCTACAAGATTATGTATTTTTAAACAAATCTTTGCAAAGCGCCGTTACAACCCATTTGGGGAACCCGTTCGAGATGGTGCGGATTATCGCACATCCTCTGGCTTAGTAGTGCGAGATGCAGACCTCCGCAAGGAGCATACGGTCTCGAAAGATTTAAAACTACAAATATCTTAAGAAAATGAGATTTCTAGAAAAATAATAAATTAAAATCATTTTATATAAATATATATATACATATGTATCATCAAAATATCTAATTTCTGATATAATATAAATATTCTAATTTTTCTAAATCAAAAGAATCACTTGACATGAAAATACCATGCAATTCCATACAAGTTCAACACTTTACAATTAAATACCATATATTATGAAATTATGTTTTACTCACTCGAAATGTCACATATATAAAATCTACATCTATAAAAGCTCTAAAAATGATAATTAAATACTTGAGGTGTATTTTGAAAATTATACAAAATTAGTTTTACATAAAACCCTCTCAAGTTTTATAAATTACAATAAGGACCCTAATAAACATAGGTTTAAGCGGGACCAGTCTCTTGAGCCTCAGGGAGCCGGAGATATGGGTGCTTGCCTATTTAAGGTAGACAACTTAACAAACGGTGTTATCAACACGGTAATCGTCTTTGAAAAAGATACAAATCCTGTTTTCCATATGCAGCGGTTACCGATAATATCAAAACTTAATTCAGGATTTCAAATTCCTTTGTAATTGTCTGATTCAGACTGAGTCTCGATATAATCAATCTGACTTGAATAAGATTCAAGTATATATATAACAATTCAACATGAATCCATGAATCCATATATTCAATATATTCAATCTGTATTGACCGAACCGAACCATGGATATATATCCATCTACATGATTCTCCAGTTACATCTATTTACTGATATCATGGTTTCGGCAAGTCATCCATCTATAAAATCTATAATACAATACCATCAGTACAATCATTACTATCAATAAAATAAATACACGGGGTGTTAGGGTAGTTCATGCGTGAATCCAACAAAATCTCAAGAGCCCTCCTAGATCATGAATCCATGTCTACTAACACAAGTAAGTAATCATGAGGGCCCGTATTTCCTTGCTCCTGGATTACAGCCTATTGAGTTTGGAATACTTCAACACTAGGTTGAAGTCCCTTTACTAACTTTTGATTCGGGCCTGTGGTTCCCTACCCCTGGATTACAGCCTGTTGGGTTCGAGAACACTCTTGAGATTGGTTGACATTCACCCTTGAACTTACGTTAACAACAGCATTAATACTTAATACAACATTATAACAATATAATAAAACTTTAAAAGCTACACACTCTCTCTCTCTCTGTCTATTCTACTTCTCCCTTATCTTTGGGACTTACCGAGCGATTGTTCACTGACGACATTCCTTCTCTTTCTTTTTTCGAATGTTGTCAGGTGGATCGGACCTTCAGGAGATCGAGCCCACCAGCGAAGACTTGGATTAGCTAGCCTTCGACCCAGAGCTCTAGTTACGTGTACCTTTCATTTCGGTACTTTCCATTTCTGTTATGCCACTGTTTAGGCATTGATTTTCATTCCATGTATTTACTTTTCAGAGGTATTGTAAAAAGAATGTGAATAAATAAAGTTGTTGTTCATTTATATCTATTTTCTCTGTCTCTTATGCATTTTATTTATATTACTTAGTTACGCTTAGCGTGTTTACTTATGATTAAATACGTAGTGGTCTCGTCGCGTTCTCTGCCCGTATACTGGGAAGCGGGGCGTGACAGGTTTTGTTGGTGGCCCATGTCAGAGCTGTATAGAACCCTACCATGCAGTTCAGTTCTGCATGGACAACCTAAGTAATATAACACAAGAACCAGCAACTAAAAACATTCTTTACAATTCATGTTTCTTGAATCTTACAATTTCATATATTTTGAATCTGTCCTAACCTAAAATTTTCATTCAAGGTTATGGATTCACCAAAAAACACCAGCATGAATGTCAAAAACACTCCCCCACCACTACCACTTACACCTGCCGTAGCTGCTCCAATCAACGAGTAGACGGTTCTGCTTGAGGGAATCCGCAGCCTCCTGAAAGGACAGCAGCAGCAGACTGCTATTCTCTTGAACCGTCCAGAACCGGAAGCACCCGGAGTGAAGCAATTTCGGGCATTGCACCCCTAGAACTTTTTGGGAAAAGAGGGCCCTCTAGAAGCCGGGGAATGGGCTCAAAATATTGAAGATGATCTGGCAGCGGCACAAGTGCCAAATATAGCTTGGGTTCGTGTTGCGAAATTACAGCCCATGGACAATGCACGGGTTTGGTGGAAGGCAGAAGAAAGCCGTCTTGATCAACCCATCGAATGGAAAACTTTTCGCAACATGTTCGATGCAAAGTACTTCCCTGAGACTGCCCGCTTCGATATGGAACAGTAGTTCATCCATCTGCAATAAGGTTCAATATGGACCAAATCTGTAGATGAGTATGATACTAAGTTTACCATGCTCAGTAGGTAAGATATGTCTCAATGTTCGATTTTATATCACATACTACACATCTAACACAAAACCGTAATAGTTTTGCAGCCTATCTCATACCGACTGTTGAGATCAGGGCTAGAAGATTTCAGCAAGGGTTGGACCCGAAAATCCAAGCTACATTAGCTACAGGGGATTTCCCAACCCATGATTTGTCTTTGAAAGCTACCCGAAGATATGAGGCAGTGGTGAAGAAGAAGGGCGATCTCAATCTGTCGGAGTGAAGCGCCCTGCCAATCAGATGGCAAGAAGAGCCTCTTCAAGACCAACTGTTGAACCCAGGAGATCGGAAGAAACAATTAACCAGCCAAGTCCAGATTTTTGCTTCTATTGCAAGAGGAATTGACATGTAATGAAGGACTGTAGGCGCGCAAAAGACCTGTGTCTAATTTATGGCGCATCCAATCACGGAATTGGAAACTGTACTTATAGAAGCAACCCAGCTCACACACCCACCAACTATCCACAGCGGCCAGCTATCCAGGCTCCTGCACCACGCATTGCACTCCTTGTTCCACCACCTGCACGGCCTACTCGCTAATTCCATCAGTCACTGAGGAACATACCTCGAGGACAGAGGAATGCGCCCCCGGCTAGGAGAAACATGCCCCGGCGACAGGCTTACACCTTAGCAGTCGTAGAAGCCGAGACAGTTAACCAAGGTAACACTAATAAGTCTCTTTCACATTTTTAAAACCCTTGTATCACCTTATTATTTTTCATACACTATCAAGTACTTTTATCACCAAACTTTCCTTGAATCTATTATACTTTCCTTTTACAAATTTCGAGGACGAAATTTTTTATAAGGAGGGTAGAATGTAACAATCCTAAACTTTCTGTACAATTTTTTTCAAAAATACAAAAAGGGGTATTTGAGCCTGAGCACAAGTTATAAATTTATTTTGCTTTTTAATAGCAAGAAAACACTTGTAGCTCATTGGTAAAGCCTTGCATTGCTGAGACAAAGCACCTGAGTTCAAATCCCATTAGCCACATTATTTTTTTAATTAGTTTTCTTTTAAATTTTTAGAAGCCCAAGAGCCTACACGTGCACAACTCATAAAAACAAAAAGTCACATATAAAATAAATGAGTCTAGGAGGTAGACCAATCGACGGTGGACACGTGGCGACGAGCTTCGGCCCGACTTGTCCGACTCGGGCCGGCGACTCCGCCGAATCGGCCGGCGGCGCCGGTTCGGGTGAGTCGGATCGCCGAGTTTCCTTCTTGAAACCTGTGTCTTTTGGCCTCCCCATAAGTCATGTTTAATTTCCCTGCATTATTCTAGAGACCATAAAATCCCTGTTAATCTCCATTTTAATGCAATTTAAATGCAATTTTTTCATCAAACCCTAACCCTAATCTTTTCCTATAAATACCACTCCAATTTACACACCCCTCACTCACAAACTCTATCCAAACTCTCAAGAAAATTATCTATAACTTTTGTGTACAAGTGGAGTTAGCAAAGAGCGAAGCTCCGGCGAACTTCTGACGACGACCCTAGGAGCGTCCGGCGACGAAACGACGCACCGGCACCTCCTACCCCTCCCTTTTCCTCTTCTCTAATCAATAAACCCGTAAGTCCCTCCTGTTAGTTATATGTATGCCCTAGAGGCCATTACTGTACATGGGATGTATATTGTAGTGGATGCTTGGACATATATAGGGAGGACTTTCTTGCTCGATATGATAGTATGCGATCTGGTTGCTCTTTGTCTTAATATGTTGACTTGTATACGTGATGCTGTCTTACTCTCACATGTTGATAAAGCCCTTAGGATGTGTACTTGACTATCAGGACTATGATGGAGATCATATCAGTGGGGCCAAGGATAGTCCACAAGTACACCCTATAATTGTTCCTAGTCGTGGGAGTATCGAGACAGGGCATCAATACTCCAGAGTAGACTAGCGTATGCGCTTCTTGACCCATATGATGGGCGATGGATGATCCCACATCCATTAGTGTTTGACATCAGAGAAGGTATACGTGTGCTCAGTGGAGACTGGGTACACTGAACGGACTCGCCGAGAACTCCTAGATAGTATTATACCTATCATCAAAAAGCAGTTCTCTGGTGACACTGGTACAGGTTAGTCTGTCAATCCGAGATCCTCATAGAGTCTTGTGTGATTCCCACTGTGGTTTGATTTCCACCATATCATGGTCAAGAGATCGTGCAAAAAGGTGGTTTTTGGGTACAGTCCCAAGTCACATGGAGGCAATGAGCGATAGGAGGGGATTCGACTCTCCCGGTATTGGGAGTTGATGTTGCGCTATGCTCGATTAGCTATAACATGAAATCCCTGGCCAGGGTTGCTAAGATTTACTGGTAAATGTTATCAGTAGTTTCTCAAACCGTTATGGACCTTGCATGGGCATGACTTATCAGGCTATTGGGGTCTGACGTTATACCACCCCCAAGCTGTGATATGCGACATATCTGACGAAGAGACCGGACTGTACGGTAGTGTTACTGATTGGATTCGCAGGAGTATGTGCAGACTTGCTTATTTATCTTCTAATCGCTCAATACCCGGGTGGCCGTTACGTTTAGAAGACCGCTTGCGGCTTATGGGTATTTGATATGATCATCACCTACTGCCGGTGTATTGACGAGTCTTTAGAGTCCTACACAGAGGTTTCCTGGCTCAAACGAAACAGAGTAGGAGCACATATGTGATATGTGCGGGATCGAGATTAATACGATATGTGATACCGTATTCTATTCTCGCGATTTGTGCTATCGGTCGGTTATATGTGATATATCCGGGTTATTGAATCAAGTGTTGATTCGATAAGTTGATACACATGATATTAGTCAGTTATATGTAATATAGCCGGATTATTAAATCAAGTGTTGATTTGATAATCTAATGTATAATTATATATTTAATATATTAACATACATTAACTAATATTGTTTCACTTAAGATTTATTTTCTCACTTGATTTGTGCACATAGTATATATGTGATATATATTAGTGTACAAGATTTTGTGTCATGCTTGATGATACATGCTTCATGGGTATGTGTATGACTTACACCATACTTTCTATAATCTAGGGTTTTTAGTTAAGTAAGTAATTCAAAATTGTGGGATATTTAGTCATGGCTAGAACCTTGGAGAAGTTTGCTAAACCATTGACTAAGTCCACAACTTTTGTTTTACTAAAGATATTTATATACCCAACCATTATAGCTAGCCATAGTTAACTCTCTACAAGGGTTGGCATATGAAACTAACTCACCCATGGTTGCCTTTCTCCAATTGATTTTGATCATGAGAGATTTCTTATCTTCTTCCTCAAGCTTTCTAGCTTCATTGGAGATGAAGAAAAATGAGTGAGAAAATTATTTCTAAAGTGAGTAAATTCCTACGTCATCATCCTCTACTGCTAGCCATTTAGTATAGGGTGTTTGCTTCACTAATTCCACAATTAGTAAAAGAGTAGCTTGGGTTAGTGTCTCCTCGACGTAGATCTTCTTTGGCCTCGAAGACTTCGTGCAAGCTTGCTCATTTCTTCAGGAGAACCCTTTCAAGAGTTCGGGTGTTCATGATTTGCGGGGAGGGGACTACTACACGGAGCATTAGAAGTGAAGGACCGGTCTACAAAGGTTGTATTCCTCATTCACTTTGTATGTAAAGTAGTTTACATTTTTATTCGTCGGATTTTCTAGTAACGATTCTAGGGTTAAGGTTAGCTAGAATGACAAATTTTTGAAATTGGCATGGACGATGCCTCCCGAAACCTTGCTGCCATGCTAGACAACCCTGCAGTGGTATCAGAGCCATGCTAGAAAATTATACGATATCCAATACACGCATTTAATCGAGCTCCCATGCATATCCCATAAGCACCCCACATCTTTTCGCCTGAACTAGGAGACCCCTTTGTGGGACTCTAAGACCCGTCGATACGCTAGCAGTAGGCAGTGATCATATCACATACCCATAAACCGTCAGTGGCACAAGTTGTACGTAACGGCTCCCAGGTATTGAGCGATCAGAATAAACACAAGCGAACCTATCAAAACTCATGTCGAGCCAACTGGCAACACTTATCGTACAGTCCGGTCTCTTCATCAAATGTGCTGCATATCAAATCTAGGGATGGTATCGTCGACCCAATTAACCCAATAAGTCATGCCGGTATATGGCTCATAACAAATCGAGAAACTACTGATAACACTTATCAGTAAATCTCATCAGCCCTGCCCAGGGACTTCCTGTTATAGCCAATCATACATAGCGCAACATCAACCCCCAATACCGGGAAAGACGAAACCCCTCCTATCGCTCATTGCCTCCATTTTCCTTAGGACTGTACCCAAAATCCACCTATTTGCACGACTCAATAGAGCCGTAGTAGGGTGGAGATTAAAGTACAGTGGGAGGACACACAAGACTCTATGACGATCTCGGGTCTACAGACTAACCTGTACCAGTGTCACCTAAGAACTGCTATCCGACGATAGATATAATATCACATAGGAGTTCTCGGCAAGTCCGTTCAGTGTACCCAGTCTCACTGAGCACCCGTATACGGTCTTTTATGTCACCACACCAATGGATATGGGATCATCCATCGGCCATCATATAGGACAAGTAACGTATACACTAGTCTACTCTGGAAATATCGATGCCCGTCTCGATACACCCACGACTAGGAACATTTTAAGGATATGCTTATAAACTACACATGTCTCACCAGTATGATCCGCATCATAATCTCAGTAGTCAAGCAAATATCCTAAGGGGTTTATCAACATGTACCAAATGAATAAGAAGCATGATCAAATAAACATGTCAAGATAAAGTACAATCAGATAGCATACTATCATGTCGAGCAAGAATGTCCCCTGAAAACACACACACACACACACACACACACACACACACACACACACACCCCCACCGGTACATACACTATCAAATAATGGCCTCTAAGACATACATATATCCAACAATCTCCCACTTGCACTAAGGCCAATTATTGGCGTATCTCATACCCAACATCTTAAAAAGTCGCTCATGTTGCGGCAGAGGGAGGGCCTTGGTGAGTGGATCCGCGGTGTTATTCTTTGTATCTACTCTCTAATTCTTTGTATCTACTCTCTAAATCTCGATCTCGCGGCGATCAACTATCTCTCGGATCAGATGATATCCCCTGAGGATGTGTCTGGATCGTTGATGAGACCTGGGCTCTTTGTCCAACACCATAGCCCGATTATTATCACAATACAATGGTATTGGATCAATAATGGTTGGAACTACTCCTAACTCTGAGATGAACTTCCTCATCCAGACGGCTTCCTTGGCAGCAATATACTCAGCTTCCATCGTGGAGTCTGCAACGGTATCCTGTTTGGAACTCTTCCAACATACCACCCCTCCATTGAGGGTAAACACAAATCCTGAGATAGATTTGTTGTCACTCTCATCACTCTGGAAGCTCGATTCGGTAAAGGCCTCCATTTGGAGATCCCCGTTACCATACACTGTAACAACCCCAAATTTCCTATACAAATTTTTGTACAATTTTTTTCAAAAATCCAGAAAGGGGTATTTTAGCCTGAGCATAAGATATAAGTAATTAATTTGCTTTTTAATTACAAGTTAAAATAATGTAACAACTCCATTTTTAGTGTACAAAATTTGCTTAAAAATTAATGTATACTTGGAGTATTTACATTTGCTGTTATTACTTTAAGTAATTAATTAGCTCCATAATTACAAGAAGGAGCTTATAGCTCATTGGTAATACCTTGCACTGCTGAACCAAGCCACTAGAGTTCAAATCCCATACCCCACATTATTTTTAATATCGATTTTTCTTAAAACCTTCAGAAGACCAAGAGTTTACACGTGCATATCTCACAAAAACCCCACTACACCCAAAAATGTAACATTTCCAGATGTTAGATGAACCGTCGAGGGGGGATCCCGGCCGCCTGACTCGGCCGGGAATCGGCCAAATCGGCCTCGACTCAGCCCACTCGGTCCTCCGGCCGATTCCGGTGACGACCCCAACATGAAAATTGTGTCTTTTCACATTCCCTACACACCTGCAAAATTTTAGCCTCAGACCATTTCCAGAACTCTTTTAAAACCCCAATTACTCCACTTTTAATACATTTTTATCGTATTTTTATTTTAAACTTTTCATCTACCCTAACCCTAGCCTAACCCTATAAATACCAACCTTACACACTACCCTCTCACCCCCAAACTCTAAGCCAACTCTCTAAAATTTCCAAGAAACCTCATGTACTTTGAAACGAGCACGAAGCGAAGCTACGGCAAAATTTCCGACGAACTTCCGACGATCATTCTAGAAGCTCCCGGCGACGAAGCGACGCACCAACGACTCCTCCCGTTCCATCTCCCTCTTCTAGATGTCTGAAACCCGTAAGTCCCATTTCTATCTTCCTTTTTTCTTTCTAAAAATACGGAATTACAAAACCCGACGGAATCGGAACAAATCCGATTTCCGATTCGCTTTCTTTATAAAACCTCACTTTTCTTTAATACAATTATGCTTAAACCATTATATGTTGACTATTAATCAATAATCAACCATATTGATCAAGTTTCATATCATAAAGTAATTGCTATTTCATTTTACCTTATTTTTCATTTAAATACCATATAGTTTCAATTCTACATTTAACATCACAAAACTTGCTATACCTTTAAGTAGATCACGAGGTAATAACCTACCTCCTTACACACTCATATGCAACATAGCACAATACCCTCTGGAACATAGAATACGGGAAATAGACATCTTTACAAATAAATACCATAATTAATAAAACCGTTTTTCCTTAATAATTAGTATTTATACAAATCTTTGCAAAGCGCCGCTACAACCTATTTGGGGAACCCGTTCGGGATGGTGCGGATTATCGCACATCCTCGGGCTTAGTAGTGCGAGATGCAGACCTCCGCAAGGAGCATTCGGTCTCGAAAGATTTAAAATACGATATCTTAAGAAAACGAGATTTCTAGAATATTATATATATTAAAATTATTTTCATATAAATATATGTATATGTAACATAAAAAATATCTATTTTGAATTATTACAAATATTCCACTTTTTCTAAAAATGTCACAAGAATCATTTTACACTAAAACACCATGAATTTCATACAAATCAATATTACAAATAAATACCTTTATTTATGAAAATTAGGATATTTTCACTAGAAATATCACAATATAAAATCTACATTCATTACAACTCTAAAGACGATTAATGAATACTTGGGGTGTATTTTGAAAAGTATATAAAAATATTTTTACATAAAAACCCCTCAAGTTCTATAAATTACCCTAAAGACCCTAGTAAGCATAGGTTTAAGCGGGACCAATCTCTTGAGCCTCAGGGAGCCAGAGAAGTGGGTGCTTGCCTATTTAAGGTAGACAACTTAATAATAGTATTATCAATACGGTAATCATCTTTGAAAAAGACACAAATCCTGTCGTCCATGTGCAGCGGTTACCGATAACATCAAAACAATCAGGATTTCAATTTACTTTTCTAATTGTCTGACTCAGATTGAGTCTCTCTATAATCTGACTTGAATATGATTCAAGTACAATCTACAATTTACAATCTACAATATTACAATTCAACACGAATCCATAAATCCATTATTCCATATATTCAATCTATATAACTTGACCGAACCGAACCATAGATATACATTCCATTTATATGATTATTCAGTTACATCCATGATTCTATAGTTACATACATAATTCTCCAGTTACATCCGTTTACTGATATCATGGTTTCAGTCAGTCATCCAATTATACAATCTATACACTTTACAATACAAGACAATACAATACAATCAAGATAACACTACGGGGTTTAAGGGGTAGACTGATACGGAATATGTTAAAGGTGGCACGAGGTGGTCACTTAAGACGTAATTACATCCATGCCGTTGTTCCGTGGTATTATCGACGGAGCCTTGTACTACGGGTTACCAAAGTCCCTTGTGTAAGTGAGACTCCTCTCGTATACACTGGCATCTTCTGTACCAAGCTACAAACAACAGTGTTAACACAATATTATAACAATATAATACAACTTTAAAAGCTACCTTCTCATTCTGTCTATTCTATTCTTCCTTATTTTTGGGACTTACCGAGCGATCTGTTCACTGACGACATTCTCTTTCTTTCTTCTTTGAATGTCGTCAGGTGATCTAGACACATCAGAGATCGAGCCCACTGCTGAAGACTTGGACCATTTCAGCGAAGACCCCGAGCTCTAATTCATTGTACACTTTCCATTCAGTACTTTTCATTTCTGTTATGCCATTGTTTAGGCATTGTCTTTTATCAGTTGTATTTACTTTTCATGCATTGTACAAAAGAATGTTAATAAATAAAGTTGTTGTTCAGTTTATATCTTTTGTCTCTTGTGCTTACTTTTATATTGTTTAGATACGCTTAGCGTATTTACTTCACAGTAAATACATAGCGGACCAGTGGCGTCCCCTTCGCCGTATACTGGGAAGCAGGGAGTGACAGGTTTTGTTGGTGGCCCATGCAGGTCAGAGCTGTATGGAACCCTAAGCAATATAAAACACAAAAACCATCAACTGAAACATTCTTTACAATTCATATCCCTTGAATCTTATCATTTCATAAACTTTGAATTTGTCCTAACCCAAAATTCCCTCACCTATTTTACAATCTTACCAAAACCTTCACATCATTTCATTCCTTCACACATTTTTCATACACTTTCAAGTATTTCTAACACCTTGTAATACCTTAGCAGCCATAGAAGCCAAGACAATTGATCAAGATAATACTAGTAATTCACTTTCACATTCTCAAACCATTGCACCACTTTGTTATTCTTCACACACTGTTAGTACTCCAGTCACCAAATTTCCTAAAATCTGTTACACTTTTCTTTTACAAATTTCGAGGACGAAATTTTTATAAGGAGGGTAGAATGTAACAACCCCAAATTTCCTGTACAAATTTCTGTACAATTTTTTCAAAAATCCAGAAAGGGGTATTTTAGCGTGAGCACAAGATATAAGTAATTAATGTGCTTTTTAATTACAAGTTAAAATAATGTAACAACTCCATTTTTAGTGTACAAAATTTGCTTAAAAATTAATGTGTACTTGGAGTATTTATATTTGCTGTTATTATTTTAAGTAATTAATTAGCTCCATAATTACAAGAAGGAGCTTGTAGCTCATTGGTAATACCTTGCACTGCTGAACCAAGCCACCAGAGTTCAAATCTCATACCCCACATTATTTTTAATATTGATTTTTTTTAAAACCTTTAGAAGACCAAGGGTTTACACGTGCATATCTTACAAAAACCCCACTACACCCAAAAATGTAACATTTCCAGATGTTAGATGAACCGTCGAGGGGGGATCCCGGCAGCCTGACTCGGCCGGGAATCGGCCAAATCGGCCTCGACTCGGCCGACTCGGTCCTCCGACCGAGTCACGGCCGAGTCGGCCAATTTCGGAGATGACCCCAACATGAAAATTGTGTCTTTTCACATTCTCTACACACCTGCAAAATTTTAGCCTCAGACTATTTCCAGAACTCTTTTAAAACCCCAATTACTCCACTTTTAATACATTTTTATTACATTTTATCACATTTTTATTTTAAACTTTTCATTTACCCTAACCCTAACCTAACCCTATAAATACCAACCCTACACACTACCCTCTTACCCCCAAACTCTAAGCCAACTCTTTAAAATTTCCAAGAAATCTCGTGTACTTTGAAAATGAGCACGAAGCGAAGCTACGGCGAAATTTCCGGCGAACTTCCGACGATCATTCTAGGAGCACCCGGCGACGACCATTCCATCTCCCTCTTCTAGTCGTCCGAAACTCGTAAGTCCCATTTCTATCTTCCTTTTTTCTTTCTGTAATACACAGCCCCTTTTATACCAAAATCCGTATTGTGTCACTTTATAATTTTATTTATAATTCTATTTCTCCTAAAGCCCATTCCCTTTTTTATTAGACCAAAACCCAAACCAAATCTATCAGTTCTTTTTATAAAATCCTAGCCCTTTGTAATTTTCTCATTATTTTATTTTATTTTTATTTAAACTCAAAACCCTAATTTTTCCCTTCAACCATTTCCTTTATTTACTTAAAACTAAACCCTAAAACCTAATTAATCCCTAAAGCCCATTCCTCAAGCCCATTCCTCAGTTTTTTTTTTAGAAAAGGAAATTGATTTCTTGACAGCCCAACCGAGCCCGGCCCACCCCCTTTAGTTTTTCCATTAAAAATTCCTTTAAACCCCGGCCCGTTCTTCCTCAGCCCACTCTTTCCATTTATTAATTAAATTAAGTTTTATTTGCACCAGCCCACTCCCTTGGCCCGCTCGCTTAAACCCGACCCGGCCCACACCTCACCTCCTTCGTCTCCAACGGCTCTTTTCCCTAATTCTCGCTCGCGAGCGCGCTCCTCGCCTCCGCCGACGCCCGCGCTCTCGCCCACGTCGCAGCAGTTACCCCTACGGCGCGCGTCTCTCTCCTCTCATAATTCCTTCAATCACCCACGTCTCCCCCTCTCCCTTTTCTTTCCACTTCCGTTCTCTCTCTCTCGAGCCTCGTCGGTCCCCTCCGCATCACCCTCAACTTCGACCACCACCTCCTTGATCTCGACGCCACCATCAACGTCGTCCTGTTCACCTCCCTCACCTACACCTTCGATCACCAGCACCACGAGCTCCTCCTCCTCACACAAACCCACTCCTCTCTCCACGCACCCGAGCTCGACCACCGACCGCCGTCGACGCCGGTGAGTTTCTCGCCTCATCGTCGTCGCCCCTGAACTCTCTCAGATATCTCTCTTTGCCTCCCTCTCGTCTCTCTGTCTCACCATGTGCTCTCTCTATCTCTCTATGCTCTCTGCAACCCTCTCTCTCTCTCACAGCTCTCTCTCCCAAGCTCTCCCTATCTTCCCCGATCTCTCATCTCTCTCTCCTGGTGTTCTCTCTCTCTCTATCACTCACTCTCTATCACTCTGTTCTCTCTCTACACCCTTCCCTCTTTAACTGCCTCTCTCTCATCTCTCTCTCTCAGTTCCTCTCTCCCTCTCCTTCTCAATCTTTCCCTCTATATCTCTAAACTCTTTCTCTCTCTAAAGTCTTCCTCTCTCCCTCTGCAATCTCTCCGTCGGCCTTGACAGCATCAGCGATCCCCAGCCTCGACACCACCTGAACTCGCAACAACCCCTCCTCAAACTCGAGCCAAGCCCAAACTTCAACGAAACTAGTCGTGCGTTTGCCACTCCGTGCCGGGACGTGTCACTACTGCCTTAGCTGCCGCGCCATCAGTTCACCGTCTCCAGGCAAGTATTCTACTTGCTTACATGCTATACACTCAAGTTACAATATTAGATTACTCATATTATAAAATTACAATTTTAGAACAATAGTGTGCCATACCTGTTCGACGTGTGTTCTCAATGAAAATACTCATCAAATTTGACGGAACTGGATGATTTACATTGGCACTTGTAGGGATGGATAACGTGTGCAAATTTCGCTGAAAAATATGACCGTTAACGACTAAAACGACTACCCCCAAGTTTACTAGAAAAACTGGAATTTCATTGTACCTGAAAACTATTAAAATCACCATAAATTATACACATACTAGAATGATACGTTCGAGGGCTCAAATCGAAGCCAACTCGATGAACTTTAACCCTATACTAGTTTCCAGATATTCCTGTACTTAAACTGTGACGATATTTGGATCGGAGTGCGACTCTGGACTGCAGTCCAGAGCGACTCCAATTGTTGCTTACTGTTCCGTAATGAACACCACCCTGTTTCCTAAACTCGTAGGTAGCGGAACTCCCCTGTTTATTGTAGGTGAACCTGTTAGCTAGGTAACACAAGTGGTTTCATTCTGTTTCGTTATCTTTTGTTATTTATTCTGTAATTTAAAAGATCGGGACGCATAACAGTCCTAACAGAATCAGAACTGATATATTAGTATTGAACAGTGTATATCTCCTAACATACAGACGCAATTGAGACTCCGTCTATTGCGTTGAAAACTTTACTGAGAACCCTAGATTTCATCCAACTGTAGCATCGCTGAATTCTGATCCCAACTGGGATTAAAATGCGTTGAGAAACGGACTTCCGATTCTGAAACCGGATTTCCAGACGTGAACGCTTAAAATGAAATGGCCATAATTAATGATTCTGGGACCCGATTGGCATGAAACTAAATTCGATGGATAGACAACTGAACATACTAATTATTACCTGTTTATCGTTTCGCTAAACTATACACGTACGTTTCATGATAAATCGTGCAAGTGATAGAATACTATTTTATGACACCTTAATCATACTTTATATACTGTTTACGCATCATATCATACACATGTCATTGCATTGATAACATAGTGATAACGTGTATTTACCCAGTGTTAGGTTTTAGTGATGATTGTGGCAAGTACGTCAGTGTTCGTGTATAAGTGATTAAGTGAAAGTGATACGTACTTGTACACAATCAGTGAACCTTATTATTCTATTGCATTGTCGACGTCTGTGGGATGCGTGTACGTGTGACTATAAGTGGTATGGGACACTTATGGAAGCTCTTGCACGGGTGTCACAGATAAGGCACCAGACACTGCCATTTATCTTACGTATTAGCCGGGACGTGCTTGATGGAGGTCCTGCCTCCAGTTCTCGCGCAGACTTGTTACCGACCGATTAGTATTTAGGGTTATGGTCAGCGTTTGATATAGACCACGGGGTGTGGGGTAGTTTGAGTGTGAGTTCAACAGAATCTCGGGAGTCCCATGCCGGCTTATATATTTAGGGAGATATATGGAGATTTACAGGGTATGTGATTATCACCGTGATATACATGTTGGGCCCGTGGTCCCTTGCCCTTGGGTTCTACCCTTGGGTGGAGGACACTCGCGAGTGGTTGACTCTCACACTTAGACTGACGATAGGCTTAGTGACCTGTACAGTGAGACTTAGAGACTGATAGAGATACTGGCATTGATATATCTTACTTACTGTGTTAACATACGTGGCATATCGTTCTACTGCTTTTACCGTTCCGCTGCATTGATTATTGCATGTTCATATCCATACTGCCATTGATCTACTGTTATATATATGCCTATTATCACTGCTAGAATTTTCACATGATTTTTTATATATTATATTGCTATTGTGTCGCTCTGACGACCTGAGTATGTATGCTCAGTGTGAGGAGAAGATTTAGCCTGGACCAGGACTAGACGCACTTCATGGACATCTTGTTAGCTATCCAGAATTATATCTTTTGTTTCCCATCAGGTCAGTTCATTTTACTGTTTTGTTTTCAGTTACTGCATTTCTCATTACCTGCGCATCATTTACTGTTTACCATGAAAAACTAGAAGCCCAAGTGTGACTACGGAAGGACATTTCCTTGACCGTAGGAGCACGGCTGGCCTTGTTTACCCCTCGTATTCCGTATTTTGGGAAGCGGGGCGTGACATGGTTTAGTTGGTATCAAAGCCAGCTTTTGTTTCGATTGGGATTGCAGTTTTCCGTGTAGAGCATGACAATCTATAACATCCCTCAGTCTAGATTGTAAACTTGATATCCTTGATCCATATTCACATTGAGTGTTCTGCTATCCATTCGCTAGGGTTTCGGGTGACTTGGCAAGGTTACGTGGTTGCAAGTGCACTACCGTACTCTGTTTAAGTGACTTAAAGTCATACAGATGATTCTCCACTTGTAATAAATTCATCACCTCTGATATTCTTGAATCTTTGTCCTATCCATATTATATTTCGATTCGTATAGCTTGTGACTTATATCATCCTCAAAATAGTTGTTTCAGGATCATGTCTTCCAACGACTCTTCATCTGTATCCGCTCCCCAGAATCTGACCATTGAGATTCTGAGTGTACTGCAAGGTCTAAAGGAAGCCCAGGAACGAACAAACGACTTGTTGGCTGAAGGATTGAGAAGACAGGTGAATCGGGCACCAGCGGGAGTCTCTAATCATAAAGGGATCCCCGTTAGACGAGGAAAAGATAAGAAAATGAAGCGCCAATTTGTTTCCCCGCGACAGAAGCAGCAGAAGACCCCATGTTGTGGGTACTGTAAAAGGCCAGGACATCTTCAGAGGGATTGTCGCCGTGCCCAAGGGAAATGTCTGATATGCGGGTCCAACAAACATCTCATCAACGGTTGCCCAGAAAGTAAAGAACTACAAGGAGGAAACCCGTCCACACTTCCCACTTCTGCCAAGTGAGGATTACTGCGTAGTTCGAATTTCGAGGATAAAGCAGGCCCAACACAGGATTCAACTCGCGTAACGATGATGCAGCGGTCTAGCAATCAAAGAAGAATTTTCATGTTATCTACTTTCAGTAGTAATGTTGTCATCTTTTTATGAATATTTCTTTCCGTTTGAAATCTTGTATCCGTTGAACTCTAAGTTAAATGCAATAAAATTTGAATCGTAATATATGTATCATTCTCTTGTCATTTCCCTTGTTCATACTGTTCATTAGCACAACATTTTAATCTTGATTTTTCAATTCCTGCCACCGCATATCTTTCCATACTTCGTACACTTAACTATTTTCTTGATGTGTTCCGTTGTTTAATCATGACACTTTCTTTTCAGGCCATGGCCCACCCTGGAGCAGCGCCGCATCTAGATGAGGATACACAGTCATGCGTTTCCTTAGACCACACGCTGATGAGTTCTGACGACAAGATCAACGGTCCTCGGGTCAATTTCGGAAACAACGATACAGAGGACGAAGGAGTAGCCGCCCCAGAGTTTAACATGATAGCTGATTCCGACGAAGAAGAAGAAGACCCTGAAGAGAACCCGATAGAGGAAGACCCCGAGGAAGACCCGATAGAAGAAAATCCAGCGGAGGAAAACCCCATGGAAGGAAATCCAAAAGAAGAAAATCACATGGAATCAGACCTCGATACAGAAGCTCTATCCGAGGAAGAAGGACTAGAAGATCAAGACCCTGCGGTGGAAGAACTCCCAATGGCGATACCTGCGGGGCGCTATGGAAATGGATGCCCCTACCTGAGTGCGCGAGCCTACCGCAACCTGCTGAATCTCCACAACCGCGACTGATGGGATTTCTTTTAGATGTTGTCTTTTTGGCCAAATAAATCTGTGTATAGATTAGGGCCACATTTCGTTTTGAGAATGCTTTGTTTAGAATTTTCTGGAATGAAATAAATTGCTGAGTTCGCTAATCTTTCGATTTTCTTAATTCACTTGCTGCTTGATTATTTCTTCTATACAATCATTTTTCCCTACAGAGATCTGTTCACCCCTACTCCTTACATTATTCTGACCCTCACCAAGATTAACTAATACCACGTCCGATCTTGTAGAGGTCCACCCTTCATCCTCCGTCTGCGCCTCATTTGAGATCCTTCTGGGAGGAGAAAATTTTAGTGAAATTTCCGAGTTAGCTAACCCTTCAAATTTTTGATTCATATGATGTACCGACCGTCACCATTCCCCTACTTTTCTCTTGTAGCCCTTTGTTGCTCACCCTTACTTCCTGTGCTGACCCAATCCCAGTCTCCTTGATCTTCGGCCTAAAGCCGCCATACCCCAACCTTTGAATGATCTACATTTTCTTGTAATCCTTACCCTAACTAGCCCTATACATTTTTATGTGTTTTCTTATTACCCTAGATATATTTAGGGACTTTATCATTCGAAAATTTGGTTTTCAGTATTTTGTATTTATCGAAGAGTGTGTGTTATTGACAAATTAGCTTTATGTATTGTAAGCACACTGCTATTATCTTCAGTTTTTAATAGCGCAACCTTACACCGCGCATGCTTTTGGTCTATACTTCTTAATTTCACTATACCAGTTTTCTAAAATATTTTAACCTATTTTATCGATACCTTATCCTAAAATGTTTTAACCTACCGACTAATTTTCACTGCTTTATTGTCGTTAATTTATTTTTGGGTTTTGTGCCTATGATTACTATTATAAATGGTTGAACCTTACACTTATTTTTCTACTTATTTTTGATAAACTTAGATGTGCACATATTTGGGTTTCGATTTTTATCGAGCACACTTTGATTATTATTATTCGTTATTGTTACCTATATTCTTGTATATTTGTAGTTGCCCTTATAGTGTTCCTGCATTATACCTTTTAGGCCTATCTTTTGTATGTGGTTCTTATATATATTTATGTACCTTCAAAACTTTGTCTACCCGTTTTCAAGTAAATCAACATGTATTAGTGTTCGATATGATAATTCTTCGCTTATTATTTATAGCTTGTTGTTTCTTTTAAATTTCGAGGACGAAATTTTTGTTATGGTGGTATGATGTAATACCCAGCCCCTTTTATACCAAAATCCGTATTGTGTCACTTTATAATTTTATTTATAATTCTATTTCTCCTAAAGCCCATTCCCTTTTTTATTAGACCAAAACCCAAACCAAATCTATCAGTTCTTTTTATAAAATCCCAGCCCTTTGTAATTTTCTCATTATTTTATTTTATTTTTATTTAAACTCAAAACCCTAATTTTTCCCTTCAACCATTTCCTTTATTTACTTAAAACTAAACCCTAAAACCTAATTAATCCCTAAAGCCCGTTCCTCAAGCCCATTCCTCAGTTTTTTTTTTAGAAAAGGAAATTGATTTCTTGACAGCCCAACCGAGCCCGGCCCACCCCCTTTAGTTTTTCCATTAAAATTTCCTTTAAACCCCGACCCGTTCTTCCTCAGCCCACTCTTTCTATTTATTAATTAAATTAACTTTTATTTGCACCAGCCCACTCCCTTGGCCCGCTCGCTTAAACCCGACCCGGCCCACACCTCACCTCCTTCGTCTCCAACGGCTCTTTTCCCTAATTCCCGCTCGCGAGCGCGCTCCTCGCCTCCGCCGACGCCCGCGCTCTCGCCCACGTCGCAGCAGTTACCCCCACGGCGCGCGTCTCTCTCCTTTCATAATTCCTTCAATCACCCACGTCTCCCCCTCTCCCTTTTCTTTCCACTTCCGTTCTCTCTCTCTCTCGAGCCTCGTCGGTCCCCTCCGCATCACCCTCAACTTCGACCACCACCTCCTTGATCTCGACGCCACCATCAACGTCGTCCTCTTCACCTCCCTCACCTCCACCCTCGATCACCAGCACCCCGAGCTCCTCCTCCTCACACAAACCCACTCCTCTCTCCACGCACCCGAGCTCGACCACCGATCGCCGTCGACGCCGGTGAGTTTCTCGCCTCTTCGCCGTCGCCCCTGAACTCTCTCAGATATCTCTCTTTGCCTCCCTCTCGTCTCTCTGTCTCACCCTGTGCTCTCTCTATCTCTCTGTGCTCTCTGCAACCCTCTCTCTCTCTCACAGCTCTCTCCCCCAAGCTCTCCCTATCTTCCCTGATCTCTCATCTCTCTCTTCCGGTGTTCTCTCTCTCTCTATCACTCACTCTCTATCACTTTGTTCTCTCTCTACACCCTTCCCTCTTTAACTGCCTCTTTCTCTCTCTCAGTTCCTCTTTCCCTCTCCTTCTCAATCTTTCCCTCTATATCTCTAAACTCTTTCTCTCTTTAAAGTCTTCCTCTCTCCCTCTGCAATCTCTCCGTCGGCCTCGACAGCATCAGCGATCTCCAGCCCCGACACCACCTGAACTCGCAACAACCCCTCCTCAAACTCGAGCCAAGCCCAAACTTTGACGAGACTCGTCGTGCGTTTGCCACTCCGTGTCCGGACGTGTCACTACTGCCTTAGCTGCCGCGCCATCAGTTCACCGTCTCCAGGCAAGTATTCTACTTGCTTACATGCTATACACTCAAGTTACAATATTAGATTACTCATATTATAAAGTTACAATTTTAGAACAATAGTGTGCCATACCTGTTCGACGTGTGTTCTCAATGAAAATACTCATCAAAATTGACGGAACTGGATGATTTACATTGGCACTTGTAGGGATGGATAACATGTGCAAATTTCGCTGGAAAATATGACCGTTAACGACTAAAACGACTACCCCCAAGTTTACTAGAAAAACTGGAATTTCATTGTACCTGAAAACTATTAAAATCACCATAAATTATATACATACTAGAATGATGCGTTCGAGGGCTCAAATCGAAGACAACTCGATTTCCAGATATTCCTGTACTTAAACTGTGACGATATTTGGATTGGAGTGCGACTCTGGACTGCAGTCCAGAGCGACTCTGGACTGCAGTCCAGAGCGACTCTGGACTGCAGTCCAGAGCGACTCTGGACTGCAGTCCAGAGCGACTCTGGACTGCAGTCCAGAGCGACTCCAATTGTTGCTTACTGTTCCGTAATGAACACCACCCTGTTTCCTAAACTCGTAGGTTGCGGAACTCCCCTGTTTATTTTAGGTGAACCTGTTAGCTAGGTAACACAAGTGGTTTCATTCTGTTTCGTTATCTTTTGTTATTTATTCTGTAATTTAAAAGATCGGGACGCATAACAGTCCTAACAGAATCAGAACTGACATATTAGTATTGAACAGTGTATATCTCCTAACATACAGACGCGATTGAGACTCCGTCTATTACGTTGAAAACTTTACTGAGAACCCTAGATTTCATCCAACTGTAGCGTCGCTGAATTCTGATTCTAAGTGGGATTAAAATGCGTTGCGAAACGGACTTCCGATTCTGAAACCGGATTTCCAGACGTGAACGCTTAAAATGAAATGGCCATAATTAATGATTCTGGGACCCGATTGGCATGAAACTAAATTCGATGGATAGAAAACTGAACATACTAATTATTACCTGTTTATCGTTTCGCTAAACTATACACGTACGTTTCATGATAAATCGTGCAAGTGATAGAATACTATTTTATGACACCTTAATCATGTTTTATATACTGTTTACGCATCATATCATACACATGTCATTGCATTGATAACATAGTGATAACGTGCATTTACCCAGTGTAAGGTTTTAGTGATGATTGTGGCAAGTACGTCAGTGTTCGTGTATAAGTGATTAAGTGAAAGTGATACGTACTTGTACACAATCAGTGAACCTTATTATTCTATTGTATTGTCGACGTCTGTGGGATGCGTGTACGTGTGACTATAAGTGGTATGCGACACTTATGGAAGCTCTTGCACGGGTGTCACAGATAAGGCACCAGACACTGCCATTTATCTTAGGTATTAGTCGGGACGTGCTTGATGGAGGTCCTGCCTCCAGTTCTCGCGCAGACTTGTCACCGACCGATTAGTATTTAGGGTTATGGTTAGCGTTTGATGTAGACCATGGGGTGTGGGGTTGTTTGAGTGTGAGTTCAACAGAATCTCGGGAGTCCCATGCCGGCTTATATATTTAGGGAGATATATGGAGATTTACAGGGTATGTGATTATCGCCGTGATATACATGTTGGGCCCGTGGTCTCTTGCCCTTGGGTTCTACCCTTGGATGGAGGACACTCGCGAGTGGTTGACTCTCACACTTAGACTGACGATAGGCTTAGTGACCTGTACAGTGAGACTTAGAGACTGATAGGGATACTGGCATTGATATATCTTATTTACTGTGTTGACATACGTGGCTTATCGTTCTACTGCTTTTACCGTTCCGCTGCATTGATTATTGCATGTTCATATCCATACTGCCATTGATCTACTGTTATATATATGCCTATTATCACTGCTAGAATTGTCATATGATTTTTTATATATTATATTGCTATTGTGTCGCTCTGACGACCTGAGTATGCATGCTCAGTATGAGGAGAAGATTTAGCCTGGACCAGGACTAGACGCACTTCACAGACATCTTGTTAGCTATCCAGAATTATATCTTTTGTTTCCCATCAGGTCAGTTCATTTTACTGTTTTGTTTTCAGTTACTGCATTTCTCATTACCTGTGCATCATTTACTGTTTACCATGAAAAACTAGAAGCCGAAGTGTGACTACGGCAGGACATTTCCTTGACCGTAGGAGCACGGCTGACCTTGTCTACCCCTCGTATTCCGTATTTTGGGAAGCGGGGCGTGACACTTTCTAAAAATACGGAATTACAAAACCCGACGGAATCGGAACAAATCCGATTTCCGATTCGCTTTCTTTATAAACCTCACTTTTCTTTAATAAAAGTATGCTTAAACAATTACATGTTGACTATTAATCACTAATCAACCATATTGATCAAGTTTCATATCATAAAGTAATTGCTATTTCATTTTATCGTATTTTTCATTTAAATACCACATAGTTTCAATTCTACATTTAACATCACAAACTTGCTATACCTTTAACTAGATCATGAGATAATGACCTACTTCCTCACACACTCATATGCAACATAGCACAATACCCTCGAGAACATAGAATATGGGAAATCGACATCTTTACAAATAAATACCATAATTAATAAAACCGTTTTTCCTTAATGATTAGTATTTATACAAATCTTTGCAAACCGCCGCTACAACCCATTTGGAGAACCCGTTCAGGATGGTGTGGATTATCGCACATCCTCGGCTTAGTAGTGCGAGATGCAGACCTCCGCAAGGAGCATTCGGTCTCGAAAAATTTAAAATACGATATCTTAAGAAAACGAGATTTCTAGAATATTATATATATACTAAAATTATTTTCATATAAATATATGTATATGTAACATAAAAAAATATCTATTTTGAATTATTACAAATATTCCACTTTTTCTAAAAATGTCACAAGAATCATTTTACACTAAAATACCATGAATTCTATACAAATCAATATTACAAATAAATACCTTTATTTATGAAAATTAGGATATTTTCACTAGAAATATCACAATATAAAATCTACATTCATTACAACTCTAAAGACGATTAATGAATACTTGGGGTGTATTTTGAAAAGTATATAAAAGTATTTTTTTCATAAAACCCCTCAAGTTCTATAAATTACCCTAAGGACCCTAGTAAGCATAGGTCTAAGCGGGACCAATCTCTTGAGCCTCAGGGAGCCGGAGAAGTGGGTGCTTGCCTATTTAAGGTAGACAACTTAATAATGGTGTTATCAATACGGTAATCGTCTTTGAAAAATACACAAATCCTGCCGTCCATATGCAGCGGTTACCGATAATATCAAAACAATCAGGACTTCAATTTACTTTTCTAATTGTCTGACTCAGATTGAGTCTCTCTATAATCTGACTTGAATATGATTCAAATACAATCTACAATCTACAATTTACAATCTATAATATTATAATTCAACACGAATCCATGAATCCATTATTCCATATATTCAATCTATCAATCTATACAACTTGACTGAACCGAACCATGGATATACATTCCATTTACATGATTATTCGGTTACATCCATGATTCTACAGTTACATACATGATTCTCCAGTTACATCCGTTTACTGATATCATGGTTTCGGTGAGTCATCCAATTATACAATCTATACAGTTTACAATACAAGACAAGACAATACAATCAAGATAACACTACGGGGTTTAAGGGGTAAACTGGTACGGAATATGTTATAGGTGGCACGAGGTGGTCACTTAAGACGTAATTACATCCATGCCGTTGTTCCGTGGTATTATCGACGGAGCCTTGTGCCACGGGTTACCAAAGTCCCCAGTGTAAGTGGGACTCCTCTCGTATACACTGGCATCTTCTGTACCAAGCTACAAACAACAGCGTTAACACAATATTATAACAATATAATACAACTTTAAAAGCTACCTTCTCATTCTGTCTATTCTATTCTTTCTTATCTTTGGGACTTACCGAGCGATCTATTCGCTGACGACATTCTCTTTCTTTCTTCTTTGAATGTCGTCAGGTGATCTGGACACGTCAGAGATCGAGCCCACTGCTGAAGACTTGGACCATTTCAGTGAAGACCCCGAGCTCTAGTTCATTGTACACTTTCCATTTAGTACTTTTCATTTCTGTTATGCCATTGTTTAGGCATTGCCTTTTATCAGTTGTATTTACTTTTCATGCATTGTACAAAAGAATGTTAATAAATAAAGTTGCTGTTCAGTTTATATCTCTTGTCTCTTGTGCTTACTTTTATATTGCTTAGATACGCTTAGCGTATTTACTTCACAGTAAATACGTAGCGGACCAGTCGCATCCCCTTCGCCGTATACTGGGAAGCGGAGCGTGACATACACCAAGAACATTTCTTTAGTCCTTCGCAAGTACTTAAGAATGTTCTTCACAGCTGTCCAGTATTTCTCCCTGGGTTGGATTGATACCTGCTTACTACACCTAGTGCATAAGCTACATCAGGACGTGTACATAACATCGCATACATTATAGATCCTACAACTGAAGGATAGGGTATAAAGCTCATGCGAGCTCTCTCTTCATCAGTCTTTGGAAAAAAGTCTTTGGAGAGAGTGACTCCATGACTAGCGGGTAAGGCACCCCGCTTGGAGTCTTCCATACTAAACCTCTTTAGGATGGTGTTAATGTACCTGGTTTGGGACAATTCCTTCCAACCTTTTAGATCTATCCCTATAGATCTTCATGCCCAATATGTACGAGGCATCACTCAGGTCCTTCATGGAGAACCTTTGTGATAAGAACGGTTTGACCGATTATAGCATAGGAACATCATTTCCTATCAGAAGAATGCCATCCACGAACAATACGAGGAATGTGACAGCACTTCCTACAATCTTCTTATAAACACAAGGTTCATCTGGATTTTTGACGAAATCAAACTCTTTGATAACATCATCAAAACAGATGTTCCAACTCCGTGATGCCTGCTTTAATCCATAAATACATTTAAGCAATCTACATGCTTTCCTGCAGCTCCCACTATCAATGAAGCCCTCTGGCTGATCCATATAAACGCATTCTTCTAAATCACCATTTAGAAAAGCAGTTTTAATGTCCATCTGCCAGATTTCATAGTCGTAGTGAGCAGCAATAGCAAGTAGGATCCGAATGGATTTAAGCATGGCTACAGAAGAAAAGGTTTCGTCATAGTCCAGTCCTGGTCTTTGCCGAAAACCTTTCGCCATAAGTCTTGCCTTATAGGTCTCCACCTGCCCATCTACACTGATTTTACTCTTAAAGATCCATTTGCACCCTACGGGTTTTACCCCAGAGGGTACAACATCCAAAGTCCATACTTTGTTGGTGTACATAGACTCCATTTCGGATCTCATGGCATCCAGCCACTTCACAGAGTCACTAGTGATAGCTTACTGAAAACTAGTAGGGTCATCATCATCCATGATGCAATCTTCTCCATCACCATCAACGAGAAAACCGTAGTATCTCTCCGGTGGGCGAGAAGTCCTACTAGATCTACGTAGTGGCTGAGATTCATAAGATTCTGTTGCAACATCATGTTCAACCAAGTCGTCATTTATAAGTTGTGTCTCTAGAACCTCTTCTAGTTCTACCACATTGCCATCAGTATCATTTGGAAAAATCTCATTTTCTAAAATTGTGGCATACTGAGAAACAAACACCTTTCGTTCCTCCTTGTGGTAGAAAAGATACCCAAACGAATGTTTTGGATATCCCACAAATATACACTTGACTGATCGTGTCTCGAGTTTATCTGGATTCTTCTTTTTAACAAAAGCCGGACAACCCCAAATCTTAACTCGTTTAAGAGATAGTCTCTTCCCATACCATATCTCATATGGAGTGGTAAATACGGTCTTAGTTGGAGCTTTGTTCGATAGAAAAACGGCAGTCTCCAATGCATGCCCCCAAAAGGAGAGAGGCAACTCAGCATCACTCATCATGGATCATACCATATCTAATAGGGTACGATTCCGCCGCTCTGACGCACCGTTGTGCTGCAGTGTGTAAGGGGGAGTGAGCTGAGAGAGAATCCCATTCTCTTTTAGGAAGTTCGAAAACTCTGTACTAAGATACTCTCCACCTCAATCTGATCGAAGTATTTTGATGCTTATTCCTGTTTGTTTTTCTACTTCAAGTTTGTACTCCTTGAATTTCTCGAAAGCTGCAGACTTATGCTTCAATAAAAACATATGACCGAATCTCGAGAAATCATCAGTAAAAGTTATGAAGTAAGAAAAACCGTCTCTCGCATGTGTAGACATTGGCCCACATAAATCACTATGTATGAGGCCCAAGAGCTCTGTAGCTCTTTCTCGGTGTCCAGCAAACGGAGTTTTGGTTATTTTCTCTTTGATACAAGATTGACAAGTCGCATAACATTTATACTCAAAAGAATTTAAATATCTATCTTTATGAAGCTTGTTTAGTCTTGTTTTATTAATATAACCAAGTCTACAATGCCAAAGAAAAGTTTCATTTATATCTGAAAATTTTCTTTTATTTGTGTGTTGTATGTTGAAAACTGTGTGTTGATTTAGGACGTATATCCCGTTATTAATTATACCAGAACCAATCAACTCTTGATTTAGTTTAATGTTCATAACATTATGTTGCAGTACAAAATGATATCCTTCATTGTCCAACAAAGAAATGGATATTATATTACAAAGCATGCTAGGTACAAAATAATATGGGTTCAAAACCAATATACAACCCGACGGCAACCTTAGGTGATACTCTCCCACTGAAACTGCATGTACATTGGAACCATTTCCAACTCGGAGAGTGTGATCACCGGTCTTCAAAACTCTACTATTTCTCAAGCCCTGCACAGAATTGTATATATGAGAACCCGAACCGGTATCTAATACCCAGGAAGCAGAGTTTATAGAAAAACAGTTTTCAGTCATAAACACACCAGAAGCAGAAGTATCACCATGCTTCTTCTTGTTGAGATCAGCAATATACACTGTGCAATTCCGCTTCCAATGCCCCGTCTTCTTGCAATAGAAACATTCTCCTTTTCCCGACTTGTCAACCTTGGATTTGTCTCTCCCTTGTGCCTTCTTGATTCCACCTCTCGGATTGGTGGATTTCTTCTTGTTCTTTTCCTTGGCCTTGGCTTTTGGGATGGAAGAGGAAGATTGTCCAACAAGCAGAGAGGGAGACTTCGCCTTAAGCGTGCTCTCCGCATTTCTCAACATATTGAGAAGTTCGGATAGTGAATTCTCCATGTTATGCATATTGAAGTTCATTATGAAAGGAGCAAAAGCAGAGGGAAGAGACTGTAGAACAATATCAGTATATTGCTCGTTGTCCATTGTCCATTCGAGGCCCTCAAGCTCTTCAATAAGAGCTGTCATCTTTAAAACGTGATCGCCTACCGGTGTGCCACGAGCCATCCGCATCTGAAACAGCTTTCGAGACACTTTGTATCGTAAGATACGAGATTGCTCCCCATACAACTCTTTTGTATGGAGAAAGATGGATTGAACATCCATCTCCTCGTACTGCTTTTGATGTGTATTGTCCATCGATGCAAGCGCGAGGCATTTGGCAGTAGCACAGTCAATATCCCACGTTTTGCGGATCTCTTTATCCGCAACAGAAGACTCAGGTCCCGGGATGAGCAGGGCTGAGGCAGTAAGGACATATGATACTTTATCATATGTGAAAACAATGTTAATGTTCCTCAACCAGCCTTTATAATTCGGTCAGGTAAGCTTATTTTTCTCTAATAGTAGCTTAAGTCCAGTCATGGTTATCGGCCATTAGGAGAGAGAAAAGAATACACTCAGCGAAAGCACTTGCAAATATTAGATTGGTTATTTATCTTATTTAATCGATGTCTCCCACTGCTATTATCAAATTTTCCTTCAAACCTTAAAAAGAAAATTTAGCCAGGATTAATTACATTCTACAATTTCGCTAACCGTTCAGCCATGCCAGTGCCGGTACTTCTGAGGGAAGTTCCCCGTGCTTTCCACTGACCTAATTAAAATAAATCTCATTTTCCCAGAGGCGTAGCCCCGTTGACACTTTTCTAGACACCTAATGAGTTAGCTAATTGTAAAGTGCAAAATTCTCCCGGGAGCAAATTTTGCTCACAGTGGGATCAGGATCCTACTATCACATAGAAGGTATGCAATCTCATTGCAAATTTCAACTCTTGAAACTCTCCATATGGTTTTTACCCCTAGCACCCATGACCTTAACTGTAGTCAACATATCATAAATACTAGTCAAGTTCTTCCCGTCATTTCATGATTAACTAGACCCACCCGTATGACCCTTAACCATAGTCAACATAATCATATGAATGTCCTAACTAATCGCATCATATGCGGTGTAGGAAGACATCACTTAGCTACCGTACACTGCGCCTTAACTATAGTCAAAATATGCAGCACAAATACTAAGTACTCTACTTCCTAAAATGACGGAGGGTTGCGGATAGTTTTTAAGAAAACCTTTAACGCTTTGAACTTGATATCATTGCAGAATCCAATGGTTTTTTAAAAGGGGTGGTTTAAGCTCCGCAATTTGAAAACATGCTTTTTCATAAAATGCCGAGTATGTTTCAAATCTGATTCTACAATATCTTTTTAGGTTTCTTTTTGTTTACATTAATCTCATTAATGTAGTCTCATCATTTAAGTCCTTAAGTCGTTACAAAAAAGAAACGAAAAATAGAATGCACGCTTATACCATCCGCATTCGCCACAATGTCCCATTATGTACCGTTAGGTTACTTAACTAACGGCATAGCGGGGAGGCACTGACGCGGATGCAAAACATAAGCAACGTTTATTATATATCATATATATAATATATCATTCGTCTCAACATATAAAGTGATCACATCACAGAATATCAACAGCAGAAGAATATATATGAAAATACAAGATATACTAGGAGGTCCGTATTTTGTATTTAGCCAACAATAGAAAATACGGATTTCACGGTCATGATAAATAGCCAAACCCACACCCCTAGACCCCTACGAAAGCGGCAAGTGACCCTACCAATTCTAGAATTTACGGTCTCGACTTCTCAAGATGGCCTCCTACTGAACCCTAGAACCCGGTCACTTGTGCTCCCCTCCTTGGGTCTATCATAATACAGAAAAGTAAATAATATACAACAATGGTGACATCATCCTCAATCTGGAAGTGCCCCAATAAAAGAATATTACATACAATTAATTTTACATGATTGAAAAGAAAAACTATCATCTCACATAAAAACCCCGGCCATTCATTCATGACGATCATGTACATCATATCTCAGCAACACATAATATCACATATCATAAACGTAAGTAAGTATGCGTAGCCCAATTGTCATTGATGTATAACAACGAAACCGGTGATACACCACATACTACACTTACGGACGCAGAAAAGAAAGTGAAAAACTACAACAATTGGAATCAACACTGCCTTTAGACATCATAAATCCGGAATATCACATATTCCGGATTTCATGCCTAACGTTGCAAATCTTACATTTAGGTCTCATCTATGAAAACACATTTTCAAAAGAAGTCAGGTAATTCAACAAGATTCCCAATTCTACCGAGGCCAAAATATTAGAGTTACACGCAACTAATTACTTTTCACAAAATTAATTAGTGTAGATTCCAATTATTGTATCATATTCACAAAAACTAGGTGATGTTAAACCATTCGATTGATTAATCGATTACCCAAAAATTCACAGAGAAGCTCAACACTTGAGCTGTATTAAAAATACCCAGAAGCATGACCTAGTACCTATGAACCAACCGTAGAAGGGCCGACCCGTGCCTCACTAATGGCGCCGCCGAACCGCCGCCAAAAGCGCGTTTTGGCCGCGGTTCCACGGTCATTTGATCGAGTTAGGGTATCGTTCTTCAAGAGGGTCCATAGAACTACCTGCATGATTTTTTGAATATTTTTAATATGAAAAATTCCAGCATTTTGAAAAATTTCCAGAGAACAATTTTTTTGAGCAATCGATGCTCGTTCGAAGTTTTTAACGTCGTCTAAGTTACTCTAAAGTTCTAGATTGGCTCTGATACCACTGTAGGGATTCTCTAGCATCATCTTATGTTTTAGGTTGCATCACACACACTATATTAAAATTTTAGGGGGTGCTAAATAATACCAATCATGAATCGAACTAGAAAAATAGAGTAACATCTACTAGTATCTCATACAAACAAGTGTGTAACACTAAGAGGTAAGTAATACAACCTTTGTAGACCTCCTCTTGTGACTTCTTGGATCTAGTAGAGTTTGAACTGGTTCGCTTGAATCTTTCCGAGTCCACGATGATCCACCACGAAGTCCCTTTGCTCAAACTCCTAGCTTCACTTGATCTATGAAGAAGTGGAGCAAACAACCTACATTAATGGGCTAGACTAGTATAGATTGGTGATATGGGTTTGTATCTCACTTAAAAAAACTTTTCTTTTTATGTTCTTCTCTCACTTTTTGAAACCCTAGAGAGCTTGAAGGAGGAAGAAGAAGGAGATGACTAAACTATACTCAAGTGAGAATAATTGTCACGCCCCGCTTCCCAAAATACGGAATACGAGGGGTAGACAAGGCCAGCCATGCTCCTACGGTCAAGGAAATGTCCTACCGTAGTCACACTTCGGCTTCTAGTTTATCATGGTAAACAGTAAATGATGCGCAGGTAATGAGAAATGCAGTAACTGAAAGATACAATAATATAAACTGACCTGAAGTGAACAACCGAATGTAACTCGGAGTAGCAAGTCCAGAAGTCTGTGATGCACGTCTAGTTCTGATCCAGGCTAAATCTTCTCCTCACACTGAGCATGCATACTCAGGTCGTCAGAGCGACACAAGAGCAATATAATATATATGAAATCAAGCGACAGTTCTAACAGTGGTAATGAATATGAATAACAGTAAATCAACGACAGCATGAATATGAATGTACAGTAGTTAATGCAGCGGAACAGTAAAACAGTATAACGATATGTCACGTATGCCAACACAGTTTATAAGGAATATAAATGCCAGTATCCCTATCAGTCTCTAAGTCTCACTGTACAGGTCACTAAGCCTATCGTCAGTCCAAGTGTGAGAGTCAACCACTCGCGAGTGTCCTCCACTCAAGGGTAGAACCCAAGGGCAAGGGACCACGGGCCCAACATGTAACAAGAATATCACGGTGTATATATCACGTACCCTGTAAATCTCCATATAACTCCCTAAATATAAGCCGGCATGGGACTCCCGAGATTCTGTTGAACTCACACTTAAACTACCCCACACCCCGTGGTCTACATCAAACGCTAACCATAACCCTAAATACTAATCGATCCGTGACAAGTCTGCGCTAGAACTGGAGACAGGGCCTCCATCAAGCACGTCCCGACTAATACCTAAGATAAATGGCAGTGTCGGATGCCTTATCTGTGACACCCGTGCAAGCGCTTCCATAAGTGTCCCATACCACTTATAGTCACACGTACACGCATCCCACAGACGTCGACAATGCAATAGAATAATAGGGTCACTGATTGTGCACAAGTACGTATCACTTTCACTTAATCACGGATACACGAACACTGACGTACTTGCCACAATCATCACTAAAATCTAACACTGGGTAAATGCACGATGTCACTAGGTTATCAATACGATGATATTGGTATGATATGATGCGTGAACAAGTATATAAACATGATGAGGATGTTATGAAACGGCATTCTTTCACTTGCACGATTCATCATGAAACATACGTATATAATTTGGCGAAATGATAAACAGGTAGTAATTAGTATGTTCAGTTATCCATCCATAGAATTTTGTTTCAAGCCAATCGGGTTCCAGGATCATTAATTATAACCATTTCATTTTAAGCGCTCGCGGCTGGAAATCCAATTTCAGAATCAGAAGTCCGTTTCGCAACGCATTTTGATCCCAGTTGGGATCGGATTTTAGCGACGCTACAGTTAGATGAATTCTAGGGTTTTCAGTAAAGTTTTCAACACAACAAATGGATCTTCAATCGCGTCTGTACATTAGGAGTTATAATCTGTTTAATATTAACATGTCAATTCTGATTCTGCTGGGACTGTTATGTGTCCCGATCTATCAAATTACAGATTAAATATCAAACGGTAACGAAACAGAATGAAACCAATTGTGTTGTCTAGCTAACAGAGTTACCTATAATAAACAGTGGAGTTCCGCAACCTACGAGTTAAGGAAAACCTATGGTATCCAATACGGAACAGCAAGCACGACTGGAGTCGCTCTGGACTGCAGTCCAGAGTCGTACTCCGATACGAATATCATCCCAATTTAAGTACAGAAATATCAGGAAACTGGTATAGGGTTAAAGTTCGTCGAGTTAGCTTCGATTTGAGCCCTTGGACGCACCATTCTAATATGCATATGATTTATGGTGAATTTAACGGTTTTCAGGTGCAACAGATTTACAGTTTTACGGTTAAACTTGGGGGCAGTTGTTTTAGTCGTTAACGATCAAATTTTTCAACGAAACTTGCACAAGGTACTCAGCATAGCAAGGGCCAATGAGAGCACTCCAGTTCCGTCAATTTAGACAAATAATTTTATTGGGATCATATATCAAACGGTTGCATAGTGTAATATATCGAATATGTTTAGTATGAAATTTATACGATTATAGTTTGTAACAAATACTAAATAGCATGTAGCAAGTATAAAACTTGCCTGGACACGGTGTAATGATGGCGCGGCAGCTAAAGCAGTAGCGACACGTCCCGGGCACGGGTAGCAAACGCGTAACGGATCTCGGCCAGGATGCAGTCGAGGCTCGTGGAAGTTGGGGCTCGCTAGGTGCTCAGGTGATGTTGTGGCTGGGGACCGTTGATGCTGACAAGGCCGATGGAGAGGTGGCAGAGGAAGAAAGGAAGAATTTAGAGAGAGAAAGAGTTAGAGAGAGAGAACTTGATAGAGAAGGAGAGAGGGAGGAGAGGGGGGAGAGAGTGAGAAAGAGAGAGTGTGCAGGCAGATAGAGAGAGACAAAGGGAGTGAGACAATTGAGAGAGAGATTGAGAGAACTGAGAGAGAGATATTGAGTGAGAGAGAGAAGTAGTGAGGGAAAGAAAGAGGGGGACAGTGAGAGAGAGGAATGGGAGCAGAGTGAGGAAGAGAGAGAGATCTGAGATCGGAGTGAGAGTGGAGGCGACGACGATGATGTGGATGATGATGATGATGATGAAGGGAGTCGACTGCGGCGGTTCAGGCTCGCCGGCGTCGAGCGTTCAGGGTGGGGGTCGAAGCTCGGGTGCAACGGTTAGGGTGTGCAGGGGAGTTGGGTTGATGGAGGGTGTAGTCGTTGAGGGAGAAGGAGGAGTTGTTGGTCGGTGGTGACGGGGTGAGCGGAAGAAACTTGGGTGGCGATAGTGGTCGGCGTCGAGAGGTGGCAGGGGTTGAGCTCGGGAGTAGGGGCTCGAGTTGATGGGTGCAGGGGTCGTCGGTCGGTAGGAGAGAGGAGGAAAGAATGAGAGGGAGACGGGAGTTTGAGTAGAGGAGGGTTGAGGAAGAAGGAGGCGGCTGGATAAGGGTGCCGGCAAGGGCGGTCGGTGAAGATGTGGTTTGGGGTGCACCGAGAAGAGAGGAAGAAGAGAACGAGAGAGGGAGCGAGCGAGGAAGTGGGAGCAGTGGGTAGAGGAGAGAGGGTCGTAGGGGAAAACGCGCGCGTCGTGGGTAACGCTCGCGCGAGCGAGGGCGATGGCGGAGGCGAGAGACGCGGATGCGAAGAGGAGAGAGCCGTTAGAGTTTTAAATGGAAGATGAACAGTGTGGAGTCGGGTCGGGTTGGATTGGAGACGCAGGCTGTGTTGGAGGGAGTTGGGCCGGGCCAGTGTTTCAAAATGAAGTTAATAAGAGAATTGAAAAATAAAAAGGGGCCGGGCCAGAGAATGGGGCTTGGAAACTTAAGAAAGAAAAGAATTTAATTATTGAAGAAGAAATAGGAACGGGCCGGGGTGAGTTGGGCCAGAGAAATATAAGGAAAAATATTGAGGGGAAAAAGAATGGATGGGCTCGGGCTGCTTTTGGGCTGGGGCTTGTAGAATTAAATTAAGGAATAAGAAAATTAGAATGGCCGGGCTGAGAAAATAAAAGAGGAGAATTTATTTGGGGAAATTAGTGGTTGGGCCTGGAGAACGGGCTGAGGGAATAATTGAAGAGAAAAAGGGAAATTATATGGAAAAGAAACGGGCCGAGTGTGTGGACTGGAAATTAAATTAGTGATTAAATAGGAATGTGTGGGCTGAGTACATAATAAGAAAATAGAAAATTTGAAGAGAAAGAGAGGGATGCGGGCTGCAGTAGGAGAATGGGCCAGCTAAAATTATTTAAAGGATTTTAAAACTAAGCGGCTGAAGGAGTGAAGTGGGCCGGAGGAAATGAAAGATGAGATCTGGGTTTGATAAGATTTTGAAAATAAATAAATAATTATAAATAAATTTTATAGGTAAAAGAAAATACGGCGTAGACGTACAAAAGGTGCTGGGTATTACAATAATCATCAACATAATCCCAAGTGAATGAGAATTATGCCATGCTTAATTATGGTTACAAAATATCTAGATATTTTGAGACTTGAGGTTAAGCAAAACCATGGGCTACAAAACCATGGGCAATGAAACCATGGTATTGACTTTGGTCAACTCAAGAGAAAAGAGTTGAATAGTCAACCATGATTTTATTCCCATTTGCTTTTCTCAAATAATCAAAATACATAAATATGTTATCATGTGAGTCTTGCATTGCCACCACCAATATATCATCAACCATGACACATGTATGCTTGCATGTGTGCATCCATATCAACATATATATACACTCATGCATGCATCATAAAGAAATAGGTGATAATAAATGAGCTAATGGACTTAATATTAAATCAACACTTGATTTAATAACCCGGTCATATCACATACGACCTGTCCAATAGTAAACGCCCGATTAAAATACGGTATCCAATACACGCGTTTAATTGAGCTCCCGCGCATATTCCATATGCACCCCACATCTTTTCACCTGAGTTATGAGACCCCTTTGTAGGACTCTAAGACTCATCAATACGCTAGCAGTAGGCAGTGATTATATCACATACCCACAAACCGTCAGTGGCACAAACTATACATAACGGCTCCCAGGTATTGAGCGATCAGAAGAAACACAAGCGAACCTGTCAAAACTTCCGTCGAGCCAACTGGCAACACTTACCGTACGGTCCGGTCTCTTCATCAAATGTGCTGCATATCAAGTCTAGGGATGATATCGTCGACCCCATTAACTAAATAAGTCATGCCGGTATATAGCTCATAACAGATCGAGAAACTACTGATAACACTTATCAGTAAATCTCATCAGCCCTGATCAGGGACTTCCTGTTATAGCCAATCGTACATAGCGCAACATCAACCCCCAATACCGGGAGAGACGAAACCCCTCCTATCACTCATTGCCTCCATGTGCCTCGGGAATGTACCCAAAATCCACCTGTTTGCACGACTCAGTAAAGCCGTGGTAGGGTGGAGATCAAAGTACAGTGGGAGGACACACAAGACTCTATGACGATCTCAGATTTACAGACTAACATGTACCAGTGTCACCTGAGAACTGCTATCCGACGATAGATATAATACCACATAGGAGTTCTCGGCGAGTCCATTCAGTGTACCCAGTCTCACTGAGTACCCGTATACGGTCTTTGGTGTCACTACACCAATGGATATGGGATCATCCATCGCCCATCATATGGGACAAGTAATGTATACACTAGTCTACTCTGGAAATATCGATGCCCCGTTTTGATACACCCACGACTAGGAACATTTTAAGGATATGCTTATAAACTACACATGTCCCACTAGTATGATTTGCATCATAATCTTGGTAGTCAAGCAAATATCCTAAGGGCTTTATCAACATGTACCAAATGAATAAGAAGCATGATCAAATGAACATGTCAAGATAAAGTACAATTAGATAGCATACTATCATGTCAAGCAAGAATGTCTCCTGAATACACACACACACACACCGGTACATACACTATCATATAATGGCCTCTAGGACATACATATATCCAACAATCTCCCACTTGCACTAAGGCCAGTTATTGGCGTATCTCATACCCAACATCTTAAAAAGTCGCTCATGCTGCAACTGAGGGGGCCTTGGTGAGTGGATCCGCGGTGTTATTCTTTGTATCTACTCTTCGAATCTCGATCTCGCGGCGATCAACTATCTTCCAGATCAGATGATATCACCTAAGGATGTGTCTGGATCGTTGATGGGACCTGGGCTCTTTGGCCAACACCATAACCCCATTATTATCACAATACAATGGTATTGGATCAATAATGGTTGGAACCACTCCTAGCTCCGAGATGAACTTCCTCATCCAGATGGCTTCCTTGGCAGCAATATACTCAGCTTCTATCGTGGACTCTGCAACGGTATCCTGTTTGGAACTCTTCCAACATACCACCTCTCTATTGAGGGTAAACACAAACCCTGAGATAGATTTGTTGTCACTCTCATCACTCTGGAAGTTCGAATCGGTAAAGGCCTCCATTTGGAGATCCCCGTTACCATACACCAAGAACATTTCTTTAGTCCTTCGCAAGTACTTAAGAATGTTCTTCATAGCTGTCCAGTATTTCTCCCCTGGGTTGGATTAATACCTGCTTAATACACCTAGTGCATAAGCTACATCAGGACGTGTACATAATATCACATACATTATAGATCTTACAACTGAAGCGTAAAGTACAAAGCTCATGCGAGCTCTCTCTTCATCAGTCTTTGGGCAAAAGTCTTTGGAGAGAGTGACTCCATGACTCGGAGTCTTCCATGCTAAACCTCTTTATGATGGTGTTAATGTACCTGCTTTGGGACAATCCCACCAACCTTTTAGATCTATCCCTATAGACCTTCATGCCCAATATGTACGAGCCATCACCCAGGTCCTTCATGGGGAACCTTTGTGATAAGAACAGTTTGACCGATTATAGCATAGGAACATCGTTTCCTATCAGAAGAATGTCATCCACATACAATACAAGGAATGTGACAGCACTTCCTACAATCTTCTTATAAACACAAGGTTCATCTGGATTTTTGACGAAATCAAACTCTTTGATAACATCATCAAAACAGATGTTCCAACTCCGTAATGCCTGCTTTAATCCATAAATGGATTTAAGCAACCTACATGCTTTCATGTTGCTCCCACTATCAATGAAGCCTTCTGGCTGATCCATATAAACGCATTCTTCTAAATCACCATTTAGAAAAGCAGTTTTAACGTCCATCTGCCAGATTTCATAGTCGTAGTGAGCAGCAATAGCAAGTAGGATCTGAATGGATTTAAGCATGGCTACAGAAGAAAAGGTTTCGTCATATTCCAGTCCTGGTCTTTACCGAAAACCTTTCACCACAAGTCTTGCCTTATAGGTCTCCACCTGCCCATCTACACCGATCTTTCTCTTAAAGATCCATTTGCACTATACGGGTTTTACCCTAATAACCCAATAAGTCATGTCAGTATATGGCTCATAACAGATCGAGAAACTACTGATAACACCTATCAGTAAATCTCAGCAGCCCTGGCCAGGGACTTCCTGTTATAGCCAATCATACATGGTGCAACATCAACCCCCAATACCGGGAGAGACGAAATCCCTCCTATCGCTCATTGTCTCCATGTGCCTCGGGACTGTACCCAAAATCCACCTGTTTGCACGACTCAGTAGAGCCGTTGTTGGGTGGAGATCAAAGTACAGTGGGAGGACACACAAGACTCTATGACGATCTCGGGTCTACAGACTAACCTGTACCAGTGTCACCTGAGAACTGCTATCCGACGATAGATATAATACCACACAGGAGTTCTCGGCGAGTCCGTTTAGTGTACCCAGTCTCACTGAGCACCCGTATACGGTCTTTGGTGTCACCACGCCAATGGATATGGGATCATCCATCGCCCATCATATGGGAGAAGTAATGTATACACTAGTCTACTCTGGAAATATCGATGCCCCGTCTCGATACACCCACGACTAGAAATATTTTAAGGATATGCTTATAAACTACACATGTCCCACTAGTATAATCCGTATCATAATCTCAGTAGTCAAGCAAATATCCTAAGCGCTTTATCAACATGTACCAAATGAATAAAAAGCATGATCAAATGAACATGTCAAGATAAAGTACAACCAGATAGCATACTATCATGTCGAGTAAGGATTTCCCCTGAATATACACACACACATACCGGTACATACACCATCATATAATGGTCTCTATGACATACATATATCCAACAGAGAATATATAGAGAGAGAGAGAGGTGAGGCTGCTGGGTTTTGAATATTAGGGTTTAAAAAATTATAATATGATATATATAAGAAGGGAGGAGAGAGAGAGGATCGGAGTTAGGATTTGTTTAGGATTATAGAAAATATAATAACAGTTATAATATATAAAGAATATTATATTATATATTTTGTGTTTTACAGCTAATACAAAAATATTCCGAAAAATACCCAGGTCCTGTCTAAAAATCTAGTTTGAAAATACGGATAATATATGTATCAACCAAAACCATAATGCGATATCCAGTTAAATAAAATGCATACCCATAAGAACGGATGCACGTAAATGCACGTAGCGATCCAAACGAGTCCGTTACAACAAACAGGAAGTGAACACGATATACGGATGCAACCATAGGGTATGGAGTATGATGCAGGCTATGCTGGGTATTTAAAATATTATATTTGGTTATATTTGTATTATTTGAAAATATATGCTATACTAGATATAAGATACATGTATACAGAACATATGTGTGCACGGATTCTCAGTACTAGCAAGGATATGTCGTAATCAAGATGGGTTTCAAACATATGGGTCGGGTCGGATACAAACACAGATACCAAATATACTATCTGCACCCAGAAACAAATAAATAATCAAGAAATAGCTACAAGATAAAAAAAAATTAATCAAATAGAATATGATATAAATGAACTAGGGTGTTATATCGCGCCTTGTACTCGATCAAACCATCTGGTCGAGTCTTAAGTTTGTAAACCCATTTGCATGAGATGGATTTAACAGCTTCAGGCTTCAATACCAACTCTCGAGTTTGGTTTGAAAAAGTGTCTTAAAAGGAAGGGGTTTGAATAGGACAATGGCTAATAATTAGAACTTTATCGCTCAATTCAATAAATGTTGCGGAAATATAATATGAATAATAACAAACACGCAAACAATAGATATAAACAGAGTTAAGAAAAGCAAACTCAGTAGCGACACCGGCAATTGGTAATGAAGTTCGATACCGCAGTATCTAGTCTCCGTCTAGGTCTCTCTTTAAGAACTTTCCACTTAACAAGTTTTTAAGATGAAGAAATCTTTACAGCTTGATGGCCAGCCTCCACCTAGTCTACAACTGATGAAACACCTCTACCGGGTAATCTTTTCAGGCTCAGATCAAACCTTTACAACTTGATGGACCACCTCCATCGGGTAATCTTTTCTTAGGCTAAACCTTTATAATGCACACTTTAATGTTAACCAAATTAAAAACAAAAATACTCCTAATCTCGTATTTAGATTAACACAATTTTAAATCAAGAGATTTATGGTTTAAGATAAATTCAAGTTAAAACCCTTTTTGATCTCAAAGAAAATGATAAAGAATTTTAGAATAAAAGATCAAGATTTTGCAAAGGCATGAGATTAAAATCATTTTATAAAAAAACCTTTGCAAAAATAAAATAAAAAAGCTTTTATAACCCAAAGGAAAAATTAACCCTGTCACGGTATAAGGTTTCGAAAAGCTTGAGAGATGATGAACTTGAGAGCAAGAGTTGAGTCAAAATGACAATCTCAGTAATTGTTGTGATTTAATTCGACCAAGGTAGTATATAATGACTTGGAAAAGAATCCCACAAAACTGGAAACAAACCGTTCAAGAAAAAATCAAGGATTTCCAATGTTCAAATATTGAGCCGGCTCAAAAAACCTATGAGCCGTCTCATAAACAGTGTGAAAATCATCAAATGCATGCAAAGGTTGAACCGGCTAAGGAAATATGTGAGCCGTTTCAAGAACAATATTGAGACGTTTCAAGAACAATGTTGAGTCGGCTTAAAATAATATAAGTCGTCTCTTACCAACGGTGTAAAAATAAAGATTCAGGAAAACTCCATGAGACGGCTCAACCAAGTCATGAGCCGGCTCAAGGCAACAGAATGAAAAATTAATGTGCAGGGAATTACTATGAGACGGCTCAAGCAGGACATAAGTCGGCTCAAGAAGATAAGAATTGAAAGATGGGATCAAAAGACATTTGAGATGGCCCAGGGCTATATAAGCCGGCTCAAGAATCGACATATCAAATATTTGAGAGATTTTGAAGATTAAAAACCGTGTGAATCATACGAGATAATTTACAACTTAATAAAAGAGAAAATACAACTTTTACACTTATGTAGTTCGTTCTATGAGTCGCTTGAGTCTTCATCTCTAAATTTATGTCCATTTTAATATCTGTTATCTCTTTGTCTTAATAATCCATATTGCTATGTCCTTTTGATTCTTCGGTATCGCCAAGCTCGTTCTTTTTTATTTCTTCATACTTACATCTTGTGAATCCATATCACCATATTCTTTTGCTCTTCGATATCACTATACTTGTTCTTCTTTTTTTTTGATATTGCTATACCTATTATGTCTCTCGCACTGAAAACATATAACTCAAATACAAGTATCGTCGGTATGTAAAATAGTTAAATAGTGTTTTATCCAATATCAAAACCAATGTGAATAGATACTACCCAACAAAGTCAACAATCTCCCACTTTTTGATATTTGAAAAAACCTATTTACAGTAAACGAATATAAGACATAACCAAAAGTAAGAATCAATGAAAAACTATAAAATCTCACCCTGAATTCAATATCTATAAGCATAAATTCAAGTTTTATATCAATATCGATTTGAGAAATAAAAAAAATCCTTGTGCATACATACCAATATCGACCGCAAAAAAAATCGCAAATATCTTGTAAATTATAATTTTTCTCTTCCTTCTTCGAAAATCAAAAAAGATAGTCCCTGTAGTTATATAATAATAAAATGCACACCAAAATAAATCTGAAATCATGCACATCATGATTTGACAGCTTCAAAACATATCCATGTTAAACTAAATCTATTTCCAAATGCATCAAAAATATCCATAAATCCAACATCCATACCACCAAAATAACACAACAACATCCATCACTAAGTTTCCACATCCATCCAAAACAATATTTCAACCATTGTTTCCACAAACCATCATCCAAAATAAAAATAAACTACATAAAAACCAAAATAACCAAGCTCCAGTAAATGCCATCACTGAAGTGCTAAGTAGCGGAAGCAGCCGGATCAGTCGAGGTCCGGATCAGTCGAGATCGAAAGAGGAACACATGTAGGTGAAGGGAAGACGTGAGATGGAGATCTATGAGTAGGATATGTAGGGGGTCCATGCAGATTGGGAATGGGAAGGAACGAGACTCGTAGAAAGGAAGTCAGCTAGAAAAGCATTCATTCAGTTTTCAAATTCGATTTGCCTATTGAAAGGAGAGCTTTAGGTACATTTATCCTATGAAGAAGATATCGCTCAAGATCAGAAGGAAAGTAGGTTCATTGAAGCGAGGAGGAGCAGGAATAGGATCCGAGTGTGGAGGAGGCTCATCGGTGTGAAGAGGAGGTGGAGGAAATGTAGACGATTTTGGATCAAAAGTGGAAATAGAAGGTGTAGAGAGAGAATTAACAACATCATCAGAAGTGATACCATAAGGAGAGATATTCATGAACTTCACGTTATGGTGGGTGAAGGGTTTCTCGGAGACTTGGATCGGGAACTTGCTAACGGAAATATCAAAATGGTCAAGAATTTTGGTAAGAATTTTTACGCAGGCAAGAGTGTTGCGAGCATTAACAAGATACCACATATGCTTGCAAAGAAAGAGTGGAAGGTTTATACGAAGCTTCTTGAGAATGCAGAAGACAAGAAATTTACGACAACCGGTATATTTATGAAGACCTCCGTCTTGGGAAAAATGCAACAACTAAGAATCTTGGCGATAAGGCAGGCACATGAAGTCAAAGGATCCAAAAGCTCAGAGTCAACAAGTGTTACACCGTTTTGGATCAACAGAGAAGCAGTTGCGGGGCTTTCGTTTTCTGGATACGAAGGAAACGAAGTGAGAGTATAGCATAAATGTCGATACCAGCGTTAGGGACTTGCAAGATAGTACTCAAAATATCAAGGTTAAAAGCGAAATCACGATAGAAGCAATATAACGACTCCAAAATTCCTATACTTTCGTATTATCTTTCTTTAATAAAATACTGTATTTATTTGTTTTATATTTTCCGTATGTTTTTGTTTCAATTAAGTGTATTATTTCATTAATTCTATTTTATCCCTCCATCTATTTAATTAAAATATTTTCCCTAAACCCAATAAATCAAACCTATCCATTTCAAACCTGACCCAGCCCATTTTCTTTTTATTTAAACCCATAACCCAAATCCTTATCTATTTTCATATTATTTTTAGAACCCAAAAGCCCACAACTCCCAACCCATTTAAATTAATCTCTTTCCTTATTTTATTTCAAGTTAAAACCCCATATTCAATCTCATCCCACTGTTTACCTCCCAAATTAAAACTCATATCCAATGAATACCCCACCTCCTATTAAAGCACCCATGTTCATTTTCCACTTTGAAACCGATCTCTCTCTACCTCTTCACCTCCCCATGAATGCCGACCCCTCACTCTCTCACCCTCTCTCTCTCTCTCTCTCTCTCTCTCTACTCTCTCACACACACACACACAATCACACTCTTTTCCACCAAAGCCAACCGAGGCCCTCCATGGCCGGCCGTCTCTTTTGGCCGAGCAACCCTACCTCTCCCTCGACCATCAGCAACACCCCATCGCCTTCTTCAACCGCAACAACAGCAGCAATACCAACACCACCACCAAGACCGATAACATCCAATCAACCCTCAACCTTCGTTCGCCTCTTCGATGAGTTCCGGGCCGAGAACCAAGGCTCCAAGGCCAGGCCCGAGTCTGCGTGAGAACTACGGTCATTTCCAAGCCTCCGGATCTTCAATCCGTCGACGTTTCAAATTTGTGCCCGGAGCTGTTCGACGAAATGCCCCAATGAATTTCCGATATTTTCTCGCATCCTAACCATGCCGATATCGATTGCCATTGTCTTCTTTCTTTCCATCGACTAAGTAAGTCTCCGTCCTTTCCTCTCACTCTTTCTGGTTCCACCTTCTCCATCTACACAACATATATTTCGTTTATGCGTTATGCGATACTGAACTGAATAGAGAATGAATATATGCTTTACAATATTGCTCTAATAATCCTTCTTTGTTCTCTCTCATCATCTTTATGTACAAAGTACAAACAGGATGGTCCCTTAACATAGTCTTTTTCTTCTTTGTATTGTAAGCCGAGCATTTTGCAAAAACAGAATACTCCATAATTGAAGAGTATCTATTATGTTTGAGTAAGCATTATATTAAATTTTAACTTGAGCTGTTTTATGTGTGGCTACAATAAGATCTATCTTACATTTTCTTTAATGTGATTATATTGTCATCAACCTTGCCTAATTTTTTTTTACCTCCATCAGCTCTGGCATATGCATGCAAGATGATGTGCAGGTTTATAGCAAACATCCATTTTATTGATTTGTGGCTTGTATGCATGCTGTTGATTGGTCTTGTTTCAAGTGATCTCTATATGCAATAATATAGATAGTTGGTTCTAGATTCTTTTGCATATTCTACCTCTACAACCCTCCTTAGGAGAATTCAGTTATGGATGTACTGTTTAAAGCGTGTCTTGAGGTTTAGTAGAGTAAAACACAGAGCACTTCACGGAGCGCGGTCTTGAAAGAAAAGAAAATCGATTCTTAAAACAATTTCTATTAAATTAAAATAAAGGAAACGATGATAAATTAAATTAATTGGTTTAGTGTCTATTATTTATAATTTATAATTAGATAAAAGAAAATAAGGTTTCAAATTAGATTTTTCAAGAAAATACCCTTAACTCTAGAAAGGTTAGTTTTTACTAAAACACCCTAAAATTAGGTTTTCACTGAAATACCCTAGCTTACCAAAAGTATATTTTATCAAAACACCTCTGCCATTTTATTTAAATCAAAACATTCTCGATATTTTAAAATATAATATTTTACATAAAACCCCTCGAGAAATTAATGGCTTATTTTACATAAATACCATGAAGTTTCTAAATACCATCTTTTCACATAAATACCTAGGATTTATAAAACTAATCTTTAAGGTATTTAGATAACAGATGGGTTTAAGTGACCTATTCTCTCTTGAGCCTCGGGGAGTCGAAAACAATAAGTGCTACCACTTGTCTATCTCTCTATTAAAACATAAAGAGTTTGTACCGTCTCAAATTGTTAGAAAATGGCACAATAGTTAACACGTAACTTGAATCGAATCTCGATACTATACTTAACCCATCACATGTTATGTACCGCTTGTTCATTGTTTGATTAAACTTATTGCATGCTTGACTCGCCTTGACCTGAACCATGAAATATGTAATGGCTTGACATGAATACTTGAACTTGACATGAATACATGAACACGACTTGAAATATGAACTTGTACTCTTCTTATGTATTTATGAATTCAGGCAAAACTTACAACTTAAACTATAAATTAAAATATGCGGGGTTAAGAGGCAGTCTGGTAAAGAATGTATGACGTGGTACGAGAGTCCACTAAAAATCACCTAACATGAATCTCATGTGCCGTTATCCCGTGGGGTTTGACAGGGCCTTGTACTAAACGTGCCGTTGGTCCATGAGGTTTGATGGACTACTCTCGTATACACGTATATTTTCATTATCGAATTACAAACAAACACGTTAGAATAGAATAACCATGCTTATATAAATTGTCAAGCTTAAGATATATTACCATACTCATGTTTAATTGACATCCTTACCTGTCTGCATCTATATTAGAATTCATTTTCTACTTACATGCCTTTATCAATTTTATATTCATATCCTTTTAGGGCATACCTAACGCAAGTTCGCTGACGAGCATTCCATCTTGTTTTTTCTTTTCTTGGAATATTCGTCAGGTGGTTTAGAGGCTGAGAAAATTGAGCCGAGTCCAGAGTATTACTCTCAGCCGGCATCGTAGACCGACCACTACTTTTCTTCAGTATTTTACTTTCTAGTACGCCTATTGTTTAAAGAATCTTGTTATTGTACTTTTTAAGTTATCTTGTATCCAAAACTTTGTAGAATGTGAATGTAATATAATGTTGGATTTTAATGCACTTGTTACTTATTGTTAATTATATTGCTTATAAAAGCTTAGCGTATTTATTACGAGAAATGAACTTCTCGAAATAAATACGTCGCTGGTCTCGTCACGTGCCGTTACCGTCCTTTGGGAAGCAGAGCGTGACAGGTTTTTATGGTGGCCCATGCAAGTCCCTCAGTTGTAGGTCTGTGGTTCGAGAACGAACTATTGTTCTTAGGTCGGGGGAATGTAATATCTCATAGCAGTGCGGTCTTCGGACATCATGGTGATCTGCTCTGTCCACATGCAGTATGCGGACATCATGGTGATCTGCTCTGTCCACATGCAGTATGGTCTGTTGCGGACACATGGCGATCTGGGTATGGAGCCGCTTCAGAACAATGGGATTGGGTCCCTGAAGTACATTCTGAAATAGGACTGAACTGCATTATAAATATAGTGATGCCACTCTTAATTACGGAGGCGCTTTTTGGAAAAACCGGCACTTCGGAGTTTGAAGATGTAACACCCTTGCACGATATACATTATTTAATTATATTAAATAAATTTGTTGGTCATTTTATTTAAAGTATTATTGCTATTGGGTTATGTTTGATGGTTAGTATGATAATCATATTTTATCTTTCATTGATCCCTAGTTCAAATTGATATAAGTTTTGTATCCGACCCGCATGCATATTAAATTAGATATTCTACATAGAATATTGATTGCGTTTAGTTCCCTTAATATGTTATTGGTGTTTTAATATTTGTTTGTTAATCTTATAATATCTTGTTTAATAATTCATATAATATATTTTATAACATTTCTAATGTAACAAAATAAATATTGTTAGTATGATGGTTTTAGAAAGATATGATAGGGATTTGAAAATCTTTTTGTGATCCTTAAACTAATATTTTTGGGGTGGTAGTGTGAGGAAACCAAGCAGGGGGTTTTAATTAAATTTTGCATCCAAATCTATTTAATGTATTCATCATCATCACTTTCTTATCAACGCCTATATATTACAACCCAACATCATCTTTCCCTGGGGATGGCAACCTTCTTCTTTCTTCTCCCATTGCCCACAGAGCACCCTCATCTCCAAAACCCAAAACCCACACACACCGAGATCACCAAGATCACCTCACCGGTGACTTCTCCGTCTTCCTCATCAAACCGAGCAACACTTTATCAAACCGAACCCACAATCGAGCAGCACCTCCTCGTCGCCTCCATCACGTCGACACCATAAACCCAGATCTCTTGACCGAACCTTGCCATCGTCGCTGCGTTCCTTGGACGCATACCTAGCCGAGATCAAAGATTCATCTTGCATTGTGCCGTGTTTCCCATTTTCTTAGTCGTATGGTTCGGTTCGCGTGTTCCTATCCGAGGGAACTATCCGAATTCTTGCTTTCACACGCTAGTTAGCCCAATCCTGTAGTAAAATAAAAATTATTGCTATATTTATTTGGTCATAATAAATTATGCATTTGATATTACATTAATAAAGAAATAGTTAGATACAGTACTATAAACATTAATTTACTAACCTTATTATGCATGCTCAAACATGTACCACTGCTGCAACGACGGGTTGCCCCTGCGGATAAAAGTTTCCGTAAGGGCAATAAAATGATGCCCCTACGGATTACCCCGTAAGTCCACATGGCTGCCCCTCCGGTGCCATATGAATTAATTTAAAAATATTAAAACGTAATTTGTTATTTAGTCCTACGGAAACGTAATTTGTCATTTGGTCCTACGGAAACGTAATTTGTCATCGACCATCTCCGGTCTCCTCCATCGCCGGCCTAGCTATAGGTTAGTAAATTTCATATTTTTACTTCTAATTATACTTTTATTTCTGTTTTTGTTGATTATTGGATTGCTACTTGTGCTAGAGTTAGGGTTCAGGGTTCGGTTAGGGTGAGGGTTAGAGTTAGAGCTAGAGTTCAGTTTAGGGTAGGGTTAGGGTTATGGTTATGCTTAGGGTTAATTAGTTGGGGTCAGGGTTAGGGTAAGACTTGGGCTAGGGTTAGGATAAGACTTGGGCTAGGGTTAGGGTTCAGTGAATGGTTAGGGTTAGGGTTAAGGTTTAGGGTTAGGGTTTGGTTCAGCTTTAGGATTAGAGGTTAGGGTTAATTTGGGTTCATTAGTGATAATTTGAAAGGGTTAGGCTGTTGATTAGGGTTAATTTGGGTAAATTGGGTTAAGTTTAGATTGATTAGGGTTAAATAGGTTAATTTGGGTAAATTGGGTTAAGTTTGGGTTAATCAGGGATAATTTGTATTAGGGTAACGATTATGGTTAATTGTGGTTAATTAGGTTAATTTGGGTTATTTAGGGTTAGTGTTTAGGATGCATTAGTTCATTCAGTAGCATACTCGATGGTAACGTAAACGTACAATTTTACCGTAAACGCAAGAAAAATTTACCCTAAACTAAAAACTTCGAACCCTTAATAACGAAACGTAAACGTAAAACCTGTTCAAGTTAAAACTAATATATGATACTCGATGATAATATGAAACTTTCATATTCTCATCGATACTGATATATGAAAATCAAAGCGCGACTTAGTCCCCGTCTATCGGTTAACATACGTTCGATATTCGTCGTGACATAGAACTATACGAAGGTTGTTAAATATCGGATGGTATAGTTCGGTACTAGCAACCGTCGTATAGTTTATGTGACGAGAAGATTCAATTGTATGATAACCGATAGATTTGTCCAGTGTGGACAACTTAGGAATGTATAAAGTAAACACTTGCATTCACTTGTGTTTTCATCCGTTTCAAATTATTTCGTCGGTACTTTTCCGCTGGTTTTCCGTGTGCAAAGATATATTAGATGTTTATTACAACGTTGTTTCACAGTTTTGAAATGATTATCTATTCTATTACAGTGTACTCGGAGAACGGCGGGAGATGCTGCCGAAATTTACTCGAAACGGTTGAAAACACAAGCGAATGGGTGTCTACCTTATACATTCTTAATAGGATAGAAGCCTTACCCCTGACAGCCAAAACACACACATACAACACGAATACACAACAAACGCACATACAACACATACACACTAACAACCCTACACTTAAGCGAAATCATATATTAAAACACACATATATAGAATACAACTCATACATGGGTATCCTCAAATCTAACTTTGATTATCGATAATTTATTCTTTTCAACGACAAACGCACACACAAAGCATATACACGGATTTTCTCCTTTGTCAGTAACCATCTCGTTCTTAGATTTCTCAATACTCATCATAACCTACAATTTATATGTTATACAGTCTAACATGGCCCATGAGTACATCAGAGTTAAGGACAACAACGTATGCAAGCTAAGTTTGTCGCGGGAGTTGCTGCTTTTATTGAATTTGCACGCGCACATAATAAGATCGTGTTAGAGAAGATTCTTTGCCCGTGTGATAGATGTGGGAATAAGTACTGGCAGAAGGTAGAATTTGCAGAGGTTCATATCGTTAAACATGGTTTTACTAGACTTTATACAATTTGGCTATATCACGGGGAGGGAGAAGAAGACAGTAATGCGGCAGAAGAAGAAGGAGAAGACGGTAATGCGGCAGAAGAAGAAGGAGAAGATGGTAATTTCTTTCCAGGAGAAGAAATAGAGAATATGGTAGAGGCTGCCCTAGGTGAATCTATTCATACCGAAGATGACATTCCTTCTGGTCAAGGACCGCGTGCGGATAAGTATGAAAATTTCATGAATGGTGTTAGAAAACCAATTTATGAGAATCCAAAGTATTCCACCCTCTCATGGTTCGTCCAACTTTTTCAGATTAAGTGTCTAAATGGATGGAGCAACAAGTCATTCACAATACTTCTTTCGTTCTTGAAAGATTCTATACCCCCGGGAAATAACGTGCCCGACAGCTGGTACGGAGCCCAGAAGATGATGTCTGATTTGGGTCTGAAGTGTGAAAAGATTCAAACATGTCCTAAAAATTGCATGTTGTACTGGAAAGAGAATTCAGATTTGAAAGAGTGTCCAACATGCGGAGAAGCCGGGTATAAACCAAAAGATTCTGATAAGAAACCCGATATACCTGTCAAGATAGCACGATATTTTCCCATAACACAGAGGCTGCAGAGACTATTCAGGTGCAAGAAAACAGCCGAGGCAATGATTTGGCATCACCGTGCTCCTCCAAGTGAAGATAGAAAAGTGAGTCATCCAAGAGATTTACCGGTATGGAAGGATTTCGATAGGAGGCACGAAATATTCAGTAGCGATTCTCGCAATGTCAGGCTCGGACTCGCTAGTAATGGCTTTTGCCCATTCAATTATATGGCTGGAAGCCACAGCACATAGCCCGTTGTAATGATAGATTATAATCTGTCGCCTTAGTTGGCTATGGACCAATCATACTTTATGATGCCTCTTCTTATAGACGGACCAAACTCACCGGAAAACAATATCGACGTCTATCTCCGACCTCTGATCGATGAATTAAAATCTTTATTCATTGATGGTGTAGAGCCTTACGATGCAAACACAAATACAACCTCATACTGCGTACGGCTTTAATATGGACAATTAGTGACTTTCCTGCGTATGGAATGGTATCGGGTTGGTCCGTACATGGTCACAAAGCATGTCCTTATTGCCATCAACATACAATATCGAAATTCTTGAATTTTAACAGGAAGGTTTGTTATTGCGGCCATCGACGTTTCATGCCTCTAGACCACCCCTATAGGTTAGACGTTGTTCACTTTGATGGTCATCAGGAGCTTCTTGGACCTCCAGCCCCATTGTCCGGAGAGGGCGTGACTGCTCAGTGGGATGGTTACAATAATGTGACCTTTGGGATGGATCCGACAAAACAAGTCAAACCACCATTCTGGAACAAGTTAAGCATTTTCTTCGAACTTCCGTACTAGTCAACAAATTTAGTGCGTCATTGTCTGGACGTCATGCACATAGAGAAGAGAGTATCCGAGCGCGTACTCAACTTGCTTCTTTGTAAAAACGGAAAATCGAAAGACAAGCTCAATGCTCTGATGGATCTACAGGACTGGGAAATTAGAAGTGAATTGTATCCTAAACCGATAGCGGATAAACCAGGCAAGTTTGTACTTCCCAATGCCGCGTATCATATGTCACAACCAGAGAAGAAAAGATTTCTGCAGGTGTTGCATGATTTGAAAGTTCCCATAGGTTTCTCAGGATCATTTAGCAAGAAAATAAAAATTGTGAAAGGCAAAATCGATGGGCTGAAAAGTCATGATCACCATGTTATTATAGAGCACCTTCTCCCATTAGCCTTCAGGACTTCCCTTCCCCAATCGGTTGGTCTAGTAATCAATGACCTATATTGTTTTTTCAGAAAATTATGCGCTAAAACACTGGATGTTATGACGCTGGAGAAACTAGAAAATTCTTTTTCGTTGATACTTTGCAAGTTTGAGCGTATTTTCCCACTGTCATTCTTCGATATCATAATACACCTGACGATTTATCTTGCAACTGAGGCTAAATTAGCCGGCCCGGTACAATATCGATGGATGTATCCCATCGAGAGGTACGTGGAATTTTTTGTTTCGCGCAATTTGTAAAAGTATTGTTGTCTTGTATGCCCGTATTTATTTATTTAACATATTTTTCTTTAGGTATCTCTACACTCTAAAAAAGTATATACGCAATAGAAATCGACCAGAGGGTTCTATCATGTAAGGTTATCTTCTAGATGAAGCAACCACATTTCGTTCCCGCTATCTGGACAAGAACATTGAGACGGGACTTAACCGGCCTCGAAGAATTTAGGACAGAACATATGGTAAAGCTGATTATAAGAGGGTGGACACTATGTATATCAACAAGATATACCAGTTTATCCTCCTCAATAGCGCATGTCTTGAAAAAATTAGAGAGTAAGTTTTTTTGGATTAATTATTATATTTGTATTTGTGTGTGTATAAAATGATATAATATTAATGTCATAATATATTGTTGAGAACAGAATTCATTTTAACGAGGTACGTGAGGAGCATCCTGATTGGAACGATGAACGATTGGAAAAATATCATCAGGATAATTTTTGCGATTGGGTTGCAGATCATGTAAGTTATTCGAATAATATGTTATTGCTACCAGTTTTAATCTAAACTTATATCGTTATCTATTTATCGTAAAATTTGTTTTGTTAGATCCATGATCCGAACTTGTCTGCATCATTAGAGAGTGATTCAAGATATTTAGCTCAGTTTCCTATTATGGAGGTTGCATATTATAAAGGATTCGGTGTCCTTGGATACAAATTCGAAGTTAAGGACATAGAAACATCTAGAACCACTCAGAATAGTGGGATTGCGACGGTAGGATCGGATGGTGTGATTTATTATGGATACTTAAATTGTATACTTGGCATCCAATATCCCAGACGATCAGAACCGTTTTATATATTTCAGTGTATTTAATACGATACACAAACCGATACGGATAAGTGGAGAAACAATCTCGGGACTTGGAAAGATGAATATGGATTGACCAGTGTGAACACACTTCGATTTTACGGTCAGGACGATCCGTTTATCTTTCCGAACAAGCATTCCAAGTATACTACTCAAAGTGTTTGAAGCATCCGGAATGGAGTGTCGTATGCCGTTGGAAACCCAGGGATGTTTACGATATCCCATAATTCGAGGACAGCGATGAGGATGAAGAAGTGAGAAGACTTAGAGTGCTCCAACCGTCTGTTTCAAAAGACGGGTTGTCTTCGGCTGATCATGAAGTTACGTGGGTTAGAAATGATATCGATGATGAAATCCAAGTAGATATGTCTAATGCGTCCACGAAACGAAAAAAGGTTATCAGTAATGTTATATTATTACTTCACATTTTACGATCTATACATATATAGCATGCATATGTAATGATTGTCTAATGCGTCCACGAATCGTTTTATTTAGATTTGATGACGATGACAGGAGCAGCGAGGGGCGGTAGGAGCTCCAGCCGTGGCATCGGCAGAGGCAGAGGCAGAGTGGTTATGCCGCCCGGAAAGCTGCGTAGGGAGCTTCAGAGGGCCGGTCTTGCACCCCGATCGGAGACCCCTTCGGATGCCTTCTTCTGTATGGACTTTGCCACACCCCCAGGTATATTGGATGCATATTCATTTTGAATATAATATTATAGATATACATGCATATTCATGTCAAAATTACTTATATAATCAATATTTGATTGTCTAGCTGTTGGTGGTGCGTCCACATCAGGGACAAAGGCCATTCCCGCACCTCCAATTATGTTTATATATCATATAGTGCATGTATATTGATTTAGAATGCTATATCATATATATACATATATTCTTTTTGCTCTTACGTACTTACATCTCGGGTAGAGGCCACCACCGCATCTACGGGTATGTTTATATATCGTATAGTGTATACATGTTGATTTAGAATGTTATATTATTGATATACACATTCTTTTTGCAATTACTTATATAGTCAATGTTTGATTGTCTAATTATAGGTGGTGCGTCCACGTCTGGTGCAGGGGCCACTCCCGTCACTTCCATACCCTCCGCTCAGTCTGCAGGTTTGTATAAATAAATATAAAATATTTATTCATTTTATATATCTTTTAAGAATAAACATGAACTTCATGTAATTTTATCGATATTTATTTTCTAGTTGGAGACGCGTCCACGTCCGGATCATCGGTTGTTCTTCACCGGAGGAACTATCGTCCCGCTCGTGCTGCTGCCCGGACCCAGGCTCGTGCTTCTGTCGCCGGAGGTATATATCACACTTCAGTTTTCGTTAAACCTTGATTTCTTAATACCACTTTGTCTTAATATTGATTGTCTTGATATTTCTTGTAGATGCAGGGCATCCCATCCTAAGAGGGGGACTCGAGGCCCGAATCAGTCCCACGGGCTGAGGCCCGACAGAGATAGGGGGAGGCAGCATTCCCCCTCTTCTTTACCCCTGATTATCACTATACCGACGATTATGCCGAGAGGTTCGGCCGGTATATGGGGGATGAGAGCCGCCTCGTGAAGAAATATCCACTTCAGGTTGAGTAGGATGACCAGCATCGGCGCTCATTTGCCCTCTTCTGGGATCAGGCTCGGGTATTAATATATAGTTTCATTTGACTTACCCAATATATTTATTATTATTTAACACTTGCAATTTAATAACATTGTTTTTTTATTTACAGTTGGATAACGACTTTCAGCCTGTACCCGACCCTGATCACCCTGAAAAAATGCTCAATCTTCACACTTTGTACCATGGCCTGATGTAGAATATGCAATCAAAGGTCTGATAAAATAGGAATAAGCTGAAGATCGACTGCTATTCCCTGTGGATGGCGACCCCCGAGACAGAGAGAGCGGCTCTCCTATATACTCCGGCCTTTGTGAGAGTCGACGTAGATACATGGCCTCTCTTGTGCCAATATTTCGACTCTCAGCGCAAACAGGTTTGTATTTTAAATGTAATTTATTGTTTAGTATATAATTTATTTTTTGTGTTGCTTGATTAGAAAACTAAATCTGAATGTGTTGTGCAGAAACAGACCGATCAAAATAAAGAGAATAAGAAGTCGGCGAAGAGGGGTTGCCCCACTTATACAGGTGGCTCGAGGAATATTACTCATGCCATGAAGTTATCGGTAAATTACAATAGACCCGCTGTGATATAATGTAATATTAAGAGTTATTTTATAATATATGTAAATTTTTTACGAATTGCAGATAGCTCAGACACTGGCGCAGGGTGGTACACCGAGCGTGCTGTCCGTGTATCTTGCCATCCACAGCACCTCGATAGATCCTTCCACGAGCGAGCTTCGATTCCCCGACACCGCTACCAGGAGTATTGCGTAAGTGTTAATATTTATTCTAACAGGTTTGAAATTTTTGTTTTGAAAAGTTAGAATTTAAATGATTTACTTATATTTTAATGGTTAATGTGGGTGTAGGAGCGGGTGGTGGAGCAGGCAGAGATATCGGGGATCGATTTTACTGGACAGAATGATCTGATGCTGCTGACCCCAGTTCTAGACGCCGCAAACGGAGGGCACCACGGAGGTTGGGAGAGAGACCGGGGACTGGGTCCTAGCAGAGCCCATATGAGGTTGGACTTTACTCCGGCGGTTACTTCCCTTACCCCCTGTGAGCGACGTCTAGAGCAAGATATTGCCACCTTGAAGACCACCGTCCAGGAGTTGAAGGAAATGATGGTATGTATACTACTTAATAGTAAAATATTATATCATATTATAGATAGTAACATATCCAATATTAGTAGCCTGAGCTTATTTGATTGTAGACTTAACTTTGATTAATCTTAGATTGGGATTTCGCAATAACCTGATAATGAAACTAATTCGACTAATACACAGTTCTTACTCGTTTATTACACACAAAATTGAACAGATGCGACAGGGTAATTCGGCTGCGGCTCCACATGCATCTCTTTCGGCTGCGGCTTCGCAAGCCACTACCTCGACTGCGGTTGCGCAGACCACTCCTGCATCTCCACAGCCTGCTCAGACTCCTGCACAGTCCGCTTTTTCATTGGTCGAGTTTTTGACGACTCAGGGCTGCACCGAGGAGCAGATGCGCCAGATTACGTCAATTATCAGAGGTGGAGGAGCTAGACCGAGGTAGGGTAGCTTTATTTATATTTTTAAGAATGTATATACTTATCTGATACATATTGTGTAAATTTTGGACGATAATGGTTGGTGGTTGTTTGCTTGTTCACGATAATTTATCCTGATATCGTATTCTGTTTGTCTATTTCTTTTATATATTACTCGTGAGATATTGATTATGAATATTTTTGTATTTGGTTATATGATGTATATATTATTGTGCACAGGGCGGGTTAAAAACAGGAAGCTCTTTTTTGATAAAAAAAAACCCTGATATTATGTCCCTACGGATTAATCCGTAGGGCCATCTATTGCACCTACGGATTAATCCGTAGGTCCACAGTTTGCCCCTACATATTTATCCGCAGGGACAAAATATCAGGATAACTGACACTTTGCCCCTATGGACCCAGTAACATGCGTTACACTTGCCCCTACGGATATATCCCTAGGGGCTTATATCTGGACCTACGACTAACTCCGTAAAGACTGAAAGTTGCCCTTACGGATAGCGGAGGGGCAAGTATTTTATTTTATAAACCACTAACTTAAATAAATATTTTGTCCTTACGGAATACACCGTAGGTACATAGTCCCCTACACATTAAATCGTAGGGGCAATTTTTACTCCGTAGGGACATGTTCAGGACGAGGACTTGCACCTGCGGCCATTGCACCTACGGAGAATTTTCGAACCCCTACGAATATATTTGTAGGGGCAGTGCTTTCCAACCCCTTATTATAGTAGTGTACATATGCTAATGTGGATAACACATCGGAAAATATATACTATAAAATCCATACTATATACACTTGGTGCATTGATAGGTATATCATGGATATATAATTGAAAATCTGTATGGATTTAATGTGCAATGTAAAAAAATAGTAGTGATTATATTAGTTAGTATGTTTTCAGATGTAACAAGTAATACACAATATCACAGTTAGTAATGTTATAAATTTGGCATAATAAAGTGTCTAGTATTTAGTTTTAGAACTGTATTCTAAGTAGATTGTGAAACGACTAACATATCCATGTTAGTTAATGGTGGTTTAGTTAATAGTTTTATATATGTGATGTTGTTTAAGATAAATATCATAATTCAAACAATGATACTTGACTACCAAATTGACTATTCTAATTAAATACTATAACACCATGCAATATACTGATTGATTCCGTATTATCTCGTAATCGTTATCATGTCAGTACATACCTGTTATGTAATATTTATCCATACCAACAACTACTGATATTGACTTGATTGGCTGGATTATCCGGATTGACCTAACTTGTTGTCTTGCTAGACATGATTTGTATACGATTGTTCCTGTATTGGCATTCAGTAGATATTACTTGTATACATGACATGAATATGAAACCTGGGGAAAGGAGGAAATAAAAAATGTAACTAAAATGTAAGTCAAGAAGATATTATTGTTGTTGTGATTCCGGTGGTGAACGGAATAACCATTATTGATTGTACCGTGGTCTAGTGGAGAAAGAACGAGATATATATTGTACCGTGGTCCTATGGGAAATGAACGAGATATATACTGTTGAGTTACGATGAGAATTGTATTAATTGGTTTCAAATACCTTGAAGAAAGAGAACTTAGACACATAGACCTATATAATACCACATCCAAGGCAGCAGGCGCGCAAATTACCCAATCCTGACACGAGGAGGTAGTGACAATAAATAACAATACCGGGCTCAATCGAGTCTCATAATTGGAATGAGTACAATCTAAATCCCTTAACGAGGATCCATTGGAGGGCAAGTCTAGTGCCAGCAGCCGAGGTAATTCCAGCTCCAATAGCATATATTTAAGCTGTTGCAGTTAAAAAGCTCGTAGTTAGACCTTGGGCTGGGCCGGCCGGTTCACGTTACAATGAGCATCGGCCGTCCCGTCCCTTCTGCCGGCGATGCGCTCCTGGCCTTAATTAGCCGGGTCGTGCCTCTGGTGCCGTTACTTTGAAGAAATTAGAGTGCTCAAAACAAGTCTACACTCTGTATACATTAGCATGGGATAAAATCACAGGATTTCGGTCCTATTGTGTTGGCCTTCGGGATCGGAGTAATGATTAAGAGGGACAGTCGAGGGCATTCGTATTTTATAGTCAGAGGTGAAATTCTTAGATTTATGAAAGACGAATAACTGCGAAAACATTTGCCAAGAATGTTTTCATTAATCAAGAACGAAAGTTAGGGGCTCGAAGACGATCAGATACCGTCCTAATCTTAACCATAAACGATGCCGACTAGGGATCAGCGGATGTTGCTTTTAGGACTCCGCCGGCACCTTATGAGAAATTAAAGTTTTTAGGTTCCGGGGGGAGTATGGTCGTAAGACTGAAACTTAAAGGAATTGACGGAAGGGCACCAACAGGAGTGGAGCCTGCGGCTTAATTTGACTCAACACGGGGAAACTTATCAGGTCCAGACATAGTAAGGATTGACAGACTGAGAGCTCTATCTTGATTCTATGGGTGGTGGTGCATGGTCGTTCTTAGTTGGTGGAGCGATTTGTCTGATTAATTGTTGGAGATAGTGCCCTCAGAGTCAATTATTAGGTCACAGGTACATGATTGTAATGATTGATGGAGGACCTATCCCGGTAGGACAGTCTTACTCGAGATGATAGTATGCTATCTGGTTTACCTTTATCATCGTGTACTGTTTTAAGTGACCTGACACGTCGCTATTACACGTTGATAGAGCCCCTAGGATTCTTGCTTGACCACCAGCAGTATGAGGGCGATCATATAAGTGGGAGCTGGGGGTCTATAAGCATATCCTTAAAAGGTCCCTAGTCGTGAGAGTTTCGAGACAGGGCATCGATTCTCCATAGTAGACTAGTGTATACAGTCGAGACCCCGACGAGGGGCGGTGGCCGGTCTCACAAGCCACTGGTGTCAGTTGGATCACCTAAGATGTATACAGGTGCTCATTGGGTTATGAGTACACCGGACAGGACTCGCCGGGAACATGCTAGTTGGTCATATACCAGACGTCAGATGGCAGTTCCCTGGTGACATGTGTGCAGGTTAGTTCATCGACCTGGGGATCGTCATTTGTCTCGTGTGAGTTCCCACTGTACTTTGATTACTACCCTACCACGGCTCAAAGGAGTCGTGCAAACAGGTTTTAGTTGGGTACAGTCCCGAGCCACATGGAGGCAGTGAGCGTATCTTCAGGGGTTCGTCTCTCCCGGTATTGGGGGTGAGGTCGTGCTGTGTCTAGGAGAGCCATTACACGAAGCCCTCGGCCGAGGCAAGGAGATTTACTGGTAGGTATTCCAGTAGTATCTCAGGGTGTTCTGGGCTACACTCCGACACGACTTGTACCGCTTTTGGGGGTCTGACTTTTACCAACCCCCTAGGCCCGCCATGCGATGCTCATAGACGAACAGACCGGACTGTACGGATATTGTCACTGACAGGCTCAGTAGGGTTGTCAGGCTGAGTTCGCTCACAGACATCCCTTTTAGTCAGTACCTGGTAGCCCGTTACGTATTGGCTTATACCTCTGACGTGCTAGTGGTTAAATCCACAACCAAGGTGTTGATGAGTCTTTAGAGTCCCCCACATTCAGTTACTCAGCTTTCGGGCGAAAGGTTGTAGAGGCCGTATGGAGATATGGCAGGGTCCGATCAGATACGTGCGGTATTGCACGGATCAGGATCGGACAGTTTGTACTATAGGCCGTATGGTTATATGGCAGGGTTCGATCAGATACGTGCGGTATTGCACTGATCAGGATCGAACGGATATTACTAGCCGGCTTTGGTTTAGGCCGGATCCTAGTATAGTACAGTGTAGACTTTGTCTCATTGCATCTGTATTTCGGTCGAAATACAGATGCGGGTGTGTATGCACAGTATTGGGGTTTTCCTGTAATTTATTACGGGACCAGTTTTCTGGAGTTGCCAGTTTGCTTTCCGTTTCGGCCAATTTCCTTTGTATCGTTCATTGGCCGAAGATTGGTGGAGGAGGGCTTATTTGCATTGTTGCAAATAAGCTTTTGTAGAGGGGGTCTTTGCTTTTTTGTTGCATCATGATGAGAGCTCCATACCTTGACTTCTTGACTTCATGATGGTTCATGATGGGTGGACTTTGTTTGTGGTTGAGTGTGGGTTTGGGTTTGTGATGATTTCCTTTCATGATATCCTTTGATTCTCATCTTGCATGATTGAGATATACACTCCCTCGTTCCTTTTTCCCTCTCTTAATAATTCATTTTTCCTCCTCACCACTTGTTGTGGCCGGCCTTGCTCCTAGAGGGGCTGTCCCATTTTTTCCATGAGGGAATTACACCAATTTGGCTTTGGAAAACTCCTACAACTCCATCTCCAAATACTTGTATCAAACCTCCACCAAAATGGCAACCTCCATGAACCCCAAAGTGAGACATGAGCACTACACATTCTACAGCAAACTTTGGGCACGTCGACTAGCCAGCTTCGTGCCCGAGTTGCCTCGGCATTGAGGTGGGAGCCCGTAAAAGAAGTAGGCGATGTGGTGCACTTCCGGCGACGAGGAGGAGACGGGACAATTCCGCAGGAGATCGGGACGATGATGAGAAGACCGGAGGACTTGGATCGTCGGTATATCTCTCTTCCCTTTCTTATTGTTAGCTAGGACTAGTTAATGGTTCGATCCGGGTATTAGTGCGCGGCGGTTTGCCAGTTCAGTAAAATTTAAAGTTTATCACCGCTTCCGCATTTGGCCGTCGGATTGACGGCCGGGGCGCCGCCGTGCACTAACAGTGGTATCAGAGCCTCGCCATTAACTTAGTCTAGCTTGGTTTAATTTGTTTTGCATTTCCGATCGACCAAAATTCCAAAATCCACATTTTTGTTCGAATCAGTTTTCTGTTGAAAATTTTTGGTGTCGAAAATTTTTTCAGGTTACAGAAAAGTGATGTACTAGAAAATCTAAGAGTTCTGTGAAAATTCGATGACGTAACTCCTCTGTAGGAGCGCGGAACCGCGGCCAAACACCCCCTTGGGCCGCGGTTCCGCCGCACTACTTTGGGTTTGCTGCACCAATTTTTTACAGAGGCTTTATGGGGTTAAAACTGGGGTTTTGGAATGTTAATTTTGGGCCCAGAATTCCCTGATCTGCTACAATAATGCTTTGGGGCCCACTTGTTAAAGTTTGATCGATCGGATATTTTAAACACATTTTTCACAGTATTTACATTATATCTGCGACCGTGAATGTCACTTGATCGGTAAATCCGGTCTAACTGCTATAGCCCGGTTAGACGGATTTGCGAACGTGACTTTCACGTTGATGTTCTGTTTTTGCTGTGATGTTGCGGATCGGTCGTGGGGATAGCCTGGATGCAATGCTAGTACAGTTGTGGTTGTATTATGTATATTTGATATTGCGGGGCGAGCGTCCGACATGTGGACTGCCGTCACTGCCTGATTGTATTATTTTTTTGGGGCACGGCCAGGTTGCGGTCGATGTACCCGTTGTATGTATATTTTACTTTCTGTACTAGGATTGCCCCGCGGAGGGGTGCACGGATAGCCGGGTTCTGGAGGGCAACAAGCCCGCATCTCATGGCATTGAGACGGAGGGGGCTTCATTCTAGGATTGACAGGCTATTCGCCGCACTCGTAGGGGGTACAGGTTGACCCAGGAGGGGTGCCCAAGTTGCCGGATTCCGTGAAGTGCTGGGTGGTCCATTCACGGAGCTGAAGGGGGCTGCCTCGCTTCAGGTTTTGGCGGGTGACTTGCCGCGCCCGTAGGGGTCTAGGATTTCATTGCACAGGCTATCCACACGACCAGGGGAACGTCGGGTTTCAGCAGTGGCTCTGTGAAACCCGGGGATCCCAGATATCTGTATTGTTTCTGTGATGCTGTACATTTCTGTGATGTTGCATTTTATTCACGCCTTGAGCGAAATATAATATATTGGTATATATATTAGTAGATGTTGTATATGTTTTGCATCCGCGCTAGTCCAGTCCCCGCTCTGTCGTTAGTTAGCTAACCTAACGGGTAATGACAGGACCCAGTGGCGAATGCGGATGGCATATACGTACATCAGTATATTTTCGTTCTTTGTGGTGTGATCAATTGATGGGACTGCGTTGATTCTGATCAATGCAAGTTAAAAACAAACCTTATCTGATGTTGTTGGAACACTTTTCAAAAAGCTGTTATTGCAAGGACGTTCACTTTTGTTTTGCATCGTGATATTCAGTTGGAATATCCTGCTCCTCAATCGACGAGGCAAGGGCCGAGATCCCTTCACCGGGAGTGACCCCTTGGACAAAAAGTTTGCGTCAGGGCATTAACTTCACTATAGCCGATTACTTTTGCTTTGCACCGTGGTATTCAGTTGGAATATCCTGCACCCCATTCTACGGGGAAAGAGCCGAGATCCCTTCACCGGGAGTGACCTCTTTAGCAACGGTTTTCGTCACTATATTTTCAAAAAGCTATCAGTTCTTTCAACGATATCAAGTTCTTTACGTTAAAGGTTTTCGCCAGAAACCATTCGTAGCCCTCCGTCGTTTCAGACTGGTAGCACGTAGTATTCATGCTGTGTTTGTTGACCTTCGTCAAGGCATAGTGTATGGTAGCTGCTTGTTACCTTTCTGCTGCATAGATAGATGCGTTGGTTTGGGACAGTCGTATAGCCTTGTTGGCCTTCGTCAAGGGCTTGTATGGGTGGATTCAAATTAACCTGGATAATGACGGGTAGAACTTGACATGTGACTTATGATTTGTTGACCTTCGCCAAGGTCATAAGAGCATGGGGCAAAAATCACATCGGGAGTTTCAAAAGAACTGAAACTTGCCAGATATGCGCATACCTTCTGGAGTGTGATACCGTGAGCGGATTCCGTCACGTTGTCATGCGATGAGAGTTGGATCCCGATTCCCACTGATGAGTTGGTTTACTCCTCGGGTGTTCCCGACTAATTCTTCTTTTAGGTTTGGAGGAGAATTTGACGGTACAGTGGGAGGTTTCCAGATTAGATAAATTGGTAACCATTCTGATCTAGGTTAGAGTGCACGCTGAGTGTTTCTTTTCTCTCTCTCTCTTTGGCAGCGACCATTGACCCGACCCTAAGACTATGACTCAGTGACCAAGTTGACCGAACCTTCTTGACACCGGCTTTTGGATTGTCAGAGTTGCAAACCTCATTGCCACTCCTACTTTTACCCTTTTCTCCAGGACACCCCGTGTTACTACGAACGTCCACTTCCATTGGACAAAACCATCGTATGGTTAGATACGAACTCGAAGGGATTTATTCGAGGATGGTTTCCGGTTCTGGAGAAAACGGATAGGATTATTCAGTTGTATTTTCCTTTTACCTTCTCTCCGGTTGCGAGTGCTCCTTGGTTTAGGAGTAGTACACCTGTTACGCAAATTGGATAGTCTTCTTCCAAACCTTAGGCTGGTGCCGACCGGTAGGGAATGAAGAAAACCAATTAGCCTAACGATGGTGTACAGAAGGTATTAAGTTCAGACAAAGCAAGGGATTAGTAAGAGGGCAAAGTAAAATGCGACTGATATTCACGACTAAACCAAGTATTTCTTCGCCAATCATAAATCACCTTTGTATTTCTCCAGGACACTCCGTATCACTACGAAGATCCACAGTTTATTGGATACTCCATCGTATGGTTATATACGAACTCGAAAGGAACTTGTTCCAGTTCGGGGATGGATTCTGGTCCAGGAGAAATAGGAATAAGGCTTATTCAGGTTGTCTTTTATCTTCACCTTCTCTCGCATTGCGAGTGTTCCTAGGATTGGGACAGTACACCCATTATGCTTATTTGATAGTCTTCTTCCAAACCATAGGCTGGTGCCGAACGGTAGGGAAGGAAGAAAACCATTTGGCCTAAAAGGGTGTGCAGAAGGAAATGACTAAAGACATATGAAGGGATTTGGAGAGGTGGCAAAGAATTATACGGTTACAGTCGTGAATCTGGAAGAGGCATTACTAGGAATACCGGGATACCCCATCGAAACATTTCAATGTTTCAGTTTCACTGTGTAATGTTAAAAGAAAACTGATTTCCCGATTAGATACTTACTCCAGGGTATGTATTTACCAGGTACGATTCTCACATCTGTATGGTTTTTCAGATGGTGAGTGGGAGTAAGTTATTGGGAATTGGGTGATCATCCTCATTATATCGGGATTCGTTGTAATCGGTGATATTTGAGGAAATCACCTGGGCTGTTTGCCGGTCGGCAAATATTTGGTTTTGAATATCCGCAGTTATGCACCAATTTCAAATTGATATATCTGTACGTCTATTTTCATAGAGTGAGATATACCTTTCTGAAATTATGTCTACAACATTTACCTATATCAGTGGATGGTTAGGCAAGGAGCATCAAACAGCGGTGTAATTCTTCTTAACCATAAGTACAGTTTTCAACCTACGACACACAGTGAATGAGTTATTAGACTCAAGGGACTTATACAGAGTATTGTATGTTGTCCAGGGTCCATCAGGACAGAGGGGTTGGTCCTCGTACTATATTCTGTTTACTTATGACTTCTCTAGTTTTTAGACAACTGTTTCGTGGAAACACAGGGTCCGAATTTGGAGAAGTTATAGGTATTTGAATAGAGTAGAGAACCAGGTGTAGCAAGTATCGGGATTCTTCAAAGTGATCGAAGATGTAGATACTTGTATATGGTATTCAGTTGATAGTAGTGATTAAGAGAACTTGCTTCTTTTTCAGGTTACTCATAATTGGAAGCATTCCTAAGTTGAGTAACGCTGATCGGCCTCCTTCCATTTAGTTGACATGCACTGGAGACAGTTGCATGATTTGAATCTGGTTCAATTAAATCAGTGCCTCTGGTCCTATATGGGATATAGAACAGTTCATATCTTAACGATGTTAAGGTACGGGGAGTTGTTCGGCTTATGCTTAAAACCAGACACTGGACAACTCAAGGCACGTTTCTGTAATGGCTGTTTGTGGGTTGACCCAGGCTATGACGCGGGTTGATTTTCTACCATCTGGATGAACAATAGCAATATTGTTCTACACTCGCCACAGTTTTAATAAAAATGGATTTTTTCAGAAAACAGTAGTGGGAGTATGGTAGAACTGGAAGTGATTCCAGAACCACAAACGATTACTGAAGATTTGATAAGGAACCTAAAGATTCAATCTGGATTGACATTCCATTGGCCACTCCGCAGATAAGGTGGGTAACTTCAGCCACCCGAGAGGTACTACGGTAGCCTCAAGGACGGTGACAGGGAAGTTCTTGTTTACCCACAATTACCATTGCTGTTGTTCCAGGCTGCGAGACCCGGTGGGAGGATGAGTATAGCGTCGTTCTAAACTAGTTTTAGAAGTGTACGTCTATATGACTCTGCCAGAGGGTTGTCGTAGTCAGTGGGAGCAGCGGAAGCATTGGTGGACAGGTAGCTTATGTCTATTTATAGACTAAAGCAGATGTAGCGGAGATAGATCATCTATTTCTGACGTGACAGTCATAGGTTTGACTTCATCAGAATAGGGGATGGATCTGTTGAGAAGGTAGTAGGGTGTGATATCCTGGTATTTGGATGACATACACAAAGTAGGAAAGGAAACTCCTATACTACGATCGGTTATACTATGGTCGTCACACAGTGGTTTCTCCACATGGGACTTGGACATTATATAAGACATTCTGGTTACTAGATCTATGGCTTTAGATCTAGATTTGGGTAGTCTCCCAATCTGGGTACTTAGACAGCATTCTAAGGGTATTTAGAATGGACGACTCCATGCACGGTAGTGTACCTGCAGAAGATGGAGTCACCCTCTCTAAAGGTGTCTTACAGACTAAAGGGGAGAGGGATGTGCATGATTGGTAGATCACTTGCTTAGGCAATTGAGTCAATCATGAGATGTCAAGTACCACACCAGATATTGTTCTTGCACTAGATGCAATAAGTTGATATTGATCCAATCCTGGAGAAGCAGTAGGAAGCAGTTTTAGAACATAAGTGGATGTTCTAAGGATATGATAACGACAGCCTCATTCGGGAGACAGTTATCATTCCAGGCTTCCAAGGTGACATGGACGACAAGGAGGTTGTCAGAGTTATAGTTTTCCTTCTGACGAGGGGCAGTATTTTGGACAAGTACTCCAAGGCAATACTGAGGGAGGCATGGCGCAGGATACTGATTAAGTTCAGTTGACGATACAGTCTAAGAAGTTTGGATTTGGAGTTCATTTATGAGCTATGTCCCATCAGACATCCAGACACATTCTAAGACAGGTATTGCTCATTTCGGGAGATGGGTTTCTCCGCGAACTTGAGATATAGAGAGACATAGAGAGAAACATCAAAGCGGATCCACTCACTAAGGCTATTCCTCGAACGCAATAGTTTCGCAAACGAGCTTTGTGAGACTGACTAGTAGAGGAGTTGGGTGTTCGGTATCACACGGGCTGTGAGTATGCGACATCACAATAATTAGCCTTGAGTGCAAGTGGGAGATTGTTGGAGATAGTGCCCTCAGAGTCAATTATTAGGTCACAGGTACATGATTGTAATGATTGATGGAGGACCTATCCCGGTAGGACAGTCTTACTCGAGATGATAGTATGCTATCTGGTTTACCTTTATCATCGTGTACTGTTTTAAGTGACCTGACACGTCGCTATTACACGTTGATAGAGCCCCTAGGATTCTTGCTTGACCACCAGTAGTATGAGGGCGATCATATAAGTGGGAGCTGGGGGTCTATAACCATATCCTTAAAAGGTCCCTAGTCGTGAGAGTTTCGAGACAGGGCATCGATTCTTCATAGTAGACTAGTGTATACAGTCGAGACCCCGACGAGGGGCGGTGGCCGGTCTCACAAGCCACTGGTGTCAGTTGGATCACCTAAGATGTATACAGGTGCTCATTGGGTTATGAGTACACCGGACAGGACTCGCCGGGAACATGCTAGTTGGTCATATACCAGACGTCAGATGGCAGTTCCCTGGTGACATGTATGCAGGTTAGTTCATCGACCTGGGGATCGTCATTTGTCTCGTGTGAGTTCCCACTGTACTTTGATTACTACCCTACCACGGCTCAAAGGAGTCGTGCAAACAGGTTTTAGTTGGGTACAGTCCCGAGCCACATGGAGGCAGTGAGCGTATCTTCAGGGGTTCGTCTCTCCCGGTATTGGGGGTGAGGTCGTGCTGTGTCTAGGAGAGCCATTACACGAAGCCCTCGGCCGAGGCAAGGAGATTTACTGGTAGGTATTCCAGTAGTATCTCAGGGTGTTCTGGGCTACACTCCGACACGACTTGTACCGCTTTTGGGGGTCTGACTTTTACCAACCCCCTAGGCCCGCCATGCGATGCTCATAGACGAACGGACCGGACTGTACGGATATTGTCACTGACAGGCTCAGTAGGGTTGTCAGGCTGAGTTCGCTCACAGACATCCCTTTTAGTCAGTACCTGGTAGCCCGTTACGTATTGGCTTATACCTCTGACGTGCTAGTGGTTAAATCCACAACCAAGGTGTTGATGAGTCTTTAGAGTCCCTCACATTCAGTTACTCAGCTTTTGGGCGAAAGGTTGTAGAGGCCGTATGGAGATATGGCAGGGTCCGATCAGATACGTGCGGTATTGCACGGATCAGGATCGGACAGTTTGTACTATAGGCCGTATGGTTATATGGCAGGGTTCGATCAGATACGTGCGGTATTGCACTGATCAGGATCGAACGGATATTACTAGCCGGCTTTGGTTTAGGCCGGATCCTAGTATAGTACAGTGTAGACTTTGTCTCATTGCATTTGTATTTCGGTCGAAATACAGATGCGGGTGTGTATGCACAGTATTGGGGTTTTCCTGTAATTTATTACGGGACCAGTTTTCTGGAGTTGCCAGTTTGCTTTCCGTTTCGGCCAATTTCCTTTGTATCGTTCATTGGCCGAAGATTGGTGGAGGAGGGCTTATTTGCATTGTTGCAAATAAGCTTTTGTAGAGGGGGTCTTTGCTTTTTTGTTGCATCATGATGAGAGCTCCATACCTTGACTTCTTGACTTCATGATGGTTCATGATGGGTGGACTTTGTTTGTGGTTGAGTGTGGGTTTGGGTTTGTGATGATTTCCTTTCATGATATCCTTTGATTCTCATCTTGCATGATTGAGATATACACTCCCTCATTCCTTTTTCCCTCTCTCAATAATTCATTTTTCCTCCTCACCACTTGTTGTGGCCGGCCTTGCTCCTAGAGGGGCTGTCCCATTTTTTCCATGAGGGAATTGCACCAATTTGGCTTTGGAAAACTCCTACAACTCCATCTCCAAATACTTGTATCAAACCTCCACCAAAATGGCAACCTCCATGAACCCCAAAGTGAGACATGAGCACTATACATTCTACAGCAAACCTTGGGCACGTCGACTAGCCAGCTTCGTGCCCGAGTTGCCTCGGCATTGAGGTGGGAGCCCGTAAAAGAAGTAGGCGATGTGGTGCACTTCCGGCGACGAGGAGGAGACGGGACAATTCCGCAGGAGATCGGGACGATGATGAGAAGACCGGAGGACTTGGATCGTCGGTATATCTCTCTTCCCTTTCTTGTTGTTAGCTAGGACTAGTTAATGGTTCGATCCGGGTATTAGTGCGCGGCGGTTTGCCAGTTCAGTAAAATTTAAAGTTTATCACCGCTTCCGCATTTGGCCGTCGGATTGACGGCCGGGGCGCCGCCGTGCACTTACATTAATTCCGTTAACTAACGAGACCTGAGCCTGCTAATTAGTTACGCGGAGGCATCCCTCCGCGGCCAGCTTCTTAGAGGGACTATGGCCGCTTAGGCCACGGAAGTTTGAGGCAATAACAGGTCTGTGATGCCCTTAACTGTTCTGGGCCGCACACGCGCAACACTGATGTATTCAACGAGTCTATAGTCTTGGCCGACAGGCCCGGATAATCTTTGAAAATTTCATCGTGATGGGGATAGAACATTGCAATTGTTGGTCTTCAACGAGAAATTCCTAGTAAGCGCGAGTCATTAGCTCGCGTTGACTACGTCCCTGCCCTTTGTACACACTGCCCGTCGCTCCTACCGATTGAATGGTCCAGTGAAGTGTTCGGATCGCGTCGATGAAGTCGTAACAAGGTTTCCGTAGGTGAACCTGCGGAAGGATCATTGTCGATACCCCAAGAAGACGACGATCGTGAAACCATGATGACCCGTAGTAAGCGGGAGTAGGCGGCAGCGTCACCCGTTGCCACACCCCGCTTCACAGAGTGCGCTAAGATCGGTACGTGACAGAGCCAACCATGCTACCTGTGGCTAGGAAACATCCCTTCACAGTCACATTACGGCTGTCTATAAGATATCAAGAACAGTAAAATAGAAAATAAACTATCTAGTACATGTCCATTTGCCAGAATAAACGAGTCAAAAAATAATAAGTGGAAACAATAAATCTAATAAACAATAACATCTGGAAAGTACGTCCCAAATACTGGCTCACATCAGGAAATGAAAGTACAGAAATAAAACTAAACTAAACTAGATACTAACAGGATCCTCACTGCTTGGCCTGTCGGCTGAAATACTCCTGATCAGCCTGCGACAAAAATAAAGGATCTGGGCCATGCAAAATCCAGACGTCAGTGCGTCATAGTATCAAACAATAATTAATGAACAGGATACACGAAATATGCAGGCATGAGTATGAACAGTAATGAGCGTATAACAGTAACATGAATATGGAACAGTGAAGTGTATCAGTGTATGTGACGTGCGGTGAATAATCTATACTACCGGGTTAGTTACTCTCAAGTCTTTGAAATCAATTTAATGAATCGTCGATATAACTCAATAGTATCCCGTGCATACCCGGGACCACGGTCCAGACTCTCGGGGCTGAATCCGAGACGTGCCGCTAAGCACAAACAGGAAACATGTACAAACGAATGATGTCAGCAACATCATCCCGGGACTGTCCTAGCCCCCAAAACTGATCAGTATAAGCGTCGAACTATTGAGTTACAAGTCAGGTTTCATCATTAATTTTCCCTTACCCTTAAGTTATGTGTTCAAGTCAGGTATTGATAAATCTGGAGCTAATGCCAACACAGGATCAAGCAGGTACAAGTTTGTCTATGCAGACAACAGAATACGTCCGTTAGAACAACATGTCAGGATTGTCAGCATTAGAAACAGGATCAGGTAAGATGTCAAGTAGTGTTATATCAGGTCATGACAGGTAGTGCACAGGTATCAAACGGATGCTCATAATAAAACTGTAGCAAGTACGGGTGCACGATAAAAGTACGGATGCACAAATATTTATCAGGGATTTCATCTGCAACTTCATGACTATGTAGGATGCACATTATCAAGCATGGGGTGCTAATATAACAGTAACATGAAATAATATGATCTGTAAATGCAACTATACATATTATAAATGATACGGATGCACACGGGTATCCGAAAATAGTAAACATTAATATGGATGTACAATGAAATCAACATGTGATATTTTTATTCATATGGATGCAAAATATATAATATCGCATGTAGTAAGATAAACTTGCATGCGACTAGATGTGTAAATAACGGTATGGATGCATACGGGTATCGAAAAACTGTAAAATTGTAATATGGATGCACAATGAAATAAACATGTAATATTTTTATTTATATGGATGCAATATATGTATCATAGCATGTAGCAAGATAAACTTGCCTGATCGGATCTCACGACGGGGTGCTGTTTGACGTCGGGTAAACGTCGCGATGCATACACGGCGTACAGAACAGAACTAGGTAAGGCAAGAATGCGATCACGCTGGCTGGGGACGTCTACTGGGTTGCTCGGATCATCGACGACGGCCACGACACAGGCGATGATCGGAAACAAGAACCAAGAAAAGAGAAGAAGAAGAAGTAGAAGAAGAAGAAGAAGAAGAAGGAAGAAGAAAGGGTTGTTCTCTGGGCTTGGGTGCTCTGGGATCAGAGGCGAGGCAGGAGAGATGAAGACGACGATGATGGGCCGTCGACGGCGGGATCTACGGTAAGGCAGTGGGGGTTGCGAGTTCTTAGCTGTTGGGTTTTGTGCAGGGAGGAGTCGGGGATGGTAGTTGTGGTGTCAGGAGAGAGGAGAGTGGTGGTGCAGATGGGGTACGGTCGTCGACGAGGCGACAGCGAGGTGCAGGTGAGGTGCAGGGATGAGAAGAGGTCGGGGTTGCTCGGGATGTTGGGGTCGAGTTCTCAGGTGATGGTTGTCAGGGTTGGAGCTCGAGGATGGAGGAGGAGAAGGTGGAGGTCGAGAAGGGGAGATGGTGACGAGATGATGGAGGCGAGCTCCGGCGTGAGGCGACGATGTGGAGATTCGGGTATGGGTTGCAGTGGGTGCAGGGGTAGCGCGCTCGGGAAAGGAGAGGTGATGGTTTCGGAGTCGGGAAAGGAGAGAGGAGAAAGGGATGGTGGTCATGACGGCGACGGGAGGGCGAGGTCGACGGCGAGGCGACGATGAGACGATGGGGTTCTTGAGTTCGTCGCGGCGGGTTCTTGGGTTTGTCGTCGGGAGTGGGTTGTGCAGGGGAGTGATGATGCTCAGTATTGGCGATCTCCAAGATCGTGACACCTGGTAAATGACGTGTCCCAGAACTCATAAGAAAGGGCCCACAGGAGCCGACCAGGCCACCCCTGTACCCAACCTGCAAGCACAAGCTGGCTCACCTCTGAGCCCCCTGAAGATTGGCCTCCTCGGCCTCTCAGCTCTCCCCGAGCTGCCACAGAACCAAGACTCCTCGGCCCTCTTGCTCGTCCCCGAGCTCCCCGGCCGAGGCCATCTTCCTCGGTCCACCGACCGACCAACTCTACCATTCGCAGGCGTAACCGCCGCTCCGCGAATCTCACCACGCGCAGATTCTCCACCAGCAGCATCCCACGTTCCACGCCATCACGATCCCCATTAATGGGCGATCCGCTCTTTACGCGGGCGTGACGTCGGGAGCGTAACTGCCGGCGAGATTCTCGCGCCTACTGCTGCGTGCTACCGCCACTATATAAACCTCCATCACAGAGGGGTCAAGTAAGCCATTTTTTATTCTACTTAGCCGTTACTCTGCTCGGATCTCGTACTAACTTGATCGTCGGAGGGTTCTCGGTGGTACCAAACCATCCCGGGACTTCTTTGCAGGTACTCGGTGCTAAACTCCTCAAATCACCAATCTCCTCAAAACCCATTGAGACCCACACGCAACAGGAGATCACCTCCAAAATCCATCAGGAGATCGACGAAAGACAACATCTGAAGGAGACCCGAAAAGGACCTCCATCAGTTAGCGCCGTCTGTGGGAAACGCTCCATAAAAAACAAAGCTGGCCTTCCGATCTCCATCCACATGGCGAGCAACCATCCCGAAGATCCAGATACCAGCCGCCGCCTTTCCTTCACCGGAGGCGCGAATGAACCTCCCTCGGCGACCATCATCAACGCCCTCGCCACCCGAATAGATCGGCTACAATCCCTCGTGGAGGCGCTCGTCCGCGTCCAAGCGGCCAGGCCTGGGCCCTAGATCGCCGCTCCTCCGCCTCTAGAAGGCTCTGCCCTTGTCGGCACGGCTGACCACCGACAGGTTATGACTCCTGGCCACAGATCTCACGAGCCAGTACTCCCTGAGGCCCGTTGGGCACCCCACGGCTCCACACCAAGGTCCGCCGCCAAAGCGCCTCGTCTCGAGACTCCTCGCGACCTTTACCCCCCTGAAGAGATGTCGATCACCTCGCCTGTCCACAGGCATGATCGACACCCCCTCCCTCGACGAGGTCGTACAGAAGGGGCTCACCATGACGGCTTGAGAGCCACCTTGCCCGGGGATCTGAGGGACCTCATCGAGAGGAACCGGGGCAGCACCCAGACGCAGGTCTCCTACAGCAGAGGCCAGGGATCACGAGGCGCCGAATCCTCGGGGTACCACGGCCGTCTCGACGCCCTCGAGAAGAAGATCGAGGGCATGCGCCGGGAAGGTCACCTCTCAGGAGACGGGGCTAAGTACGGCGCCGACTCGCTCACCAAACCGTTTACTGAGGGACTGCTCGCTGTCCACGTCTCCTCGCGCAACAATCCCCTGAAGGTCTCTCTGTTCGATGGGAAAACCGACCCCAAAGACCATTTGGATGCTTTCACCGCGGGGATGAGCTTCCAGGACCATTCCGACGACGCCCAGTGCAGGGCCTTCCCAGCCACCCTCATCTGCTCTGGTCGGGACTGGTTTCGAGGACTCGAGCCTCGCTCAATCTCGACCTTCGACGAGCTGGATACTCAGTTCCTCGGCCACTTCGTTAGGAACCGTCGGCAGAAGCGCACAGTCGACTACCTCTTCACAATCAAGAGCGGGGATAAGGAGACGTTCAAGGCTTACATCACCCGCTTCTACAATGCCCTCCTCGAGGTCCCCGAACACCGGGACGCCGTCATCACGACGCTCAGATCTGGTCTGAGGCACAAGGAGTGGCTGCGCTCCTTTGCGTTGGCACAGCCTAAGACCATGGCCGAGGTCAAGGCGTGGACCGAGCGCGAGGTTCAGCTGGAGTCCGAGGTGAATGCGAACCTCCCCTGGCAGAACGGTCCGACCAGAAGAAGAGGGCTCGGGAGGAGAGGCCGGAGCGTCAGCAGCCCTATCACCCGAAGTTCCAGGAATACACCCCACTCAACGTCTCCCTCGCAGTGTTACTAGAGGAGGCCCAAGGCAAGGGGTTCTTCAAGTTCCCTCCAATCCTACGTCAGGCCTCGAAGCGGACCCGGGGCCCTTACTGCACCTTCCACGGGACGCTGGGCCATGCCACGGAGGATTGTAAGCAACTCCGGGACTACATCGAGGAGCTCATCCGATCGGGGCATCTCGCCGCCTACTTAATGGACAAACGGCAGGCCGACCGCGAGCAGGAGCAGCATCCCTTTCCCGTCGAGCTGACCATCGACCAGATCATGCTCGTCTCAGCAGATGACCAGTCCAGCGCTCGGGAAGCCCCGTACCCGGTGCCGAGCACGCAGACCAACAAGCCTCCAGGAAGCTCGGGCCATGCTGATAAGGTCATCTATTAGCATGTACTTTTCTTTTGGGGCAATATAAACTCTCCCTAGGGTCTATTGTTAATTTAATAAAGATCAACGGAACATTGCGAAAAATTAGGAAAGATCTCATTTATTCAAAAAATGTATTATGGGATCCTCAGCTATACATACAAAAAGAAAAAGAAAATTACAACAGCGGGGGAAGGGGGTGCAGAGAGCACTGCCCATGATACTAGGCAATGATCTCCGCCAGCCGAGGCCTCGCGAGATCCAACCTCTGGCCTCGGTTCCCCCCATGCGCGTCGACCCCGCACCTCAACTCGTAGCACTCACGGACGAGCACCTCCGAGCGAGCCAGCCGGTTCGCGGAGGTCAGGCCGAAGCGCTTCAGAGACCGCAGCTTTCCCACAGCCTCGTCATAGAGCTGCTCGGACAGGGGGTTGTAAAGCCCCGGCAACACCCTCCAAATGGAGTACATCAGCAGCTGCAGCATGGAGGAGCATCGGGGGAGCAGCCGGCCGAAGTGGTCCTCGATGCTCCCGTATACCAACTGCACCGTGTCCTCGGTGCAGTTCTGATCATAGAGGTATACGTCTTCGAAGTGGATGATCTCAGGGATGGTAAAGGGAAAGTCCTGCATTCCCAACGCTCTGTTTGCGAGAAAAGGAAGGACTAGTGCTCCTTCAGCCTTATATAGCCCACTGTGCCCCAACGGAACTCAACGGTCGCTCGCTCTCGCCCAAGAAGTCGCTGCCACGCGGCGATCATCGAGCCTTCCCTGGCAGAATCGGAACGACGCGACCCTGGTGCTTCTCTTCCCCCCACATTCAATGCGCATGCTACGCGCACACCCGCCGCGACTGTTCCTATTCCCCATACCTGCAACTCGATGGTCGGGTGAAACCTCATGAAGATTCAGCCGAGCAGCTACCCTGCCCAGTTATCCTTAGCCGGCCTCCTAAAGCCCCCCCAACGCTAAGGATCAAAGTCCTCAGTGGAAGCAGCCGGGCGGCTCCCCTGCTCAGCTATCCCTGGCTGGTAGCTTCCCTACTCGCAACGCCAGGGATCAAAACCCTCGTCAAGAGGCAACCGTGCGGCATCATTGCCCGGTTATCCTTAGCAGGCCTCATACGTCCCCTCCAACGCTAAGGATCAAAGTCCTCCTTAGAGGCAGCTCAGCAGCTACCCTGCTCGGCCATCCCCGGCTGGTAGCTTCCTACCACGACTGACAGGGACCAAAAGCGCTCCCAGAGGCAGTCGAGCTCGAGGATCCCTCGCTTTGCTATCCTTCAGGACAAAAGCCCTCGCCAAGAGGCACCGGCCGGTAACCCCGCCCGGCCAAGGGTCCTTGGTAGGCTTCTTACAGCCCCTCCCGTGCTAAGGACCAAAGTCCTCCCAGAGGCAGTCGAGTCCTTACTCGGCTATCCCCAGCTGGTAGCTTCCTACCACAACCGACAGGGATCAAAGTCCGCGCCAAGAGGCACTGGGCAGTAACCCTGCTCGGTCCTCATCCTGAAGGATCAAAGCCCTCACAAGAGGCAACCGAGCGGCTTCCCTGCTCGGTCAACTCCGGCTGGTAGCTCCCTACCCATGACGCCAGGGATCGAAGCCCTCGCAAGAGGCATCCAAGCGGCTACCCCGCTCAGTCATCCCAGGATGGTAGTTGCCTACCCACGATGCCAGAGATCAAAGCCCTTGCCAAGAGACGACCGCGCAGCTTCACTTCCCAGTCATCCTTAGTGGGCTTCTTACAGCCTCTCCAACGCTAAGGATCAAAGCCCTCGTAAGAGGCAACCGAGCGGCTGCCCTACTCGGTTAACCCTGGCTGGTAGCTCCCTACCCATGACGCCAGGGATCGAAGCCCTCGCAAGAGGCATCTATGCGGCTACCCCGCTCGGTCGTCCTAGGCTGGTAGTTGCCTACCCACTACACCAGAGATCTAAGCCCTCGCCAAGAGGCAACCGTGCAGCTTCACTGCCCGGACATCCTTAGCGGGCTTCTTACAGCCCCTCCAACGCTAAGGACCCAAAGTCCTCCCAGAGGATCGAGCCCGACCCTCGCTCGACCATCACCAGCTAGTGATCGTTGCTCGCAGCGCCAGAAATCAGAATCCCTCGCCAAGGGGCAACCGAGCAGCTTCCTATCCATCCTCGGCACAAATACGGCGGACAACCCTCTGCCCATCACATGCAGAGGATCCGAGCCACCAACAAGGGGCATCAGGTCTATCCGAGTCTCGAGCGATCCCCCCTCGACTTCAGGGGCCATGGAGACACCTCCTTCTCAGCAGCGCTTGATAAGTAATCGAAATCAACTCGACGAATGATCGCTAGACAAATAACCGACTTGATATGGAAGCCCAACAGTGCAAGAAAAGAAATTTTGCGAGCATTTTTCACGAACAGAAGATAAAGTGCAAACCAAAGAAAGAAAAAAGTTTTATTACCGAAGGCAAAGTCTTTACAAAGGGTTTTGGGCTCCCCAGCCTTACAAACTGCCCGGAGGCTTACAAAAATAGCGAAAGCAACAAAATAAAAAAAGGAGGAAGACGAGAGATCTAGGCCTCGGGGCTGGCGCGACCTCGGGGTCCTCTACATTCATCACAGGACGAGCAGGGTCCTCGGCAACTTCCTCGTCGGGAATCTCTTTCCCCTGCTCCTCGGCGTTCGCGAGGGGGTACTCGGCCCGGAGCTCTTCGTCAGCGAACTCCGGCATCCGGGCCTTAACGGCGTCGAGGGCCTCGTGCCAGATGAGGGTGGTGGCCACGGCCAGGTCATCATAGAAGTCCTTCGACTTCTTGTAGACCTCCACCGCCTTCGCCGCTAATGGGTCGCCAACTTCGCCGCTCTCAGGTCGGCCGTCTTCGCCGACTCGGCCGCTGCCCCCAACTCCTTCCGGAGGGTCTTTACCGTCTTCTTCAGGTTGCCGGCAAGCACCTGAGCGTCCTCAAGCTTGGTCTCGGCAGCCACGGCGGCCTCGCGGCACTGGGCAACCTCTCGTTTCCCGGCCTCCACCTCGCCCTCCAGGGCGGCAACCCTCACCATCACCGTCTCTAGCTCCCGCTTGGAGCTCTCTTCCAGCGAGGCGAGCTGGCCCGCAGCCTTCATCGTCGGGGCTATCACCTCGGCCTCCATGCGTAGGGCAAGGGCAAGGGCAACGTGCTGGAGAACCTAAAAGATAGGAAAGAGATCAGAAAAATGAAGGGGGCACCAAATCTCACAAAAGACCAAACATTTACCTACACGGACTCCTGGGTGATGGACGCCATCTGGGCCCTGAAGGTCCCCCCGGGGACCCTACCCCCCGCCGATTTCTCTATCTCGTGAAGCAGGCTGTCCAAGACGGATAGCCCCGAGGGCACCGCGAACTGGAGGCCTCTTTCCTCCACCATGATCGGCGAGGGCGGGCCCCTGGAAGACCTCCGGGAACCCCTCTTGAGTGGCTCCGATGGAGAGCCGATCTCCTCCTCCGAGGGCGGGTCTTCCAGAATCCGAGCCCGCTTTCGACGCGATGCTCTACTAGGCCTCGGGGTGGGATCCGCCCCGGAACGCTCACGGGACACGACCGCCAGAGGAGAAGGAGCCGGGGCGGGCTTCGAGCGGGAAGGGCCGGCGCCTCCAGCCTTCATGACTCTCCTCGGCTGGCGCATGGAGGCTTTGAGCTCGTTCATATCCATGGGTCCTGCGTGAAACCAAATGTAAAGAAGTCAGCGACACAAGCAATATACAAACCAAAAAGCAAGCCTAAAACTTACCGAAGAAATCAACGGGGCTGAGCCCGGCCCAACTCAGGACCCTCTCAGACAGTAGCACGTCGAATAGGGGGATGGGCTCCCACGACACCACTCTCACCGCGACAGGGTCACTGGACTGGTTCCCCGGCAAGCATTTCTCCCTAGACCATTTTGTAGGCACAGGCCAGTCCTCGCCCTCGGGAGGGGAAACGAAGAAGAACTTCTTCTTCCAGTCGTGAATGGAAGAAGGCAGGGCCACAACCCCTGCCCCGGCGCGCCCCCCTGTCGCTTTCTGAAAGAGAGGTAAACCCACCTCGGGTCGCCTGCTCAACCACCAGGGTGATTTTGAAGACGAGGGAAGAATCAAGGAGGGAGAGGCTGAAAGGAACCGCCTGTAACTTCAGGCGGATTAGGAACCCGAGGAGAATCCTCCACGAGTTCAGCACTAATTGGCCAGGGACTAGCCCAAAAAAGTTCAACACTTTGACAACCTCGGGAGAGAAGGGCAGGCACATTCCACCCCAAAAAGCTTCCAAATACAGGGCGATCTCCCTGCCCCGTACTTGGTCTGTCTTCTCTCCCTCCTTGGCCAAACGAAGCGTATAACGTGAGGGGATGTGGAAGCGAGCCCGAGCATTGGCGAGTTCATCCTCATGCCTCACCCAACACGAGGCGCCGGGGGCAGCATCTACCGCCTCCTCCCTGGGGGCTGCCCCCGCCGCACGATCTTGGGGAGAGGATCCGACCCTTACTCCCCGAGAGGACTCAGGCTCAACTAAAGGGTCCCTAGAACCTACTCCTACGACACCTACTAACTCTATAAAGCAAGACATCTAACCTTGAGAAGAGGGATCCTCGGAAGACAAAAGCGGAAGAGAAAAGACGAGCACCGAGCAACCGGGACTTAGAACGGGGAAATATGAAGGAGTAGGTGCCCTGGAACGGGCCCCACCCCTATTTATCACCGCAAGCGACCTCATCCAACGGCGCCCTTCATCTCCCGCCAAAATGCCTCCTCGCGTCCAACGGCTCCGATTGCTCCACTTGTCTTCCCACACTGGACCGCGCCCCGTCAGACGCCGCGGGTCTACACACATCGCGTCGGCCAACCGACGCTCGACACGTAGACCATCACTTCAGTGGCAGGATGTACGAACCGGCGCACCTTCCTAAATGCAGAGATCTCGCCCTGATTCGCTGGCAGGAAAGACAGCCGACAGCCCGGGGACGCGTCCCGACGAAACCTTAGGAATGAGCTCATCCCGGGCGGCCCGGCAGTCCACTCCTGACCCGACCTGCTAGCTGGACGGGACAAGAGTGGAGGGCTAATGATGATGCTCAGTATTGGCGATCTCCAAGATCATGACACGTGGTAGATGACGTGTCCCAGAACTCAGAAGAAAGGGCCCACATGAGCCGACCAGGCCACCCCTGTACCCGACCTGCAAGCACAAGCTGGCTCACCTCTGAGCCCCTTGAAGATTGGCCTCCTCGGCCTCTCAGCTCTCCCCGAGCTGCCACAGGACCAAGACTCCTCGGCCCTCTCGCTCGTCTCCGAGCTCCCCAGCCGAGGCCATCTTCCTCGGTCCACCGACTGACCAACTCTACCACTCGCAGGCGTAACCGCCGCTCCGCGAATCTCGCCACGCGCAGATTCTCCGCCAGCAGCATCCCACGTTCTACGCTATCACGATCCCCATTAATGGGCGATCTGCTCTTTACGCAGGCGTGACATCGGGAGCGTAACTGCCGGCGAGATTCTCGCGCCTGCTGCTGCGTGCTGCCGCCACTATATAAACCCCATCACAGAGGGGTCAAGTAAGCCATTTTTTATTCCACTTAGCCGTTACTCTGCTCGGATCTCGTACTAACTTGATCGTCGGAGGGTCCTCGGTGGTACCAAACCACCCCGGGACTTCTTTGCAGGTACTCGGCGCTAAACTCCTCAAATCACCAATCTCCTCAGAACCCATTGAGACCCACACGTAACAGGAGATCACCTCCAAAATCCATCAGGAGATCAACGGAAGACAACATCTGAAGGAGACCCGAAAATGACCTCCATCAGGGAGAGAAGAGGAGATGGTGTCGGAAAGGCCATGGAGACAAGGGTGAGAAGGCGGTGACGGCGACGAGGCGAGTGCGAGGCGATGGGTTGCTGCAGTTGGGTTCTCGCGATGAATGCACGAGGCAGGAGAAAGAAGATGAGCGAGGTGAGAATAGGAGACGGGGCGGTGAATATATATATAGGGAAGAGAGAGAGAGAGTCACGAGATGAGAGAGAGTAGGGATCAGGATATTCAAAAATATATTTTAATATATTTTGTTAAAAAATCCTATGTATATCAAAATAGTCATCAGTTTAGGTAAAGAAATATAATGTTATATATTTTTCTGAGGTTTTTGGCTAATACAAAAATAGTTCAAAACACATCCGGGTCGGGTCTAAAATTACGGTTTCAAAATACGGAAAATATACGTGTTAACAAAAACCAAAATAGGATAACCGGGTAACGAAAATGCATACCCTCAAGAACGGATACACGCAGCGTGCACGTAACTATCCAAACGAGTCCGTTTCACTGAACGGGACGAGAACAAGATGTGCGGATGCTACCACAGGGTCAGGGGTATGATGCAGGCCATGCTAGACATTTTTAAAATATTTTATTGGACTTTATTTGTTTTATTAAAAAAAATGCAGATGTCAGATATAATGCAGTTATAAAACATGAAAGTGCACGGATTCTCAAAACTAGCCGGGATAAATCATAAACAGGAATCAAGACGGGTTTCCAGCATGCGGGTCGGGTCAGATACAATGACGGATACCAATACACTATTCGTACCCAAAACACAATAACTCAAGAAATAACCATAAATAAAGAAATACCCCAAAAATATAGAACTGGTATAAATGAACTAGGGTGTTACACCCGTCACCGCACCCTCAGGCCCCTCGGCCGCCGCCCGGCCTTCGAGGTCCGTGTAGGACGGGTGGCGGGAACAAGATCTAGGCACGGTGGGCGCTAAGGAACAAATATCGTGGAGAGCAGCGTGCGTCTGCGTGCCTTACGCCGTCGCCGTGCAGTGCGATCCTGCTATATCATAAACCGTACGACTCTCAGCAACGGATATCTAGGCTCTCAGATCGATGAAGAACGTAGCGAAATGCGATATTTGGTGTGAATTGCATAATCCCGTGAACCATCGAGTCTTTGAACGCAAGTTGCACCCGAGGCC